>JALAZF010000062.1:11315000-12515000 GCA_022829125.1 Lathyrus tuberosus | reverse complement strand
ATCTTTCAACCATGTGTAACACCTCAATATTTGCCCCCTTTGTTTCTAACTCTTTTTGGCTTATGCTTCATTTCATTAGCATCGTCATTTATGCATTTGCATGGTTCTTTTGGGCATGGGATCAAGATATCTATCAGCAGCTCATGGCGTTGTCAGTTCCAGTATGATTTTCAATGGTGTTCAGAGCCAAGCGGATAGCTTTCAAAGTCTATTTGAGCATTTATTTTGCTCATTAGATGATTTGATGATCAGAAACCCTGGCAGTCAATTGTTGATCGGTTATTCAGCATCAGGCATTATTATTTCAGTAGGATATTTTGAGGTGTCAGCAAGAATTTGTGTTCTTTCCAGGTGTTACTCAGTAGAAATATCAAGTTTTGAGTTTCGGAGGTTTAACGGGTTCAAAAACAGCTATCAGAAGTCACTTATCCAAGTTTCCCTCCAAAAGCGCCAAAATTCAAAATTTGAACTGTGTAACCGGTTACAGCATATGTGCTAACCGGTTACTCATTCATTTTTAGCATATTCTCCAGGTTTTTGAACGGTGTAACCGGTTAGCAGATGTGCTGTAACCGGTTACTCTGGGCGCAGTTTGAAAAAATTAAGTTTGCATCATTAGTGATCATGTGCTTGGCTTGTGCATGTGTGGGAAGGATTTAGAATTGATCCAATTTCATCATTTTCCATCCAAATTCAAATTCTCTCCATCATTCTTCTACTCAAATTCCTCATTTTCTTTTCCTAATCCATTTTTCACCCCAATTTCCACCCACTTAACCTCACTCTAAACCCAAACTTAACTCCTAACCTAGGGGTTATTTAAATCAATTCATTCCAAACCTCACTTAACTTTGATTCATTTTCTGAATTTTCTACACCTCTCACCCCATTTTCTCTCAACTTTTCTCTCATTCCAAAACCCTCACTCAAAGTTCCACTATCAAAGTTCAACAAATTTTGCATTGAAATTTGTTGATCTTGGAACTAAACCTTGGTCCATTCACTAATTCTTGAAGGAATTCTGATTTTGCTACTGTTTTGCTTTTGGATCTAAGTTCTTGGAAGTGATTTTGGAGAAGCTTGAAGCAAGTTCATCACATTGTATTTATTTTGCATTTTCTCTTGAAGATTGCATTGGATCTCTGAATTTCTTGCTTAGATTAATCAATTGCAGCCTATCAACACTCACCAAAACAATTCTCAGCTTTGTAGGTTGGTAAATTTTAGATCTACTTTTCATTTTAGCTTATTTTGCTTGTTCACAATGTAGATCTTGAATTTGTTGTGTTTGATCCTTTGGATTGTGGATTTGATTGTTGTTGTTGGTTGATTGATGCATGTTTGCTGGTTTTATTCGCCTTTTCTTCTTCATCTCTTTCACTCTTTCTCTTCCCTTGAATCTTAAGACTTGTTTAAGTCTTGGATTCACTCCCTTAGAGCTACCTAGTCCAACTTAATTTTCGATTAAGCTTGGAGTAGGATTAGCATTAGGCTTCCCTTTGCATGCTAACTTAGGTAGATGTTTCCCCTTTCAAACTCAACTATAGGGCCACCTTTGCATGATAACATTAGGAACATTTAGTTTCCCCGTAGTGCTTTCTTTTCCCTTGAGTCTTCTCTTCTCATCTCATAACACTTCTAAAACACTTAATAAAGTTAACGTGTATTGCGCATGAGCCTCGCATGTGGGAAGTGAGGAATGAGGGGTTTCCTCTCATTTTTCTAGGGTGTTTAGTGGACGTTCCATTTTAGAATGATTTGCTAAGCATTCGTTCCTACATTATATACTTCGGTGCAATGCAAGTTATGAACTAAATTCAATCCACTTCTGTCTAAAAAACGCAAAAAACAAATTCAAATCTTTTTATCCTTCGGGATCGTTCAAGTTCAAACTATTTTCAGAAAAGGGCACGTTACTCCCGTCTCGTCGTAAACAGGCATCGACCCCAACTGTCGGACGCGAATCTAATGTCGCTCATAAAAAAAACACTAACCGACCTCGTTCGGTCGAACTACGACTGCTATGATTTCCTCTCTCTCGTCCGATTGAGGATACGTAGGCACAAGACGACGATGTCTTGGCGAGCAACCTCCCCCCTTAGTCCGTGTCCGAACTACGTTGACTCTGACTTTCCCATTGCACGAGGGAATACGTAGGCATAGGACAAGCGATGCCCTATCGAGTCACTTCCTTTTCTTTTCTCCCCGTTTCTTCGTTCTTTTCCGTTCCCGTTTCTTCCCCTTTCCAGTAGCAGTGGAGCTCCAGATGACGACACCCCTTGATCGAGACAACAAGGGTGGATCCCGTCGAGTATGATGGACGTGTGGGGGTGCTAATACCTTCCCCTCGCGTAACCGACTCCCTTACCCGTTTCTCTTGGTCGCAAGACCACGTTCTTTTCCTTCCCTCAGGTTTACGCAGTGTTTCCTTTCCCTCTCTTGGGATAAATACACATTGCTGGCGACTCTGTTTTCCGCGTCACTTTCGCATTTGTACCTGGATGAAAATCCTCGGGAGCGACAGCTGGCGACTCTGCCGGGGATAGGTTGACCTCTTGCTGGTCCATCCCTTTTGCGAGTCAATCCCAGCGCTTGTTTGTTTGTTTTCATTGGGTGTTTATTGTTGTGCTTTATTTTGCTGTATATTACTGTGTATTACTGTTTTACTGTTTTTACCGCATTTATTGCATTGCATTTCATTATTGTGCTGGACTGTGTTGTGCTGTACTGGTTTTCTGTTTGGCAGGTTGGGATTCTTTGAGAGATAAGCCCAATACACAGGCTTGAGCATACACTTAGGACTAGAGTGGAAAGTAGTGGGACCTACGCGCCGTCTTGGTGCGTTTGGTGTTCACGAAATTCACATCCAGACGAGGCTATCTTGGGAGATATTCTGACGTGCGTGTCTTGCGCATTTCAGAATGTTGATCTAGAGAGCTGTCGACTGTGGCGACCATTTCGCCAAGGACTCAGCAACGTCTCTCCTCCCAACATGTGATAATGGTAGACTAGAAATGGCAAACCCATTACACATGTCGATCCGAGGACCCAATGCTGGGAACTTTCATAGGACGACCTTTTTGAGGGGAATCAGTTGAGGCCTCCTCGATTGATGATAATGCCAAACCAAAAATGGTGAACGTATCATCATTTCTCGACTTGAGAGCCCGTGATATTGAGGATCCTCGGTTTTCTAGTACCCACATGTGAGATGGGCGGGTGTTTACAGATTTGCAGGTAACCGCGACTTTCATCCTACCTGGTATTCTGGTTTTCCTATCAGTGTGAACTTATCAGCCTGGTATTCTGGTTATTCTAGTATTCTGGTCATTCAGATATTCTGGTATTCCGATATTCTCTTCAGAGCAGACCTTTGAACTTATCCATTCAGCAGCACAGCAGTACAGAGCTTTATGGAAGCCTTGATCCCATGTTTGCATCTGCATCATTATTTTGCATTCTGACATACATGTTCTCGTATTTCCAAGGATCTTAACTTTGAGACTAGTTGTTGAGCATTTCCATCTATTTCTTGTGGTTTGTATGAGAAAAAAAAACTTGAATCAAAGCAGAATGATTCCTTGGAAATATTCGAACATGGCATTTGCATTGCATTTCCATACTCATATGCATAACAGGTGCTCCGGAGCAGATTTCTTATTCTGACTTCGTATTATCTTCAGAATTGACAGCTTGACCTGCCACCACCACTTAACCTGTGATAATCAGAGGATAGCCATGGAACAGCTCAGTGCAAAAGTGACTAAAATGAAGGTTCAGATGGGGCAGTTCATGGGAGACATGCAAGCTTTGATCCAAGACCAGAAAGTGCTAAGAGAGGAATTCAATCAGAAGAAGACTCAGATGGGTTTGGTCATGGAAATTTTGAAAACGGTGTTAAAGAAGGAAAACAGTCATGTGCTCGCTTCCACAACAGAAGTCCTTAATCCTTCCATCTCTTTGGGGTCTTCGCTAGATCATGGATTTCCTCGTGAATCCCCTCTACAACCCAAGGTTCCAGAACTTTCCCAACAGCAGCCAGGTCTTGTCTCCCAAGAGAAGTCTAAGAATAAAAAGTGTGCACAGAGACCGAAGCAGTCTGAAAGAGTTTTTCATCCGCTCCCTATGCCATATTCTCAGCTATTGCAGCATCTCATTCAGTTGCAACTAGTACAGAAAAGGACTTTGGCTCTTCTTACTAGTAATCCCCCACTAGGCTACAATGCAAGAGCCTATTGTGATTTCCATTCTGGGGCACCAGGTCATACTGTGGAGAAATGTAGGGCCTTTCAGCACCAAGTCCAGGATTTGATTGATGCAGGGGCAATTAAATTCACGTCGGGTAGCGTGAGCATACAAGGTGATTTTACCCCAATTGTTGCAAAGGAAGTAGAGACTCCTTCCCTATCCGTAGGACCCACCTCACGTCATGGATCTCTTCCACAACCTTATACTTCAGAAGCTCTACGTCAGCAACCCTTGTTTGTGCCTCAGCGGAATGTGGAAAGGAAAGTACAGGGGCAGTTTGGGTGCCCGAATCAGCATCGGCAGCAGAATTTTCAGCAGCAGGGGCAACTCAGACCAATAAGACCCAAGAGGATATTTGATCCTTTTCCTATTCCTTGTAGTCAGTTGCTTGCTCGCCTGCTCAAAAGCTCTTTGATTGAGCTGAGGAATACCACACCAGTGTCGTACCCTATTCCTCCGGACTATGACATGAATGCTAGGTACGAGTTCCACTCAGGAACGTTTGGGTATACAATTGATAACTGTAACGTGTTCAAACACCAGGTGCAAGATTTGATTGACTCAAAGGTCATCACCCCAGATGGTACCCCCCTGGGCTAAAGCCTCCTTGTAAGAGTAAGCACCGAATCGCAAGAGCGTCATCAGAAGCAGTAGTCCAGGCGGAGTCAAGTCTCCTCAACAACGGCAGTCATTAGTTTCTTTACTGCATTTTCATATGTAGCTTTCATTTGTTTGTTTAAACAGTGTTTGCATGAAAAACTTGTTTGTGTTGGAATGATGATTTTAATGCAGTAAATGTGGTGTTCTTGAAGTAATTTACTTTTATACACTCATATCATGTTTATATGCACTGCAATACCAACTTTCTTGTCTTAAACTCTTGAGGGAGGATGATGAAGTGAAAAACGTAAAATCTTTGGTTGTATGTTTTTGGATAGAACCCTGTTGAGGATGTACAGGCATTGTTTCAAATCCCTAAACACTGGAGATATAAGGGAGATAGACCCTCGTTAACCCCTTTGAGTCTCGAAGTAGGAGTTTCTTTTGTACGAAAAACCCTCACATTTAACCTAGGGGCAGGGTAGGCGTCAGTTAATTTGACCGAGCATTCAAATTTCAAACGGAGCGTGCATCTGAGGATCCATTACCTTCTATTCCACCATCAAGAGATTAAAAGATGTGAGACCACAATGGTTATCCATCAATGATCAAGGAGTGAGGCAGTCACAACCCTTTCGAACAAGTCAGACAAACCAGTGTCACACGATTTGTTCAAAAAGAATAATCAAAAGAAAAAGAAAAGAAAAAAAGCCCGCTAAGTCAAAACCTGAAAACAAGCGAATTAGGCAAAAGTTAGGGCATCCCGCTGGACTTCAAAATCGAAAGATTAAAAAAGAATTAGTCCATGCAAAAATTAGGGAAACAAAAAAACAAAAGAATGAAAAAGCGAAAAGCAAAAGGATTACAAAAGGAAATCCTCGAGCAAGAACAAGTCGTGTGACTACAGACACAAAAGACAAAAGGGGTGATTGTTGCTCCAAAACCTCATCAGGTCTCGAACCATCAATTGTATGGGTTCTTTAAAGATCATAAAACCTTTTGAGAGATGAGCGCTTGCGCCAAATTAGCTGAACGTAGGACTGGAGAACATCACGAAGAGTGGGTGGGCACAAACAAAATTTTGAGCCTTAAACCCTTTTTTCTCAAAACCGTGAACCAGGCCATGTTACAACCCTTAAAAAGTCCTAATTGAAGCAGGGTTTATTCTGAGAGCGTACTTCAGCGAGATAGCGTTCCTGACTCTTATGAGTTATGGTAATAAGATTTTTGTTGGTATTGCATGTGCGTATTATTTGCCATTCAAAAATCAATGTCGCATCCCAGCTAGTGATTCGTTCACAAGGCTTGGCGACGCATTTTCAATAAAACTTCAAGGTTAACGCGAGTGTTGCATTAGAATTGTCATTCTCATAATAAACATTTTCTGCTTGCATGTGTTTGACATTAAAGAAGCTTACACAATGAATGTCAGTCGAGAAGCTCGATCACGCCAAGTTGAGATGGTGAAAACTCCAAAGGGCAGTCATGTCAAGGGGTATGTGGCCAAGAGACTGTGCGCAGCCTGGGGGTTCTCGATAAAGGGTGATAAGATGCGGCCAATCTGGAGCAGTCACATTGAAAGCTCTCCCTAAAGCAGCCAATATGGGGCAATCAGGTCGATCTGACAAATCTCTGTAAGATCAGTCACGGGCAAAGTTCTTCAAGACTTGGGGCAGGCCACCTCTAGAGCGTAAAAAGTTGTCCACTCCTGAAGACGGTTAATTGAAAACACCTCTTCAAGGTTCAAAATACCGGGGCAGAATATTTCAAGTTATTACAAATCCTTTCGTGGCAAGTTACTTCATAGAGTATACAGTCTGGGGCAGTTATGTAGAGATCTGATACATCTCTAAGAGTTTCAAGACCCGGGGCATGTTGAAAGCCATGTCTTCTATAAAATCCTCTTGAGACGATGTCTTCTGTTAGACCCTGTAGTCTGGGGAAAATGGAGATCAAAGGGCTGTGGGTCACGTGTGAGAATCAGCACGCAGTCGATTAACAGAAGTATGAATCGCCAAAGTAGTCCCCATATGGAATTTCCCTTCCTCAGCAGGTCAGAGGCCAATTGCCATTGGTACTTCTCTTCAGCAGAGCCCTGGGGCATTTTCAGCAAGTGTTTATTACCGAACGGAGGTTTGGTTGGATTCTCGAGCAGGGTTATGATCGTAGAGACAGTTCAGTTTGGGTAACAAGATTGTTTCTCCCTAGTAGAGTTACTCTCCCCAGCATTGAGGTTTTATCATCCTCAGCAGATTATTGCTCTCCCCGGCCAGAGTGTAGAGGATTGTTTCTCCAGCCGGAGTCGCATTTTGATTATTACTCCCCAGCAAGCATTCAAAAGTTGATGACCCCAGGGTAGATGTTGTTATATCTCCAGTAGGAAACCTGCGGAATATCTTCCCCGGACAAAGATGTTATCGTCCCCACAGAGTCTTGGTGGCTACTTTCCTCAGTCGGTCAGGAAGTATAGTCTTGTCGACAACAGTTTGATCTAATCCCCAGCAGGGTGAGGGTAAAGTCATTTCCCCAGCAGCAGGTTAAGCTCAATGATATCCCCAAGCAGAGTTTGGTGGTAATCCTTGCAACAGTTTGTTCAACGGTGGTTGACATCCTCAGCAGGTTTAAATCCCAATGGTTATTGGCACCGTATTCCGTAGCAGATCTTTGGGTTCCATCTTCAGTAATTGTTTTTCTTCATCCTCAACAGAGTGGAAGTTCTCTTGGAGTTTTCATCTCCAGCAGAGTTGTTAACCAGGAAAGTTATGCAGTGTGTTTTTCCTCAGCAGGGTGTTATTCTCGAAGACAATTTAGTTTGTCATCCCCAGTGGAGTTGCCTTCGTCTTCAGCATTTGTTTTGCTGGAGCGATCCTTTGCATTGCATGAGAATTTTGCATGGCATCCTCCCAAAAGCGTAGCATTTCTATTTCGTATGGAGCATTACGCCATAGAAAAATTCAAACATATGCATTCGAAGCATAAGCCAGGTTTGAGTTCTCATTTGCCAAGTGTTTCCCCGACAGGAAGAGTCGTAATTCAGGAGATATCGTCCAACTTTATTCCCTAAGCGGTGGACTTGGTTGTTTGGAGAGACTATTTGATTTATCCCTTCAGAGTTGTTAGCGTAACACTCGTCCGTGTTCTTTATCATTTCCTCAATACTTCGTCCGTATTGATTTTCAACACTCGTCTGTGTTCTTTAGACACTCGTCCGTGTTCTTTTTCATTTCCTCAATACTTCGTCCGTATTGATTCTTCAACACTCGTCCGTGTTCTTTTTCATTTCCTCAATACTTCGTTCGTATTGATTCTTCAACACTCGTCCGTGTTCTTTTGACACTTGTCCGTGTTCTTTTTCATTTCCTCAATACTTCGTCCGTATTGATTCTTCAACACTCGTCCGTGTTCTCTCGACACTCGTCTGTGTTCAATTTAGCATTTCAATCCCCAGTAAAGCTGTCGTTTTAACCTTTTTTCAGCACCCGTCCGTGTTTTGACCTTTGACACCCGTCTGTGTCCTTTCAACACCCGTCCGTGTTTGAACCTTTTTGCCAATACCCGTCCGTATTGACCTTAGACACCCGTCTGTGTTCTTTCATCACCCGTTCGTGTATGACTTTTTATCCAATACCCGTCCGTAGTGACATTTGACATCCGTCCGTGTCCTTTCATCACCCGTCCGTGTTTGAACCTTTTTGCCAATACCCTTCCGTATTGACCTTTAGACACCTGTCCGTGTCCTTTTCAGCTCCCGTCCGTGTTTGAAATTTTATTTCAATACCCGTCCGTATTGACCTTTGACACCCGTCTGTGTTCTTTCAGCACCTGTCAGTTTTTGACCTTTGACACCCGTCCGTGTCCTTTCATCACCCGTCCGTGTTTGAACCTTTTTGCCAATACCCGTCCGTATTGACCTTAGACACCCGTCCGTGTTCTTTCATCACCCGTCCATGTATGACTTTTTATCCAATACCCGTCCGTATTGACTTTTGACACCCGTCCGTGTCCTTTCAACACCCGTCCGTGTTTGAACCTTTTTAGCCAATACCCGTCCGTATTGACCTTTGACACCCGTTCGTGTTTGAACTTTTTTTTCAATACCCGTCCGTATTGACCTTAGACACCCGTCCATGTTCTTTCATCACCCGTCCGTGTTTGAATTTTATTTCAATACTCGTCCGTATTGACCTTTAGACACCCGTCCGTGTTCTTTCAACATTCGTCCGTGTTTGAACCTTTTTAGCCAATACCCATCCGTATTGACCTTTAGACACACGTCCGTGTTCTTTCAGCACCCGTCCGTGTTTGAACATGTTTTAGCCAATACCCGTCCGTATTGACCTTAGACACCCGTCTGTGTTCTTTCATCACCCGTCCGTGTTTGAACTTTTTAGCCAATACCCGTCCGTATTGACCTTAGACACCCGTCCGTGTTCTTTCATCACCCATCCGTGTTTGAACCTTTATTTCAATACTCGTCCGTATTGACCTTAGACACCCGTCCGTGTTCTTTCATCACCCGTCCGTGTTTGAACTTTTTAGCCAATACCCGTCCGTATTGACCTTAGACACCCGTCCATGTTCTTTCATCACCCGTCCGTGTTTGAAATTTTTAGCCAATACCTGTCCGTATTGACCTTAGACCCCCGTCCGTGTTCTTTCATCACCCGTCCGTGTTTGAACTTTTTAGCCAATACTCGTCCGTATTGACCTTAGACACCCATCCGTGTCCTTTCAGCACCCGTCCGTGTTTGAACTTTATTAGCCAATACCCGTCCGTATTGACCTTAGACACCCGTCCGTGTCCTTTCAGCACCCGTCCGTGTTTGAACTTTATTTCAATACCCGTCCGTATTGACCTTTTGACACCCGTCCGTGTTCTTTCAGCACCCGTCCATGTGTAAACTTTTGTACACTCGTCCGTGTTTATCCCCAACGCAGTCGACACTTGTCCGTGTTTATTTCAATCTATTTCAAAATTTCGTCCGAATTGATCTCTTACACTCGTCCGTGTTTTGATCTGATGCTTTCTATTGCTAGTTCCCCTGCGGAGTCATCTCTCCTTTTGCAGGATGCAAATTTATGTGGTTGTTTAGGTATTTAATCTCCGTGTATCCCGACCGTCTGGAAGCCTTTGCTTCCATACCCTCGGATCCTAGAAGTTTGAATAGGGGCAGTTGTAACACCTCAAAATTTTCCCCCTTTGTTTCTAACCCTTTTTGGCTAATTGCTTCATTTCATTAGCATTGTCATTTATGCATTTGCATGGTTGTTTTGGGCATGGGATCAAGATATCTATCAGCAGCTCATGGCATTGTCAACTCCAGTATGATTTTCAATGGTGTTCAGAGCCAAGCGGATAGCTTTCAAAGTCTTTTTGAGCATTTATTTTGCTCATTAGATGATTTGATGATCAGAAACCCTGGCAATCAATTATTGATTGGTTATTCGGCATTAGGCATTATTAATTCAGCAGGATATTTTGAGGTGTCAGCAAGAATTTGTGTTCTTTCCAGGTGTTACTCAGTAGAAATATCAAGTTTTGAGTTTCGGAGATTTAACGGGTTCAAAAACAGCTATCAGAAGTCACTTTTCCAAGTTTCCCTCCAAAAGGCGCCAAAATTCAAAATTTGAACTGTGTAACCGGTTACAGCATATGTGCTAACCGATTACTCATTCATTTTCAGCATATTCTCCAGGTTTTTGAACTGTGTAACTGGTTAGCAGATGTGCTGTAACCGGTTACTCTGGGCGCAGTTTGAAAAAATTAAGTTTGCATCATTAGTGATCATGTGCTTGGCTTGTGCATGTGTGGGAAGGATCTAGAATTGATCCAATTTCATCATTTTCCATCCAAATTCAAATTCTCTCCATCATTCTTCTACTCAAATTCCTCATTTTCCTTTCCTAATCCATTTTTCACCCCAATTTCCACCCACTTAACCTCACTCCAAACCCAAACTTAACTCCTAACCTAGGGGTTATTTAAATCAATTCATTCCAAACCTCACATAACTTTGATTCATTTTCTGAATTTTCTACACCTCTCACCCCCATTTTCTCTCAACTTTTCTCTCATTCCAAAACCCTCACTCAAAGTTCCACCATCAAAGTTCAACAAATTTTGCATTGAAATTTGTTGATCTTGGAACTAAACCTTGATCCATTCACTAATTCTTGAAGGAAATATGATTTTGCTACTGTTTTGCTTTTGGATCTAAGTTCTTGGAAGTGATTTTGGAGAAGCTTGAAGCAAGTTCATCACATTGCATTTATTTTGCATTTTCTCTTGAAGATTGCATTGGATCTCTGAATTTCTTGCTTAGATTAGTCAATTGCAGCCTATCAACATTCACCAAAGCAATTCTCAGCTTTGTAGGTTGGTAAATTTTAGATCTACTTTTCATTTTAGCTTACTTTGCTTGTTCACAATGTAGATCTTGAATTTGTTGTGTTTGATCCTTTGGATTCTGGATTTGATTGTTGTTGTTGGTTGATTGATGTGTGTTTGTTGGTTTTGAGATGTAATTTTCATGCATATTGAGATGCCCTAACATGCAGGTGATTGGAGAAGTGATAAGCTGCTGAAAAGTAATTTTGAACACTTATTTTTGAATTTTGCTGCTGTGTAACCGGTGACACCGTATCTGCTAACCGGTTACCCTGTTGTTTTTTGCATATTTTTAGGCTATTTTGAACTGTGTAACAGGTTAGCAGTTATGCTGTAACCGGTTACCACTGAAGCAGAACTTGATTTTCTTGTATTTTCTTGGTTGTTTGAGATCCTTTTCATGTCTAAACTTTATGGATTGATATGATGATGATTTGTGGATCATTTTTGAGCAGTTGCACCTCACACTATTGCATGAACACAATTTTCCTACACACGATTCTTGGACTTGTATTGTTAAATGTTCATGTTTGCATGGATGTTTTCTTAATGCGGCGAACACTTTGCACACACTCCTTGAGCATGTTAATTATGAATCATTGCTGGTGTCGCTGGAGTTGTTGTGTGTATATGTGTGCATGCATCTAACCTCATGAAATGCATATTTGATTGGACTTGTTCATGTGCTAAATGTTGTGCATTCTTTCATGATGTGGTGTATTCTTCCATGATGTTTTCGAGCATTGCTTACTATGGTGTGTGGTGTGCTTGTGATCATGATTGATCAAAGAGTGTATGATGTTTGATGTTTGCTCATTATGTCATGATTGAATCATCTTCAAATGTATTGCAAGCTGCCTTGTTTCTACTGCTGTCTATGTGCATATGTGCTGTTGTATGTGCTGCTGCTGCTTTTTACACCCGTTTATGTGCTCAATATGAGTTGTTGAATGTTGTTTGGTGTGTTTGCTGGTCTTTAACTGATGTGCAAGTGCAGAGGCACTGTTGTAGACGCTGTTTGTTTGTTTTATTCGCCTTTTCTTCTTCATCTCTTTCACTCTTTCTCTTCCCTTGAATCTCAAGACTTGTTTAAGTCTTGGATTCACTCCCTTAGAGCTACCTAGTCCAACTTAATTTTCGATTAAGCTTGGAGTAGAATTAGCATTTGGCTTCCCTTTTCATGCAAACTTAGGTAGATGTTTCCCCTTTCAAACTCAACTATAGGGCCACCTTTGCATGATAACATTAGGAACATTTAGTTTCCCCGTAGTGCTTTCTTTTCCCTTGAGTCTTCTCTTCTCATCTCATAACACTTCTAAAACACTTAATAAAGTTAACGTGTATTGCGCATGAGCCTCACATGTGGGAAGTGAGGAATGAGGGGTTTCCTCTCATTTTTCTAGAGTGTTTAGCGGACGTTCCATTTTGGAACGATTTGCTAAGCATTCGTTCCTACATTATAGACTTCGGTGCAATGCAAGTTATGAAAAAACTTCAATCCAATTCTGTCTAAAAAACGCAAAAAATAAATTAAAATCTTTTTATCCTTCGGGATCGTTCAAGTTCAAACTATTTTCAAAAAAGGGCACGTTACTTCCGTCTCGTCGCAAACAGACATCGACCCTAACTGACGGACGCGAATCTAACGTCGCTCATAAAAAAAACACTAACCGACCACGTTGCGTCGAACTACGACGGCTCTGATTTCCTCTCTCTCATCCGATTGAGGATACGTAGGCACAAGACGGCGATGTCTTAGCGAGCAACCCCCCCCCCCCCCTTAGTTCGTGTCCGAACTACGTTGACTCTGACTTTCCCATTGCACGAAAGAATATGTAGGCATAGGACGAGCGATGTCCTATCGAGTCACTTCCTTTTCTTTTCTCCCCCGTTTCTTCATTCTTTTTCGTTCCCGTTTCTTCCCCTTTCCAGTAGCAGTGGAGCTCCAGATGATGACACCCTTTGATCGAGACAACAAGCGTGGATCTCGTCGAGTACGATGGACGTGTGGGGGTGCTAATACCTTTCCCTCGCATAACCGACTCCCTTACCCGTTTCTCTTAGTCGTGAGACCACGTTCTTTTCCTTCCCTCAGGTTTATGCAATGTTTCCTTTCCCTCTCTTGGGATAAACACACATTATTGGCGACTCTGTTTTCCGCGTCTTTTTCGCGTTTGTACCTGGATGAAATTCCTCGGGAGCGACACCATGCTTAAATCAGACTGAAAGTTATCAATCGTGACTCCGTCTGAGATATAGCCAGTGAACTTCTCTATAGAGGATACAGAGATTGTGATGGGGTGATAGTAGACCTCAGACAGGATGGTGCTTCCATCGTTGCTAACCTTAGCAAAAATACAGAACTCTTTAACAAGGTCAGGAAAGATAGCACCATTTAATAGAGTGTAATAACACTGCCAGGACTGGGCCTGCATGCTTCTTATTATTTCTAAGCCATCGTTTCCAAGACGAGCGAGGTTGGGTCTTTTCTCAGGAATGACCTCTAAGTTTTCTTTTCTACCTAAGAAGGTTAGACCATTTCTTTGGGAATTCTTCATTTTGTTATAATAAGATTTTTGAGATAGTGACGAACTAGATTTTGAGGATGACTTAGTGTGAAGCACAATCCTATTATTTATAGGCGAAAGAGAGTAAGGAGTATAATGACTAAATTGGTACTCAAGGATTTAGGTTTACTATTTCCTAGGTGATCATGATTACTTAGGGTATGCTAGAAGGCGTGACTATGTGGGAAGCAGTTACTAATTTATTTTGAGAAGAATTAATGTGTTAACAACTGCTTTGTCGTGAGTGGCCAAAGGGCTGATAAGTTAATAATGACGGTTCTTGAGCCACTAAAAAATCTTTCAAATATCTTTCAATAGATAATATCAATTAATGCTTTGTTAGATACTTGATCTTTTTAATTCCAATTAATGGTTAGTCAAGTTCGATAGAATTTCATATATCAAAGAAGAGGTATTGATAATAAGCTTGGCACTTTATTTTCCCTAAGTAGTTCAGAACCAACTTGATTCAAGTACAACTACCTAGACCAAATACGGTTTAACCCGTACATAATAAAATCCAGACATAAGATAAACAGAGATAACAGAATTTGTTTTTCTAGTTGCGAAAGATTTCACATTTGGTCTTCAACAAGCAGTTATCTGGAAGGCTTTCAGGACCATCTTCTTTAATTTTCTCTTTGATCATGTCCATAATTCCATCTCTAAAGAAAATCTCAAACAAAACTCTTCCATAAGGAATGTAGGACTTTGTGAGGTTTCTGGACTCAGAGATGGTTTTCCAGAGATAGTTGAAGATAGTGTGTGGTAGATTTATTTGAAATCCATTCATTAGTAAATAAATGAATTCATGGTCATGAAATCTGATTATGTCATGGCTTTCTCCTCTGGGAAGGAAATTGGACAACATGAGCTTGTACCAAGCTTTGGGAATAGGTAGGAGATTTTCAGGATTGAAGGGTATGTATCCTAAGGTTAGGTCATGAAGGGATGCAAAATTTTTAGAGGCAAAGAATTTGTTTTTGTCAAAATCAATAGGAATTCTAACATCCTCACACCCAGTTGCAAGAGTGACTGAGAACAGGTTGATGATGATTGGGACCTCAAACACAAAAGAGGTGATGCACTTGCTTTCAAGGTCAAGATCGGCGTGTTTCCAGAAATCCTTGAATAGGTTGACATAGATAGGCTTTTCTAGCATCATGGAGTACCTAGTCCATTATTGAGTGTAAAGCACATCTGCTATACTGCAAGCAATGCAACTCGAAAAAGGAGGGGTATTGATTACAAATTGTTTTTCAGGAATGATTTCAAGAAGGTCTTGGTCACCAAGAAAAGTGAGTGGAGGCATGATGATAGATGGACAATAGGTTGTTTGGTACTTATGGCTTTATGAGGTTGTTTGATAGGAAGACGTGATTTTATACACGTAAATGGGTAGGATAAGTTGTACCTAGTCTAGGAAAATCATAGATTTGTACAACAGGATTTAATAAGATTTTAGAATAGATAATGTTGTCAGAGATATGGTATAGTTTCCAAAGATTTGTAGTTATGATTGAGGTTACTTTTGAGTGCACGCATAGTAAAGAAGTTTTCTTGTAAGACGAAAATATTTCAGATCATTTATTTCTTCCTACCGAACCAGATTTTTGCATTTAAATATTTGAGTAGAGAAGATCATACCTTACATAGTCTGAAATTTCTATTTTCTTATCTTGCATTCAATTCTGACTCAGGACTGTTGATCATAATCTCTGCTTCTGCTTCCTTCAGAGTGACCTGTTGGGTTCTTGGATTCTTCAAAGTTTGTTTCCATTCTGACTTCTGAAGAGTATGATTATTTTCTAAATTATGATACTGGTTGAGAACTAGAATCAATTGATCCTATTCTTTTCATGTTCAGACAAACCTATCTGATTCTTGAGAGTGACCAATCAGAAACTCTGATATATTTCCATAACGCCTTTTCAGAAGGTCATTAAGTTCAAGGCTATAACATGAACTGTTGAGAGATTATGACGTCACGTAATATCTTCTGACTTGTTTCTTCAAACTTGATCTCATAATGATGGTCTAACTTGATTGAGAATAGTCCTCAGTATATCTACTTCTGACGATAATGTTAACTGATTTCTTCATTCAGAAAGACATCAGCAACTTGAATCCTTTTGACTCTAGGTAGAAGACTCAAGTATTTGGATTGACATCTTCTGAATTCAGTGTTTTAAGAGTTTCTGAGAATCTTGTCAGATAGTGATATGATCTGTAACGTTTGGTTCAACCTTGAGATAGTCTCAAGTCATTAGAACTTGGTTACACTTATTCAATCAAAGCTTAAGAGATCATTCTTGGGCAAGTATTTGATGAATCTATGAAAATCTTCTTTTCTGAATATTCTTTCAGTTCCTCCATAGTTCATCTTGAATCATAGAACCACAATCTTTCTTCTTTACATGAAGAAGTTCTAAATGAGTTTTTTTTTAAACGAGAAAGTCAAGGGTGGACCTAATCCGTTTCTTGAAAACATCTCAAAAACTCATAAAGAATTGATCTTCAGCCAACAAGACTTCTTGTTTTCTGATGATTTAACTTTGAGCAAATACGTGGTTTATTCACACGTATCTTCCAAGATTAGCATTCAACAGATACTACTTCTTATATGATAAATCTATCTTATCAGCTGATTCTTCAATCTTCATTAAAACTTAAGTGACGAAGGTTTAGTTGTTTGACGACGACAGAAACTTCCAGAATCAGTGATTTGCTCAAGTACTCAGATTGATTAAAATTTTGTACACAGTCATCTTCTGAACTGTTACAGAAATTGTAAGTGGATTTCAATATCACCAGATTAATTCTACGCACCACATCTGGATCTTTTTCTGACACTGTTAAGTGTTTGATATCCATCAATAACAGAACTAGAGCTCTGATACCAATTGAAGGTGCGAGAAAGACACAAGAAAGGGGGGTTTGAATTGTGTATTTACTCTTTTTAACAACTTTTCGCTTCTTGTTGTTAAAGTACTTATGATAACATCAGAGTTTGTTGAGAGACTCTGACTAACGAATTTACATTCAGACTTACAGTGCATGAAGCATGAGAACCAACAAGAGTCTGAACATTATGCGTAGCATTCAGAACTTGCAGAGCGGAAGCTTATCAGAGTTGCAAGGTTTTGACTTGCTTGTGTAAGGTTCTGATACTTGATATAGAACATAAATAAATACATTAAGCATAAGAGTAAAGAACACACGATATATCCTGGTTCACCACAAAGGCTAATCCAGTCCACCCTCCTCAGGTAATTTCGCCTTGAACATAAGGTCTTAATCCAATATAATCAATCTCGATTACAGATTCACGGGCCACGCCGGTGACTAACAACTTGCACAGCCGCGCTGTGACTAACATGCAATGAACTGTTCAGGGATTCAACTTAATGAATATAACAAACATTGACCTGCAGGTTCCAATCTTGTAAGATCTACTGCTAGGCTTTCACAGCTAGACGTTCAGGGATTCATCGCAATGAATATAACGCTACTGACCCTATTTCAGGTTTTTCCCACAATGACATCTCGCCATTGTCTTCTCGAGTCTCCGGTCACACTGACCACTCAAGGAATCCTAATTCACCAAGAATTAGTTTTACAGGAGGTTACAAAGACGCTTCTTAACAAGCATATTACTCCTAAGTTTAAGTACAAAGAACACACAAGTGTTCAAGCAAGATATGAGCAACAACTCCTTGCTATTCTAAGAAACAACAGAGAGGTATAATGATTTGACAGTTGTTGACATCTTGTAGATCTTCTTCTTCTTCGTCTTCTTGGGTGAGCAAGCTTTGAGCAATAACTCCTTGATTCGGATCTTCAATGTAGCGCTGACGAGAAGGTGGTTGATGACTTGACTGATTTACAATGTTGTCTTCTTCATCAACAGCTTCTATACCAATTCATTGTTGTTGTGTTGAATTATGATCTTTGAGCTTCAACAATAATGGCATGTGTAAATGATGATAGCTTTGGATATTCTAAGTGTTACAACGAGAACTCATCGTTGTTGCTATCTTTATGCAATGACTTGATCAATTCATCTTTTGTGGGAGTGAATCGATTTGTGAACTTTGTCGTCATCTAAAAGCGAATACTCTTTCCTTTAAATAGCCCAGTTGAAATATAGCCGTTTGAAATATTGTTGGCTGTTGGAAAAGAGACGTTGCGTAATAACTAGCTGTACTGACACATCTCCTTTTTACTGTTGGAGAAGTGACAGGATATATCTTTCTTGGGTGCCGTGTACAGTTACTCACAACGATAACATGTGACTTCCAAGCTTCAGATGGTAAATTGATGAAGCATGAGTAGAGTCTTTTTAATAGGATATCTGATACGTCAAGTCTTCAGTCATTTAAAGAAGTCCATTAGGAATCAGTCTTCAGAACTTCAGCACTTGTCTTTAAGAACATTATCATTTCCTTCTTCAACTCTTCCGAAACTTCAGAACTCGTCCATTAGGAATCCGTCTTCAGAGTCTTCAGCACTTGATCTTCAGAACCTTAATCTTCAGAACACATAAGTCTTCAGAGTCTTTCTGCACTTGGTCTTCCGAGCCTTCCGCCTTCAGAACTTCAAGTCATGAGAGTCTTCAGCACTTCGGTTCTCTTCTTCAGAAGCTTCGCAATCTTCAGAATCTGGACCACTTTCAGAGAGCATCCACAAGAGCATTGCAACAGCAATATTAGCATCCTTGGATCTGAGTGATCACGATCAGATACAGAAGCATTCTTGCTTCTTGCGACTTGTGTCACACATAGTAACATTGCATATTATCAATTACGCTCATCTGGATGGTGCTTGTTGGATCTGATAACTTCTATGAATACGATCTGCACACAACACACGTTAGAACATAAAATGGTTCTTTCACAAATACGTATTGTTATCATCAAAACATAGATGACTTGTAGAGACAACTCTTGCTCTCACAGGATAACCATGCTTGTTATTGCACAAATTGATCAATTCGAGCAACAATGCACAAACCTGCCTTGCAAAAATTAGTGAAAATGACATTTTCAATGGATCATATCTTCTTGCTCAAGTTGAGTTATGAGAGCCTCTTGTACTTTTTAAAGAGCCCTCATATGGTACTATCCATGTATGATCATAGTTTGTCTTGAAACTATTTGAATCCAACTGAAAAATCCCCATGAACTTTGATGTCCAATGCTGGTAACTTAGGCAGATTTTTACTAAGTGTTGAAAAAGTGTCATTTCCTTCATTTTTGTCATTTTGATCACTCCATAACTTAAAATCCATGAAGAATTGGAGTTTGAGGTAGTTGAAGCTTTTTTAGAATGTAGGAAGACTTACAAATCAGGCTTTAGATCACTCAAAATTGCTGCTTGGATCACAAGTTATCATCCTTGGAAGTTGGTACCAAAACTATCCAAATTTAGTAACTTAGAAAAATTTCCAATTTTTCAAGATTACCCCTTTTACAAGTTATCTTGGTTTCTTGATCAATTCTTGTTCAAATGACATCATAAGTCATATTTTATGAAAATATGAGTCATAAGGATCAATTTTTCCAAAAAAGTCATGTTTTGACTTTTGCCTCCGGAGCGGTTCGGCGCGTAAAAACCCTAATTCCTGACTTTTGGGGGCAACATCCTCTAAGGGTAATTTAGCTTTACAAATGGACTCTTAGGGTTATTTTGGTCATATTGACTCATATGTTGAAGTCTTGGCTCATCCTCTTGTGAAATTCTCACTCTGGAGGTCCTAGTCGTCCAAAACCCTAATTTGGCAACATTAGGTGTTTCGAGGCTCAAAACACTTGGAATGTCACAACTGTGTGCTTGATTTTTGATGTGAGGGTCCTCTTGATCCTTTGTGGGTGTTTTAAGAGGTTAGACAAGTTGAAGATCATGTCATTTATTGATTGATCCTTTGTCTAAGTGTTCTGAGAGGGCTCAAAACCCTAATTCTTGATCGTGGTGGATGCTCAACAATCTTTGGGAGATTGATGAGGCATAAAGTACATCAATATTATGGTGATAATGATGGGAAATCTTGGTGGTCAAAATTTGGTGTATGACAGGTGCCCCTATTTAATCTTCTTGGACCCGAAGGTGTGAATGGCGAAGATATTCGGACATTCAGGGTGCAAGAGGATTAAATATCGGAATACCCGAAATTTTGACTGTAGTTATGAATGGCAGTTTGCTCATCCATCTTCTTTTGCTAAGCAATGATACTTAGAAAAGGGTGAAACTTCCCCTCGATCCTGGTTTTCAGCTAAGGAACTGGTCTCAATTTTCTAAAATAAACTTCCCCTCGATCCTGGTTTTCAGCTAAGGAACTGGTCTCAGTTTTTTCTTGTCGAGTTTCTTCCTTGACAAGGGATGCTATTTGTAGCGCTTTTCGTCAAACTTCTCGCCGAGTTTTACTACTGGGGAGATGCCATTTGGTGGAAAAAGTTTTGTCATCAGACTCGTTGGGGAAACCCATTTGTCTAAGATGTAGTGGTGTGTAAACTTCTCTGTTGGAGACGCCATTTGTTGACTCTACTAGGGAAAATGAGTCTTTTGAGAGACTGTTTTCCGCTTGGGGATATTACATCATACTTTTCTTCGAGATCTTCTCGGAGAAACGCCATGTGATGTGATCCAATTTTGAGGTGCTGATGACTTCATTAATATTGACTTTCTCGGGAGAAAAACCAATGTGTTGCTGAGAGTCTTCGGTTGAGAGGCTTTCTCTGGGGATTTTCCTTAATCCGGGAAAGCGAAAAATATCATCTTCGATGGTGAAGAGTGATGTTCCAAAGGTATCTGTCGAATATCTTCTTGCCTTTTAGAGGTTCAAGTTATCAAAGTGGTCGAGGACTGTCTCCAACCCAGAAATAAACTGGGGGAGAGATTACTCTGACAAAACATTTCCTGACGAGGAAAGAACTGACAACTCGACTGATAAGAGGAATTTTATCACTTGGGAAATGAGTATGACCTGAGTGATAGTAATGCAATATGAATATGAATATGAATCAATAATGCATGATGTATGTATGTTTATGCTGACAAAACTGACGCGACATACAGACTAGTGAATGAACACAAAGGGATACTCAGCCACTGCGGGGGATGAGAAAGTATCATTGGTTCATAATAGAAAATTTTGTCTTGCTTTGGAGAAATAACCCCTGTGGGAGAACACGTCCATCGGTCTTAAGAGGTAACCACCCTGCCGGGGATGTCAGATGAAACATGGTATCTGACACAGTTGACCCTTCATTCAGGCGTACTGGTTTTGAATGAGTACTTTGATTCTGCACTTTGAGGTTTAATCACTTTCAAAGAAACTATAAATGTTCTTTTTGAAGTTCATCAATCAAAAGGAATTGCCATCTTTATTTTAAAAGCAGAAATTTTTTTGACAATTATATTCATTTTTGTTTTATTTCAAGAATCGTTGATCATGTTAAAATGTCATTATGTAAAGCTAAAACAAATTAAAATTGCAAACAAAAAAGCACTAGGGCTCAAATTTTATTGATAGGATGGAAATCAGCCAAGCGTGTGATTCCATAGAGCATTTACAAAGTTTAGAAAATGGTAATTTACGGGAAAAGGGGCTACATTGAAACATAAAGACCGCTATCCTTCTACCAACTTTGAATTCTGGACATCCTGAGCTTCTGTCGAAGATGACCTTGATTGGAAGTTTTTCGACGAACAGTGTTACCGCTGGGGATTTAACCTTATCGAACGTAGTTACTTGCCATGAATCCCTAACTTTTGCCTGGACTGTCTTTTGAGATTTCCAATCCATCGGGATGATTTTTGCTTATGTCTCTAAATTTTACCTGGACCGTCCTTTCGGGTTTTCAATCCACCGAGACGTTTTTTTTTTTTATTATATTTTTTTTATATTTAGGCGAAGTATTTCTTGACTACGTCAACATTTGTGGGGTAGTTAAACTCCTCTCCATCAATGGTTGCGAGTCTCAAGGCGCCGCCTGAGAAGGCTTTCTTGACCACATAGGGGCCGTCATAATTCAGAGTCCATTTGCCCCGGGAATCAGTGAGAAATGATTGTATCTTTTTTAGCGCAAGGTCTCCTTTTCTGAAGACGCGAGGTCGGACCTTTTTGTCAAACTCCTTCTTCATTCTTTGCTGATACAACTGACCATGGCATAGTGCCGCTATTCGCTTTTCTTTGATTAAGTTTAGTTCATCGTACCAACTTTGACACCATTCAGCCTCTGTTAGCTTAGCTTCCATCAATATCCAGATTGATGGGATCTCTACTTCTATGGGAAGCACTGCTTCCATGCCATATACTAGAGAGAAAGGGGTTGCCCCTGTTGAAGTGCGGACAGATGTGCGATAACCGTGAAGAGCAAAGGGCGGCATTTCGTGCCAGTCTTTGTAGGTTACAACCATCTTTGGAACAATCTTCTTGATGTTCTTGTTAGCCGCTTCTACCGCTCCGTTCATCTTAGGTCGGTAGGGAGATGAGTTATGGTGTTCTATTTTGAACTCAGTGCACAACTCTTTCATCATTTTATTGTTCAAGTTGGACCCATTATCAGTAATGATTTGGCTTGGAACACCATAACGGCAGATGAGGTTGTTCTTGATAAATCGGACCACGACTTGTCGGGTTACATTGGCGTATGACGCTGCTTCGACCCACTTGGTAAAGTAGTCAATGGCTACCAGGATGAACCGATGTCCGTTCGAAGGCTTGGGTTCGATCATGCCAATCATGTTGATTCCCCATATGGAAAAGGCCATGGGGAAGAGAGAACTTTGAGATGTGTTGGCGGTACATGGATTTTGTCTGAGTATATCTGACACTTGTGACATCTCCTCATGTACTTGTAGCAATCAGATTCCATTGTCAACTAATAGTATCCTGCTCTCAAAATTTTTCTCGCCATTCTGTTTCCATTGGCATGAGTGCCAAAGGATCCTTTGTGAATCTCTTTCATCAACAGGTTTGCTTCTTGTCTATCCACACATCGGAGTAAGACCATGTCAAATTTTCTCTTATAGAGTGTATCACCGCTCAGGAAGAAGTTACCAGCCAGTCTTCTGAGAGTTTTCCTATCTTTCCTTGATGCCCCAGGCGGGTATTCTTGTTTCTGAAGGAAGCATTTGATATCATGATACCAAGGTTTATCGTCTATGACTACTTCGATCGTGAAGATGTAGGCGGGCCTCTCAAGGCGCATTATGTCCATCTTAGGTACTTCGTTCCATTGACCTACACTAATCATGGAGGAGAAAGTGGCTAGTGCATCAGCTATGTGATTCTCTTCGCGAGGAATGTGATGAAACTCGATTCTGTCGAAGAATGGCAACAACCTTCACGCGTAATCTTTGTAAGGAACCAGTCCTGATTGGTATGTGTTCCAATCTTCTATGATCTAATTGATAACCAGGGCTGAGTCGCCATACACATCCAAGTTCTTAATTCTTAAGTCAATTGCTTCTTCGAGACCCATAATGCAAGCTTCGTATTCGGCCTCGTTGTTTGTACACTTGAATGTCAGTCTGGCAATGAAAGGAATATGGGTACCCTGAGGTGTTATGATGATTGCCCCAATTCTGTTTCCGTAGATGTTGACAGCCCCGTCAAAGATTAATCCCCATTGGGAACCTAGTTCTGGCCCTTCACTAGGTAGCGGTTCATCGCAATCTTTCATTTTCAAGTACATGACATCTTCATCTAAGAAGCCAAATCTGACTGATTCCTGATCGTCAATCGGTTGATGAGCCAAATGATCGGCTAAAATACTTCTTTTGACAGCTTTCTAAGTGTGATACTCGATGTCGTATTCTGATAATAACATCTGCCAACGGGCGATCCTTCCCCTGAGAGCAGGTTTTTCAAAGACGTACTTGATCGGGTCCATTTCGAAGATTAACCAAGTAGTGTGGCAAATCATGTACTGGCGAATACGTTTGGCTGCACAAGCCAGAACGCAGCAAGTTTTCTCGAGCATAGTATACCGAGTTTCACAGTCGGTAAATTTCTTGCTTAAATAGTAAATGGCAGACTCCTTTCTTTTGGTTTCGTCTTGTTGGCCAAGTACACAACCCATGGAGTCTTCCAAGACTGTTAGGTATATGATCAGTGGTCTTCCCTCCACTGAAGGAGACAAAATTGGTGGATTCAACAAATATTCCTTGATACTGTCAAAGGCTTTTTGGCAATCTTCTGTCCATACGTAGCTTTGATTCTTTCTGAGCAGTTTGAAGATTGACGCGCATGTCGCGGTCATGAGGGATATGAATCTTGAGATGTAATTCAGACGTCCCAAAAATCCTCTAACTTGTTTTTCAGTCTTTGGCGAAGGCATTTCTTGAATGGCCTTGACCTTGTCAAGATCAACCTTAATTCCTTTCTGGATAACGATGAACCCTAAAAGTTTTCCTGAGAAGACACTGAACGTGCATTTGTTGGGATTCAAGCGGAGTTTGTACTTTCTCAGACGCTCGAATAGTTTTGACAAGTGGGTCACATGTTCCTCCTCAGTTCTAGATTTGGCAATCATGTCATCGACATACACTTCGATTTCTTTGTGCATCATGTCGTGAAACAGAGTAGTCATGGCCCTTTGATAAGTTGCCCCGACGTTCTTCAAACCGAACGACATTACCTTGTAGGAGAAGACTTTGAACTTTATTGTATTGTCTACCAGCATGTCTATGTGTGGCAGGGGGGAAATCGTCCTTTGGACTTGCTTTGTTCAGATCCCTGTAGTCTACGCACATTCTGACTTTTCTGTCATTTTTCGGAACTGGCACTATGTTAGCTAGCCATTGAGGATATTCTGAGGTGGTGAGGAAACCCGCGTCAATCTATTTCTGCACTTCCTCTTTGATTTTGACGGCCATGTCCAGATGACTCCGTCTCAGTCTCTGTTTCACCGGAGGACATTCTGATTTTAACGGTAGATGATGTTCCACGATGCTAGTATCCAACCCTGGCATGTCCTGATAGGACAAAGCAAACACATATGGAAACTCTCTAAGAAGTCTTATCAAGCTTTCTTTTACAATCAGACTGAGCAGTGCTCCAATCTTGACTTCTTTCTTTTCTTATTCTGATCCCAAATTGACCGTCTCTAATGGCCTTTGTGAGGCTCAATAGACCTTTCCTCTTGCCTGAGTAGTCGTGAGATCTCTTCTGGAATTTCTGCGTCCTCTTCTTCTTCAGCTTCAAATACCGAGAATTCAAAGTCGGGAGATGGCATTGGATCGTATGTTTCAACGGGGTTTAAAACAAGAAATCTACATGACGTGATGATTCATTTTTTTAGAAGAGATAGAGAGGATGCAAGAGTGTGTGCAGTGTATTTTCTGAAGAATTCTTGTTTTTATTTATTTTTGGGCTTTTCTTGGATTACCATTTTCTAAAAAAAGCGAAAAGTGAAAATAGAAATAAAGGCGAAAATTATAGTGCGACGTTATTTATTTATGATTTTGTCGATTCTTGAAACTACAGCCCTATAAAACAAAACTCTGTCGCTTTGGGCGAAGCGAAGAGCGACATTTATAGAAAAGTGAGCCCTATAAAAAGATTCGTTTCACCTGGGCAGGGTGAAAGGTTAAAACAAAGATGGCAATTACTTAGACTTATGGACGACTTTCGGGATATCGACAGCAACCCATTGGCGATGAACTCCTTGGTGAATCACAAAGTCTGGTACCTTCTTTCTTGGTTTGTCCTCAGAAATAATGCTGATTTCTGGCGGAGCAGGATCGTTGGAGTCTTCCTCCCATGCAGAGTTTTCATAAACGAACTCTTCTGTTGTATCTTGTATAGTGTTTTCATTCTCAGGCAGATCCCCCATCCAGTTGGTTGGATGTCTTCGAGCCTGATGCGAGAGCTTTCAGGAGCGGTGTACTTGACCAAGAAGTCGTACTTTCCACTCGACTGTCCTAAGGTGTCCCATATTTCTGTGGGACTGGAGGAATCATCCTTCTCGATGACGTTGACCTCAGCAAAAGCATAGTTGATGAACTCTTGTCCCGCAATCTTTGCATTTTCATCATTGTGCTGGATATCTTCGGAATTCCCTGAGTAATAATCCCATGACTTGGTGGGGACGCAGGTATTCTTTTCAATATTGCTCAGCTGATAAGCGTCATTTGGCTGACTCTTTTGCCCTAAGTCTTCTGGGTACGGTTTCCAGATAGGCAAGCCATCCAGTGGGTCATAATAGTCGTAGTCAAAGTTGTCTTTCATCGGATCATCTTCCCATGAGTTAGGCGGAGCACGACATCCTTCAGGATCACAATCTCCGTATATCATCTTGATGTCTGATCTTGGTATATATTTCGGACTCTGCGTGGGAATGCAAAATGGCGAATGTGCCTCTCCCTGAGACATATAATCGTTGTCGTTGAGATAATATTTTCATTCCTCGTCCATATCTGCGGAATCACTCTTATTGATGGTGTGTACTTCTTGAGACACTGGGTGGAGGAAACCTCCACTGTGGAAGAAGTCCTGAATGGGATGAAAACTTTCATCCTTCTTTGCAGTTTGGGTACAGGCAGAAGAAAAACCAAGACCTTTCTTCGTCTTGTTATCAGTAGGAATGACAAGTTGTCCCCATCCTTTTATGTCGTTACTCTTGATCACTTTGATAGCATCTTTGTATGAGGAAATCGACGTTCCTCTTTCTGGTCGATTCTCATATCTCACCGAGAGTGCTTGAAACTGGGTTCCAACGACCTCCTCGGGTTCTACACGGGATAAAGATGATAAATTGATTTGATCAAGGCCTGCCCTCCACAGAGCTTATCATTCTTGACGAACTTCAACTTCTAGTGAAGTGTTGAAGTGACTACCCCAGCCTCGTGTATCCAAGGTCTTCCTAATAAACAGCTGTAGGCTGCCCGGATGTCCATGACCTAGAAAGTGACTTGGAAAGTGTGAGGACCGATGGTTATGGGAAGATCAACTTCGCCAATAACTATTTTTTGGATCCGTCAAAGGCTTTGACGATGACCTCGTTGCGTCTCATCGGAGATCCTTGAAATGATAGTCGCATCAGAGTGGATTTTGGTATAACATTAAAAGTTGATGTTGTATCTACCAGTACGTTGGCTAGAGCATCGTCCTGGCAATTGAGTGTAATGTTAAGCTCCATGTTGTGATTTTTGCCTTCTTCCAGCAGCTCTTCATCATTGAATCCTAAATTATTGCAGGAAGTGATGTTGGAAATGATGCTGTCAAACTGCCTTACCGTCACATCTTGTTCTACGAAAGCTTGGTCCAAGACTTTCTGGAAAGCTTCCCTGTGAACTTCAGAACTAAGTATGAGAGATAGTATAGAGATTTTAGATTGAGTTTGCAACAGTTGGTCCACAATGTTGTACTCACTTCTCTGGACGAGCTTCAGCATCTCATCGTTGTTCCTTGTAAGTTCAGGATTACTGGATTGCTCAATTTGTTGATTAGGAACTTCTGTTTGAGGTTCCTTTTCCTTGGCAGGTTCTCCAACTCCTCTGTTAAGGATCCGACCGCTCCGTGTTACTCGACTGATGTCGGCAATGTTTACAACGGAGGGTAATGGAGTTTCCTTTCCATTTTCGATTGTTGTTGCACCGTAATTATAAGGGGTAGCCTTTTCGGATTTGTGCGGTATTAGTCCCAGCAAGTAGATAACCACGAGAGCTTTTTGATTTCTCTGACCGTTATAGGCAACCTTGATCAGTTCCTGGTTGGGAACCTTTCTACTGTCTAGAGGAATTCTTGATTCATCGAGTAGAGGGATTATGGTACAAATGTCTTTGGTCTTCCCATGATCAGAGATTATGACAACGTCCTTGCTTTGATCATGGAAATAGTCTGGTATCATGTTGATCATCTCAGAATTTGAACATGGTCGAATCTCTTTATGGTCCAACTGATTTTGAAGATCCGCTCGTACGAGGTAGCATCCTTGGCTGTTCTATAAACAAACTCTACAGCGCTCGTAGTTGTGGAATGGCACCCGGCCATGCCCGCTTTATATGCAGTGCATCTTTACTAGATCTGTTTCCATCGATCGGACATCCTGACTTTGATATCTAGTAGGATTCCCGTCAGTCATATTGATCTGCTGTGTAGCTTCATCCAAGTAGATTGGAAGCCACCAATGGTCCAACAGTGTTGAAGTGTTCTTTGGACAAGTGCACACCCTTGATCGTTCTTACGACACTCTTTACAGTCTTGATAGTCATGTGAAGCTAGAAAGTCGAGCCTGACTTGCTTAGCGTGTAATTCTTCCAGACTGGTATTCATCAAGCGTATGTCAAAAATCTAAATCATATTGACTTGATGGTTATTTCTTTCATGATAGGCTTGGATCCATCCGAGATCCATCTGACTTTGGAGGTCCTCTTGTACAAAAGAGCATCCCTGATTGCTTGTTGAGCAGATCAAACAGGTATTGTAATCATGCCGTGGCAGATTATGGTATTGACTTTGCCTTGAGTGCATTACCACCAAGTTGACGTTCATCGTCAGAATGTTGTGGTTCTGGACAATGTTGGGATTTACGTGAGCCATATTGACTTCACAGATTCGGTGATCTTGGATCCATCCGAGATCCATTTGTTCTTGTAGAGCTGATTGCACTACAGAACACCCCAGATTATTCTTTGAGCAAATATCACACTGGTGATAATTGCGAGGTGGTACATGACCGTACCCGCTCTGTCTACAATGCATCCTGACCAAATTGGTTCCTAATAGGAGTACATCATGAATTTGATAACTGCGGCCAATCTCTTCCTCTATCAAATTTACTGCAGTCTTTTCATGTTGAGGCAACAGGTTCGTCTGAACGTTCAGATTAGTATCCTTGAAGGATACGACCCCGTTCCTGACAAGTTTTTGTACATCAGACTTGAAGCTGATACAGTTCTTAATGTTGTGCCCCGGTCCTCCTTGATGGTAAGGGAAAGTTTAATCCGCTTTGAACCAAAAAGGCGGATTTTCCGGTACTGTAAGAGGAGACTTGATTTGGACATGCCCCTTGACCAGTAGTAGTGGAACAGTTCTGCGTACAACATTGGTATAGGGTCGAACCCTGATGTTCGTGTCGTATGATTGTTGTTATTGTATTGGGGACGAACCTGCTGAAGAGGTTGTTGTTGCCTTGGTTGGCTCTGAGCAACCTGAGGTTGATTAATCGGAGCCGGTGTTGGGTTGTTAGTAGGAGTTACTGCTGCTACTGGTTGATACCTTCGCATTTGCTTTCCGAGAGAGATATTACCAATATCTTGCCCTTTTTTCTTTGGGAAAACACCACCGTATCTTTTGGTATTGCTCGATGATTCTGTGTTTTTTATCAAACGTCCCTCTCGGACTGCTTCCTCAAGGCGCACTCCCATGTTCACCATTTCAGTAAAGTCACTAGGTGCACTTGCAACCATTCGGTCGTAATAGAATGAGTTCAAGGTTTTCAAAAAGATCTTGGTCATCTCTTTTTCCTCAAGAGGGGGACAGATCTGGGCGGCAATTTCTCGCCATCTCTGAGCATATTCCTTGAAAGTTTCTTTGTCCTTCTGTGACATTGCTCTGAGTTGATCTCTGTCTGGTGCCATGTCCAGGTTATACTTGTACTGCTGAACAAAAGTTGCGCCAAGATCTCTAAAAGTGTTGATCTTGGTGCGGTTTAAACCCATGTACCATTTGAGTGCGGCACCAGTTAAACTGTCTTGGAAGTAATGGATCATTAGCTGTTGATTTTCTCTCTAGGTAGACATCTTTCAAGCGTACATCACCAAATGACTTTGAGGGCAAGAGTTGCCCTTGTATTTTTCAAAGTTAGGCACCTTGAATTTGTGCGATATTTTCATGTTAGGGACCAGACAAAGGTCTGCGGCGTCCTTTCCAAATAAATCCTGACCGCGAATGTCATGCAATTCCTTCTGCATTTCTAGGAATTATTCCTGGAACACATTCATTCTTTCGTAAATATCTTCGTTTCCACCAGAAATTACTTGTAGAATCTGTCCTTCCGGGACAGTATGTACCACTGGTTGTGGTATAGTCATTACGATAGTGACTCTTGGCGCTTCCATGCCCCGAAGTTTGTAACCTTCAGGAGTTGCTGTCATAACTCTTGCGTCTTCTCTTTCCCGAAGTTTGTAACCTTTAGGCCCAGCGGTTCCTGCTGCAGTTTTTGGGTCTTCAGTGACTGGTGGGATGTATCCTTCAGGGAAAAAATTGACAGGCATGCCCCAAGGGTGATCTTTAGGGACGTTGTACCGAGGATCATATGTCTCCACTACGGGCGTAGATGTTGAAGGTGCGAGAAAGACACAAGAAAGGGGGGGTTTGAATTGTGTATTCACTCTTTTAACAACTTTTCGCTTCTTGTCAATGAGACACTTTACGTTACATTAGAGTTCGTTGAGAGACTCTGACTTGCGAAGTTATGTTCAGACTTGGCAATGCTTAGAGCGTGAGAACCAATAAGAGTCTGAACGCTATGTGCATCTTTCATAACTTGCAGAGAAGAAGCTTATCAGAGTTGCAAGGTTCTGACTTGCTTATGTAAGGTTCTGATCCTCAATAAAGAAACATAAACAAAGACATTAAGCATAAGAGTAAAGAACACATGATATATCCTGGTTCACCACAAAGGCTAATTCAGTCCACCCTCCTCAGGTGATTTCTCCTTAAACACAAGGTCTTAATCCACTATAATCAATCTCGATTACAGCTGCACGGGCAACAGCCAGTGACTAACAACATGCACAACCGCAGTTGTGACTAACCCACAATGAACTGTTCAGGGATTCAACTTAATGAATATAACGAACATTGACCTACAGGTTCCAATCTCGCAAGATCTACTGCTAGGATTTCAACAGCTAGACGTTCAGGGATTCATCGCAATGAATATAACGCTACTGACCCTATTTCAGGATTTACCACAATGACATCTCGCCATTGTCTTCTCGAGTCTCCAGTCACACTGACCACTCAAGGAATCCTAATTCACCAAGAATAAGTTTAATAGGAGATTACAATAATGCTTCTTAACAAGCAGATTACTCCTAAGTTTAAGTACAAAGAACACACAAGTGTTCAAGCAAGATATGAGAAACTACTCCTTGCTATCTTAAGAAACTACAGAGATGTATAATGATTTTACAGTTGTTGACATCTTGTAGATCTTCTTCTTCTTCTTCGTCTTCTTGGTTGAGCAAGCTTTGAGCAATAACTCCTTGCTACAGATCTTCAATGTAGCATTGACGAGAAGGTGGTTGATGACTTGACTGATTTGCAATGTTGTCTTCTTCATCAACAGCTTCTGTACCAATTAATTGTTGTTGTGTTGATTTGATCTTTGACCTTCAACAACAATGGCCATGTGTAAATGGTGATAACTTTGAATGTTTAAGTGTAACAACGAGAACTCATCGTTGTTTCTATCTTCACACAATGACTTTGATCAATTCTCCATTCATGGACTGAATCGATACCTTCAGAAGCGTTTACTCCTTTCTTTAAATAGCCCAGTAAAATATAGCCGTTGAAATACTGTTGGCTGTTAGAAAAGAGACATTGTGTAATAATTAGATGTACTGACATATCTCCTTTTTGCTGTGGGAGAAGTGACAGGATATATCTTTCTTGGGCACTGTGTACAGTCGTTCACAACCGTAACATTTGATTCCAGACTTCAGAGGCTTCTGATGCTAATTTATTGAAGCATGAGTATACCCTTCTTAACAAGATATCTGATACATCAAGTCTTCAATCCTTTGAAGAAGTCCATTAGGAATCAGTCTTCAGTACTTCAGCACTTGTCTTTAAGAACATTATCCTTAACTATTTCAAGTCATGAGAGTCTTCAGCACTTTGGTTCTCCAGAAGATTATCTTCTTCAGAAGCTTCGCTATCTTCAGAATCTCAACCACTTTCAGAGAGCATCCACAAGAGCATTGCAACAACAATATCAGCATCCTTGGATCTGACTGATCATGATCAGATACAGAAGCGTTCTTGCTTCTTGCGACTTGTGTCACACATAGTAACTTCACATATTATCAATTACGCACATCTGGCTGGTGCTTGTTGGATCTGATATCTTCTATGATTATGATCTGCACACAACACACGTTAGAACATAAAATAGTTCTTTCACAAATACGTATTATTATCATCAAAACATAGATTGACTTATAGAGACAACTCTTGCTCGCACAATCTCCCCCTTTTTTATGATGACAAAACCAATTATTTTGAATGAACATTTTATACAAGGTAATCACCAAACAAACATATTCAGAGTCTGGAACAACAGCTCCCCCTGAATGTGTTGTCCTCAAAGTTTTATCTGTGATCATCTAGAATCTTATATGATCCAAAGATATACAGAATAACAACTTGAGTTGCAAGAACAAAGAATAGAAAAGGATTACTTCTCTATCTTGTCTATAAGAAAACAAAGAGTCTTTAGCATCTGGACTAGTTCATCAGAACTTCCATCTTCAGATCTTTAGAACTCTGTTCCTTTGTAGTCGTATCAGAGCTTATAATCCTCAAAGACATATGAAGCATTTCTACTTTTCAGCAGATTCATTTAAGCACAAACAGAACAGTTCTTATCTAATAACATAGCATCGCTATTCATCAGAGATAGACACGGTCTTTTGAGAAACTCCCCCTGAGTTTCAGACTTTGTGAAGATTTTAGATTTTGCAATTGAATCTTCTGGGTAGTCTCCCCCTAATTTCCATAAGTCAGATATTGGGATCTTCAGAGTTTTGAACACAGGTCTTCATCTCAGAACCTTGTTACTGTCACAACTCAGTGGTTCATTAAGGCTTGATTTTTGATCAGATACCAATTAAAGGTTAATTATTGTGATTAATCAACGCTTGATTCTGAAACTGGTACACATATTTTAATCTTAGTCTGATACTGAGTTATACCAGAGTATATTGCGTCTGATTCCAACTGAAGGAGTTCTTTTCATACCACTTGAAGGGTATTTCCTTAGTGTGATGAGATTGATACCAATGAAGGTATAGAAAACATTTCACAGCTTAGCTCTGATTGATATTACTGCAGACTGAGTCTGATACTAATCTTTATGTATACTAAGTCTGATAACCATTTGTTGATTTAGTTTGATACCAAATCATTTTCTTCTTAATTGGTTCTTGGTAGACATCAGAACTACTTGTTCTTGGATCTTCAATCCGGATCTTCAGACAGTTCTTGACTTCTGATTTGCACAGTTCTTCTGGATAAGCATCTTGAGATGTAGACTTTGTCTTGACTGCTTTCAGTGTTTTCTTCTTCTGATTCCTATGTTCTAAATCTCATATTCTTAGACAACTTACAGCTTCTGAACCAAGTGAGACAGAGATCAAGATAAACTTTGACTTTCAGACAATTCTCAACTTCTGAACAGTACTGGGTAGATCTGATTCTGAACACATGTTCACGAAGTGTACAACTTCTATCATATGACCAACAGTTCATAAGAACTTCTAACAGAGTTCTTCTTTCTTAACCTGTTCTTAGAATGCCTAGTGAACTTGTTCAGAGTTACTTGGTTAAACATCAAACAACAAATGTTAGTAGTAACACATTTTATATGATTGATTACTTGTTTGAGTTGCATTCTTTTCCTTTAAGATTTCTTTCTTTCCAATTAAAATCATATTTCTTTCTCCCCCTTTTTGACATCATCAAAATGTTTAGAGCGTCTGAGCATTTAAGCATATATAGATCAATATAATAGTGAACATAAATAGACTAAAAGTATGTTATCATTTAAGCATTAATCATACGAAGATTTATATGATAAGGAACAGTTCTAGTGATCAACATCTTTAGAGATTAGTTATTTTCATTAATGGATACTTAGATGGAACCTTTAACACAGAACCACAAAATGGTTTTAAAATATAAGGCATAGGTTGAGCTTAATCCTAAAAGGTTCAAGGCAATCAAAACATAGGCATTTTTTTTAAAGACATAGACTTAATGAAAATAGATAGAGTACTCAACACTTATCTTTAGACTTATAAGCATATTCAGTTTTAAGTTAAGGCAATGTCATTGATTCATTAGAGATCATACATGAAATAAAGATAAAACAACACAAAGTATTATAAAACTACAATCGACAAATCATAGCAACTACTGGAAGATCAGCAAAAACTTAATCATCAAAATCCCCAACATTATCACTCTATCACTTCTGGTTTCAACAGGTGAGGGTCCTGGTCCTAGGCGGCTTATTAGTTCCCAAGCCTTTTCTTTCAAAATTATTTCAGATATTATTCTTCCATATGGAATGTAGGCATGCATCTGATTCCTTGAGACCTTGATGGAGCGTCTCATGTGGTTAAAAATGGTCTTGGGAAGATCTATTGTAACATGATTGGTTAGGAGGAAGATGAAGATTCTGTCGTCGTGAGTCAGAGTGCCTCTCGCAGATGCTCGTGGATGCAGGTTGGTCAATTAAAATTCGAACCAGGTTTTGGGAGTAGGAAGGAACTTCTCAGGATTGTTTGGTTCATAGGGAACTGAATCATCAAACAAGGTTCTGCACCTCTCTACCATGCTTAAGTCTGATTGAAAATTATCAATCGTGACTCCGTCGGAGATACAGCCAGTGAATTTCTCTATCAAGGAGACAGAGATTGCGATGGGATGATAGTGGAGCTCAGACAAGATGGTGTTTCCATCGATGCTGACCCTAGCAAAATTCTAGAACTCTTTAACAAGGTCAGGAAAGATAGGACCATTTAGTAGAGAGTAATAACACTGCCAGGATTGGGCCTGCATGCTTCTGATTATTTCTAAGCCATCGTTTCTGAGACTAGCAAGGTTTGGCCTTTTCTCATAAATAACTTCTAGGTTTTCTTTTCTTCCTAGGAAGGTTGGACCATTTCTGTGGGAATTCATCATCTTCGTTGAAATAGGTGTTTTGAGAGAGTGACGATTTAGGTTTTGATGATGAAAGAGGATGAAGCAAGATCCTAATATTTATAGGCGAATGAGAGCCAAGAGTAATAAATGAATCGGTACTCGAAGATTTGGGTTTGCTGTTTCCTAGGTAATCATGATTTCTTAAAGAATCCTAAAGGGTGTAACTGTGCGGGAAAAGAAAACGGAGCAGTTACTAATTTACTTTGAAAAATTAATCGGTTATGAATATTAACTATTCGATGGTGAGTGGCGGATAGGACTGATGCATTTTGAATAATGATGGTTTCTTGGGCCACTAAAATATCTTTCAGATAACTTTTAAAGAAATCAATCTATCATTAGAGCTTGTCAGACATTTTATAATTTTTTAGAATTAAAAGTTCAATAATCAAGATGATTCACAGGCACAGTTCATTAATCTTAAATAACTTAGGGAAAATTGACACTATTGAAACAACTTAGAACAACTATGATTTCAAACATGCACTCCGCATACATAGTTAAAACATAGATAGATTTAGTTTTCTTAGTTACTAAAGATTTCACACTTAGTCTTCAACAAGCAGTTATCTGGAAGGCTTTCAAGACTATCTTCTTCAATTTTCTCTTTGATCATGTCCACAATTCCATCTCTAAAGAAAATTTCAGACAAAACTCTTCCTTAAGGAATGTAGGACTTTGTGAGATTTCTGGACTAAGAGATGGATTTCCAGAGACAGTTGAAGATAGTGAGTGAAAGGTTTCTCTGAAAATCATTCATTAGTAAATAAATGAATTCATGGTCATGGAATCTAAGTATGTCATGGCTCTCTCCTCTGGGAAGGAAATTAGACACCATGAGCTTGTACCAAGATTTGGGAATGGGTAGGATATTTTTAGGATTGAAGGGTATGTATCCTAAAGTCAGATCATGAAGGGATGCCAAATTTTTAGCAGCAAAAAATTTGTTTTTGTCAAAGTCAACAGGGATTCCAACATTCTCACACCCAGTTGCAAGAGTAACTGAAAACGGGTTAATGGTGATTGGGATTTCAAAAAAAGGAGGTGACGCACTTGCTTTCAAGATCAAGATCAACATGTTTCCAGAAATCCTTAACTAGATTTACGTAGATAGGTTTTTCTAGCATCATGGAGTACCTAGTCCATTGTTGAGTGTACAACACATCTGCTAGACTGCAAGCAATGTAACTCGGAAGAGGACGGGTGTTGATTACAAACTATTTTTCAGGAATGATTTCAAAAAGATCTTGGTTTCCTAGAAGGGTTAGTGGAGGCATGATGATGGATGGACAACAGAGTTTTGACCCTTATGTTTTATGAAATAAGGTTTTGAGTATGAAATTATTTGACGGGGAGAAGCAATTTTTATACACATAAATAGATAGGATGAGTTGTGCCTAGTTTAGGGAAATCATAGATCAGTACAATAAGATTTCAGAATAGATCATGTTGTCAGAGATATGTTATGATTCCCAAAGATTCGCAATTATTATTGAAGTTACTTTGAGTGCACGTATTGTTAAAAGATTTTTCCTGTAAACAATATTTCAGATCATTTATTTTTACAAGATCAAATTCTTCATTAATGTTTGAGTATTCTAAGTTGAAGAGAATCATACCTTAAATACTTTGATACATTGGTTTTGATTCCGAGCATTTGATTATTATCTTTCTGATTCTACCTTCTTATGAGAGAACTGTTGTGGGTTCTTGGATTCTTCACAATTCACTTGCACTCTGGTTTCTGAAGAATATGCACATTTTCTGAACTTCTAATACTAGATTGAGAGCTAGAATTAATCTGCAAAAATCCTTTCCTTCTTGTTCAATCATACTCATCAGATTTTCAAAGATACAAAGATCATTTTAGACTATCTAAGTGCTTTTTGACTCTGACTCTGATCTTCCTTTCTTGGAAAATATGTCGACTTAATTGTCTGCTGCAATTGAGTGCATTCCAATTTGAGCCACCTGATCATCGTCTTTCATCTTCAACTTCCTTCAGAGAGAGCTACCGGATATTGGCTGAATTATGTATAACTCTGAGTTTGAACAATGTAGATATTTCCTACATAATGATTATAGGAATCATATTTCAGATGATCCATTCTTTTCTTCTTCAGAGCTGTTCATCTGACTTCTGAGAATAACCAATCAAAGACTCTAAATCTGTGTAGTCAGAACTACAAGCTTCCATCAAGCTCTCTAGAAGATCATTAATTTATAATCATCGACCATTTAAGATTATGTGCTTACAGATGCATATCAAATTCAAAGCTGACTATCATCCAGCATGTGTATAACATGAAACATAGTTTGCATGAACACCTTGGTCTCACAATGCTGATCCAGCTTAAAACAACATATTTACTTCTGAAGGGAACGTCAGCTGATTTCTTCATTCTGAAAGACATCAGCAACTTAAGTCTTTTTGACTTGAGAAGAAGATTTAAGTGTTTTGACTAATACCTTCTGATTCTGGACTAAGGAAGTTCTGAGAAACTTATCAGATAGAGATCTAATCAATAATGTTTGATTCAACTGAGAGATAGTCTCAAGTTATCAGAACTTAGTTGTGTTGATTCAGTTAAAATTTAAGAGTTCATACTTGATCAAGTGCTTGATGAATCTTTGAAATTCTTCTTCCTGAATATTCTATCAATTTTGAGCATAATTCACCAAGAAAACAATATTAAGTTCTTCATGAATTTTTTAACCTCTAGATCATTCAAGATTCAGATGTTGAATCATTTCTAAGAGTTTGAATTCTTCAGATTTTTTGACTTCAACAGACTTCACTCTGAAGTTCAAAATCATAGAACAACAATCTTTCTTCTTTACATGAAGAAGTTCTGAATGAGCTTTAAACGAGAAAGTCAAGGGTGGACCTAATCCTTTTCTTGAAAACATCTAAAAAACTCATAAAGAATTAATCTTCAGCAAACAAGACTTCTTGTTTTCTGATGATTTAACTTTGAGCAAATACGTGGTTCATCCACACGTATCTTCCAAGATAAGCATTCAATAGATACTACTTCTTATCTGATGAATCTATCCTATCAGCTGATTCTTCAATTTTCATTAAAACTTAAGTGAGGAAGATTTAGTTGTTTGACAACTGCAAAACTTCCAGAATCAGTGATTTGCTCAAGTACTCAGATTGATTATAATTTTGTACACAGTCATCTTCTGAACTGTTACAGAAATTGTAAGTGGATTTCAATCTCACCCAGAGTATTTCTACGCACTGCATCTGGATCTTTTTCTGACACTGTTAAGATTTTGATATCCATCAATAACAGAACCGGAGCTCTGATACCAATTGAAGGTGCGAGAAAGACATAAGAAATGGGTGGTTTGAATTGTGTATTCATTCTTTTAACAACTTTTCGCTTCTTGTCAATGAGACACTTTACGTTACATCAGAGTTCGTTGAGAGACTCTGACTTGCGAAGTTATATTCAGACTTAGCAATGGTTAGAGTGTGAGAACCAATAAGAGTCTGAACGCTATGTCCATCATTCAGAACTTGCAGAGCGGAAGCTTATCAGAGTTGCAAGGTTCTGACTTGCTTATGTAAGGTTCTGATCCTCAATAAAGAAACATAAACAAAGACATTAAGCATAAGAGTAAAGAACACACGATATATCCTGGTTCACCACAAAGGCTAATCCAGTCCACCCTCCTCAGGTGATTTCGCCTTGAATACAAGGTCTTAATCCACTATAATCAATCTCAATTACAGATGCATGGGCAATAGTCGGTGACTAACAACATGCACAACGGCAGCTGTGACTAACCCACAATGAACCGTTCAGGGATTCAACTTAATGAATATAACAAACATTGACCTGCAGGTTCCAATCTCGCAAGATCTACTGCTAGGATTTCAACAGCTAGACATTCAGGGATTCATCACAATGAATATAACGCTACTGACCCTATTTCAGGATTTCCCACAATGACATCTCGCCATTGTCTTCTCGAGTCTCCGGTCACACTGACCACTCAAGGAATCCTAATTCACCAAGAATTAGTTTAATAGGAGATTACAATAATGCTTCTTAACAAGAAGATTACTCCTAAGTTTAAGTACAAAGAACACACAAGTGTTCAAGCAAGATATGTGCAACAACTCCTTGCTATCTTAAGAAACTACAGAGATGTATAATGATTTGACAATTGTTGACATATTGTAGATCTTCTTCTTCTTCATCTTCTTAGTTGAGCAAGCTTTGAGCAACAACTCCTTGCTTCAGATCTTCAATGTAGCACTGACGAGAAGGTGGTTGATGACTTGCTGATTTACAATGTTGTCTTCTTCATCAACAGCTTCTGTACCAATTAATTGTTGTTGTGTTGATTTGATCTTTGAGCTTCAACAACAATGGCCATGTGTAAATGGTGATAGCTTTGAATGTTTAAGTGTTACAACGAGAACTCATCGTTGCTGCTATCTTCACATAATGACTTTGATCAATTCTCCATTCATGGACTGAATCAATACCTTCAGAAGCATTTACTCCTTTCTTTAAATAACCCAGTAAAATATAGTCGTTGAAATACTGTTGGCTGTTAGAAAAGGGACGTTGTGAAATAATTAGATGTACTGACACATCTCCTTTTTGCTGTGGGAGAAGTGATGGGATATATCTTTCTTGGGTATTGTGTACAGTTGTTCACAACGGTAACATTTGACTTCCAAACTTCAGAGGCTTCTGATGGTAATTTATTGAAGCATGAGTAGAGCCTTCTTAACAGGATATTTGATACATCAAGTCTTCAGTCTTTTGAAGAAGTCCATTAGGAATCAGTCTTCAGTACTTCAACACTTGTCTTTAAGAACATTATCCTTAACTACTTCAAGTCATGAGAGTCTTCAGCACTTCGGTTCTCCAGAAGATTATCTTCTTCAGAAGCTTCGCTATCTTCAGAATCTCAACCACTTTCAGAGAGCATCCACAAGAGCATTGCAACAGTAATATCAACATCCTTGGATCTGACTGATCATGATCAGATACAGAAGCGTTCTTGATTCTTACGACTTGTGTCACACATAGTAACTTCGCATATTATCAATTACGCACATCTGGCTAGTGCTTGTTGGATTTGATATCTTCTATGATTATGATCTGCACACAACACATGTTAGAACATAAAATAGTTCTTTCAAAAATACGTATTGTTATCATCAAAACATAGATTGACTTGTAGAGACAACTCTTGCTCTCACAGATGTGATCTCTGAGATCACAATCCTTTGTTGTTGCCTCTGAGCTGCTGCCAGGGATTGCAAAGTTTTTCCAAACTTTCCTTTAGAGTGTCGAATTCTTCTCTCAGCTCTCTTTTATCTTCCCCGAGATCGTCCATTTTCTTTTGTCGATTGGCCCGAGTATTGTATGAGTGAGATAGTTTGACTCTAGAATTGCGACGTATACATGAGATTCGAAGATAAAAAGAATGCGTTATGTGAGAATGATGAATGCAATGAAAAGTTATATATATATATTTTTTTGGTTTTTTAATCATAAAGAAACTTCAACAAATAGATTGCAAGTATCATACAGTAAAGGGTTGAGACCCTATTTTATTGAATTCGAAAGATTGCGGAAATGGAAAAGTACAGTATTTTACAAATTGCTGTAAGGAAAAGTCTAAGCTCAAGGATCCTGAGTCCTTTCTGAAGAGAACTCAGATGTTGGTTCTGGTATTTTCCTTTTCTTTGACCGGGCTCTTTAGCCGTTGTCGGGTTGTCAGTCCTTTGCCAAGTGAAAGAAGCGAGCAAATTTCTTTGGTCTTCTTGATTCTCCACAACATGTTGCTCTAGTATCTTAATCAGAGCATCATCTTCCTTTAACAGTTCCTGAATTTTGGTACACTCCACATTGAGGATTCGGTACTTGTTTTTCCAAGAGCTTTTCTCCCGTTGAACTTTGTTGAGGGCGACCTGGAGTTTTTCCGTGCCAGACCTGAAATAAAGGACATATTCCTTTAACGGAAACTTCTTGGCGAGGGTAAGGCATCCTCAGCTTGAGAGCTCTAGTTTGTACCCAGTGGAGATAAGGTTCCATGGAGGTACAGTCTGGTCTTCCTAGAGACTCCCTTCCTTTCTTGTGAACATGTTGACAGGCGTGCACTATTTCCTTCTTTAGTGCCCTGTCATTTTCCCCTTCCTTGAAGAAAAGACCTTCCAGATGAGCATTATAAGGAATATGCCTCATCGGGTATCCGAGTTGACGGCGAACTAAAATTGGATGATAGTTGATTCCTTCTTTAGTTCCTATGAGGGGTACATTAGGGAAATTTCCACAACTGTCGATGATCTCTATTCCCTCATAAATCATATCATATCAATCTATGTCAGAGTTGGTAAGGGACATGATCCTTTGTGACCAACGTAGAGTACTCTTGTGATCCCAAAAAGTAGTAGACTTGGGCAAATGGGAAATGAACCATTTGTAAAGTAAGTGTACACAACATGTGATCATTCCTCCCCTGTACAAATTCCTTAAGTGTACAGAATGATAAGCATCTGCGTGCAGACTCGATACGGGGTTTCCAATCAGAAATATCTTAACAGCGTTGGTATGGATGAAGTTGTCAATGTTAGGAAAAAGGAACAACCCGTATATGAGTAGGACAAAGATGTCTTCGAAAGAAGTGATGTTCCCTATACTGGAAAAGTACAGGGCTTTCTCTACCAAAAAAATTGGCTGGTAAACCTTGGATCTCTCCCTTGGTGGTCATGTGAGTCCTGACTTCTGACTCGTCCAAACAAATGGCTCTTGCGATGACCTGATCCTTTGGAATTTCTTCCAGTATAGAAAAAGGAGTTTGATCAATGATAGGTAGATCAGTCAGATGAGAGTACTCCTCTAATGTTGGTGCTAGTTGATAATCCGGGAACTTGAAGCAGTGATAGATCAAATCACCGAACTGAGTTAGCGTAGACAAGATTCCTTCAACTACATGAACCCTTAACAGAGACAACAACCCTCAATGCTTAGCACTGAAAGCATCAGGGTTGGTGATCATCCTTGCCAAGCCCCTCAAATCCTCTAGTTTTGGAGCCTTGAAAGTGTACTTGTGCATCTTTCTTCTACCGAAATCCATAACGTAATATTTCTCTCTGATATTTATAATTATTGTTTTAGTTTAAATTGAAAAAAAAAAGAGAAAAGAAAAGAAATTTTTCTTTGTTTAAGAGTTTTTTAAATGAATGCATGAATGCAGCATACAAAAACATTGAAAAAACATGGGTTCAAGGGTTCAACGTCACGAGCATGGAGTCATGGCTCTACCCATCCCCAAAGGTTGTATTCTGGTCAATTTTTGTACCTGTAGAACAGATCCTAAGGTTCCCAAAATCATTGACCCCCCTAGGGATATCAACAGCAAGCTAGTTCACCCGAGCGAGCTATAACATCCTAGGGTAATCTCATTTGAGTGTAGTATCGCATATCAACTATTCCCGATAGTCACCGCACTACCAAGTGGTCATGATGGTCAACAACACAAACACTTGGAAGATGCAAGATAAGGATATGATAACTTTTCTCTTGCTAGTATTAACAGTCCAAATAAAAGGAGTGATTGGAAAATAACGAATCACCCTGAATATACGAGCATCCTAGAGAATATGAGAGTGATATTGACTTGGTCTCCTTGCACATTTCCCAATATTTGACTACTATAGGATCTCCAATATGCACACTCCAAATGCACTTCTTCACTTTTAAAATAAGACAATATCCATAGGCTTAGTGAATATACCATCCAGTTGTTTATCAGTTGTTATGTGCTCTAGATTTACCACTTTGTCCTCCATAAGATCCCTAATGAAATGATAACGAATGTCAATGTGCTTGGTTCTGCTATGTTGAACAAATTTTTTGAAATGTTAATAGTACTCAAGTTGTCATAGAATAATTTCATGACGTCTTATTCGACATTGTATTCCTTTAGCATTTGTTTTATCCAGAATATTTGTGTGCAACTGCTTCCAGCACCAAAGTACTCAGCTTCAACAGTAGATAAAGAGACACAATTTTGCTTCTTGATGAACCAAGAAATTAGATTGTTTCAAAGAAAGAAACATCCCCCTAATGTACTTTTTCTATTATCAAAACTTCCGACCCAATCTGCATTACAATACCTTACAAGCATGGGATTTGTATCACGAGAGTATAATATGCCACAGTCATAAGTCCCACTTATGTACTTCAAGATTCTCTTCACTTGCGTGAGATGACTAGCATTAGGTTTAGCTTGGTACCTAGCACATACACCTACAACAAAGGTGATATCATGTCTGGTAGATGTGAGATATAGAAAACTCCATATCATACTTCTGTATAGGCTTTGGTCTACATCAATTCCATGTTCATCCATAGAAAGCTTCAAATGAGTTACAACAAAAGTTCTTTTGTGGCTTACATTGTCAAGACCAAACTTTTTCACTATGCTTTCAGCGTAGTTTCTTTGAGATACAAATTGTCATCCACTTCCTTTACTTGAAGACCAAGAAAGTAAGTGAGTTCTCCAACAAGACTGATTTCAAACTCATACTACATTTGTTGAACAAAATGTTACACCATCGTGTCATGAAAATTCGTCCCACAAGGGACAGATGTCGAACTCGATGCTTTGACAACATGTTTGACAAGATACACTAGAACCACTTATAGCGTACGATTTTTGTCGGAGACGCGACCACCTTATCGCCATGGGTTTTTCCTCACCTCAATGGTAGGCGTTGGGTGCTACTTTCTGATTTCTTATTTATCCTATGAAGCTGGAAAGGAAAGGGGAGCTATCTTAAACTAACCTTGCACGCAAATGTTTAACTGAACAAATGCTTAAAGAGATCGGGGAGTCCGGGGTCAGGTTATACAATGGGGAGTTGTTAATTACCCATCATATATGTGGTTATACACAGGTCGTTAGTAATTATACTTACTGTTTCCTACTTACTGGTGTTTGTCTGTTTATTGGGAAAGTTTCTCCATTGGGAATGTTGAGAGAGAGAGAGTTTTTGTTGATTTCGGTTTTGTTTTGATGGTTTTTTGGTAAGGTATTGGACCTAAGGTTTTTTATTAAAGTGTGAAGGTACGGGACCTAAAGTTTTGGATTGGTGTGCTCGCTAAGATTTTGCAATCTTATGCCTACATATTCCCGTTAAAGAAAAAACAGGGAAATCAGAGCAATCGTAGTTCCTCCTATTCTATGGGAGGAAAGACGTTTGGTGTCTTATTCAAAGCCCAAGATTGAAGCTAAATGGAGTATTTGTGTCTTGTTCAAAGCCCAAGATTGAAGCTAAAGATTTGACTGAGAGAGAATTTGTCATCTCTAAAGGGAGATATCTCGTCTGTTTATCACAACTGTTAGGTGACTGATTATAAAGGAGAATTACTTTAACTAGGATGTGAGAATCCAGTACTGCTATAATTTTCTTTATAAGGGATTTGTCCTGAAGGATAAAACTTTAACTCAGTGTTGAGCAATGCCATTTTTCCTTAGGAATCTTTCATGCTAAGAGAGGGACAGTGGCGTAGATGTTTGTAATCCAGATGCTTTCCGCTTACAGCAATTAGATGAAAGATGGAGATTTAGTAGGATAAAGAGGGACTACAGCTTGGATTTTTGAATCAACAAGTGTGCCACTTACAGCAATTATCTGGGATTAAGGTTTTGTTTTGATTTTCTGTTTTGATGTGTGATGTACAGAGAAATGTCCTCCTTTATAGAGGTTTTTTTATTTCTTCTGAGCGGATTTTGGTTTTTGTATATGCCTTAATCAAAGCCCAAGGTTGAAGTTAAGAGATTGATTGACTCCACTGGAGAGGTCCTTATACAAATCCTAAGAGGAGGCTGGAAAAGGCTAACTCAACAAGAGAGTGTTTATCTGTCTTGTACAAAGCCCGAGATTGAGGCTAAAAAAGAGATTGACTCTTTTGGGGAATATCATTATATAAAGCCTAAGAGGAGGCTGAAAGTTGACTTTTCCGGGGTAATATTTTGTCTGTCTTGTACAAAGCCCAAGATTAAGGCTAAAAAAACTTATTGACTCCACTGGGGATATATTTGGGGTGTCTTGTACAAAGCCCAAGATTGAGGCTAAAAAAGAGATTTACTCTTGCTTAGGGAGATTAATTCACAAAGCCTAAAAGAAGGCTGGGAGGAATTGATTCTGCTGGAGATATACTTATACAGAACTTAAGAGAAGGTTTAGAAAGGCTTGGCTTTACTGGAGAAAGTTTATATGTGTCTTGTATAAAGCCCAAGATTGAGGCTAAAAGGGAATGACTCAGCTGAGGATATTTCAGGTGTCTTATACAAAGCCCAAGATTGAGGCTAAAAAAAGAGCTGACTCAACAAGAGAATAGTTTTATTTGTCTTGTACGAAGCCTAAGATTGAGGATGAAAAGAGACTGACTCAACAAGAGAGTGCTTTTTTTCTATCTTGTACAAAGCCCAAGATTGAGGCTGAAAAGGGTTAACTCAACAAGAGAGTGCTGAAAAGAGATTGACTCAACAAGAGAGTGCTCTTATTTATCTTGTACAAAGCCCAAGATTGAGGCTAAAAGGTTGACTCAACAAGAGAGTACTAAAAGGAGATTGACTCAATAAGAGAGTGTTTTTTATCTGTCTTGTACAAAGCCCAAGATTGAGGCTAAAAAAGGTTGACTCAACAAGAGAGTACTGAAAGGTGACGAGGAAGAAGAAAGGATCATTATACAAAGCCTAAGAGGAGGCTGGCTTCTGATGAGGATTATTGAGATCCAGAGGCAGGTCCAAATAGGGGAATCAACTCTTGCTGAGGATTACAGAAGAATTGAGGTATCAGATGCCTTGAGGTTCTGATAGGCTAGTATTGATGATAAGTTGACCCTTAGCTGGGGAATTTAGGATGAAAGATTGAGTTTTAGAACCTATGGAGGTGTTAACTCTGCTGGGGATTGATTAAATGACCAAGGTTTCTCCTGTGTTTGTAGGGAACTTATGGATTCCTTAAGATCCAAAAGGAGATTAGATTGTCCAAGTCTACTGGTATGGAAGGTTTATCTTTGTATGATGCCAAGAGGAGGCTGGTACTTTAAGGGATGAGAATCAACCCTAAATTGGTCTGAGGTTTTGACTCTTTGGAAAGACTGCTCTAACAAAGAATGACTAAGTTCTGTCCTATACCTTTAAGAGGTCTCGAGTCCTTGTACTAAGTCCAAGAGGAGGCATGTAAACTTTTAAGAAGCCAAAGGGTCCTTGTACAAAGCCCAAGAGGAGGCGGGGATGCTTTTAGAAAGCCTTTGGGTCCAAACCTAAGGAAAGTTCAGGAGAGGTTTCACCGGGAATTAATCCTCTCTGGGGAAATAAATTTCTTTGACAATTTTCTAATAGTGACAGTCTGAGAAAAGTTTCACCAGGAATAATGCCTTTCTCTTTGTTACATATTGTATAAGCCCGAGAGGAGGCAAGACTGTATCTGGAATTCCTATGGGGAACTAGTTTTGACTATGTTAATAGAGTGACCACTGGTTTGATCTAGTCTTAGACCTAATTGCCGGGGAAAACTCTAAGCAGATATATACAAGCATATATATACAGATGAAATATATACAAGTATGTAAAAGAGGGTAGGAGGACTTACAGGTGAGCAAGCTTCCAACACAAATATATATATATATATATATATATATATATATATATATATGTGCAAGTATGTAAAAGAAAGTTATTTAAAACTTACAGGTGAGCAAGCTTTCATTGTAACAGCTGTATGGTTAGTTGTTCAAGAAATTAAAGAAATTTTTTATAACAACTATGAATTTGAACCTAAATCAAAAGGGAAGTTGTTTTGAAAAGATTGGGGTTTACACTTAAGGAGAGGCCCAAAGAATTGTTTATTTACAAAAAAGGGGTTGGGTCTTACAACTCAAAGAGAGGCCCAAAGTGTTTGAAAATGAAAAGAAAATGGGACTTACAACACAAGGGTAGGCCCAAATGATTTTGTTTTGAAATGGCGATCGCGCCCATATTTCTGAAACCGTGTCGGGACTTACACAATGACTGAGGCCCAAATTATTTTGTATTTACAAAGGGGATGGGTCTTACACTCTATTAGAGGCCCAAAGTTTATTTTTGTACAAAAGATGGGGCTTACAACTCAAGGAGAGGCCCAAGATGAAAACAGTGATCGCACCATTGTTTTGAAAATCGTATCGGGTCTTACACGATGACTGAGGCCCAAATTTATTTATGTACACAAGGGATGGGTCTTAAACTCTTTCAAGAGGCCCAAAATGATTTAAAAGAAAGAAAAATGGGACTTACAACACAAGGGGAGGCCCAGATGAATTGTTTTGAAAATGGAGATCGCGCCGATATTTTTAAAATCGTATTGGGACTTATACAACGACTGAGACCCAAATTTATTTACAAAAAGGGTTGGGACTTGCACTTTATTAGAGGCCCAAATTATTTTGACAAAGGGATGGGACTTACACTCTATCACGAGGCCCAAATTGTTTTAAAGATCAAAATTTAGAGAAAACCCTAACTTTGAATTTAAAAGATATAATTTTCAAAGGAAATTAAATAAAAAATGGTAAGAAATATCAAATATATTCAAAAACAAGTTGTACACTTTGAAAAATGTTTTGAAAAATCATGTTTAATCACATGAAAGCTTGAAATCCAATTGGTTTTGAAAAATCAAAGTGGGAATTTCATTTAAAAATGTTTAAAAACAATAAAAATGAAATTAATTACAAAAATTCTAAATATATTAAATAAATAATATAAATTGGATTTTTTTATAAAATAAAATATTTAAACCTTTTTGTGAATTTTGAGACAAAGAATCAATTCAAAAACACAAATATTCAGAGAGAAATTAATTTTTGAATCAATTAACAAAAATATCAAAATATTCAAAAATTCAAATTTTGAAAAAGGGCGCCAACGGTCAAGGAAGAACACGCGCGCACCCTGTTTCTGCAGATTTACATTTTCTCACTTTTCTCCATGATTACTCAATGGTTTTGCACGATTCAAGTATCAATCTTGTTCGTTTTTAAACAAGGATCACAACCATATAGATTAATTGCATTTATATTAAGTATGGAGGAAGAAATCAATGGAAAACCTCAAGAACCCTAATTTCATCATGAACACAATGAAATTCTAAACACGATTGATTCATGGCAATTGATTGAGAGTTACCACTCTACATACATGCGTAAACAAGATGGTAACTCAAAAATTCATTCATGATGCATGGATCATAGAGTTTGAAGGGTTCAGGCTTACCTCTTGCAGCTGGTGATCGAGGTTGATGAGGGATGTGTTGCAGATAGGTTCTAATGATCTGGACAACTTCCTTAGGTGCCAAGGAGTGTGTTTGAATGCTTAGAGTGGATTGAAATGAGCTGGAACTGGTTATGGTACCTCAACTGCAACTCTGTCAAGAACTTGAGCAATTGGCTGGTGATTTTGTGAATTTGATGTTCCAGATGTTGTTTTAGTGTTTAGATCACCTTCATATGATGTTTATGAGGTGTGTGTGTGTGTGTGTGTGTGTGTGTGTGTGATTGGTTTGGTTGGAATCACTCTCAATCTCAAAACCCGATAGTGACTTGAGTTAGAAGGCAAAATTGAAGTGAAAAGGAGATTTTGAGTAAAGCATCAGTTTGGGTGCTTTGGTGTACTCAAACTGATCACAAATGAGCTCTATTTATAGTAGAGCAAGTTTGTTTTGGTTGCAATAGTGAATGGCAACTGCAGCAGGTCTGTGGCAAATGTTGATCCAAGGGAATCTCAAGTCTCCTCTAGACATTGAATTGAGGTTAGAGCACAGGCTATGAGTCTTCTGTGGCAGGGATAAGGCTTGACTGAACTTGGATAACATTGTCTTGATGAATGCCACCTCTATGCATCAGTTAAATGCTTGGAAACAAAATTGACCATTTGAAGCATCTTGAATTTTAGGGATGTCATGCCTAAACATAGATCCGTGGACTTGTGAGGCTGGTGGATCAGTGCTTGTCCCTTGGTTGTTCCCCCTTGAGGCATGCAGATGGATAACCATGCTTGTTATTGCACAAATTGATCAATTCGAACAACAATGCACAAATCTGCCTTGCAAAAATCAGTGAAAAATGTCATTTTCAATGGATCATATATTCTTGCTCAAGTTGAGTTATGCGAGGCTCTTGTAATTTTTAAAGAGCCCTCATATGGTACTATCCATGTATGGTCATAGTTTGTCTTGAAACTATTTGAATCCAACTGAAAAATCCCCATGAACTTTGATGTTCAAGGCTGGTAACTTAGGCAGATTTTTACTAAGTGTTGAAAAAGTGTAATTTTCTTTATTTTTGTCATTTTGATCACTCCATAACTTAAAATCCATGAAGAATTGGAGTTTGAGGAAGTTGAAGCTTTTGTAGATTGTAGGAAGACTTACAAATCAGGCTTTGGATAACTCAAAATGGCTGCTTGGATCACAAGTTATGATCCTTGTAAGTTGGTATCAAAACTATCCAAATTTAGTAACTTAGAAAATTTTCCAATTTTTCAAGATTACCCCTTTTACAAGTTAGCTTGGTTTCTTGATCAATTCTTGTTCAAATGACATCATAAGTCATATTTTATGAAAATATGAGTCATAAGGATCATTTTTGCCAAAAAGTCATGTTTTGACTTTTGGCTCCGGAGCAGTTCGGCGTGTAAAAACCCTAATTCCCGACTTTTGGGGAATGCATCCTCTGAGGGTAACTTAGCTTTGTAAATGGACTCTTAGGGTTATTTTGGGCATATTGAGTCATATGTTGAAGTCTTGACTCATCCTCTTGTGAAAATCTTACTCTGGAGGTCCCAGTCGTCCAAAACCCTAATTTGGCGACATTGGATGTTTCGAGGCTCAAAACACTTGGAATTTCACAACTGTGTGCTTGATTTTTGATGTGAGGGTCCTCTTGATCCTTTTTGGATGTTTTGAGAGGTTATACAAGTTGAAGATCATGTCATTTATTGATTGATCCTTTGTCTACGTGTTCTGAGAGGGCTCAAAATCCTAATTCTTGATCGTGGTGGATGCTCAACAATCTTTGGGAGATTGATGAGGCATGAAGTACATCCATATTGTGGTGATAATGATGGGAAATCTTGGTGGTCAAAATTTGGGGTATGACACCACTAGAATAACATGTACTAGATGATGAAGCATAAAAGTAATAAAGAACACACTCAAATGTTTACCAAGTTCGGTGAAACTACACCTACGTGTGTAGGGTTCAGTCCACAACCCAAGAATGGAAATTCACTATTAGTAGCTTAGTACCATTAGATTTACAAGCAACAGCAAACCCTATGATTTTCAATGCCTTTTCCTAACACTACCCAATGAATATCTATTTAGAATCTCCCCCTTAACATGAAAACCTATTGATCGGTCACCATTTGTGTTAGATTTGTAATCATTTGGATGTCAAAAACATGTGAATTATTCTTAGTTATGTGGTAGTTTATGTATGTTTTTAGTAAACTTTCATCTTGTCCTTATCTGTGGAGGTTTGATTGTTTATGGGTTATTTTACGCGTGTTCCATGTGTTTACAGGTATGAAGACACAAAGGAAAAATGATCAGAGCAAAATCCAGGCCAAAATGCATGAGTAGAAGAAAAAAAGATAAAATTGCACACCTCTTGCCCATATGTGTATGAGGTAGCTCATACGCGTATGGCCACTCAACCTCACCTCCCTCCATACGCGTAACAACACTGAGGAAAAAATACAAGTTCATTGCCCACACGCGTATGAGGTAGTCCACGCGCGTATGGGGCCCCCAGCTCATGCCACAAACGACTAGACCAAGATCTTACGTGTACGGGACCAAGCAGACCATACACTTTTCCCTGGGCCGTACACGTATGTTGAAGTGCAAAAAAGAGCCTATATGCGTATGAGAGAAGGCAATACACGTATGACACAACCCAAATTTGAAATAAAGCCCAGATTTTGACTATTTAGTTAGAGAGCTTGAATTTCTGAGGGTTGGGCAATTTTTGACTACAAGAACACGTTTTGAAGGCCGCAGAACTCATATTTTCAAGGTGGATCAAAATTTTAATGAACACTAAGTGATTGAAGACCTATTTTCATCTCATTATCTGTAACGTCTACGCTTGTTATGCTGTTTTTCTTTATTGTTACGAGTAGCTAAAACCCCCAATGCTATGGGTGTCCCTGATTTAGATTTGTTGATTAATTCTATTTGAACCCTGTGATAACAAAAATTTCTATTATATTTGATTTACTTTTAATTTTTATTTAATATTTTCTCTTTTAGAAAAATTTAGTTTGATCTATGGTTAAAATTTAGGCAGGATTGTCAATGTTAACGCTCAATTGAAATTATTATATAGTAGATATAACCTAGGACTAGGGATACTTTGTGGGAAACAAATTATTCTTGATATATAAATGCTTAAATTCATGTATAATTCACTATGGACATATGAGTTAATTTGAATATTTACAGGTTCACTCACTTAGGACTCAGGAATAAACACCCTTAAGAATTGGTATTTAAAAATAAGTTGTTGCAAGGCCAGGTTACAATTGTTAATGGATCCAATCATACACCTTCTCTAGCATGTTCACTCATATTATGATAATTCGTTAAACTTCTCAGTTTACTTTTATTTGTTATTGAATTTTCTATATTAATGACACTAATTCAAAACCCCAATTCTTTTATTTAACTGATTTGAAACACAAACTCTGTATCGTCACGTAGTCCTTGATATCGAGACTTTGGGATTTCCCATTATTACTATATTGGCAGATTAGTATACTTGTTAATTTACCAATCATGTTTTTGGCGCCATTGTCGGGGACTGCCAAAGATTATAGAGTTTAAGTTTTATTTTAGTTAAAATTTAGTTGCTCTGCAACTAAAATGTTATTTCAGTTTTTTTATTGTTTTAATTCCATGACTGCTAATATCTATCTGATATTTGTATGCGAGGAGAATCCTCAACTGATTTTCCTTTTGACGCAAAACCAGAAAGAACATTACAGGATCAACTCAGACAAGCTCGATAAGCAAGGCTGGAAGTTCAAGAGGAAGTCAACTCTAACCATTCAGATAAAAAATCAAATAGAGAAGTAGAAACACCGAGTATGGCTGAAAATAAAGAAAAAAAACTTCTTAGGGATTATTGAATAGCAAACACTCAGATGGTCGTTTAACCATAGTTAACTAACCTGTGAATGTTCTGAACATTTAGTTGCACCCAACTACTATCCGTCAACTCGAGAAGAGACCTTTCACAGGAAAAATTAATGGAGATGCAAATAAACATCTGTAAAGGTTTTTTACTATGAGTACTACTCTGAAGATAGAGGGCACACTGAAGAAAGTAAAAAGTTGATAACATTTCCATTTACTTTAGCTGAAGATGCTGAAGAATGGTTTTACTTACTTCCTGCTGGGCGTATCACCACTTGGGAAGAGATGGAAACAACTTTTTTGAATGAGTATTTTCTTGCTTCAGTTTTCCTCAGAAAAAGATACGACATCCTTAACTTTAAACAAAAAGAGAGTGAATCATTGGGTGCTTCATATAAACAATTCAAGAGGTTACTTGTTGCTTGTCCTACTCACAACCTAGATCAAATTGAATAAATACATATGTTTGTTAATGGGTTAAGATTGAAAACTAAACAAATGATTGATACAACTACTGATGGCTTATCCAACTTTACAACAACCATTGGTATCAAGAAGATAATAGAAGCCATTACTGCTAATGAACACTTATAATTGTATGATAGGTTTTAAAAGACAGCCAAAAGAGGTGATAGATATGAAACTAGCTACTCAGAGTATAAAGATTGAAGATGAAGTTGCTGCTGAAGTTGAAAGAACACTTAAGGAAATGAATATAGGTACTCAACAGGTGGCTAATGTAACACCCTAAATCCTGAAACTTATTTAAAAATATTTATGCTATAATTTAAGGTGTCACCAACGACAACCTTTAGAAAACAAATCAAATCATTTGCAACTACGCAGCAGAAAAACATTTCATAACAACTTCATAAATAAAGTATTAAACTTCAAAACAACAAAATCAACATCAACATAAAACATAACAAACTCCCGTCCTCGATGTTGCACTATCAGAGTACTAAAAACCACTAAGTTATGAAAGAGAAAAAATAAAAGCGAAGAGTAGCTTCAGCAAGCCACCTTCCACACAGAGCAACAATGATCACTCCTGAGTATCTGTAAGATGTCCATGGTGGAAAAACATAAAGCAAAGGGGATGAGAAACAACATTTAATATAAATAGTGTAATAGATGCTAAGGTAAAGAATAAACAACAAGCACACATTCATTACACGATCAACAACAACATGGTCTCACTCTCATTCGTAACAATATACACATATTCACAACCAATCAACAACATCATGAACAATCAACTACATATGAAAACATGCATGCAATGTACTCTACAACTGACTCATTATGCATGCGGTACCATTTATGAACACTCAGGTTCATCTTGCTCCTACATCCTCACCATAGGACCGAAGCACACCAAATTGTTACCGTCACCATATGTAACACTTCACCGATTCGCATATGGAATCATCTACTCGCTCTTGAATCCCCACCAAAGGACTAGAGCACGTCGAAACTGGATCAAAGTCTGTACACCATGTTGCATGACTCTCAACAACATGCATTATCACCAAAAGAATCACCATGGATATTTCACTGTTTATGAACAACATCATTCACAATACGCAACAATTAATCAATGTTACGACATTCAACAAACAACACTAAATAACAACAACTCAACAAATGCATATCCATAAGCATTCAATCATGTTAATTCATTATAACATCAACGAAATCATTAGGCTAACACAACAATTCGCAAATCGATCATACATGTAATCATATATATCCCTACATCAGAAACACGACACCAAGCACATCTATGATGTAACCCTATGCTCTAGCTTTCCAACACTTCAAACCACGCCTCCATTGGAGTCACGTAGCTTAAGTTATGGCTAAAATGACAAGTGAATCAATCAATTGACACAGGGGACCAATCGATTGTTGTTAACATTCTGTTAAGTATTTTTCATGGGAACCAATCGATTGTTCCAGGGGACCAATCAATTGGTGTCTGTAATTTTCTCAAAAATTTATGTTCTAAACTCGCTTTCTTCAACCTCTGAGCATTCCAATCCTATCGAATCATGTTCTAACACACCTAAACATCTTATTTCGAGAATCTAACTTTATACACCAATTATCTACTATTACCATAACATATACATCAATTAACATGCAACTTGTCATACAAATTAATCATCACCTTCACAAACATTTACACTTATGTTGAAAGCTTCATACATTCTTCAATGGCAGAAAAATACAGATGCATAAACATGGTGAATCAAACATGAATTCAATCACAACCAATCAATTATTCCATAAAATCAATCACATATTCAGATTTGAACGCAACAACAACACATCCAAAATTGAATTATACAACCTTAATGAGAGCAAGGAGCTCTCTTCTCTACCCTATCATGCAATACACCCATAGTGAAAGCCTTTTCTCACCCATTACCTTAGATTTCTAGCAGAAACAGTAAAAGCAAGCAGCTCATATGGATTATCCCTTTCAAACCCTATCTCTCCCTTCAAATGTTCTTATTTCTCTAAACTCCTTGTTTTCACGTACTGACAAAAGGTTCTCCACTCAACCTAATTTTCTCTAATTTCTGAATATATAATATTCTATTTATCTTTTCACAATTACAATTTTTGCTCAACTAAATTTTAGCTTCTCTCCTCTTACCACATACTTCCCTCAATTTACATAATTAGCCAAATTCCTCATATATTACCAATTTCTCATTTTACTTCTAATATTGATTAAAATACTAATTATTCTATTCATTCTACCAAACACCTATTTCTCACCACACTCTACCAATACCTTTACACCCCCAATAACACATATAACCACATAATTTATTTTAATTAAAACACCTAGTAACCAAATAAATACATAAATAATTCAATTAAATTAATCAATCAACTTAGGGGGTGTTACAACTAAGGTTCAATTGGCCCAAGTAGTTAGCTATGAAATTTGTAGTGGTATTCACTTTGGTGTGTATTGTGTGGCACATGCGTAGCAAACTGAAGAAGTGAATTATCTAAAATAGAACAACCCCTATTCTAATACTTACAATCCAGGTTACAAGAATCATCCAAACTTCTCTTGGAAAGATCAGCAAGGGAATGTTCAAAAACAGGGTCTTGTGCAATATCAGAATCAACAACAATACCAACCTCGGCAAAGCTACAAGAATTAGTTTCCATAACAGTATCAGCAACAAGCTCCAAAGAAGGAAGATTCAGAAATAGTTATTAAAAAAATGTCTGCTCAAAATTCCCGATTCCAAAAAGAAACAAGAAACAACCAAAGGAACACTACAACTTCTTTTAAGAACCTCAAAGTTCAAATGGGTCAAGGTACCCTTCCTAGTGCAACGAGGAAAAATCCATGATAACATACTAGTGTGAGTGTTGTGATGACAAGAATTGGGAAGACAACTGAGAGTTCTGAAGACAAATCAGTTGAAGAAGACCATCTCTTAGAGGTAGATCTAGAAATAAATAACTACTAAAAAAGTCTTGAAGAAGTAGATACATCAAAAGTGGTTGAGAAGGAAAAACAAAAAGAGACAAGACATGTCATCAGGCTCTTATATCCTCAAAGAGCAAAAAAGAAGGATCAACATAAATTTTTTTTGAGAAGTTTTAGAAATGTTCAAAAATCTTGAGATAAATATACCTTTTTTCTAAGGAGGTGGGTCAAATGCCTATATATGCCAAGTTCATGAAAGATATAATCTCTAAGAAACACACAACATACATTGAACCTATTTTTTTTTTTTTACTAAAACATGAAGTGATATCTTACAAGGTATGAAGATTCCATTGAAAAAGAAAGATAGGGTCTCTGTCACCATTTCATGCACAATTGGAGATAGAAAATTCAAAAAGGAACTTATTGATTTAAGAGATAGTCTGAGTCATGTGCCTTTATCCAACTACAGAAAGCTAGGAATTAGTACAATTTGAGACACCAGAATGACACTTCAGTTTGCAGACCACTCAGTGAAAAGACTCTATGGGATAGTAGAAGATGTTCTTGTAAAAATATACAAATTTGTGTTTCCTGTTGATTTTGTGGTTCTTGAAATGCCTGAAGATGAAGAGATTCCACTAATCTTGGGAAGATTGTTTCTAGAGATTGGACGATGCATGATAAACATAAAAGAAGGAACCATCAATATAAAGGTTTATGATGAAGAATTAAAGATTAATGTCTAAAATACTATGAGGTACAAAGATGATGTGGGGACCAATAATACAGTTAAGGTATTAGACACGGTGATTTCTCAGTTTGTTCAGAGGTAAACACCAAAGTTACCTTTGGAAAAAGTTATTAGCGTATTTGATTAGGAAATAGAAGAGAATGAAGATGAAAAAGAAAAAGAAGTTCTAGCTATGATTTAATAAAAACCTCAGCAGAACAGATCTAAACCACACCAATGGGAGGATTTAAAAGCACTAAAGAGCAGAAAGCCAAAAGGAAATAGAAAAAGAGACAGAGTTGAAGCAGCTACCTGAGAATCTCAAATATGTCTTCTTGGACACTAAAAAGAAATTTCAAGCAATCACAAATTCAGGTTTAGAAGAAAAAGAAGAGGATAAACTAGTACAGGTGCTCAATAAATACAAGAGTACCATTGGATGGACTAATGGAGACTTGAAAGGAATCAACCCAATAGTGTGCATGCATAAAATACTTATGGAAGATGATCACAAACCAGTGGTGCAACCCCAAAGAAGATTGAATCCAGCAATGAAAGATGTAGTTAGAAAAGAAGTGGTAAAATTGTTAGATACAGGTCTGATTTATCCTATATCTGAAAATTCACGGGTGAGCCATGTGCATGTTGGGCCAAAGATGGGAGGAAAAACAGTGATAATGAATGAGAAAGATGAATTAATTCACACTCGAATAGTAGCTGGATGAAGAATGTGTATTGATTATAGAAGACTCAACACCGCAACAAGGAAGGACCATTTTCCTCTCCCCTGTGTTGATCAAATGGTGGAGAGGCTCACTGGTTAGGAATATTATTGCTTTCTTGATGGGTACTCAGGATATAATTAAATTGAAGTAGCCCCTAAGGATCAAGACAAAATTGTGTTCACATGACTGTATGATATCTTTGCCTACAGAAGGACGCCATTTTGGTTGTACAATGCCCCTGCTACATTTCAAAGATGTATGACATCCATTTTCGTTGACATGCATGAAAAGCATATGGAAGTGTTTATGGATGATTTTTCTATTTTTGGTTCTTCTATTGATAACTGTTTAACTAACGTGTCTCTTGTCTTAGAAAGGTGTCAGTAAACAAACCTAATTCTAAATTGGAAAAAGTTCCATTTTATGGTACAAGAAGGTATAATGTTGGGTCACAAAATTTCCTATAAGGGAATAGAAGTTTACAAAGCAAAAGTGGAGGTGATATCTAATCTCCTACCTCTTATGAATGAGAAAGGAACAAGAAGTTTCTTAGGACATGCAGGTTTCTATCGCAGGTTCATAAGAGATTTTTCAAAAATAGCTAAACCTTTGACTAATTTGCGTGTGAAAGACAAGCCTTTCAATTTTTTGAAAGAGTGTATGGATGCATTTGAAACATTAAAGAGTAAGTTGGTATCTGCAAATATAGTAATTTACCCATATTGGTCTCTCCTTTTTGATATTTTGTGTGATGCAAGTGATATTACAGTAAGGTATGTGTTAGGACAAAGAAGAGAAAAGCTTTTGCATGTTATATATTATAACATTCATGTTTTAAATGCTGCTTAGTTGAATTTTGCAACTACTAAAAAAGAGTTGTTAGTAGCTGTTTATGCTTTTGACAAGTCCAAGTCTTGCCTGCTAGGCTCTAAAATAATTGTGTATATTGATCTTGCTGCTTTGAAGTATTTGTTTTCTAAACAGGAATCAAAGCCAAGATTATTGAGATGGATATTATTGCTTCGAGAGTTTGATTTAGAGATTCGGGATAAAAAGGGATATGAGAACATTGTTACTGATCACTTGTTCAGAATGTCCCCGATTGAAGAAACAAAATAGGAGAGCCCAATCAAGGATGAGTTTATTGATGAACGCATCCTATTAATTACTGGTGTACCCTGGTTTGTAGACTATGCGAACTATTTGGTAGGTGGTGTGATCCCTGATGATTTTGAATATGACAGGAAGAAAATTTGTTTGCATAATTGCGAGTTCTATCTCTAGGATGATCCATTCCTTTAAAAAAAGAGGGTAGATGGAGTAATCCAAAGATGTGTTCCAGAAGAAGAGCAAAGGGACATTCTCAAGGAATGTCATGACCCAGAGTATGAAGGCCATTTCAGTGGAGATAGGACTACTGTTAAAGTTCTCCAGTCAGGGTTGTATTGGCCCACCTTGTTCAAAGATGACTATTTCATATTGCAAGAATGTGACATGCCATGTTGGAGGTGGAACCGTTTGGTGTGTGAGGTATATATTTCATCGGAACATTTCCACCATTTTTGTGGTAAAAATAAATCTTGGTGGCGGTGGACAATGTTTCTAAGTGGGTATAAGTTGTGGCATAACCTACAAATGGTGCTAATATGGTATTGAATTTCCTTTAAATAAATATATTTGCAAGGTTTGGAGTTTAAGATAACTCATAAGTGATGAAGGTACACATTTCCTGAATCAACTTATGGAAAAACTACTTAGGAAATACAATGTGAAACACAAGATCGCTACCTCATACCACCCTCAGACAAGTGGGCAGGTGGAATTATCTAACAGGAAAATCAAATAAATTTTGGAAAAGACTGTGAATGCTTCCACAAAAGATTGGGTAACAAAGACGGATGATGCACTATGGGCATACAAAATTGAATTCAAAACACTCATAGGTATGTCTCCTTATCAGTTATTTTATGAAAAATCATGTCTTATTCTATCAGTGGATGAAATTCAATCTTGACAAGCTCTCATCTCTTTGAAACTTTACTTTTCATTCATCCGTTTTACATTTTGTAGTTTAAGTCCATCAAACATCTTGTAAACTTACGCTTAAAAACATAGTACCTGTTGAATGGCAATGATATCACACAAATCCTTGTGGAGACAACAAAACAAATACTCACCCCTAATAGCACCAGTACTGCATTCAGCAGGCTCGTATATATACACACACGCATATATATATATATATCATAACATTTTTATGTCATTTTCACCCTGCCTCATACGCTTTGACCTCGTCTCTTATATTTTATCTATAATTTTCATCTATTCTTCAAGTTTTTTCTTAGTTTCTATTGCAGATCTCAATCATCAGCATCAGATATGGACTTTTCTTCTTCTTTCGATTCTAGAAGATTTATTTCTGCTGAACATCAAGAGAGGTTTAACAGTTTGGATGACAGAAAAATCATTGAGGAAAGAGCATTCCATTTGAGTCCAAACGAACATCCTAAGATTCATAACATACTGAAAAAGCACAAATTGACTTATTTGAATAGTCAGATCCATCCTGTAGCTAATTGTAACGCCCCGATTTGTTTAATTGTATTTATTTATTTCATTTATGTGAATTTTGTGATATGTGTGAGTTTATTGTATTTTACCTGCTAATTGAGTTAATTGGTTAATTTCCTTGATAGGTAAAATATTTGCAATAAATTATAATTTCTTTTCAACTTTTATTTCCCGAAATATATTTCATCGCTGTTTAAGTTTTATCGCATTTTGAGAGCGTTTGGGAGATATTTGAGCGTAAGGGCAAAATGGTCATTTGGAGAGGTTAGATATTTTAGAAAAAGTAGATATTTTATAAATAGAAATAGAAAGAGAGAAATAGTAAGGAAAAGAAAAAGAAAAGAAAGAGAAAGAGAAGAGAAGAGAAAAAGAGAAAGAAGGAGAAAAGAAGAGAAAACTTGAGAAAAGAAGAAAATCATCAAATCAAAAGCTTGGTCTTCGATTAATCGGGTAAGAGTGAGAAGTTTTGATTATATTTCGATTGTATATGTATATGTATGTGTTTGTTTGTTTGATTTTTGGTTGGAAAATGTTAGGTTTTAACATGTGATAGAAATGGTAAAATGAATAGAAATCGATGTTTTTACGGGTAATGTTAGGTCGCGTAATGTTAGGTCGTGATCGAGTATGCTTGTTTTATCGAATTTGGTTGATTTTGTAAGTTTTTGCATTTTTGGAGATTTGAGGGTTTAAGATTCGGATTGAAATCGAAAGTCGTAGAATTCACGTTTGATGGTTTCAAATCACCACTATATGTTTGGTATGAATGAGTATGTGTTTGTTTCGAAAAAAATAATTGAATCGGTTGGATTTTAGGACGAAATTGCTCAAACCCGTAGCAGTCCGCAGGGAATTTTTTGGTTTTCGGTAAAACTTCGAAAATTCATATCTCTTGAACCGTAAGTCGGTTTTGACCCTGTTTAAAGCGTTGGAAAGCTAACGAAATTTTCTTTCTAGGAAAAATGGTTTTGAAGTCTGTATCTGGTTCAATTATAGCAGAAAATTGAAACTGTATCGTTGTGTTGATTTTTACCGTCGTGAATGTGTGCGATTGATGTTTATCGTGCGGTATGCTTTTGTTATATAATGTATAGCTTGTGTGTTGTTATATGATGTGAATACCTATGATGAAATGTTGTATGATTGTCTTGGTTGTTTGTGGCCTAATGGGAGAATATATTGTTGAATCGAATTACAAATCTAAGTTATTATGAATGTTGCTGTGGGTTGCCTCGCGGCGTGAATCCTAGTGTTTTGAATATCATTGTTTGATTGTAGGATTTTTGTGGTTGATGGTGAGAATTCTTGATATGAGTGTATATGCTAAAGTGCTAATTGTTGTGGTTTGTGGATTATGGTGAAATGCATTGTTTATGTGAAATTCAATGTGTGTTATTTGGTGGCCTTTATGGTTTGAAATGCATTGTTTGAAGTATTTTCAATGCATGAATAATGATGATGAGATAATTCATATGGTTGAATTGTGAAGATGCATTTGATTGTCATGAGTTCTTGTGTGTCAAGCATCATGATATGCATCTTGTGATGTCGTGTGCCCGTGTGGGGTGTGAGCGACGAATCGATTCTAGAGGGAATCCGTTATAACGTCGTGTGCCCGTGTGGGGTGTGAGCGATGGTTATAGACGATCGTGTGCCTTATACAAAGAGGTGTGAGCGATCGGGTCGTGTGCCTTATACAAAGAGGTGTGAGCGATCCATAAATGTCGTGTGCCTTAAAAATAAGAGGTGTGAGCTATCGGATTGGATCGTGTGCCTTAAAAATAAGAGGTGTGAGCGACGGGGAACATCGTATGCCCGACGGGGAGTTACATGAATGATCCTAAGTAACGAGCGATGGTTCCAACAGAGTTCCTGAGTGAACTAGTGATGAGAAATATTGGAAGATGGTACCGCATGGCATTTGCATAGAGTCGTTGTGTCGGTCTCTGTGCATTTGCATAAATCATCATTTGATTGATTATGTGTGAGAATTGTGAATGGATGCATTATGTGTGGAAAATCATGATTTGTTTGATTATGTGTGGAAATTGTGCATTGATTTGTTATGTGTTGAGATTGTGATAGCATTGGTAATTTGATGCACATATGTGATAAATGCCTTGGTTGTGGATAATATGTTTTATGCGTAGACATATGCTATGTGATGTGTGATGTGTTTCTAAATGTTATGACTTGGTATGCCTTATGTGCAAATATATGAGTATATGGGATAATTGATATATGCTATATTGTTGGATTAATAGATACATGTTACGTATATGTGCTATGTTATATGTATTAATATGTGGTGTTTGTGGTGAGAATAGCTATGCAAGTGAATTGTTATGTATTTGTATATTATTATGCAATCTTGATTTTAGTTGTTATTTCTCACCCTTCTGCTGTGGTTTATTGCTCTACGAGGCAATTGCAGACTAGTGTCTTGAAGGCTTTTGTGGAGATTAGTCCTCCGTCCTTTGTCGTTTGTCTGCTCTGATACGTAGCACGGGAGTCGGGAAACGATTATGTTATATATGTATATAATTGTTGAATATATTTTGTATTACTTTTGTATTTATATTTTGATGTTATAAAACCATTTATTTGTAAAACAAGTCGGTTATGGATCTTTCCGCTTTATTCCATAATTGACATTTCCTTTATATGGAAAAATTTTCCCGTTAATGATTTTTCTATTATGTGTTATGTATCAAATAATTGAGCAGGAATTGTATTTTATTTCTTTAAATGTGGCATCCTTGTTCCTGTCGGAAAAATAAATTTTTAGTTACTCTGATTTTATTTATGTATTATTTATTTGCGATGGGAATTGGGGTGTTACACTAATGATCTGGTACTGGAGTGTTATGCAGATTCATACAGACCCCCTTCTGAGGACACTGTTGTAGAGCCTGAATTGATATCATGGGTATGGGGGAAGCAGATAAATTATGATTGGAAGACTGTGAATAATCTATTGAAGATGAAGTTCAGAGAGCCTAATTGTTAGTATTTGTTACAAAGTACTACTTCTAGATCAGGATAGCCTCACAAAGCAATGTTGGACCTCCTAGGACTGTAGGGTAGAGATTGACAGCCATCATCTACCCCTATCCCGAGAAAGATTGCAGTCGTTGATCTGGATGCAGTCCCAAGCACGTGGGCCTATTTCTTTTCCTATACACTTGATACAAACTAGAGCAGCTCTTAACTTATCACTATGAGAGCTCTGGGGTTGTATCTGCTCCTGACTTGTCAACCAGTTAACATCGGCTGAATTATATCTAGTGACATGGATGAGATGGGTCAGGCTACGACGAAGAAGTCTCTAGGACATGATATTGTGATCCTCCTAATGTGTAAGAAAGCAGGAGTTCAAGACTTTACATATGGATGAATGGTGTATCCTGCACAGTAATTAGATGTTGCATGGATGGCTGACCACCCGAGGAAGATAGTATATGTGCATGTTGCTCCAGACACATAAGAGAGACCAGCAGAGTATGTAGGGTCGAGCGTACCTCCAACTCATCACTTACCTAAGTAAGTGCCTCTTGCTTATGAGGATTCTCAAGGACGCATGGATAGGATGAGCATGTTATGCTTCATGTAGGACTTATGTGTGTATACTGGTCTACCAGGGAGCTACCTCACTCATCAGGTGGACACTTTGACGGCGACTAGGAGCTTTGGATATTGCTTTTCAGAAGACCCTTAAGCCCCATTTTTTGGCCGTTATCAGTACTGTCGTAACCCGAAATTTGACCTCCCCCTTTTTCCTTTTGCATGATCATAAGCATTCGCATCGTTAGCATAAGCATTTGCCCTTTTCTTTGTGTGTCTCCTGTTGAAGGATATTCAGGTTTTCCAAGCCCGGTTAATCATATCCTCACAAGATCATCCCATCATCAAGACAAACACAAAATGAAGGTTTTTATGCCTATTCATCAATACAAGAGGTGGAAAATAGAAGTCGGGACCACAACACCTTTTTTTTAAGCAAATTGGGTATATTTTGGCCTGGTTAATCGATTAACCATTTGTAGTGCAATTGTGTTAATTGATTAACATAGGCATAATAGGCACAATTTGCTGCTTTTTCATGACATCACCTTTGCACACACTTTGGTCTTGGATTCTACAGTATTCTAGCAGCATGTGGAATATTCTAGACATCTCTATTCATTCCAAGTGCATTTGCTATAATACTTCACTTCAAATCAAGTGCACCATGTTCCTTGTTTTCCAAGTAATGTGGATCTTTGGATGTTGAAGTTCACCTTGGGATTGCTACCGAGTTGGTTCTAACTAACTGAGTTAACCACCTTGAATCGGTGAGTCAAGTCCAACTAACTCTTAACCTAGTTCCAAACCCAAAGCTAAGTCCAAACCAGATTCCAAACCATCTCACACTCCAAACCTAAAATCTATATAAACACACCTTCACTCACTTTTCAAGGTCTCTACCATTTTGCTCCATTTTCTCCATAACCATTCTCTCCTATTTCTCACATTTCACTCTCAATTCTCTCACATTCTCTCTGCTTTTTGCTACTTCATTTTCATCTTCATCTCAATTCTCTCCCAAAACCTCACTAAAAGCTCTTAATTCTTGAAGGATAATCACTTCTCACATTGAAAGTGATTATTTCTTGAGCTTAACCTCCATTCTCATTCCATTATACTGGTTTTTTCTGGAGTTCTAGTAGCTTTTGGATTCATCTCAAGTGATCGATTCAAGTTTCTTCGGTGATAATTCTCTTTTTGGAGTTTTCGTCGCGATTTGATCGGTTTCGATATGTTTCGGCTATAATTGAAGATTCCTCTGGTTTTCTTTGATTATCTTCATCAAGATCACATTGCAACATTTACTAAGGCACATCTCAGCCTTGTAGGTTGGTGGATCTCCTTCATTTTATCATTTCGATCGTTTTCGTATCGTTTGTGATGTAATTGCGATGTTTTTGCATGTGAATTGATTATACTTTTGCTTGATCCATGATCTTAATTGTTTAATTGATTCTATTGTTGATCATTTACTGCTTCTAAACTTGATTTTTCGTGCATAATTGTTTGCCCTAGCATTGGAGTGATTGCACAATCAAAAAGTTAGCCAAAAGCACTTTTCAAAACTGATTTTCTGCTCTCTGTCCAGTGTTAATCAATTAATCAGTGTTTTTTTGCACTTTTTCAAGTGTTAATCGATTAACACTTTGTAGTGCAATAGTGTTAATTGATTAACACTAAACCAGAAGGCCATTTTCTTGCATTTTCAAGCTTGTTTGCCATGCTTTCTTCATTTTAACTTCCATTGATTGTCATGCTTGATTTTATGGATGTTTTAAATGTCATTTAACTTCCGTTTGAAACTTATTCATGTACTTTTGTTGCACACTTTCAATTATTCAAATTGTTCATACTTTTGGTATCATGTGAATATAATCATTCTTGCATTTCTCTTTGATCACCATAGCATGACTTTGTGTTGCATATTTGTTGATCATTTGGTACTGTTTTGTACTCCCTTCCTTGGTTTTGCATTAAGTTTCATTCTTCATGGATGAGCTTAATTTTGTATAATCAATAATTCCCCCTTCTGCCTTAAAGATTTTTCATCCCCTTTGGAAATTATTGGTATGGCTTTCCCTTTGATTAATTGATCGAAACCATGTTTCGATTAGTTGATCTTCCCCTTTCCTCTGTTTAGGCTTCCTTTAGAGCTTTCTCTCTCGATCCCCCGTGGAGTTGGAGTTTCGCGTTGCGCCTTGCATCGGAGCATTGTACAATTGAATCTGTTACGCAATCTATTTCTCCACGCAGGAGCATTGTACAATTGAAGTTGTTACGCTGTCTGTTTCTCCACGCAGGAGCATTGTACAAATTGGAGTTGTTACGCTATCCGTTTCAATTTCCGCACTATACTTTTAGTGCTAGAGAATGAATGAGGAGGGAGTTGTCCTACCCTCATTCTGACTATTTCTTAGGTAAGGGAGTTTGCCCTCTCGCTGAGAATAGTCACCTCTATCCTTAAACTGTAGTGTTCCTCCGTCCCCGGTTGAGTTGATCCCTGATCACTTTTATCTTTTTCAATCTCTTTTTTGATCAATCACCATTTCTTTTGGTTAAAGATCATTGTCTCTTGGGTTAGCACCCAACTCTTACCCTATTCTTTTCTTGCAATCATTGTTCTTTTTATTCCCCTGGTGAGTCTCTTTCCTCTTTCTTCAGTTAAACACAGTTTTCCTATTAAATACCGAAACCCCTACGAAGTTCGCGACCTTCTTTTGGTTCTTCTCCCTTTGTTTGATTAATCACTGCCTGTCAGTTAAAACACCAATGTTTGTTTCTTTTCTCAGTTAACCACAGTACGACTGTTAAAATACTGAGTTTCCTCAAGTTAATCACCTTCTCTCGGTTAATCACCCTTTTCTTCAGTTAACCACAGTCCATCTGTTAAAATACTGAATCCCTTTTTTTGAGTAAATCACCTCCCTTTAGTTAATCACTCATTTTTCTCGGTTAATCTCAGTTCTCCTGTTAAAACTGAACCCCGCAGTTGGTAACCTTTATTGGTTCGAATACTTGCACCCTTGGGCTAGTAACCTCTTTTGGTTCAATACCCTTTCATCGTTGGTCAAGTGTTGTTTGTTCAGTCAATACCAACACCCATTTTGGGTTACGACATTCGATCGGTCCTACACCCGCTCATCTGGTTGATCACAGTTTTCTCTGTTAAAACCAATGCTTCTCTATCCCCACAGAGTTGCAATCCTTGTTTCCTCGGTTAACCACTGTTTATCAGTTAACATACCGATGTCCCCTCCGAGTCAAACACCTTCTCTTGGTTCAACACTCTTTCTATTGGTTTATCATAGTCCGTCTGTTGACACCAGCCTCTTTTCCCCGCCAGGGTCTTACTTTCTTTCTTCGGTTAACCACTGTCGGCTAGTTAATACACCGAGTCCCCCTTTTCTCTTAGTTTTCACCACTATCCCTTTATTTGGATCCCCAGCGGATTCTTTTCTATACCCTTTGCTCTTACTTTCTTGGTTTTGATACCAATTTCTTTCTGTTATCCCCAGCGGAGTTTCTTTCCTTCTTGGTTTTGACACCATTCTTCTCCTAGTCTCTTGTGCAATCGCTCTTACTGTGTGGTCTTCCCCAGTAGAGTTTTTCTTTCACTCTTGCTCTTGGTTTTGACACCACTTCTTTTGTTTTCCTGTTTCTTTCTTGTTTTTTTTCCGTTCAGTTCCTCGAACTACGGAAGCTCTGATTCGGCATTCGTTCGAATGTAAGATACGTAGGCACGAGACGCGATATCTTGGCAAGCACACTTCCACCCTTCTTTCCTTCTCCCTTTCTTCCTTCTTTTCTGTCCCCTGGTTCCATGAACTACGACGCTCTGATTTCCTCATTGCACTATGAGGGTACGTAGGCACGAGGGCCACAATCCTCCGCGAGCACTTTCTTTCTTTTCTTTCTTTTTCTCCTTTCTCTCTCTCTCTCTCTCTCTCTCTCTCCTCCTTCTCTTAGCTAGAAGTCTTTAGATAGATAACCCATCCAAGTCTAGAAGCAAGCAAAATGGTTCCCGTCGAGTATGACGGATGCGTTAGGTGCTAGTACCTTCCTTTCGTATAACCGACCCCCATTCCCGTTTCTCTTCCCCTTGGGTTTTATTGATATTTTCCCTGTCCTTTGGGACTAAATAAAGTTCGGTGGTGACTCTGTTGTATCTTTGAGTCTGCGATTCACTCAGGATGTAAACCATCCATCTTCAGCTGGCGACTCTGCTTGCGACAGATTGACCTCTTGCTGGTCAATCCCTTGAGGGGTTTACCCTAGTTTTGTTTGCTTTCTTGCTCGTTTGGGTGTTTATCTTTTGCGCTTTACTCGCTTTATTTTACTTACTTTAGCTTTCTGGTTATTTACTGCATTTCTTTACTACTTTAAATATTCATATGCTGTATATTCTGGATGTCTGCTATTTTCTTTGCTGTTGTTGGTTGGGTTGCTACTTGAGAGATAAGCCCACTACCCAGGCTTGAGCATACACATAGGTATTAGCGTGGGCAGGCGTGACGCTCCCGTGGTGTTGGCCAAGTCGGGTGTTCACGAGACCTACAGCCATACGAGGTTCTATCGGGAGATATCTGCTACTGTATGTTGATACAAGTCAGTAGTTATTCACCTGAGGAGCTGTCAACTCGGGTGACCAGTCCCGAGGACTCAGTTGAGGCACTCCTCCCAAGGAGCGATAATGGTAGACCAGAAATGGCAAACCCATTACGCTTCTTGATCCGAGGACCCAAAGCTGGGAACTTGCCATAGGACCTTTTTTTTGGGGGGAATCAGTGGACGACCTCTTTGTTTGGTGATAGTATTGTACCCCGAGGGATGAATGTACTATTGCTTCTCAAATTGAGAATCTGAAACTGAGAACCCGCTTTCTATATCATACCTGTGAGGGGGATATTGGGTTTTTCTGCAGGAAACCAAGACTCTTTCAACCTTTGTTCTTTCATTGCGTCAGATCTCGCACCAACACAGCAATACCTTTGTAGATGTTCAGATTTGACTATTCAAACTATGCTGGCTTGTTGATTCTGGTGTTGCATATCATCTCATCATGTCAAATTAATTTTTGCATAAGCATTTTAAAACTTTATTTTTGCATAAATTGCATTCATTCATGCCCGCATATGCATGTCCTTCATCGGGGAACCTTTGCTTACTCTGATAATTTCCAGCTTGTAGCAAGACGACGACTCGACATCGGTATTTCACTTGCTCAAGCAAATCCAGGATCATGGCTGACTTTGAAGCTGAGAACGCTGCTTATAAGGAAACTCTGGCTCAATTCCAAGGTCGGATGGATCAGTTCCAGACGAACATGGATGTCATCATGGAACTCCTTTGTGCTCAGAGGGACGCCGCTGCTGCTGTCACTGTTGTTACAACCCTTACTGATGCAACTGTTGTCACTCCTATTGTGACTGTTCCTCCTGTTGTTACAGCTACTCCTGCTGTTGTTGTTCCTTCTCCTGCTATGGTTGAGGTACCAGTTAAGCCTGTGAATCAGCCTGTTGTTCAACCCGGTTTGAACCAGATGCCCGCTGGTTTTCCTTGGGGCATGCCTCCAAATTACACTCCTCAGATTGCAAATAATGGTAGTGCCTTCATGCCATATCAGCCTTTTGTTGCGCCCATGCCTAATGGGAATGCTGTCGCATATCCATGGGTCATGCCTACTCCCATCCCACCTCCAGTGTTGAATGACGATACTGAGAATCTTCAGGTTCAAACTCATCAAACTTCTGGGTTGGCTGACACTGAAACTCCCGACGAAGAAGAGCATGTGTATAGAGGTCCTCCTATTCATATTCTAGTTTCATCTCAAGCTGCTCAAACTGTTGTTCAGAATGTTCATCCTGGGATGTTCTACCCTTGGGCATCTTCCTCAACTGCTGGGGTACCTCCTCCGAATTATCCGTATGGTGTTCCGATGGGTCAGAATGCTGGTCAGATGATTAATCCAGGTTTGGTATATCCTTCTCAGTTTGCTACTCCGCAAGTGAATGCTCCTGCCGCTTCTCAGCTGCCAAATCCTCAGGTTCTTGTCAGGCCTGTTAATCAAAGTAGATCTGTTGACTACAAGTTGTTGGAAGACCGTATCAGAGCTATTGAAGGGTTTTCTGCTTTTGGCTTGGAGGCCAAAGATTTGTGTCTGGTTCCAAATGTTGTGCTGCCGCAGAAATTCAAGATACCTGATTTGCCAAAGTATAAAGGTTTAAGCTGCTCGCGTAGTCACATCACTATGTACTACAGGAAGATGGCATCCCATATTGATAATGATGAATTGCTCGTTCATTGTTTTCAAGATTGTTTTTCTGGGGCTTCATTGGATTGGTACATGGGCCTAGAGCGCAGTAAAATCCGTACTTGGAGGGATCTATCTGAAGCATTCGTGAAACAATACAAATATATCCTTGATCTGACACCAACTAGATTGCAATTGCAGAATCAGTCTCAGCGCTCAGCTGAAACGTTCAAGGAGTATGCACAAAGATGGCGTGAGATGGCATCTCGTGTGCGACCGACTCTCTCTGACAATGAGTTGGTTGACATCTTTATGGGTACCTTACAAGGATCTTACTATGAGAAAATGATGGGTAGTTCTTCGTCGAACTTCGCTGATGTTGTAACAATTGGTGAACGGATTGAAAACGGTTTGAAGACTGGAAAGATTCCCGGAGTTGCTTACCAGCAGCTGACCACTCAAAAATCTCAGAACAGTCAGTCCAAGAAAAAGGATGGTGAACCCAATGCTATGACAGCTCAAGTTTCTCCTCAGTATCAAGCTCCCATGGCTCCCATGTTGTATTATCTGTATCCATACATTGCTGCTGCACAGTATCAACAACCTCCATATCAGTATCATCCACAATAACCAGTTCAGAATGCTCAGAATCAGTAACAGACTCAACAGAACAAAAATCAGCAGAATCAGAACCGTCAGAACAACAACAATCAAGGAAACCGTAAGCGTCTGAATTTCTACAGAATTCCGGTGTCATACACGGAATTGTTTCCTTACTTGGTTCACCAAGGGGCAATTGTCCCCAAGCAGATTGCACCTGCAATTGCTCCATTTGGCCCGAAGCATAATCCAAATTCGTCCTGTGCTTTTCATGCTGGATACATAGGACATGCAACAGAGGACTGTTTTGTTTTAAAAACCAAAGTTCAGGAACTCATTGATAAGAAGGTTTTGACTTTCACCGAGGAAGGACCTAACATTCAGAATAATCCGTTGCCGAATCACGGTGGACATGCAGTTAATATGATTGGGGATAGTTCAAGGGATGAATTAATCACGGATGTCGACGAAGTAAAGACTCCGATGGTTATGGTTTTCAAGAGGTTGAATGAACACGGACTGTTGAAAGGATTGCATGGTAAGTTTCAGATTTGTGACGATAATCCTAACCAGTGTCGAAGGCTGAAGTGGTGTGTTCAGATTCTGATGAACCGTGGCGAAGTACAATTTTCCAGATCTAAACCTGTTGAGGAAGTTGCTGCCATTGAGCCGTTCACCATTGTCTATAGGAAGGTTCCAGTTAAATCCCCTAAGCAGAATAAGGCGCAGCCCATCGTTGTTTGTCCGCCGAAGCCATTTTCGTATCAGAATTCTAAGAAGGTACCTTGGAAGTACGGGTCTACCATATTTTCTGGAGGTCAAGAGATAAATTTCGCCGAATCTGAGATCGTAAATCTTACAGCCGGTGGAGGTATGACTCGTAGTGGACGAGTGTTCGCTCCGAAGGTCACTACGAAGCCTGTGCAAATTCCAACCGTTGTTCCTCCCAAGGAGACACCTACATCTGCAACCCCTATTGTTCAACAAGGGGTGTCATCTACTGCCATTCCAGTACCGACTATCCCATCCGAGGATGTTTCAAAGAACAAAGAGACCCTTGATGGTCAAGAGTTCCTTAAGTTGATCAAGAAAAGTGACTTTAAGATTGTGGATAAGCTGGGTCAGAATCCCTCGAGGATCTAAATTTTGTCCTTACTTATGAGTTCGCCTGCGCACATATCAGCTTTGTTGAAAGTCTTAAACAATGCCCATGTCACGCAAGATATATCTGTCGTCGAGTTTGATGATGTAGTGGCCAACATAACTGTAAGTCGGTATTTGGGCTTTAATGAATCAGAATTTCCTCCTGAAGGAACTTCCAACAATAAAGCGCAGCACATATCTGTAACCTGCACAGACACCCTGTTGTCTCGTGTTCTAGTGGATACCGGTTCTTCCCTCAATGTGATGCCTAAGGGCACATTGAGTCAATTACCAGTGGAGGGAAACGAGATGAGACCAAGTGCCTTAGTTGTCAGAGCCTTTGACGGGTCTCGAAGGCAAGTTATTGAAGTGGACTTACCCATCAATATTGGGCCGCATTTGTTCACCATTACCTACCAGGTGATGGATATCAATCCGGCATACAGTTTCCTATTGGGTCGTCTATGGATCCATGCAGCAAGGTCAGTTACCTCCACTTTGCATCAGAAGTTGAAGTTCATGTTTGATGATAAGCTTGACATCGTCTGTGGTGAAGAGGATTTGATTATAAGCGAGTTATCATCCTTTCGATACGTCAAAATCGAAGAAGGCATAGCTGAGGTGCCGTTGCAGTGTCTCGAGTTCAAAGATGTCAGCTCTGCTTCAACTAGTCAAAGTAGATCACCACAATTGACTTTAGCATCCGCTAAAAGTACTAAGGAGACTATCCAGAAAGGTGCTTTGTCCGGCTGGGGGCATGTGACAGATGTGGTTGAGAAGCATAATCGTTTTAGATTAGGTTATCGTCCTGGTCGTCAATCTAGTTCCTCTGGTCAAAAGCAGTGCAACTTAATCAAGTTCAATAGCGCGAGTTTCCAGCAAGGTGACATCGTGGCAGCTACTGATGATGCTGGTCCCAGTAATCAGACTTCAAGCTTTGTGCGCAAGTGTCCGCCGGGTTTCAAGCTCAACAATTGGACATATACCGTGATTCTTGTGGTTTTCCCATATAACATGTAATGCATTTTGCTTTCTTATTCCCTCGTCCTCGCCCAAGACGAGTGGATAGCTTTTAAAGGGCCTCACGTTTTTGTAATATTATGTGATCAATAAATGAAAGTTTTTTTGCATTCAAAATCATGCTCTATTTTCTTTCTTTATTTTACTTTTCACAAACAAATGGCAAAAGTTTCTTTTTCTTTTCACTTTTCAAAATAGCTCATTCTATTCATAAACATGCATAAATAATAAAAGCATTGATAACAACATGGCAAACATCCATTGTAATTCTGGAATTACAATTAACCAAGCCGAAGAGGATGGTGATGAAGATTGTGAATTACCGGCTGAACTAGCAAGGCTCCTTGAGCACGAGCGTAGAGAGATTCAGCCACACAAAGAGCCAGTGGAAGTTGTCAATCTTGGTACTGATGAGGTCGAAAGAGAAGTCAAGGTTGGCGCATCCCTCGGAAAGCATGTACACCCCGAGTTGGTCAAGTTGTTGAAAGCGTATGTTGATATCTTCGCCTGGTCCTATCAAGATATGCCTAGGTTGGATACCAACATCGTTGAACATCACTTACCACTTAAGCCCAGATGTCCTCTTGTCAAGCAGAAACTCAGAAGGACTAGACCCGACATGGCACTCAAAATCAGAGAAGAGGTAAAGAAATAGCTTGATGCTTGGTTTCTAGCCACTTCCGAATATCCTGAATGGATTGCCAACATCGTCCCGGTTCCTAAGAAAGATGGTAAAGTCAGAATGTGTGTGGATTATCGAGATCTCAACAAGGCAAGCCCAAAGGATGATTTTCCTTTGCCTCATATTAATGTATTGGTAGATAACACAGTGCAGTTCTCTGTATTTTCCTTTATGGACGGTTTCTCAGGATATAATAAGATCAAGATGTCCCCAGCTGATATGGAGAAGACTACTTTCATTACGCCGTGGCGTACATATTGCTACAAGGTCATGCCATTCGGTCTAAAGAATGAAGGGGTAACATACCAACGTGCCATGACAACCCTCTTTCACAATATGATTCATAAAGAGATTGAGGTTTACGTGGACGATATGATAGCCAAGTCCAAAACTGAGCATGATCACCTGGTTCATCTGAAGAAATTGTTTGACAGACTCCGGAAGTTTAGATTGCGGTTTAATCTTGCGAAGTGCACCTTCGGAGTCCGATCTGGTAAATTGTTGGGCTTTATCGTGAGTCAGAAGGGCATTGAAGTTGATCCTGATAAGGTTCGGGCAATTCAGAACATGCCGCCTTCCAAAACAGAAAAAGAAGTCTGTGGCTTTCTAGGCAGACTGAATTACATTTCAAGGTTCATTTCCCATTTGACGGCTACCTGTGAACCAATGTTCAAATTATTAAGAAAAAATCAATCAGTTGAATGGAACAATGATTGTTAAGAAGCATTTGAAAAAATAAAACAAAACTTGCAAGAACCATTGATCTTAGTACCACCGGTTCCTGGTAGGCCTTTAATCATGTATCTCACCGTTCTCGATGAATCAATGGGATGTGTATTGGGTCAACATGATGACACTGGCAAAAAAGAACATGCAATATACTATCTGAGCAAGAAGTTCACTGATTGTGAGACCAGATACTCACTCGTAGAGAAAACTTGTTGTGCTCTGGTCTGGGCTGCTCGACGCCTACGACAATACATGATTTTCCATACTACTTTGTTAATATCCAAAATGGATCTGATAAAGTATATATTTGAAAAGCCTGCTGTCTCTGGAAGGATTGCTCGGTGGCAGATGCTGTTAACCAAATATGATATCCATCATGTTACCCAGAAAACAATAAAAGGGAGTGTCTTGTCTGACTACCTTGCCCATCAACCTGTAGAGGGTTATCAACAGATGAAGTTTGACTTTCTCGATGAGGATGTTCTGTTCATCAGAGATTATGAGACTCCAGACCCTGACATAGGACCCGAACGAGGGACGCGATGGACGCTCGTGTTCGATGGTGCCTCCAATTCTAAAGGTCGTGGAATCAATGTTATCCTCATCTCTCCAACAGGTTTTCACCTTCCCTTCACTGCCAGGTTATTCTTTGCATGTACCAATAATATGGCTGAATACGAAGCATGCATCTACGGTATTTAAGCGGCTATCGACATGAGAATCAAGATTCTTGAGGTCTATGGAGATTCTGCCTTGGTCATCGGTCAAGTCAGAGGGAATTTTGTGACTTGGGATTCCAACCTGGTTCCGTACCAACAACACTTTGCGAAGTTGATTCCTTACTTTGATGAGATTTCTTTTCATCATATCCCCAGAGAGGAAAATCAACTAGCTGATGCTCTGGCCATTCTAGCATCCATGTTCACGGTCAAGTGGAAGAATGAAGCACCTCATATCTGCATTGATCACTTGAACGAACCAGAACACTGTTTAGCAATCGAGGAAGAGTCTGATGACAAGCCTTGGTTCTATGACATTGAAAGATATTTGGAAAAACAGGAATATCCCGAGGGTATCACTATCACTGATAAGAAAGCTCTTAGGCGGCTTTTATGCCAAATTCTTCTTAAGTGATGGTATACTGTACAAGAGGAATTATGATTCCGTGTTGCTCAGATGCGTGGATAGACACGAAGCAAACACGATCATAAGGTCCATACATGAGGGCTGTGAGGGTGTACATGCTAAGGGTCCTGCTATGGCCAAGAAGATCCTTCGGGCTGGGTATTACTGGACAACAATGGAGGTAGATTGTTACAACTTTGCCAAAAGATGTCACAAGTGCCAAATCTACGGAGACAAGATCCATGTGCCTCCAACTCCATTGAATGTTTTGACTTCACCTTGGCCATTCTCCATGTGGGGCATAGATATGATTGGAATGATCGAGCCGAAGGCTTTCAACGGTTATTGATTCATTCTGGTTGCTATCGACAACTTCACCAAGTGGGTTGAAGCTGCTTCTTATGCAAACGTTACACGACAAGTGGTTTCCAGATTCATTAAGAAAGAGATAATCTGTCATTATGGCATTCCTAGCAACATTATCACGGACAATGCAAGCAACCTGAACAACAATATGATGAAGGAGTTGTGTCAAGAATTTAAGATCAAGCACCACAACTCTTCACCATATCGGCCCAAGATGAATGACGCCGTTGAAGCAGCAAACAAAAACATTAAGAGGATTGTCCAGAAAATGGTCAAGACTTACAAGGATTGGCATGAAATGATTCCCTTTGCACTGTATGGCTACCGAACTTCAGTTCGCACTTCTACTGGGGCAACTCCGTATTCGCTAGTGTATGGTATGGAGGCAGTTCTACCCATTGAAGTTAAAATTCCTTCGCTCAGAGTCATCATGGAAGCAGGTCTTGACGAAGCTGAATGGGTTCAATCCAGATACGACCAGCTGAATCTCATCGAAGAGAAGCGCCTTACAGCCGTTTGTCGGGGTCAATTGTATCAGAGACGCCTCAAACAAGCTTTTGACAAGAAAGTTCTTCCTCGAACATTCTGTGAAGGCGAACTCGTGCTCAAGAGATATTCACCTGTTCATTCGGATCCACGAGGCAAATTGACTCCCAACTACGAAGGACCCTTTGTTGTCAAGAAGGCCTTCTCAGGCGGAGCCCTAATCCTCACCACCATGGATGGGGAGGAGTTGCCGTTGCCCGTGAACTCCGATACAGTTAAAAAATATTATGCCAGAAAAAAAATGGATAAGAGTCCGCTAGATTGACATCCCCAAGGACAATCTAGGCAAAAATGGACGTCTCGATGGACCAAAAAAAAGAGATGTCCATGCAAAAGTTAGGGACAGTAGAAAAAAACAATAATAGCCCGCTAAGTTGAAAACCCGAAAGGGCGACTTAGGCAAAAATGGGTATCCCGGTGGACGAAAAAAATAATATAAAAACATGTCCAGGCAAAAATTAGGGATAAAGGCATTGACTGTGAACACTTGAGCCTCTCTTCATCACAGCTAAACCTCAGACGGTAACAGAACATTCCAATCATCATCAACAGGTGCAAGGCGTTGGAACCTAGATTTACAGTGGATGGTGGCCAATGTTGTAATCAATGCAAAGCATGATTTCCCTTTGCCATTTACACTTGTTTTTAAATTTTATTGCAAAATTCCTCATCAAGGATTTTGGATCCTTGTACACACTTTATGTAAAAAAATTTACATTCAATAAAATGCATTCTTTGTTATCTCAATTTTTTTTCATTCCAGTATTTTGTTTGTAAAATAAACAATTATTTGCGATCACATAATACTATAAAGCATTGAGAACAATAAAAAGTTGATTCAATCGAGAAATCATTATGCATTGCATGTGTTATTGGTAATTCCTGTAGGATAATCGGTAATATCCATTGGTAAGCCTAACGCCTGGCCGACAGTGTGATGGTTCTATGAAGAAGTTGTTGTTGCCTCAGCAGTTCCTCAGCAGGGTCATCATTCTCCCCAGTAAGCGCCATTATGATTTGTCGAAAAGCTTGTTTGTTTACATATCTTTTCTTCGACAGATTTGTAAAGCCTCTAGGCAGGTTGCCGAAGTGTTCCCAGCAAAGACACTTTGCTCTCTTTTCCCCAACAAGGGTTGTACATCCTCTCCGGTAATTTGAAACTATCTGTCTCCAACAGTAGTGCGTTCTCCTCAGCAAAGTCAACATGATTTGGAAATATGTTTTTCCCCACACAGAGCCAGTCTTGGTATAAAGGATCAAATTTGATCCCCAACAGAGATAGCCATGGTGACTTAGAAACCTGAGGTGTTCTTGGTTTCTTTCCCCGGCGGAATCATCATCCTTTGTGAACTCTCTTCTCCAACAGAGTTTGTCTTCATCTGCGGGTCCTCTCCCCAACCGAGTGTGTCAAATTCATTTTGCTACGATTTCTGCCTAACCACTTCACATTATGCCTTATCTTGCGCCTTTGCATTGCATGGTATCAAGCATCATGTAGAAACTCATACATAACATATGTATCGATCATACTCCCTCTCTTTTTGACTGACTTATCCCCCAGCAGATTTTTCAGCCTACTTTGCACTTATCTATTCTTTCTTAACACTCTTCTTTTGTCACCGTCGGCCAAATTCTCGAGCTAGTCTTTTATTTAATCCCCTTTTACCTCGAATTATCGAAAAGCTGGCGCAATTCGTACATTCAGGTCCAAGCGGATTAAATAGGGGCAGTTTTCGTAACCTGAAATTTGACCTCCCTCTTTTTCCTTTTGCATGAGCATAAGTATTCACATCGTTAGCATAAGCATTCACCCTTTTCTTTGTGTGTCTCCTGTTGCAGGATATTCAGGTTTTCCAAGCTCGATTTATCATATCCTCACAAGATCATCCCATCATCAAGACAAGCACAAAATGAAGGTTTCTATGCCTATTCATCAATACAAGAGGTGGAAAATCGAAGTCGGGACCACATCACCTTTTTTTAGGCAAATTGGGCATATTTTGGCATGGTTAATCGATTAACCATTTGCAGTGCAATTGTGTTAATCGATTAACACAGGCAGAATAGGCACAATTTGCTGCTTTTTCATGACAGCACCTTTGCACACACTTTGGTCTTGGATTCTACAGTATTCTAGCAGCATGTGGAATATTCTAGACATCTCTAGACATCTCAATTCATTCCAAGTGCATTTGCTATAATACTTCACTTCAAATCAAGTGCACCATGTTCCTTGTTTTCCAAGTAATGTGGATCTTTGGATGTTGAAGTTCACCTTGGGATTACTACCGAGTTGGTTCTAACTAACCGAGTTAACCACCTTGACTCGGTGAGTCAAGTCCAACTAACTCCTAACCTAGTTCCAAACCCAAAGATAAATCCAAACCAGATTCCAAACCATCTCACACTCCAAACCTAAAATCTATATAAACACACCTTCACTCACTTTTCAAGGTCTCTACCATTTTGCTCCATTTTCTCCACAACCATTCTCTCCTATTTCTCACATTTCACTCTCAATTCTCTCACATTCTCTGATTTTTGCTACTTCATTTTCATCTTCATCTTAATTCTCTCCCAAAACCTCACTAAAAGCCCTTAATTCTTGAAGGATAATCACTTCTCACATTGAAAGTGATTATTTCTTGAGCTTAACCTCCATTGCCATTCCATTATACTGGTTTTTTCTGTATTTCTAGTAGCTTTTGGATTCATCTCAAGTGATCGATTCAAGTTTCTTCGGTGATCATTCTCATTTTGGAGTTTTCGTCGCGATTTGATCGATTTCGATACGTTTCGGCTATAATTGAAGATTCCTCTGGTTTTCTTTAATTATCTTCATCAAGATCACATTGCAACATTTACCAAGGAACATCTCAGCCTTGTAAGTTGGTGGATCTCCTTCATTTTATCATTTTGATCATTTTCGTATAGTTTGCGATGTTTTTGCATGTGAATTGATTATACTTTTGCCCTATCCATGATCTTGATTGTTTAATTGATTCTATTGTTGATCATTTACTGCTTCTAAACTTGATTTTTCGTGCATAATTGTTTGCCTAGCATTGGAGTGATTGCACAATCAAAAAGTTGGCCAAAAACACTTTTCAAAATTGATTTTCCGCTCTCTGTCCAGTGTTAATCGATTAACACATTGCAGTGCAATTGTGTTAATCGATTAACCAGTGTTTTTTTTTGCATTTTTTCAAGTGTTAATTGATTAACACTTTGCAGTGCAATTGTGTTAATCGATTAACACTGAACCAGAAGGCCATTTTCTTGCATTTTCAAGCTTGTTTGCCATGCTTTCTTCATTTTAACTTCCATTGATTGTCATGCTTGATTTTATGGATGTTTTAAATGTCATTTAACTTTCGTTTGAAACTTATTCATGAACATTTGTTGCACACTTTCAATTATTCAAATTGTTCATACTTTTGGTATCATGTGAATATAATCATTCTTGCATTTCTCTTTGATCACCATAGCATGACTTTGTGCTGCATATTTATTGATCATTTAGTACTGTTTTGTACTCCCTTCCTTGGTTTTGCATTAAGTTTCATTCTTCATGGATGAGCTTAATTTTGTATAATCAATAATTCCCCCTTTTGCCTTAATGATTTTTCATCCCCTTTGGAAAATTATTGACATGGCTTTCCCTTTGATTAATTGATCGAAACCATGTTTCGATTATTTGATCTTCCCCTTTCCTCTCTTTAGGCTTCCTTTAGAGCTTTCTCTCTCAATCCCTCATGGAGTTGGAGTTTCGCGCTGCCCCTTGCATCGGAGCACTGTACAATTGAAGTTGTTACGCTCTCCGTTTCTCCACGCAGGAGCACTGTACATGAAGCTGTTACGCTGTCCGTTTCTCCACGCAGGAGCACTGTACAAATTGGAGTTGTTACGCTGTCCGTTTCAATTTTCGCACTATACTTTGAGTTCTAGAGAATGAATGAGGAGGGAGTTGTCCTACCCTCATTCTGACTATTTCTTGGGTAAGGGCGTTGGCCCTCTCGCTGAGAATAGTCACCTCTATCCTTAAACTGTAGTGTTCCTCCGTCCCCGATTGAGTTGATCCCTGATCACTTTTATCTTTTTCAATCTCTCTTTTGATCAATCACCATTTCTTTTGGTTAAAGATCATTGTCTCTTAGGTTAGCACCCAACTCTTACCCTACTCTTTTCTTGCAATCATTGTTCTTTTGATTCCCCTGGAGAGTCTCTTTCCTCTTTCTTCGGTCAAACACAGTTTTCCTGTTAAATACCTTAACCCCTGCGGAGTTCGCGACCTTCTTTTGGTTCTTCTCCCTTTGTTTGGTTAATCACTTCCTGTCAGTTAAAACACCAATGTTTGTCTCTTTTCTCAGTTAACCACAGTCCGTCTGTTAAAATACTTAGTTTCCTTGGGTTAATCACCTTCTCTCGGTTAATCACCATTTTCTTCAGTTAACCACAGTCCGTCTGTTAAAATACTGAATCCCTTTTTTGAGTTAATCACCTCCCTTTGGTTAATCACTAATTTTTCTCGGTTAATCTCAGTTCTCCTGTTAAAACCGAACCCCGCAGTTGGCAACCTTTATTGGTTCGAATACTTGCACCCTTGGGCTAGTAACCTCTTTTGGTTCATTTCCCTTTCTTCGTTGGTCAAGTGTTGTTTGTTCAGTCAATACCAACACCCCTTTTAGGTTACGACCTTCGATCGGTCTTACACCCGCTCTTCTGGTTGATCACAATTTTCTCTGTTAAAACCAATGCTTCTCTATCCCCACAGAGTTGCAATCCTTGTTTCCTCGGTTAACCACTGTTTATCAGTTAACATACCGATGTCCCCTCCGAGTCAAACACCTTCTCTTGGTTTAACACTCTCTCTATTGTTTTATCACAGTCCGTCTGTTGACACCAGCCTCTTTTCCCCGCCAGGGTCTTACTTTCTTTCTTCGGTTAACCACTGCCGGCCAGTTAATACACCAAGTCCCCATTTTCTCTTGGTTTTCACCACTATCCCTTTATTTGGATCCCCAGCGGATTCTTTTCTATGCCCTTTGCTCTTACTTTCTTGGTTTCGACATCAATTTCTTTATGTTATCCACAACGGAGTTTCTTTCCTTCTTGGTTTTGACACCATTCTTCTCCTAGTCTCTTGTACAATCGCTCTTACTGTGTGTTCTTCCCCAGTAGAGTTTTTCTTTCACTCTTGCTCTTGGTTTTGACACCACTTCTTTTGCTTTCCTGTTTCTTTCTTGTTTTGTTTTCTGTTCAGTTCCCCGAACTACGGAAGCTCTGATTCTGCATTCGTTCGAATGTCAGATACGTAGGCATGAGACGCGATGTCTTGGCGAGCACACTTCCACGCTTCTTTCCTTCTCCCTTTCTTCCTTCTTTTCTGTCCCCTGGTTCCATGAACTACGACGCTCTGATTTCCTCATTGCACAATGAGGGTACGTAGGCACGAGGGCCACAATCCTCCGCGAGCACTTTCTTTCTTTTCTTTCTTTTTCCCCTTTCTCTCTCTCTCTCTCCTCATTCTCTTAGCTAGAAGCCTTTAGATATATAACCCATCCAAGTCTAGAAGCAAGCGAAATGGTTCCCGTCAAGTACGACGGATGCGTTAGGTGCTAGTACCTTCCTTTCGCATAACCAACCCCCATTCCCGTTTCTCTTCCCCTTGGGTTTTATCGATATTTTCCCTGTCCTTTGGGACTAAATAAAGTTCGGTGGCGACTCTGTTGTATCTTTGAGTGTGCGATTCACTCAGGATGTAAACCAGCCATCTTCAAGTACCAGGGGATTGAGACCCCGATCCAGCTAGGAGGACCTATTCAATAGCAACCTTACTAGATTATATTCTTTCTTCTGACTCCTTAGCAGCACCAAAGCCCTTTTATGACTCCAGGACAAAGGGAGCAGGATCAACAGGGACAAATGTCTCCTATTTATGCATTTGTGCATCATGGAGGTGATCTGCCTGACATTGATCAGTTTTGATCAGCATATGAAGGACAAGGGCAGAGAGGATGATGATTAGTTTTCTTAATTTTTTCTTTATTTTTCTTTCCTTTTTGTTAGTTATTTTTTATGTTTTATTATTTTCTTTATTTTGATTTTGTTGTACTCTCCCAACTTTTATTTGAATATTATATTAGCAATGTTTCAGTTAATTCAGTTTATATTTTATGTTATTTAAGTGATGATTGCTAGCATGAGTGGTTGACACAGATGACCCAGAAGAAAATCTTGTAATTCCTATACATGTCAATACCCGTCAATTTTGATATTTCTAAAATGATTTGATCTAGTTATCTAGAGTTTTGTTGGAAGGGGTCCATGGTTATCGTAATTGAGTGTGAAGTTGCATCACCCAAAAAGTACCGTAGACAATTGTCGCGGTGAGAATTGGATATCAAGCTATTGATTAACTTGAATCGCAAATCATAATTCACCACCGGTCTTTGATTTATCTAAAGGAAAGGGGAAAGATCAAAAACCCTAATTGCAATGCAAAGCAATGCAAGAGATCTAAGGTTCGGGGGTTTGTTATACCTAGGGAAGGTGCTAGCATCCTAGATATCTGTAGTACTCTATAGGAACCTCTTATTTTAATGTGTTACTTGTTATCTATCTGCTAAAGGTAAAGAAAAGGGTAAAGGGATACCTAGGGGTATATACACTAAGTGTTCTCGCCAAGACGTCGCATCTCGTGCCTACGTATCTTAACGGGAATGTAATCAGAGCATTCGTAGTTCCCCTCAATAAGGGTAAACAGGGGGTAAAAAGAAATGGTTACTCACCAAGGATTGACCTTGTGCCTACGTATTCTCAAAAGAAACTTCGAGAAATCAGAGCGTCCGTAGTTCGGACGACTACGGGTAAAAGTAATGTTTGTTGGTTGGTTAGGAGAAAGAGAAAAGTTGTCATCTTAAGTACAATACTCAACTGAACCACCACAAATATGTGGAAGATGGATCTTGCTTCACATTAAGAGAAGGGCTCTGACTCAGATATAGAATCGACGAGTATGCCACATACCTCTCTCAAGCGGAAAAGAATCAACATCTTTCTCAACTATGTCATGGGGTAGGAGAATTACATCTCAACTAGGGATGACTCATGTCTAATTCTCATGGGAGAAAAGGGGAGACTAACTGTAAGTTGTCTAAGTTGAACATCCTAAGGGAAACTATCCTTAGTAGCTATCCTAAGGGAAATCTGTCTAAAGGGAATGAATAGTCTAGGTATGTACATCCTAAGGTAATCAACCTAAAGGGGAAACATGGATCACACAATGGGTAAAAGATGCAAATGAATAAAATGCAAACGTATGACTGTATAGTCAACAATAAGTCCTTCCTATGGACCCAAGCAGGTAATTAGAAGGATAATGTACAATGTGCAAATAGCAAAATTAAGAGCATGAATAAATGACAACATATGTACAAAACATAAATCGAGGTATGTAATCAAATCACAAGGCATAGTATTATGATAGCAGGCATCAAGCAAATATTAAGAGATGGAAGGATCTAACTAAAAAATGGCGCATGACAAGCGTTCCCTTCTGCTGGACTGGTGATCCGCCAATACAGACAAAGCAACATAACTGGTGCAAGGTCTCGAAATCTCAACTCCAAGAGCATAGGGAAAGGTCCTAGATCTAAGTCCACAGTCCAAAGCTCGAGATAATAACCACAGTCCACCAATTAAAAGTTTTAGGGTTTCAATAGTTTTATTGAGTGTTTTGAATGAGGTATGAACAAGATATGAATATAATAGTATGAATAGTATGATAATATGAACAATAGTACACAGTCAATGATATATTAACAGAAAGATAAATCAAGAGTATATAGATAGAAATTAAAGTTAGTGGTCAATTATTAATTGGATGAATTGGGTCCACTTTAGCTTAAACCATCGTAGCACGATCTATGAGGAAGATCATGCTATAGGAGGCCGCTCAATCACGATGTTTGTGCTAAAACACGATAAAGAAGTGATATTGAGGATCATTCTCCAAAGAAATCGTGCCACACGAAAAGAAAAGGTGACGGTCTCGTCTTAATCACAAACTTGCGTTGATTAATCGAAGGTAACCTATCACGATCCCAAAGTATAGAAAATGATCTCGATGATCATTCACTACAGACTTTAAATAATGAAGGTTAACAACCTCGATAATCAACATTCGTGAATAAAAAGACTTCATTGATCGAGAATGAAAATAAAGTAGAAGAAGATAATGCGAAATGATATGGAAAGATAAATAAAATCGAAATGGTCTCGTCTTAATCATGATTTTAAATCGATGATTTTAGACTTTCGTTGACCAATAAAATAGAAAATGGTCTCATATTGATCAAGATTTGATGTCGATCAACCAATCCACAATCCTTTAATATATCATTTACCCCACAAATTGAAAAGAAGGTCAAGTTAATGAATAAAAATAGAATGAGGAAAAGGAATGATGAATTAAAATCAAAAGAAATTTGTACCAATTCTCAATAAACAAAGAATCAAGCAAATAGAAAGATTTTTTTCAAAAAGAAATCAAATTGAAAAGAAAAAAAGTTGAAAACTAAAAAAACAATTAAATCAATGGAGGGTGCAAAGGATGGGAATCATTTGGGCTTAAGCCCATCATTCCTTCCTACAACAAAACCATCGGCTGCTTCTTAGGAAAGGGTTATGTGGAAACAAAAAGGGTGGAGTGATAAGATCCTACATGGGCTCTAAGGCCATGCGACTAAACAAGAAAATGGGGATTAGCTTAGAAAAACCAAAAGACCGTTGAAAAGAAAATCACGGTTTTAGAATCTGCTTATTTCAACAACACACATTGAACAAAAATGCAACAATCATCAGACAACTCAGAACGACAAAGCTAAAAAAATATCCTTCTTTTATCATCACTTTCACACATATCTATCAACACGACCTTACCTTCTTGCTACGAACTCAAGAAGAAGAAAAGCTTCAACCTTTACACAATTTTCTTGCACCGGAAACAAAGAAAGTAGACCGTAGATCCACTTGGGTTTCGTTTTGTTCAGTTCTTCTCATCTTCTTTTCTGACCTGGGGTTTCTGGGTGAGTTCGGTTGAGTCTCAGTTCTCCTTCATCTCGTTCTATTTTTCTTGTTCGGTTTGTGATTGTTGATTTGTGGGTTTTGAGTTGGGTTGTGGAAGATTTGTGGTTGCCGTGAGAAGAAAACGAAGCGGGGATTTTGAAGAGAAAGGATGAAAAATGTTGTTTTGATTAATGGCGGTGAACAGGGTTTACGAAAGGAGAAGGGTGAACCTTGGTCATTGAAGATGAAAAGGAAAAAATATTTAGGCTGCTGTGATGGGTTTGTGATAAGAGAAAAGAAAATGAAGTAAGTTCTCTCGGTTCACTCCCCCTATGTCCGTTTTTCTTCTCCTCTTTTTATAAATCAAAGGCCCCCTGTTTGCTAAGTTTCTCCCTTTGTCTTATTGGGTTGAACTGTACTCTTCATATGCAGGCTATGGCAGAATTATCGCAGTTTGTTGTTGGTATTGCTGTTGGAGTTCTGCAGAGCACCATTGTGTTGTTGCTGTTGTAACAGGTTTTTGTGCGGCAGTATGGAGTAGAACAGTGTGTTGCGGGTCGTATGGTTTATGGCTTTGGTACAGAACTGTTTATGTTGCTTCATGGAATTGGTTGTATTTAGAGGTGTCAAAAAAGCCCTAAATGACAAAGCCCCAATAATTAGGCCCATTGTTGGCCCTATTTTTTTAGGCCCCTTACTAAATGAATATTTTCTTGGCCCCTTATTTTTAAGCCCCTTCATATTTTTGTTTTTAATGGGGCTTAAATGAAGGGCTCAAAATCTAATTTATTTGAAATAAAATATTTTATATTATAAAACCGATTTTTTTCTAAAACCGATTTTTTCTTAAAACTGTTTTTTTCCCAAAACCGATTTTTTCCAAAAATAAAAAAAAAACCGATTTTTTCAGAAAATAAAAAAAAAAGCTGATTTTTTTCGAATATAAAAAAAACTGATTTTTTTCGAAAATAAATAAAACAATTTTTTCCGAAAATAAAAACTAAATTTTTTCCTAAAAAATAAAAAAAAAACTGTTTTTTTTCGAAAATAAAAAAAAAAACTCGATTTTTTCCGAAAAAATAAAACTGTTTTTTTTTTCGAAAATAAAAAATCGATTTTTTTCGAAAATGAAATCTCGATTTTTTTCGAAAAAAAAAACAGATTTTTTCCGAAAATGAAAAAACCGATTTTTTCTGAAAATGAAAAAAACTGATTTTTTCCAAATATAAAAAAATTTATTTTTCCGAAAATGAAAAAACCGATTTTTTTAGAAAATAAAAAAATCCGATTTTTTCCAAAAATGAAAAAAACCCATTCTTTTCGATTATAAAAAAACCAATTTTTTCCAAAAATGAAAAAAACTGATTTTTTCCGTATATAAAAAAACCGATTTTTTCCGAAAATAAAAAAAACCGATTTTTTTCGAAAATAAAAAAACTGGTTTTTTCTGAAAATGAAAAAACCCGATTTTTTCCGAATATAAAAAAAATGATTTTTTCCTAAAATGAAAAAAACCGATTTTTTTCGAAAATAAAAAAAAAAAAAAATTTCAAAAAAAAATGATTTTAAAAAAAATTGATTGTAAAAATCTATTTTAAAAAAAAAATGTCAAGTTTTGAAAATGTCAGGGCTTTGAGGCCCTACTTGAATTTTAGAGGCCCTTAATTTAGGGGGCCTACATATTTTAGGGCACATTTATTTTTAAAATTTTGAGCCTTTCTATTTTTGGGGGCCTTGAAATTTAGGCCCCAGCCCTCTAAATTGACACCTCTAGTTGTATTGCAAGCTTGTTTTTGAAGTTGGTCGTGACTTTACATAGCAGGTAATGTACCATTCATTATTTTGGAAGGCTTTTGGAATGTAGTGTGTAATGTAAAGTTATTTTCATATGATGCATCTTGGGGTTGCTTGTCTCTCTTTTTGATTTTTTTTGTAATATTGTAATGTATGGACTTTTGTAATGGTTTTAGTGGCAATAAAAAAAGTTGATGGGCTTGCATGAATTTTAGAATGAATTTGAAATGGATAAGTAGAAGTTAGAATTGAATGAGAATGGATTTGCAATGTAATATGACTTGATATTTTGAAAGATATTGAAAGAAAAATGGAATTTGAACTAAGTTGAGAGGAAATTGGAATTTAAAGAAATAAAATATGAAATTGGCTATGGGTTTGAAATTGAGAATTAAAGCGGACTTGTAACAGCCCGAGACATGAGGCCAGAATGCACTGAACTCGGGTATGCTGCGGCCTGATTTCATCAGATAACCTGAACTTGCACAAAACCCTGATCTGGGTCTTCAAACACCAACACTTGAATACGACCCAACACTTGTCCCTAATGATCCTCCACCCTGAACTAGTAATCTTTGTCACGATATGATAACTCGATACTAAAGCAAACCACCTTTTTGGCCAAGAATAGTTAATATCCACTAAATTCAACCAACACTGCCCGCACACTTAAACTGATAACTTTGCCTGAGTTTTGATTTGAACTTGCAAAACCAAAGCTTCGAAGAACTTGTGATGAAGCAATTTTGCACTTGATTATTGATGGAGAAAGGTCTCTTAAGGTATGAGAACTTGCATGGCTAATGACCCATCCAAAACCTTGACTAATCACTCCATTGAACCTTTTGCAGCAAACCCTGGTTCACAAGTGAAACCAAACTAACGGAGCCTAATAAATTGGTTAGCTATGCATGAATGATGCATGACATGTCATGCAGACGATGCGAAACGAAAAATACAGAATCTTAGAGTCAAAAATTAGGGTGTGACAGATGCCCCTATTTAAGTTTCTTCTATCCGGAGATATGGAGATAAAAATCTTCGTCTCGACGAGATAGGAGAGACTTAAATATAAACATGCAAAATTTTTGTCCCTAAGATGCCACAAAATGCACATGATATGATATGATATGAAATGCAAGACAAAGATCCTATGGGGAATGATGTCATAGGGGATAATTGTGTACGGAAAACGTGGTTGACACACAGTTAAGGAATGAAAGACCCAACAGCAAAGCACGACTCCACGGGGGAACGATCCAACTCCACTGGGGATGAGACTCAATTCCACTGCGGAAGAGACTACCAACTGACAATCACAAGATATCTTAAGCACAGGGTGATGAACTTGTGATGAAATCTTTTAACAACTTCCACTCGGAGAACCTACTGTCGAGGCCAACTGTGGAGATTTCAAGAGATACCAACTAGAGGAGTCTACTGTCGAGACTTAGACCATATTTGGGGATATCTTCTGCCAAGGTTTTATTGAAAAAGTGTCAACTGTCAAAATCGCTGGGGGAATCTGCTGTTGAGATTAACCAGGGAATCTGAAAAAAGGACAATTATTTGTTGAAGTTTAAAGATGCATCAAAAGTTAACTAGAGAGTCTACTGTCGAGATTCTGGAAAGAATGAAACATCTTCTGTTGAAGTCTACTGGAGATCTATTGCCGAGAATAACCAGAGAATTTACAACATGAAACTCCTTCTACCGAGGTCTACTGGAAATCTTCTGTCGAGACTTGCAAGGAAAATAAAAGAAAATAAAATACCTTATGTCGAGGTTTGCTGAACATTCTATTTTAAACTTGTCGGAGAATCTATTGTCGAGATTAACCAAAGAATCTGAAATAGAGCCAACTTTAAAATAATCAAATGATCTGTTTAAAAAGATGATAAGCCTCCCCTCGCCTCGTGTCGCAAGCCACGTGCTGGTCTCAGGTTCTTCTTCAATCAAGGTTTTCCTTGAGAAGGGTAAACAAACATTCCCTCGTACTGGGTCTTGGACCGCAGACTGGTCTCAGTTTCTTCTTTGATCAAGCTCTATTAGCTTTAAAAGGTTAAATAAACCTCCCCTCGTACCGGGTCTTAGACCGCGGACTGATCTGAGTTTCTTCTTTGATCAAACTCCTTTTGCTTGAAAAGGGTAAACAAAGCTCCCCTCATACCGAGTCTTGGACCGCGGACTGGTCTCAATTTTTTCTTTGATCAAGCTCCTTTAGCTTGAAAAGGGTAACAAACCTCCCCTCGTACCGGGTCTTAGACCGTGGACTGGTCTCAGTTTCTTCTTTGATTAAGCTCCATTAGCTTGAAAAGGGAAATAAACCTCCCCTCGTACCGGGTCTTGGACCGCGGACTGGTCTCAATTTCTTCTTTGATTAAGCTCCATTAGCTTAAAAAGGGTAACAAACCTCCCCTCGTACCGGGTCTTGGACTGCAGACAAGTCTCTGTTTCTTCTTTGATAAAGCTCCATTAGCTTGAAAAGGGTAACAAACCTCCCCTCGTACCGGGTCTTGGACCGCGGACTGGTTTTAGTTTCTTCTTTGATCAAGCTCTATTAGCTTGAAAAGGGTAACAAACCTCCCCTCGTACCGGGTCTTGGACCACGGACTGGTCTCAGTTTCTTCCTGGAATGGTGAATACTTATGGGAGAGTATCTTTCACAGGGAATTGGAACTTCACTGGAGATATATGACTTCAGAGGGAATCCATAACTTACTGGAGATTTGGAAGCTTCACGGGGGATCTTCAAAACAGATGCAGGTTGGCTGACTTGTAAAACATGTCTTCTCAAATAAAGAGAAAGATCAACTTAATCTTCACCAAACATCTCGAGGAGACGCCATTTGATGGAAGCAAATTGGGTAGTGGGCTCACGGGGAGAACATCACTGAGGAGTAACATTGTTGTAGTTTGTAATTTCATTGAAGCAAATAAAATCCTTGTAACAGGAATTCTCAAAAAAAGAGAAATATTTGTAAAGTCTTCAACAACCTTCTCTGACGGATTTCTGGAGAGATGCGATTTGATGGAGGACAAGGTGATAATCTTGATAACTTATGGGGATAGACAAACTGTCTTGAAAAGAGATTGTCATTTGTCATCCAAATAGAAAACCTGAGACCAAAACAAGTTGCTCAAATAAAGAGCTGCCACTTGTTTTCTGGGTATAAATTGCTGGAGAAAGATTTTGTCTTCAACGATGATCTTCAAGTAGATTCTTCCTGGGGAGACTAAGTGCAAAATAAATGCACGCTCGATCTAGGTTCAACAGCCTAGAGAGACTCAAAATTGTGATTGTCATGGACCAAAGTTCAATTTAGGAAATAACTGAAAAGAAACGGTCAAGCAAGACTCCATCCAGTGAGGAATGAACTCGACTAGGGACTTATCTTATCCAAAAATGGAAAAGAAAACTAAAGCAACCATCTTCCACGAGGATCAAACTCAATGGGGAATTAAAAAGGATGTGCTCTTTTCTGCTTAGGGCTGACGACTCTACTTGGAGGGAGAAGACAAATCCAGTCACTTGGGGATAAACGCAACCAAAGTGAATAAATCGAGCAAACAGGCAAACATCACAAAAAATGCAAAATGCACAGATGCCATGAATCTGTATGAATAAATGCATGTCAAGTTATGCTTATGTTGACAAAACAAAAAGGGAGAAGTAAACTGGAGATGAAATAAACATCTCGACAAGGATACTCAGCCAACCTTCATAAGATAGAAACATCACTGGGATGAATGGGAAGCCACATAAGGAATCCACAGTCCTGCTACATCAATGCTTCAAAATTCTTTGGGAAAAGAGAGCACTCCACTTGGGGATATCCATCATGACTTCACTTAGGGGATTGTCAAGATGAATCTGGCTACTCTGTTGGAGATGAGAAAGATCCACTGGGAAAGGATCAAACTCATGATTGGAGAGACTTCATGGGGGATAAAATAAATATCCACTGCGAACTGAAGTAGTCTAAATGAGAGTTGGAGATGCCATAGCTGAGGCCTCACATGGGATAAAATAAATATCCACTTCATTGGGGAAGCTCTGATCCAAGTCGCAGCTGAGGATGTCAGATTTGACTTCATGAGGATGAAATAAACATCGACTTTGCTGGGGAAGATTGAAGTTGTAAGAAATTCAATGAGGAGTGAAATAGCATTCACTTCACTGGGAAGGTTGAAGCCAAGGAGATTCACTGGGAATTCTTAGGTCACCAACTAGGGAATCCTTGCATCGATCTGCCATAACTGCTTGAAGTAGAGATTCACCGGGGGTTTGTCATGACCAGTGAAGTAAAGCTTATTGGGGACATTGGTGAAGAATGTTGTGAGAACAAAGATGTTCTGCATCAAAGAAATGCGCGGTAGTCGCCATTTCAAACAACAGTTGTTGTGAATGGGTGAAAATAATCTTCAATTCTCAAATGCCCCAGATCACATGGTTTATGAGAAGAAGTCATCTCAAAAGGATTTTACAGAAAACTTGGCATCCAAAATGCTACAATGTCTTCCAACTCTTTGAGAGATTTGTTGAATCTCGACGTAACTGCCCCAGATTGACTGTGTTTTGTATAACCGAGTCTTCAAACTTGCCCCCTTGGGATGGCTAGACAGTGAAAGCAACAACTGAGAAACAACTTGCCCATATTTAGCAAAGTCTTCAGGAAAAAGGCCCCAGGATATGATCATCCTTTTAAAATGATTTTCCATTTTAATCAGAATTTCAAGTCTCAAAAGATTGAACTCATCATTGATGCTCGTATGCAAGCTTCTATGATGTCAAGCAATGTTAGCAAGCAGAAAAATGTTAATTCTGAAACTGCTAATGCAACACACATGTTAGTCTTGAATTTTTTATTGAAAATAATATCACAATAACTCGTGACCGAATCACTAGTTAGGATATGAATTAATTTTACAAAGTCAACACCAATTTGAGCATAGCTCATAGGAGTCAGGAAATGTTATCTCATTGAGTATGCTTTCGAAATAAACCCTGCTTCAATTAGGTCTTTTGAGGGCTGTAACGTGGCTTGGTTCACGGTTTAAGAAAAAAAGGATATAAAGCTCAAAGTTTATTTGTACCCACCCCTTCTTCGTGATGTTCTCTAATCCTATGCTCAGTCAACTCAGACTATACATTCAGGTTCCAAGAGGTTTGGAATTTGTACTGATGATAGTAATGATGGTTCAGAAGTCAAGGGACTTTTGATATGGAAATCACTACTTCCTTTCCAAAATGTTTCCCATTGAGGATTTTCATGGTGAAAGTCTTAAGGATTTCCTCTTTCTGGTTGTCATACAAACCTTTTTGTATAAGGCAAGGTCATGAGCTTCCCATCTTTCTTAGCTTTTGCCTTGAAAGGGACTTGGCTCATTCTTTGAGTAAGGAAAGTGATTAACCAGCTTAATGATTACGGTAAACCATCATTCGTGTTTGACTTGAAAGACATCTTCGACACTTGTTTGCTGTGTGCGAAGGAAAATTGTGAGTGCAACCTTTATATGACAGGTGTCTTGCATGAACGCCCAACCAAGTTAACTGAGAACTACCCTGCCCCAGGTTAAAATTGAGGGTTTTTTGTATGAAAGGAAACTCCTACTTCAAGGCTCAAAGGGGTTAAAGAGGGTCTATCTCCCTTATATCTCCATTGTTTGGGAATTTGAAGCAATGCCTTACATCATCAGCAGGGTTTTATTCAAAAGCATACGACAAGAGATATTGCGTCTTTAATTTCGTCATCCTCCCTCCAATTCTCTATCAAAGCAAGAGATTGGGTAGTATTTGCATTATAAATCAGAAAAATCATTTTAAGAGTGAATACGAATGGAATTCTTCAACAAACATATTCATTGCATTAAACATTCAAAACAAACAAGTTCTTACATGCAAATCATGCTTTTACAATCAAAGGAATAACAACAAATGCAAGAAAATAAACAAACAGCCTAATAAGCTCTCCTCTTGATTTCGCCGGCTTGGAAAGGACTCTTTTGAGTCTTCATATCCATCAGCATAAAGGCGTTCCATTCACAACTAGGCTTCCTCCCTTGAAGGTTAGCACTTCATCGTCGATCATCTCTTGAACCTTTTCTTGGAAAACCTTGCACTCTTCAATCAGATGCCCCGCTACTCCATCATGAAACTCATAACTGGCATTTGGATTGTACCAAGGAGGGCGAGATTTCATGGCTCTAGTCTTTCTGGGTGCCATCACCGAGTTTCGAGCAAAATAAGACCACAATTGACTGTAAGTCATTGGAATTGGATCAAACTGACGAGTCTCTCCTTCTGGACGATTCAAAGGTCTCTGCTTGTTCTGATAATTCCGATTCTGAGGTTGATCCTGAGGAACCAACCTTTATCGCTGGTACAGAAGTTCGCGAAGTAGTGGTTGTTGGCACTGAACAGGCGCTGCATACTGATAGTGGCGATAAAGCACCGGAACTGGAGCTTGCAAGATCTTAGGAGAATCCCAAATTGCATAAACATCAACACTCCTTCCTCTTGGGAACCACTAATAGATTTCTCTTCATTAGTCTGGCTATTCGAGTCATCTTGGATTCTTCCAATTTTGAATGTGTCCTCGACGGTTACTCTAACTTCCACAATTTTAGAGAACTCCAACGGCGCAACGCCTACCATCCTGGCATAATAAGGGTCTGACAGCGTTCTTAGAAACATCTTAGCCAACTCTTTCTATAGGAGTGGTGGATGAACTTGGGCTGCCAACTCTTTCCACCGCTGTGCGTACTCCCTGAAGGATTTGTTGTCTTTCTGACTCATACTCATCAATTGATCGCTGTCTGGAGCCATGTCTGTATTGTAATTGTACTGCTTCACAAAAGATTCAGCTAGGTCTTCCTAAAATTGAATATGATTCCTTTCTAGTTTCATATACCACATCAAGGATGCACCACATAAACTTTCTTGAAAGCAGTGAATCAGCAGCTTGTCGTTGTTGATATAAGCGGTCGTCTTTCGACAGAACATCGTCAAATGGTACCTTGGACAGCTAACACCCTTGTATATTTCAAAGACAAGCATTTTGAACTTTGGGGGAATGACCACGCCCGGAACTAGACACAAGTCATGAGCCTTAAGACCAGATGCATTGAGTCATTTCATCATCTTCAATTGTTCCTCGAGATCACGAACTCCTTCCTCGATTTCCGCAACCCTAGGATCGTTCACCTTTATCACAGGACGGACATTATGAGGATTTGGCATATATATCATAAATCGAGAATCTCTTTCATCAACTTGAAAAGCTAGGTTATCTTGCATGGATTGAGATCGAGTAAGAACATCCCCTTGTGGAGCGTTGTCGTCAGGAGGAAGATCAAACATCGGGTTAGTCACCACTCTAAAGCCTGACATGGGATCCATATTATTTGTCCTCTCCATTATCCTTCAGTAATTACTTTGAGTTCAGTCTGAATACCAGGAAATCAGCTGATTGACACAAGGACAGAAGGCCGAATGAGCTTTGTAGAGAGAAAAGATGTATGCAAATGATGCAGTGCTACATGATGCATGTTGTGCAAATGCAAATGAATTTCAAGGAAATCAAAAGTTATATTTCCAAACAACATAAAGTGGATAACACTTTGAATGGCTGAAAATCTCATTTCATTGAAAAAAAAATTGAAGGATTGCAAAATGGAGTACAACTTCCATAATCATGGTAGCACCAATGGTGTTTGCAAAATAACTCTAAGCTCATTGAAGAGTTAGAAAAAAGGTGCATGAATGCATGAAAGGATGCAATGCACAAACACAGGGGTATACACATATCCACATATTCACATATACATGCAAATAAACAAGGGCATAGGTTTGAAGATCACGAGCATGGAGCCATGGTCTACCCATCCCAAGAGGTATGTACTATGGGTTTATGGTCTACCCATCCCAAGAAGTTCCCAGAGTCAACAACCCATCTTTCGGATATTATCGATTTCCCGAATGAGTCGGTAGTCAATAATATTCTCAAGAGAGTCTCGTCCGAGTGTAGTATCGCGTATCAACCATTTTGGGAATCGACTCCCTCATAGTCATCGCACTACATCATAACAGGCCAAGTGGGGTTAAAAGGTGACTAACGGTCATCAGTGTCACGGGCTCCTAGGTCGAGAGTAGTAACATTTTCACAAATAGACTCGTTCAACATGACTAACTCTGAAGAGGGCCTCCACTGAGTGATGGTTTCTCAAGTCAACTATTTTGGGAATCGACTCCCTCAAAGTCTCCTTGAATATACCACCTTCCTATCATAGGTGCACTTAAGTCCAGGTATAGGACATCCTAACCACTCAAAGTAGCAACCCTGTATACAGACAACCCAAGCAAGAAGATATATACAGTAATATAAGTATACAAATATACAAACAAATAACACATAAAGCAAGATAGGTGTAACCCTCTTAGGGAAAGACTTCCCCAGTGAAGTCGCTATTTCTGTCGCGGTGAGAATCAGATATCAAGCTATTGATTAACTTTAATCGCAAATCATAATTCACCACCGGTCTTTGATTTATCCAAAGGAAAGGGGAAAGATCGAAAACCCTAATTGCAATGCAAAGCAATGCAAGAGATCTAAGGTTCGGGGGTTGGTTATACCTAGGGAAGGTGCTAGCATCCTAGATATCTGTAGTACTCTACATGAACCTCTTATTTTAATGTGTTACTTGTTATCTATCTGCTAAAGGTAAATAAAAGGGTAAAGGGAGACCTTGGGGTATATACACTAAGTGTGCTCGCCAAGACGTCGTATCTCGTGCCTACGTATCTTGACGGGAATGGAATCAGAGCATTCGTAATTCCCCTCAATAAGGGTAAACAGGGGGTAAAAAGAAAAGGTTACCCACCAAGGATTGACCTTGTGCCTACGTATTCTCAAAAGAAACTTCGAGAAATCAGAGCGTCCGTAGTTCGGACGACTACGGGTAAAAGCAATGTTTGTTGGTTGGTTAGGAGAAAGAGACAAGTTGTCATCTTAAGTAGAATACTCAACTGAACCACCACAAACATGTGGAAGATGGATCTTGCTTCACATTAAGAGAAGGGCTCTGACTTGGATATATAATCGACGAGTATGCCACATATCTCTCTCAAGCGGAAAAGAATCAACATCTTTCTCAACTATGTCATGGGGTAGGAGAATTACATCTCAACTAGGGATGGCTCGTGTCTAATTCTCATGGGAGAAAATGGGAGACTAACTGTAAGTTGTCTAAGTTGAACATCCTAAGGGAAACTATCCTGAGTAGCTATTCTAAAGGAAATTTGTCTAAAGGGAATGAATAGTCTAGGTATGTACATCCTAAAGTAATTAACCTAAAGGGGAAACATGGATCACACAATGGGTAAAAGATGCAAATGAACAAAATGCAAACGTATGAATGTATAGTCAACAATAAGTCCTTTCCTTGGACCCAAGCAGGTAATCATAAGGATAATGTACAATGTTCAAAAAACAAAATTAAGAGCATGAACAAATGAAAACATATGTACAAAACATAAATCGAGGTATGTAATCAAATCACAAGGCAGAGTATTATGATAGTAGGCATCAAGCAAATAGTAAGAGATGGAAGGATCTAACCAAAAAAATGACGCATGACAAGCGTTCCCTTTAGTTGGACTAGTGATTCGCCAATACAAACAAAGCAACATAATCGGTGCAAGGTCTCTTGATCTCAACTCCAAGAGCATTGGGAAGGGTTCTAGATCTAAGTCCACAGTCCAAAGTGTGACGCCCCCAATCTATACCCCCAATTAACAGGCAATTAAAGCACTAAAAGAAAATTCGAAATTTCGTCAGAGTACATTTGAATTCGCGGCATAGAAAGGGAGGAATCACATCAACTATAACAAAACATACACATAACATGCAACACCTGCCCATAAAGATATGCAATTGTGGGGTAGCAATCATACAGAGGAAACTTAGTTTCCTTACACCCACTTTTCAGATATTAGAATTAAAGCGGAAAATCTAAAATCTGAACAACATATATACATATATACATATAAACATATAAACATGTCTATCATACATCCAGTTATACATATACAACCATAATATATCATCGGATATACAAAATAATCGCAAACGGCCACCCTAGCTACCCGGAGTCACATATCAGAGCCGACCGACAAAAGAATGAAGACGCAAAGCTTCACAAAAAGAATACCTCCAGCAACTCTAATTTGCAACGCCTCATAGAGCGTTATAAAACAGCAGAAGGGTGAGAAAAACAACCATAATATAATTGCATAACATCATATATTAACACAAAATGCACAAATAACATCTCCTCACCACAAATGCACCACAAGCAGATATAACACAATACAATACAATTCTCACGTATCAAATACCACTGCACATCAATCATTCACAATACAATTACACATATTCCATCACATTATTCACACACACAATATACATGCACAGTTAATCCATGATTATGCAAATGCACAGAGACCGACACAACAACTCTATGCACATGCCATGCGGTACCGACTTCCATTGTTTCTCATGTCTCATCATCAGTTCACTCAGGAACTATTGGAACCTTCGCTCGTTACTGAGAATCTCAAGTAACTCCCCGTCGGGCCTACGATGTTCACCCGTCGCTTTAGGTCCTCAGGCATCGCCTCATATTTTTGAGGCACACGACGTTAAGGATTGCTTTAAGTCTCCAAAGGAGCCCACAATCGTCTATAACCACCGCTTTAGGTCCTCAGGCATTGCCTTATATTTTCGAGGCACACGATGTTATAGCAATTTCCCTCAGGAATTAAACCGTCACTCAGGACGTTTCCACAATGCATATCATGATGCTTGGCATACAATAACTCATGACATTCACATTGCATACACACATGTACATTTCATCGATAAAATCACACTTTGTACTTATGCCCAAAACAATGCATTTAATTTCCATACGGTCATAAATCATCACAACATCATCTAAGCACATACATTTACGTCATACAACAGCACCTTGTCCAATACACATCAATTGCTTACAAGTATAACGACAAAAGTCGACCACCGACACTATTCTCGACTTTCCGACATAATTTAATCGGCTAACAATTTCAAAATTATTATAACCAGAAAGTACAGCTCAATAGCTACGCAACGATACCAAGAATGCAAAAATCGGATAATCGGAACCAAAGTTACGAACGAAAACGAAAAACGATATTTTGAAAAGTCACATTTTGCAAAAGTCATGCCCGTACGCGTATCACCATGAGCCGTACGCGTATGAGCAGAGATCTCATTTTCCCAAAGTTCACGTGTAAAAACCCATACGCGTAATGCCCTCTCTCGTACGCGTATTGCCCTGAAATGCTACGCGTATCATACGCAAATGGGCAGATGGCCGAGAAAACAAGCAGCCTATACGCGTATTGCCCTCATGGCTCGCCCACCATACGCGTAACGCCAAGTTTCATACGCGTATGAACATGCCCCATACGCGTATGACCTGGAAATCTCAGAAAAATTCTGCAGAACAATGTTCTGCGTTTTCCACCCAATTTCAACTAATTTTTCGCCTAAAACTCAGAAAATCACCAAATAGAAGTGTAATAATACCTCACAAACATGTATAGACAATCTAAAACACAATCAACACAAGTTCTAACACATTTAAATCAATTTCTAATCAATTATACCAAATATGGGTTTTACTCATTTTCTTCCAATTCAATCCAAAACAACAACAAACACACATACATAATCGTATACAATCATAGAATAATCGAGTTTCGCACCCTTACCCGATTTAATCGACTCTACAACTTGCTCTTGATGATTTTTCCACACTTTCTTCAATTTTCTCTCTTCTCCTCTTTTCTTCTCTTTTTCCTTCTTTCTTCTTTCTTTCTCTCTATTTTTCTTTCTTTCCCTTTTCTATTCTATTTTCTTTCTTACTAACTTAACAATTATCTATGAAATGTCCAAAATACCCCCACACTCAAATATCTCGCAAATGTTCCCAAAATGCGATAAAATATATTCAGGACGAAAAATAACATATTTTCACACAAAAGTCAAAAATAAAATAAAATAATAATAAAATAATCAAAAAGACTCAATAAAATAAAATTGGCAAAACGGGGCGTTACAATTCTCCCCCACTTAGAAATTTTCGTCCTCAAAAATATTACCTGATACAAACAACTCTGGATACGACTCCCGCATCCTACTCTCCAACTCCCACGTCAAATTACCCTCAGCAGCGCCTCCCCACGCCACTTTCACAAGTCCAATCTCTTTGCCCCTCAACCGCTTCACCTCGCGATCCAAAATCCTAACTGGTAAAGTCTCGACCGTAAGGTTATCTCTTACCTCAACCTTGTCCATAGGAATCACATGTGAAGGGTCCGGAACATACTTCCGAAGCTGTGAAACATGAAAAACGTCATGCAAATTCGACAGATTCGGCGGCAACACCACACGATACGCTACAGCACCAACTCTCGCAGATATCTGGTAAGGACCAATAAATCGAGAAGTAAGCTTCTTAGATTTCAAAGCACGACCAACACCCGTTACCGGCGTAACTCTCAGAAATACGTGATCACCCTCTTGAAACTCAAGATCCTTCCGTCTCCGATCATGATAACTCTTTTGTCTATCCTGAGAAGCCTTCATTTTCTCACGAATAAACTTTACCTTTTCCGTCGTCTGTTGCACTAATTCCGGTCCAACCACAGAACTCTCACCAGTTTCGTGCCAACACAACGGCGTTCTACTTCTTCGTCCATATAAAGCCTCAAAAGGTGCCATTCCAATACTAGAATGGAAACTGTTATTATACGTGAACTCAACCAAAGCAAGATAACTGTCCCACGTACCACCTTGTTCTAAAACACACGCTTTCAACAAATCCTCCAAAGACTGAATCGTTCTTTCGGTCTGACCATCCGTCTGCGGATGATAAGCCGAACTCAACCTCAATCTAGAACCCAAAGCCTTCTGTAAACTTTCCCAAAATCTCGATGTAAACCTAGGATCTCGATCCGAAACAATACTCAATGGAATCCCATGCAATTTCACAACCACACTGATATAGATCTCAGCTAACCGTTCCAAAGAAAAACTGATGTCAATCGGAATAAAATGCGCCGATTTAGTCAGCCTATCCACAATCACCCAAATAGCATTATGATTTCTTTGCGTATTTGGCAATCCCGTTACAAAATCCATCGAAATGCTATCCCACTTCCACTCAGGAATATCCAACAGTTGCAACAAACCACTAGGCCTCAGATGTTCCACTTTCGATTTCTGACAAGTCAAACAAGCATACACAAACTGAGCCACATCTCTTTTCAAACCAGACCACCAGAAAATCTTCTTCAAATCTTGGTACATCTTATTCGCACCAGGATGAATACTTAAATTACTCCGGTGTCCTTCCTCCAAAATCATTCTTTTCAACTCCGCATCATCAGGAATGCAAATACGACCACGGAATCTCAAAACACCAAAATTATCCACCTTGAAATCCACATTCCCATTCCTCATCAAATCAATGAATTTCAAATCCAGCTTTTGTTTCTCACTAACCGACAACAAAAATTCATTAGCAACCTTCAATATTCCAAGCCTTACACTAACCGAAGTCACTTCACATACCAAACTCAAGTCTCTAAACGACTCCAAAAGTTCCCACTCTTTCACCATCAATGCGGACATATGCAACGATTTTCGGCTCAATGCATCGGCTACCACATTAGCTTTACCAGGATGGTAATTCAAGCCAAAGTCGTAGTCTTTCAAGAATTCCAACCATCTCCGCTGCCTCATGTTCAACTTTTTCTGATCAAATAAATATTTCAAGCTTTTATGGTCACTAAAGACTTCGAACCTCGCACCATAGAGATAGTGCCTCCAAATCTTCAACACAAAAACTACAGCCGCTAACTCAAGATCATGAGTAGGATAGTTTTTCTCATGAACTCTTAATTGCCTTGAAGCATAAGCTACAACTTTACCTTCCTGCATCAAAACACCACCCAAACCAATTAAAGAAGCATCACAATACACAACAAATGGTTCATTAGGATTAGGTAAAATAAGAATCGGAGCTGTCGTCAATCTTCTCTTCAGCTCACAAAAACTCTCTTCACATTGAATATCCCAAATGAATGCCTTTCCCTTACAAGTCAACTGCGTCAAAGGAAGAGCTAGCTTAGAAAACCCTTCAATGAATCTCCGGTAATAACCAGCCAAACCCAAAAAGCTTCGAATTTCAGTAACGGATCTAGGAGCCTCCCATTGTAGAACTGCTTCTACTTTAGATGGATCCACAGCAATACCATTACCTGAAATTACGTGCCCAAGAAAACTCACCTCAGACAACCAGAATTCACACTTGGACAATTTGGCAAAAAGCTTCCTTTCCTTCAAAACCTGCAAAACAATACGCAAATGCTCTGCATGTTCTTCCCGAGACTTAGAATAGATTAAAATATCATCAATAAACACCACCACAAAACGATCCAAATGCTCGTGGAAAATCCGATTCATGTATTCCATAAACACACCGGCGCATTAGAAACCCCGAACGGCATCACTGAATATTCATAATGACCGTAACGTGTTCTAAAGGCCGTCTTCTGAATATCCTCTTCTTTCACTCTTATCTGATGATAACCCGATCTCAAATCAATCTTACTAAATACACAAGCACCAACCAACTGATCCATCAGATCATCAATCCTTGGAAGCGGATACTTATTCTTAATCGTCACTTTGTTCAACTGGCGATAATCAATACATAATCGCATACTCCCATCTTTCTTTTTCACTAACAAAACTGGAGCACCCCAAGGAGAAACACTTGGCCTCACGAACCTCTTTTCCAACAACTCATTTAACTGCTTTTTCAACTCCACCAATTCAGATGCCGACATTCTATAAGGTGCCATAGAAACAGGTCTAGTACCAGGAACTAGATCTATCGAAAATTCAACTTCTCTCTCTGGCGGTACATCTGAAATATCATCAGGAAACACCTCAGGAAATTCGCACACAACAGGAAACACCTCCAATGAAACTTGACTATCCACAGTCAAAGATGCAAATAATCCAAACAACTGAGCTTCATCCGCCAAAAGTTTCTTCAACTCTTTGGTAGATAAGAAACTCGAGTCTTCGTCTTCCTCAAGAGAAGGAAACCTTACAAGCTTATGATAACAATCAATGTGCACCCGATTGAATTGCAACCAATTCATTCCCAACACCACATCTAAACCTTCCAACGGTAAACACACCAAATCCATCGCAAAGTCTTTACCATAAATGGTCAAAGGACAACTCAAACACACTAAAGAAGTAGTTACTGACCCCATCGCTGGAGTATCAATAACCATCTCACCATCCATCGAAGACAACCCAAGATTCAAACGTTTCGCGCACTCAGACGAAATAAACGAATGAGTCGCTCCAGTATCAATAATAGCAATTAAAGGCGTATTATTAATAAAGCAAGTACCTCTTATCAGACGATCAGCACTTGAAGTATGAGTTCCCGCCAATGAAAACACTTTCCCACTAGTCGGAGCTTTCTTCTGATTCGGACACTTCGAGCTAATGTGGCCAGGTTCTCCACAATTATAACACTTCACTACATTCTTCCTTTTACAATCAGCTAAAACATGTCCGATACCACCACAATTAGAACACTTATCCACTTTCTTCCTACATTCCATCTGGCGATGACCCAATTCACCACATTTAAAACACCTAGGAGCATTAGACATACCTCCTCCACTTGACCTTCGATCAAAATTACCCCTTTGTTTACCTTTATCAGTCGGTGACACATACGGACCACCACTGAACTGTTGTTTCCCTTTCCTGTCACTTACACTTTTATAGTGAGCAGAACGAGCCTTACTATCTTTATCATAAATCCTACAGCATTCCACCAAATCAGCAAACCTTCGAATCCTCTGATAACCAATAGCCTGCTTTATCTCAGGACGCAAGCTACTTTCATACTTCACACACTTTGAAAATTCAGCAGTCGCTTCCACATAATGAGGATAAAACTGCACAAGTTCCACAAACTTAGCAGTATAGTCAATAACCGACATATTACCTTGTTTTAGCTCTAAAAACTCAATCTCCTTCTTTCCTCGGACATCCTCGGGAAAATACTTCCTTAGAAACTCTCGGCTAAACACCTCCCAAGTAATCTCTTCTTCCTCCTCCTCAGCTTCCAACACCTGACGAGTACTGACCCACCAGTCATCAGCCTCTTCGTGTAACATATGAGTGCCCAGCCTCACCTTAACATCATCGTCATCACAATCCATTACCCTGAAAATCCTCTCAATCTCTTTCAACCACAACTGCGCACCATCCGGATCATGTTTCCCTTTAAAGACCGGCGGCTTATTCTTTCTAAACTCATCATTTCCGGCAGCATTTGGTGCACCCTGCACAGCTCGTGCCATAGCCTCCATCGCCGCAGCCAAAGCAGCATCATTACGACCAGCCATATTCTGTTCGTCTAAACACAGAAACTATGGTTAAACAACAACTCGTCCAACACAACTCGCCCAATATGCCAGACACAACAGACACAACTGACACGGACGTAGCTCTGATACCACTTAATGTGACGCCCCCAATCTATACCCCCAATTATCAGGCAATTAAAGCACTAAAAGAAAATTCAAAATTTCGTCAGAGTACATTTGAATTCGCGGCATAGAAAGGGAAGAATCACATCAACTGTAACAAAACATAAACATAACATGCAACACCTGCCCATAAAGATATGCAACTGTGGGGTAGCAATCATACAGAGGAGTTTCCTTACACCCACTTTACAGATATTAGAAGTAAAGTGGAAAATCTAAAATCTGAACAACATATATACATATATACATATAAACATATAAACATGTCTATCATATATCCAGTTATACATATACAACCACAATATATCATCGGATATACAAAATAATCGCAAACGGCCACCCTAGCTACCCGGAGTCACATATCAGAGCCGACCGACAAAAGAATGAAGACGCAAAGCTTCACAAAAAGAATACCTCCAGCAACTCTAATCTGCAACGCCTCATAGAGCGTTATAAAACAGCAGAAGGATGAGAAAAACAACCATAATATCATTGCATAACATTATATATTAACACAAAATGCACAAATAACATCTCCTCACCACAAATGCACCACAAGCAGATATAACACAATACAATACAATTCTCACGTATCAAATACCACTGCACATCAATCATTCACAATACAATTACACATATTCCATCACATTATTCACACACACAATATACATGCACAGTTAATCCATGATTATGCAAATGCACAGAGACCGACACAACGACTCTATGCACATGCCATGCGGTACCGACTTCCATTGTTTATCATGTCTCATCATCAGTTCACTCAGGAACTATTGGAACCATCGCTCGTTACTGAGAATCTCAAGTAACTCCCCGTCGGGCCTACGATGTTCACCCGTCGCTTTAGGTCCTCAGGCATCGCCTCATATTTTCGAGGCACACGACGTTAAGGATTGCTTTAAGTCTCCAAAGGAGCCCACAATCGTCTATAACCACCGCTTTAGGTCCTCAGGCATCGCCTCATATTTTCGAGGCACACGATGTTATAGCAATTTCCCTCAGGAATTAAACCGTCACTCAGGACGTTTCCACAATGCATATCATGATGCTTGGCATACAATAACTCATGACATTCACATTGCATACACACATGTACATTTCATCGATAAAATCACACTTTGTACTTATGCCCAAAACAATGCATTTAATTTCCATACGGTCATAAATCATCACAACATCATCTAAGCACATACATTTACGTCATACAACAGCACCTTGTCCAATACACATTAATTGCTTACAAGTATAACGACAAAAGTCGACCACCGACACTATTCCCGACTTTCTGACATAATTTAATCGGCTAACAATTTCAAAATTATTATAACCAGAAAGTACAGCTCAATAGCTACGCAACGATACCAAGAATGCAAAAATCGGATAATCGGAACCAAAGTTACGAACGAAAACGAAAAACGATATTTTGAAAAGTCACATTTTGCAAAAGTCCTGCCCGTACGCGTATCACCATGAGCCGTACGCGTATGAGCAGAGATCTCATTTTCCCAAAGTTCACGTGTAAAAACCCATACGCGTAATGCCCTCTCTCGTACGCGTATTGCCCTGAAATGCTACGCGTATCATACGCAAATGTGCAGATGGCCGAGAAAACAAGCAGCCCATACGCGTATTGCTCTCATGGCTCGCCCACCATACGCGTAACGCCAAGTTTCATACGCGTATGAACATGCCCCATACGCGTATGACCTGGAAATCTCAGAAAAATTCTGCAGAACAATGTTCTGCGTTTTCCACCCTATTTCAACTAATTTTTCGCCTAACACTCAGAAAATCACCAAATAGAAGTGTAATAATACCTCACAAACATGTATAGACAATCTAAAACACAATCAACACAAGTTCTAACACATTTAAATCAATTTCTAATCAATTATACCAAATATGGGTTTTACTCATTTTCTTCCAATTCAATCCAAAACAACAACAAACACACATACATAATCGTATACAATCATAGAATAATCGAGTTTCGCACCCTTACCCGATTTAATCGACTCTACAACTTGCTCTTGATGATTTTTCCACACTTTCTTCAATTTTCTCTCTTCTCCTCTTTTCTTCTCTTTTTCCTTCTTTCTTCTTTCTTTCTCTCTATTTTTCTTTCTTTCCCTTTTCTATTCTATTTTCTTTCTTACTAACTTAACAATTATCTATGAAATGTCCAAAATACCCCCACACTCAAATATCTCGCAAATGTTCCCAAAACGCGATAAAATATATTCAGGACGAAAAATAACATATTTTCACACAAAAGTCGAAAATAAAATAAAATAATAATAAAATAATCAAAAAGACTCAATAAAATAAAATTGGCAAAACGGGGCGTTACACAAAGCTCGAGATAATAACCATAGTCCACCAATTAAAAGTTTTAGGGTTTCGATAGTTTTATTGAGTGTTTTGAATGAGGTATGAACAAGATATGTATATAATAGTATGAATAGTATGATAATATGAACAATAGTATACAGTCAGTGATATATTAACAGAAAGATAAATCAAGAGTATATAGACAAAAATTAAAGTCAGTGGTTAATTGTTAATCGGATGAATTGGGTCCCCTTTAGTGCTAAACCATCGTAGCACGATCTATGAGAAAGATCATGCTATAGGAGGCCGCTCAATCACGATGTTTGTGCTAAAACATGATAGAGAAGTGATATTGAGGATCATTCTCCAAAGAAATTGTGCCACACGAAAAGAAAAGGTGACGGTCTCGTCTTAATCACAAACTTGCGTTGATTAATCGAAGGTAACCTATCACGATTCCAAAGTATAGAAAATGATCTCGATGATCATTCACTACAGATTTGAAATAATGAAGGTTAACAACCTCGATAATGAACATTCGTGAATAAAAAGACTTCATCGATCGAGAATGAAAAGAAAGTAGAAGAAGATAATGCGAAATGAAATGGAAAGAGAAATAAAATCGAAATGGTCTCGTCTTAATCATGATTTTAAATCGATGATTTTAGACTTTCATTGACCAATAAAATAGAAAATGGTCTCATATTGATCAAGATTTGACGTCGATCAACTAATCCACTATCTTTTAATATGTCATTGACCCCGCAAATTGAAAAGAAGGTCCAAGTTAATGAATAAAAACAGAATGACGAAAAGGAATGATGAATTAAAATCAAATGAAATTTGTACCAATTCTCAATAAACAAAGAATCAAGCAAATAGAAAGATTTTTTTCAAAAAGAAATCAAATTGAAAAAGAAAAAAAGTTGAAAACTAAAAAAAAATTAAAATCAATGGAGGGTGCAAAGGATGAGAATTATTTGGGCTTAAGCCCATCATCCCTTCCTACAACAAAACCCATTGGCTGCTTCTTAGGAAAGGGTGGTGCGGAAACAAAATGGGTGGAGTGATAAGAACCTACATCGGCTCTAAGGCCCTGCGACTAAACAAGAAAATGGGGATTAGCTTAGAAAAACCAAAAGACCATTGAAAAGAAAATCACGGTTTCAGAATCTGCTTATTTCAACAACACACATTTTACAAAAACGTAACAATCATCAGACAACTCAGAACGCCAAAGCTCAAAAAATATCCTTGTTTTATCATCATCACACATATCTATCAACACGACCCTACCTTCTCTCTACGAACTCAAGAAGAAGAAAAGCTTTAACCTTTACACAATTTTCTTGCACCGGAAACAAATAAAGTAGACCGTAGGTACGCTCGGTTTTCGTTTTGTTTGCTTCTTCTCATCTTCTCTTCTGACCTGGGGTTTCTGGGTGAGTTCGGTTGAGTCTCAGTTCTCCTTCATCTCGTTCTATTTTTCTTGTTCGGTTTGTGATTGTTGACTTGTGGGTTTTGAGTTGGGTTGTGGAAGATTTGTGGTTGTCATGAGAAGAAAACGAAGTGGGGATTTTGAAGAGAAAGGATGAAAAATGTTGTTGTGATTAATGGCGGTGAACAGTGTTTGCAAAAGGAGGAGGGTGAACCCTTATCATTGAAGATGAAAAGGAAAAAATCCTTATGCTGCTGTGATGGGTTTGTGATAAGAGAAAAGAAAATAAAGTAAGTTCTCTCGGTTCACTCCCCTTATATCCGTTTTTCTTCTCCTCTTTTTATAAATCAAGGGCCCCCTGTTTGCTAAGTTTCTCCCTTTGTCTTATTGGGTTGAACTGTCCTCTTCATATGCAGGCCATGGCAGAATTGTCGCAGTTTCTTTTTGGTTTTGCTGTTGGAGTTCTGCAGAGAACCATTGTGTTGTTACTGTTGTAACAAGTTCTTGTGCGGCAGTATGGAGTGGAGCAGTGTGTGGAGTAGTGTGTTGCGGGTCGTATGATTTATGGCTTTGGTTCATACCTGTTTATGTTGCTTTATGGAATTGGTTGTATTGCAAGCTTATTTTTTAAGTTGGTCGTGACTTTACATAGCAGGTCATGTACCATTCATTATTTTGGAAGGCTTTTGGAATGTAGTGTGTAATGTAAAGATATTTTCATATGATGCATCTTGGAGTTGCTTGTCTCTCTTATTGAATTTTTTTTGTAATATTGTAATGTATGGACTTTTGTAATGGTTTTAGTGGCAATAAAACAAAAGTTGATTGGGCTTGCATGAATTTAGTATAAATTTGAAATGGATAAGTGGAAGTTAGAATTGAATGAGAATGGATTTGCAATGTAATATGACTTGAGATTTTGAAAGATATTGAAAGAAAAATGGAATTTTAACTAAGTTGAGAGGAAATTGGGATTTAAAAAAATAAAATATGAAATTGGCTATGGGTTTAAAATTGAGAATTAAAGAGGACTTGTAACAGCCCGAGACATGAGGCAAAAACACACTGAACTCGGGTATGCTGCGACCTGATTTCATCAGATAACCTGAACTTGCACAAAACCCTAATCTGGGTCTTCAAACACCAACCCTTGAATACGCCCAACACCTGTCCCTGATGATCCTCCACCTTGAAGCAGTGATCTTTGCCACAATATGACAACTTGATACTAAAGCAAACCACCTTTTTGGCCAAGATTAGTTAAGATCCACTAAATTCAACCAACACTGCCCACACACTTAAACTGACAACTTTGCCTGAGTTTTGATTCGAACTTGCAAAACCATAGCTTCAGAGAACTTGTGATGAAGCCATTTTGCACTTGATTATTGATGGAGAAAGGCCTCTTGAAGGTATGAGAACTTGCATGGCTAATGACCCATCCAAAACCTTGACTGATCACTCCATTGAACCTTTTGCAGCAAACCCTTGTTCACAAGTGAAACCAAACAAACGGGGCCTGATAAATTGGTTAGCTATGCATGAATGATGTGTGACATGTCATGCAGATGATGCAAAACGAAAAATGCAGAATCTTAGGGTCAAAAATTAGGGTGTGACTACAATGTCAACTCTTACTGACATGGTGAGAACAAAAAAAAATCAAACACAATATTCATCATGAGAGAGCATTCAGGTATGTCTTTATCATCCAAAACTTTTGTATACTGAAATTTTGGCATTGCAGACAGCAGATGTCATAACACATGTCAAGACATTGTTCTGCATAATCATTTAAACAAAGAAGCACAACAACATCAGACTGATACCTTGAATATCAGTATCTACAGACACACAGATGTTACGACATCTGTTCTAACATGTTTATCATGAACACTAACAGAATAATTAAATCTACAGAATGATAAAAGACACGGCAATTGTTTACCCAGTTCGGTGCAATTCACCTACATCTTGGGGATACCAATATTGGAAGAAGACTCCACTATTTATAGAATTATCATAAAGCTAAACTCCCCCGTTTATAACTTTATCTCCTAATATCTACCCTATGAAGACTTTACCAAAGAACGCCCTCTTTGATATGAGATACCCCACTCACTTCCCTTAATCACAAACTGTGATATTTACATCATCCCTGTAAATACATAATTATGTCAAGCACACTTGACCAACACGCTAACTTGGATTTGCTTAAAATCTTCATCCAAGAACAATACACAATCCAATACCTCAAGGCTTATGGATCTGTGCGACACCTAAGTCTACCACAGTGCATCAGACGATACAAGGGGAGACTTACAACCTAGAGAGCCAACGACTCTCAAAACCCTAAACCCTTATTTTTACACTAGAGATGTAGGTTACCAAAGGCTTATAAAATCCTAGGTCTAAGTCTTCTTTTATAGGCTGTAAATTTAGGTAGGTAAATTCAACATTAATAAATGTGCATCGCCCAACTAGGATAAGACTGTTTCAACTTTTAAGAGTAACCGTCCAAAACACTACGACACATGCTAAATATGCCTCCTCTAAGACACACTCTCCACCGTCCAAAATAGCCAGTTAGAACCCACCCTCAGGTCTTAAATAATGTCCTGACACTTTGTCAGGCTTGTTCAGTCCATCTGAGGCATAGTCACCATCCTTTTAATGAGTCCCACGAATAATCCTTTGAAGCAGAAGATAAAATAAAACTGACCAAGATGTAAAACATTTCTTCACACATCTCCCAGTTAGTAACCAAGACACCTAAGATACTTGTATTGACACTTCAGATGGAATCAATATTATACTGTCAAGTCCCCCACAACATTGCAATAGTAGGACAATGTCAAGACATCCTTCTTGACATCTCATTTTCAAAATAATCATAGTTTGCTTGACCTCCAAACAACCTGGATTCAGAACTGTACCCCTGCAGTAATACATCTTAGATCAAGGAGCAACTCCCCCTATCTAAGATAACCAGTGTTCCTCCAATGAACAATTATGTTGATGAATGGAAAACATAAGACGCGTCTTCATATCTTCAAGAGCGCACCCTCTGTCCAACCTACCTGCTGAACACAATCATCAACTGTACTTATTGCTTCTTCTGACAAGAACCAATAATCACTCACACATGAACACCATCATGCTTCCCGTGAGGTCACATTAACAAACTCTTGGATTAAGATCAAAGCTCCATTGATCCCTCTCTTCTTGAACCCATCTATACACCACATGAATTTCTCTTGAATTCTCATGTACAGAGCTCCATGTTCCTTGAGATAAAATCCAATTGATCTGGAATGCTCCACATTCCTCAAAGAGATACCTTACCTCTTAGTTTTTTATCTTCTTAACGATGTCAGATATCGTATACATGCTCCAGAAATCTTTAGCCCATTTACTCCATAGGCACCAAACTGATTCACTTCTAGCATGTCCCATTCACATTAGGCTTCCAAGACAATCCTTTACCCATCATTCTCCCATATGATAAGATAAATACCTCTTAGACAAGATGTGAGTGTCAAGTTCTACACTCAGAACTTAGTATCCTACTCAAAGGATAATTAACCCAGAAAATGTTCTAACATCGGTTAGGACATTCTTCACACATCACAGACACCACACACCATGGTTCTTTATATGCTCCACTACTGGACTTACTATCTGCATAGTAATCTAACAGAAGATCTTCAAACAACACTGTGCCACCAGTTTGATCATCAAGAACACTCTCATCCACCAAAAGAAGGTAATCTTTCATCTTCAACCTAGAACTTCTACCATAAGCTCCAAGATGAACCAGATCCTCCTTACGTTTTCAACCAACTACCCTTCTGCCCAAGAGTAATTAGTTCCAAGCACCCTACTTGAATGCACACTAAAGATCAACTAAATTCCACTTTTTGATTGATCTCATTCTTCTTCAAAACTCCCACAAGATACATTTATCCACCAATGAAATATGATCTTCAAGTTACATGAACTACTTGCTCTATAGCAAGACATCTTGGATCTACCAAACCTCTCGACATGTAACATCTTCTCCATCCACAACTCCCGCAAACTGCATGAGATAGACCTTTTTAAAGCATCCATAACTTCCATTCTCATGTAGATCACCTTATCTTACGCTGATGTGCCACATCACCAGCTAAGATTCTGATGTTAAGCTAAATGTCAGAACATTCTGATACGACATCCAATTGCTGAATTCAACTCCTCCTTTTGCCACTTAGAAGAACCTCCTCCCTTTAATAGAACCAGACTTCCATGCTCTCATAGACTTGATTCAACAACCAAGTTTGAGTAGACAACCTCCATCCTGCTTATCACATATATTCCCTTCAAGCTCACACCTTAATGAATAGCTGCTTTGAAACTCCAAAGCCTTCACACCTGCCATGTCTGAATCTTTAGAAGATAAAGTAGTCCTAGACTAGACCATAGGCATACCAAAGAATGCCACTTTCATTAGTAGAGCAGTCTGTAGAAAGTCAGAGATAACTGCCACTTAACCTTGACCTTCAAAATGAGCAAGATCCCACACTCCTAAGTACCTAGATCATAAATAAACTGATCTAAGTTGTGCCATCACCAGTACTCCAATATGAACAAGTCTCTTGCCAGGACACTTTCCAGATAAACACCAGATGTTTCTAGTAACAACTCGAACACACCTGCTGCACTCAAATACTTCTTAGATCAGAAATAAACTGATTCAAGAACTCTTCATCAAGATTATGATGTCTTCTTCTTCATCTTCCACGTCACCATTGTCTAGACCAGTTTCTTGCCATGAAACTCTCCAGAGATCGGATGCTTCTACCTCACCATACTGAGCAGATTCTTAGGTCAACACCCAAGAGAAATAGAACTAAAAGCTTATGCAGTACCCCTCCCATGATCCTGCACAAACCAGATGAAGAGATGTTCCTACATCGTATAGAACATCAGCAATCTTAAACTTCACATGTAAGGATAATCAATTAAATACTTGTGAGTAACACAAATAGCAATTGATCTTAAATCTTTGTTCAATAATCCTGTTTCACTATTGAAGCCACACTCCACCAGATCACTTCATGAACACTTATCAAGTATTCAATCTTTTGCAAGTATCTTTTTTGACACACAACTTATTGAGATACCAAGGCTACCACCCTTGACTCAAGTAATTAAGATTCTCTCTGAATGAACCCTATTGACCTCAACAGTTCTGAACACTCCATATAGATTGGATCCTCCCTTAGGATTATGAGAGATGAACCCTTCCTTGCTGTTTTGGATGGTGAAAATAAATCACCTCCACTTTCTTCAGGTTTGTGTTTCACTGAAACACCTTCTAGTCAGAAGAATAACTAGAAGACTCCAGATTCACGACTGAGACGCCTTTATTGGTGAACTTGAGAAAATTCTCAAGTATCTTTGACAACCTAGTCGATCAATAATTTATCAAACTCCCAGAGCAAGAACTTGAAAAAACCAAAACTCAACTCCTCTCCTCTTCAACTGACTTCAAATTGCACCATGGAACCATGCTTCCAAGTACCAAGTCACCATAACAGACATCCTCCAACAACTCCCTTCATTCCATCGCTCCCGAATTTAGAATAAAAAGATGCATATATCTTCAACTATAGAGGCCTACGATTGAGATCTTCCACAATATGTCTTCAGCAATAACTCCAGAATCCCATAATTCCAGAGCTCTTCCATCAGAAACATATGCAGCGGAACCACAAAGGAACAAATTTTGCTTGCCCTAATAAGATGTCAGAACATCTTATAAGACACCCCGACAAGAGAACTAGCCACTTATCCTGCAGTTGTTGTAGAACCTCCTCAGTAACATGAACAACCACCGGGTTGTTAACTTCGATCCATAACATTCATCCCATCCATTAATACCCTTGAGTGTGTCTGAATTGATGATTTGATCTCCAAAACTCCTCTTTGTTTAAAGGCCAGAAAGTATCTCCCAAAGATCTCATCCAGAAACAGACAGGATGTCTGCTCTGATACCAATTGAAATTCTGGCATTGCAGACAACAGATGTCATAACACATGTCAAGACATTATTCTGCATAATCATTTAAACAAAGAAGCACAACAGTAGCAGACTGATACCATGAATATCAGTATCTGCAAACACACAGATGTTACGACATCCATTCCAACATGTTTATCATGAACACTAACAGAATAATTAAATCTGCAGAATGATAAAAGACACAACAATTGTTAACCTAGTTCGGTGCAATTCACCTACATCTTGGGGATACCAATCCAGGAAGAAGACTCCACTATCTGTAGAATTATCATAAAGCTAAACTCCCCCGTTTACAACTTTATCTCCTAATATTTTCCCTATGAAGACTTTACCAAAGAACACCCTATTTGATATGAGATACCCCACTCACTTCCCATAATCACAAACTGTGATATTTACATCATCCCTGTCAATACATAATTCTGTCAAGCATACTTGACTAACACGCTAACTTGGATTTGCTTAAAAGCTTCATCCAAGAACAATACATAATCCAATACCTCAAGACTTATGGATCTATGCGACACATATGTCTACCACAGTGCATCAGACGATACAAGGGGAGACTTACAACCTAGAGAGCCAACGAATCTCAAAACCCTAAACCCTTATTTTTACACAAGAGAACTAGGTTACCAAAGGCTTATAAAATCCTAGGTCTAAGTCTTCTTTTATAGGCTTCAATTTCCTTGGGCTTCGAATCTTCTATTTATTTCTTCCTTGATCCATGTTTTGATTGCTCCTTAAATCTTGCAATAGATTTAGAAACATCCTGTAATATTAGATCAAGATGTCGAGACATCCGTTAGGACATCATACCTGACCAGCCTTCTTTCATCAGACTTTTTCATGTTTAAACATATCTTTTGACATTCTGTTCTTCTAAAAATTTGCTCGAATCAGCAGAGCTTTCATATACTCTTTTCTGATATCCATTGCATGATTACACACATTGATGCACGTTGTTTGTTTTTAGCCCCGAGCCTTTCTAGCTATCCCATGTATCGTATTTATCCTTTGTTCACCCCTTTTGAGCATGTACCCCTTTGTTTGTGAGTACCACATTATTAACCCATGGCCCAAACACTTCCTCACCCTGTTCAGAGTTATTGTGTTTTATCCTCGATTTTTTGTTCCTTTCTAAGTTTGGGGTTTCTGTTGGAATATCAATATTTAAGTTTGGGGTAGTTGTGCAGCATTGATAAAGGTGAGTGCACTTGAAAAAAAATAAAAAAAGTTGAAAAATCAACTTAACTGAAAATAATAATAATAATAATAATAATAATAATAATAATAATAATAATAATAGGCTTAGTTGCAATTTTGGACCCCCTGTTTTCATTTTTTTAGTTTTGGTCCCCTTATTTTAAAATCCAGAATTTTGGTCCCCCTAGTTTCAATTTTTTTTTGGTCCCATTATTTTAAAATTCAGAATTTTGGTCCCTCTATTTTCATTTTTTTATATTTTGGTCCCCCTATTTTAAGTTTGTTTTCGATTTTATTCCCCTTCCCAATTGGAAAATGGGGCCAAAAGTCTAAAAAGATGAAAATAAGGGGACCTAAATTTTGGATTTTAAAATAGGGGGATCAAATGTAAAAAAAATGAAAATAGGGGGACAAAAATTCCGAATTTTAAAATAGGGGGACCAAAAGTAAAAAATGAAAATAGGATGACCAAAATTGAAATTAAGCAATAATAATAATAATAATAATAATAATAATAATAAGGCTTGAATGCAGTTTCTGTCCCCCTTCTTTCATTTTTCTAAACTTTTGATCCCCTCTTAAAAAAGTCAGTTATTAGGTCCCTTGCTTTTTTTTTTGAGAATTTTTTGGTCCCCTCTCAGTTTTGGCTATGTGGCAGTCTCATTTATGACGTGACAATGGAAAGGTTGACCCAAGCTGGAAAAAAATTGCCACATCATTAACAAATATTTTATTTTTAACATTTTAAATAAAAAAAAATTTTAATTAAACATTTTTAATAAAAAAAACATTATAAATCATGATTTGGAGATTGATATGTTTTGTTCTTCCCATTTTCAGATTGGTTTGTGTTGTTCTTCCCCATTTGCAAGCTCGCTTTACCTTAGAAACGTGAACTTATTCTTCTCCAAAAAAGCATAAAATTCGTACCAATATTCAAGATCCATGCCTCAATGACATGTCCCAATATTTAACATCAAGTAATCATAGTGTGTCTTGCTTCAATCACGTCGAATGCAATTCTGGTCTTCTCTCCATTGATGACAGTGTGGACAGATTTGAACCTAGGTCGTCGTTTTTTTGGTTGTTAGATGTACAACGTTAGTTCATCTGCAAAATCAATGAACAATGTTATTTTGTGATTTCCAGAAAATACCTAATTTATCTTCTCCATTTCTTGTCTATTTCTAGAATCAGGGATGCAAGAGATGTAGTTACTTCGTCTGGTACGAAGAAGAAATGTCACAACGAGCCAAGGAAGTGATATCTTCAATGCACCAAAAATTAAACCAAGAAAAGGTCAAATTGAATGAAGCCATTATCAGAGAGGATCAATTGAAGTTGAAGATCAAGTTCTTGAAGATGATGAACAAGTTTACCATGGGAATGACTTTAGTGTTGTTAATTGGATTGGTTTTATCAAATGTAATAAATTAGTTGTTTCGGTTAGGTTGTGTGTTTTATGTTTGTTTGTGTTTGGTTATGCTATGTAATGTTAAGTTGAATGAAGAATGTTGTTGTTGAATAATGAGTGTTGGTTCTGCAATTTTAATTTTACATTTAAGTGTTGTTACTGTAATTGGTTTTGTTAAGTTAAATGATTCTGTTAAGTTATGCCTTTGTTAAGTTATGTTGTAATTTGATTTTTCATAGCAAACAGTTTGCAATTTGGTCATACCAGTTTTTAAGTTGTTCATAATTTGGTCATGCCTTTGTAAAGTTAATTTGGTCATGACAGGCCTGTAATAATGCATAGTTTAAACACTTGACAATTGATAGTTTAAACGCTTGACAGTTTAAACACTTTGTAAATATCATACATATCAAAAGACATTCTTAGTTTAAACACTTGATAGTTTATTAATAATAGTGCATATGTTTGCATTACATTGAAACTTAGTACATGACAACTTTGTTTATGCCAACATAGATCATACATATCCAAATATATCCTAAGTTTAAACATACTAAAATAACAGTTACAATCCAAAATGGAACTTAGTCCATACAAATCAAAATGACATATACTAGGTCATGACACCATAATACAAAGACAAAAAACCTATTCTTGGGTAGGTTGTGGTGCTTGTGAGCAGGATCCAATCTCTTAACTAGTATGTGTTGCACGCTTTGACTTCTTTTTCTTTCCCTTTCCCTTTGCACCCTTTTGCTTCTTGGCCTTCTTGCCATCCTTGGTAGTTTTTTGCTTCTTGGTCTTGTTGGCTCCTTTTGGCATGGCCCTATCTGCTGCCCTCTTTCCTTTGTAGGTTCTCATGTTATGGCCCATAGATCCACATTTGTGACATGTTACAGTTTGAAGCTTCCTTGGCAAAACATGTGGATTTTTTTATTCATCGTTAGTTTTGTTTTTCATCTTCTTGGGGCGTCCAATTTCCATTCTCTTCACGGGTGGATTTACTACTAAGGCATCATCTACAGGCCATAGTCGGGGACCATTATTTGGGAAGATGATATGTGATTAGGTTTTTTGAAAAGTTGATTTCCTTCACAATTACAACACAATATTCAAAAATCTGATTCACAATAGCATGACAGAATATGCAATATATTTCATACATGCCTGTAATACTCAGAAGTATATTCTTCATGTTGTTTTTTGTTATGCCATATGCATGATATTGCATGGCTACAAGGGATACCAGACAAATTACATTTCCTACAAGCACACGTTCCTTCTTTAAGGTTTACACATTATGTTTCTATACCATTTGTTACCCCGAATATTGCCATGTCATCATCACCATGCCAAGTTGGAGTCCAACTTTCAGTAAATCTCTTATTCTTCTCAAGCACTAGCTGAATTCTAGAGCACAGATTACCAGCATATTTAACAATCAAGTTTTTTTTATGGTTAATCCTTTTAGTCAAGTAAAGTTTAATCCCTTCTAAAAGGATGATAATTAGTGTATCCCTATATCCTAGGATTGCTCTATTAAAAGCTTCGCACATATTGTTTACCTGAAGGTCACATTTAGAGTAAGTCTTAAAATGTGACCTACTCAAATATTCAACTGGCACCTGTTTCATTTCATTCTAAGCAGCTCCATTCAACCCTTTGATCCTCAACATTTCCCTCTCCCATCCTTGAATAGTTGTAGCCCTTGCAGCACTCCACAAAGCTTCCTTCAACTCCATCCCAGGGTACTTTTTTTTTCAATTGCCATACAAGTGCTTCACACATAGCCCTTGTTCCACAAGCTCACTCAAACCTTGAATAGCTGGGACAAGACCCTGCAGTTCATAATTAAAGTTACAATGAATGCATATAAATAATGTTCAGAATTAATGTCACAAATCAAATCACTTAAATATTATAATTTACCTTTTGCTGATTTGAATGAAAGTATATGCCCTTTGATTTTGGTGTTGCAAGTCATCAAGTAATAGATTTAAGAACCACTCCCAAGAGTCCTTTGTTTTTGCCTCTACAACAACATATGATATTGGAAATATCTGGTTATTTCCATTCCTTTCTACTGCTGACATCAAATGCCCACCAAAGTCACCTTTCAGAAAACAGGCATCAAGACCTAGGAATGTCCTACAATAACATGCAAAACCAACCTTACATACTGTAATACCCCAAATTTTGACCAATAAGATTTCCCATCATTGTGAAAATCATCATCACAATATGGATGAACCATCATGCTTCATCAGTCTCCCAAAGATGGGTGAGCATCCAATACAATCAAAATTAGGGTTTCAAGCCCTCTCTGAGTGCTTAGACAAAGGATCAATCAAGAAATGACATGATCTTCAACTTGTCTAATCTCTCAAACATCCTCAAAGGATCAAAAGGACTCCTACTTCAAGGATTAAGCACAAAGCTGCTCCCTTCTAGGTGGATCAAGTCTCAAGATCGACAGTGTCACCAAATTAGGGTTTTGGTCGACCAGGGCCTCCAGATGGAAATTTTCATCTGGGCACAAGGCAATGATCCAAAACATAACCTAATATACTTCATGGAACCTCATGAACCCATGCATCAAGTCAATTTTGCCTCAGGGGATGCATTCATCAAAAATCAGGAATTAGGGTTTCTTGACCTAATTCACCCCTAAGTTGACTTTTGGGACAAACCATGAGCCAAGACCTCAAGACATGATTTGAGGGTCTCTAATGAACCATATTGATCCATTTGGAACAATGGATTAATCCAAGAAGCTTGAGCAACAAGTCTCAATTTCATCTCCACCACAATTAGGGTTTTAAGAGAAAAGTCAACTGTAACTTTGACTTTTGACCAGGACATGCTCCCAAACCCTAATACATGATTGAATATACCCTATGACACCCATGGAACATGTCCATCAAGTTTGATTTAGGTCAAGGACATGATTTCCTGAAGAATTGCACAGTTTGGAATTCATCTGATAAAAAGTCAACTGTGCACAAAAGTCAACTTTGACTTTTTGAGATTTTTCACCAAAATGGATTTTTAACCCTAAAATTATGTTAATGTATGATTTGAATCATCATTCATCAAGAAAAATCAAGAAAAGTGAGATAACTTGTAAAAGGGGTAACCATAAAACTTAGAAATTTTTCTAAGTTAAAAATAAAGTGGCAAAGGTACCAACTTTGAAGGACCATAACTCCTAAACCACAAGGCCATTTTTTCTCATCCAAAGATGGATTTGTAGCCCTCATTATCACCTACAAAAACTTCAACTACAAGTCATTCCAATTCATTAAGGATTTTGAGTTATGGAGTGATCAAAGTGGCTGAAAAGTGAAAATGTCACTTTTCCCAACACTTGGTGAAATTTTCACTAAGTCAGATTTTGCCTCACTTTTTGCCAAATGTAGGGGGGATTTTTCACTTGAAATCAAAAGACATCAAAACCAAACTTGTTCAAACAGTTGTTGTATCATGTAAGAGCTTTCCAAAATGGCCAAGAACATTGCCAAATTCAACCTACGCCATGAGATACAACATTGCCAAGTTGCCTTGCTGAAATCTGTCAAGGCAAGGCAGAATTTGCAACTTTGGTCGATTTACCAAAATCAGCCAAATTCAATTGCTCCTATCCACTTGGACACCTCAGAGGATTGAATCTAAAGGGGACAATCACTTAGCCAAGCCTCCAAAGTCCATGGAACAAGAAATAGCATGTTGAACCTAGAATGGCCAAAATAGGGACAAGACTTCAAATTTGGAATGAGGCATTCAATGGAACCATAAAGGTGGCATGGACTGAGCCATTCTCATCTGAAATCAGTCAAGACTTATCCAAGACCAAGGGAACCAAAGCTATGTGCCCTAACCTCTAGTCAATGGCTAGAGGAGACTTGGATTTTCATTTGCCAACATTGGCCAAACCTACTTACCAGTTGCCATGCATTATTCCTTGCAAAACAAACTTGCTCTACTATAAATAGAGCTCAATTGTGGTCAGTTTGAGTACACCAAAGCCATCTAACAGATGCTTTCCTCAAAATCTCTTCTTTCACTCCAATTTTGCCTTCTAAGGCAAGTCACTATCGGGTTTTTAGTTTGAGAGCAATTCCAATCAAACCAATCACTCACACACCTCACATACATCACATATGAGCTGATCAAACACTTAGATTACTTCTGAAACATCAATTTCACAAAATCACCAGCTGGTTGCTCAAGGTTTTAACCAAAGTGCAGCTGAGGTACCACAAAATGATCCAGCCAATTTCAATCAAGTCCAACCACCCAAACACAATCCATAGGGTGTAGGGAAGCTGTTCAGATCATCACCACTCATCTGTAACACCTCCAAATCAAAAATCACTTTGAACTTGCTGTCACGACTTGGAGGTAAGCACATACTTGGTCATCTCTCAATCTATGCATATTTCCTCGCATAATAATTTGGCCATATGTTCATAACCATGCATGGAATGTTTTCCCTTAATTAATTGCATTGTTTGAATCGTGTATCAAAAATCCTAGCCTTCATGCATAAATATGGGTTCTTGAGGTCTCTTCGTGATTTCTTGTTGTATGTTTAATTTAAATGAAATTAAAGTACATAGACATGATCGTGAGGTTGAGGCGAGCATAATGATATGTGGATTGCATGATATGATTACGTATTCATGGAGATTGGATAGAAAATGCAAATCTGAGAAACCAAGAACACGCGCGTGTTCTTCAGCTTGTTCTTGGCGCCATTTTTAGAAATTCAAATATTTGAATTTTGTGATTTTGTTTAATTGATTCAAAAATTAATTTCTCTCTGAATTTTAATGATTTTGAGTTGATACTTTTTTTAATAATTCACAAAAATGTTAAAATATTTTATTTTCACAAAAAATCCCAAAAATATTATTTATTTCATATAATTGATATTTTTGTAAAGAATTAATATTTTGATTGTTTTTGGCATTTTAAATATTTTTTCTACATTGATTTTGCAACTTTTAATGCTTTCTAATTATTTTGTAGGTCAATACTTAATTTTTGAAGCATTAATCCAAGATCACAATTTGTTTTCCATGTGTTAAACAATTTTTGATCATTTTAATTGAATTTTTATTCAATTAAATACATTTTGAAAACAAATTAGGGTTTTGGATTAATTCAACCCTCATAAATCATTTTCAAAACTCTTGGGCCTCTTGAGAGAGTGTAAGACCCATCCCCCCTTGTACAAAAACCTTTTGGGCCTCACTCATTGTATAAGTCCCTCTGTACAAGTAAACGGCGCGATCGTCGCCCGTTTAAAAATAAAAATCATTTGGGCCTCTCCTTGAGCTATTAGACCCATTCAAAACACTTTGGGCCTCTATTAGAGTGTAAGACCCAATCCCCCTTTTAACCAAAACATCTTGGGCCTCACTTATTGTATAAGTCCCTCCGCATTAAAAGAAAACCTCGGCGCGATCGCCATTTTTAAACGAAAAATCATTTGGGCCTACCCTCGTGTTATAAGCCCCACTCTTTTCTTTAAACCTTTTTGGGCCTCTTGAGAGAGTGTAAGACCCATCCCTTTGTACAGAAAACCATTTTGGGCCTCAGTCACTTGTATAAGTCCCTCTGTACAAATTCAAACAGTGCGCTCACTGATAAAACCCTGGGCCTCTCCTTGAGCTGTAAGCCCCAAATCTTTCTTTTTCAAAGCACTTTCTCCTTTGATTTTGAATATAGTGTTGTTTTCAATCTTTCTTTGTTGAACAACTAACCAAACAGCATGGAAGCACTCCAACCGAGTAAGTGGTTATCGCTTTCGTTTACTGCTTTCATATTATAAACTGTATTGTGGGGCTGTTTCGCTGTAAGTCTTCTTTCATAAACTCATATCTACTGTGTAATAATAGTATAGATATTTCGAGTTTCCCCGGCAACTACGTCTAGAACTAGGTGACGCCGTTTCATTTATTCGTAGAAATAGACGCCTAGATCCCCAATAGGAGCACCAGATACAGTCTTCTCTTCGGCTGTCCTCCTTAGGAATCGTCAAGAAGCTCTACTCCCCAAGATGAATGTATTCTCCGTGAATGGCATCTTTGAGTTTCTTCCAACTTCTCAAACTTTCCTGACTTGATATATTCCTTGTGGATAGCTTGCCTTGAATGTTTCGGGGTTTGGGTACCCCCTACGGTCATAATCTTGGACCTTAACTAAGGAACCCTCTTTAAAGGTTAAAAGTCGCTGGATAGTAAACCTCGCACGTTTACCAGTGGTTTTTATCTTTAAAAGAGTTATCTCTCCTAATGGAAAGGAGATGATAGACCCACGGGCTTCTTAAAAGCATCGGCCTCCTCTTGGGCATTGTTCAAGGACCCACAAGCTTCCTAAAAGCAACCCCGCCTCCTCTCGGGCTTCGTACAAGAAACCTACGGCTTCTTAGAAGTATTCACAGCCTCCTCTTAGCCTTCGTATAATGATCTCTTCCTTCGGGAATGATAGCCTCCTCTTGGGCTTCGTACAAGGACCCGTCGGCTTCTTAAAAGTTTCCAGCCTCCTCTTGGGCTTCGTACAAATTGTCCCGACGACCTCCTAGAGGTATAGGAACAGAACCTAGTCATCCTCATAGAACAGTCCTTTCATAGAGTCTACTACTGTTTCTCAAAACATAGTACAAAAGATAAAACTCTAGACACGGACAGTCTAACTTCCTTGAGTCTCAAAAGACATTCTCAAGTGACCCCTTCGTTAAATAGGAAGGAAACCCGCAGACTCGGACAGTCTCAATACCCTTTGGATTTCCAGTTTCCCCAAAGAAGAGGAAACAACCCCGATCCTCAGATCTAACCCATGAGTACAGTGATGCTCATATAAGAACTAATTTTCTCTTTCAAAATCAGTATACTGGACCTGTCACTTAACTAACACAGTAACCTTAGCCTTCTCTTGGGCTTTGTACAATGATTCTCCCCAGCGGAGTCAAACAACGTTTTAGCCTCTCTCTCGGGCTTTGTACGAGATACATAAGAGACTCCCTCGTTGAGTCAATCACCTTTTCGCCTCCATCTCGGGCTTTATACGAGATACAAAAAGGTTCTTTTTTTGAGCCAAACAAACTTTAGCCTCCATCTCGGGCTTAGTACGAGATACAAAAACACTCTCTTGTTGAGTATAAAAGATTCTCTTGTTGAGTCAACCCTTTTAGCCTCTCTCTCGGGCTTTATACGAGACACCAAAAGACTTCATCGTCAAGTCAAAACCTTCTCGCATCTCTCTCGGGCTTTGTACGAGATACAAATAGCCTCCTCTTAGGCTTTGTATAAGAAAACCACTGGTTGATCCAATCAACCTTTTAGCATCAAAACTGTGCCTCGTTCACAGTACACAAACATCAACAACTCCTTTCCCATCATCTAATCGCTGTAAGCGGCAAGCCTCTGGATCATCTACATCCATGCCACTGTCCTTCTTTTAGCATGAGGAATTCCTAAGGAAAGATAGCATTGCTCTACACTGAGTTAAAGTCTTCTCCTTCAGGTTAAAACCATTTCTTCAGAAATTATGGCATTGCTCGGATCCGCGTATCCTAGTTAAAGTAATTCTCCTTCCCCCCTCTTTAGAGATGACAAATTCTCTCTAAAGCCGAGGTCTTTCGGCTTCACGTCTTGGGCTTTGAACAAGACACAAATAGACCTTTCAGCGTCACATCTTGGGCTTTGAACAAGATACAAACCACCTTTCGCTTCACGTCTTGGGCTTTGAACAAGACACCAAAACACCCATTTCCTCCCATAGAATAGGAGGAACTACGAACGCTCTGATTTCCCTGTTTCGGTAAACGGGAATACGTAGGAATAAGATCGAAAGAAAAGATCTTAGCGAGCACAATCAACAAAAAACCCAAATCCCATATCTCCATCAATCAAAAGCAGTAATTCAAAAGCATCAGTCCTAACATCCTAATTCTTGTTCCCCGCCAGAAACCTTCTGCCCAGGTAAAAAAGAAAGAAAACAGTATTGGCGTAAATACAAATAACCAGTACAAAGGCCCCCCACATTGATAGCATTCGTAACCTAACAGACCGCTGTTTAAACTCAGTATGCAAAGCAGGGTTAATTGGAGACATCTATTTCCCTTCCTTATTCAGCTCACAATAGGATAAAAAATGAATCGACCTGTAGTCAAAGCTCAAACCGCAGAGAGCGACCAGCGCTTAAGAACCGCGTCCAAAATCGCTCGCTACAGAAAAGTGGCGCCCACCGTGGGGCCGTTCAAAGTTAGATCTAGGCACGGTCGTCCCCATTTTTCACAGAAAAGTGGCGCCCACCGTGGGGCCGTTCAAAGTTAGATCTAGGCACGGTCGTCCCCATTTTTCACAGAAAAGTGGCGCCCACCGTGGGGCCAAATCTTCTTTCTTAAACGTTTAAGGTGAAAACCTTGGACAAACCTTTTTTCTCTTCACTTGTGTGAATACCACGGATTGGGGCTTCCGCCGGGGAACCCATTTCTGTCAGGAACTTAGGAATCATAGCTTTATAAGTCTAGGATGATTAGGACAAATATATATACTGCTTTTCCTAATTGTTATACGTGTTTATTTTTCTGTTACTGGGAATGCGTGTGATGCCGCATGTGGTGAGAATGAGTATACACTTAAGATAAGTGATGGCGACGGGGTCGACCATCAACCTCAGTGGAGGCTGACCAACGCAACCCATTCACTCTTCTAGCCAATGGGCCGGTTGTTAAGTCTGAGAAGCTGAGGAGCCAAACCCTTTCGTAGTGCAGAAACTATCGGAAATAGTTGTTACGCGATACTACCCTCATTTGAGGCTGGTGATCTATTCTCGGTGAATGGCACTTACTCTTAGATTGCTTTACAACTCGCTGGCGATCCGCTTGTTGTCTTGCTTTCTTGGGAGGAGCTGATGATAATGAGTACAGGTACAAAAATCACCCTAGTATAAACCTTTGGGGATGGGTAGAGCCTTGACTTCATGACAACGACCCTTTGACCCCATGTTTTTTCTATGTTTTTGTGTGCTGCATTCATGCATCCATTTAATAAAACATTAAAACATTCAAAAAACTTCTCTTCTAGTCTCTCTGTTTTTCAAATTAAACTAAGACTGTGATTGCAAATATCAGAGAAAAAGATTGCATTAATGGATTTCGGTAGAAGGAGAACTCGCCAGTATACCTTTAAGGTTCCGAAGCTAGAGGATTTGATAAAGTTAGCGAGGATGATCGTTAACCCAGAGGCTTTCAGAGCCAAGCACGGTGGTTTGCTACCACTGTTAAGAGTCCATGTGATTAAGGGGATCATGGACGCGCTCATTCAGTTCTACGATCCGGTTTATCACTGTTTCACATTCCCGGATTACCAACTATCACCAACGCTGGAGGAGTATTCTCATCTGACTGATTTACATATCACTGATCGAGCTCCGTTTTCTGGACTGGAAGAAATTCCAAAGAATCAGACTATTGCAATAGCAATTCATTTGGACGAGTCTGAGGTCAGGACTCACATGACCACTAAGGGTGGCATCCAAGGTTTGCCAGCCCAGTTCTTGACAAAAAAAAGCTCTATACTTCGCTAGTATAGGGAACGGGACTGCTTTTGAAAGCATCTTTGTCTTGCTCACCTACGGATTATTTTTGTTTCCCAACATCAATAACTTCGTCGATATCAACGCTATTAAGGTTTTTCTCATTGGAAACCCTGTGCCAACTTTGCTCGCAGATGCGTATCATTCTGTACACTTAGGAAATTTGTACAGCGGAGGGGAGATCACATGTTGTGTACCTCTGCTTTATAAATGGTTTATCTCACACGTGCCCCAAGTCTGCTGCTTTTTGGGATTGCAAGAGTGTCTTACGTTGGTCGCAGAAGATCATGTCTCTCACCAATTCCGATATAGATTGGTGTAATAGGATTTATGAGGGAATCAGAATCATTGACCGTTGTGGAGACTTCCCCAGCGTACCCCTCATAGGAACTAAAGGAGGAATCAACTATCATCCGATATTAGTTCTTTGTCAATTTGGATACCCGATGAGACACATCCCACTGGGTGTTCATCTGGAAGGTCTTTTCTTCAAAGAAGGAGAAAATGACAGAGCACTAAATATGGAAATAGTGCAAGCTTGGAAACAGGTTCATAAGAAAGGATGAGAGTCTCTGGGAAAACCAGACTGTGTCTCGGTGGAGCCTTATCTCCATTGGGTACAAACTAGAGCTCTCAAGCTAAAGATGCCTTATCCTCGTTACGGAATTCTTCCACCGAGGGAAACTGTCATGTACTTCATGACGGAAACTGAAAAGCTTCAGGTTACTCTCAACAAAGTTCAAAAGGAAAGAAGATCTTGGAAGAACAAGTACCGCACCCTCGACGTAGAGTGTATCCAAATACAGCAACTACTAAAAGAGAAAGATGCTCTGATTGAAATTTTGGAGCAGCATGCTGTAGAGAATCAAGATGACCAAAGGAATTTGCTCACTCCTTTCACTTGGCAAAGGAATGACAACCCGACAACGGCCCAGGAGCCCCGGTCAAAGAAAAGGAAGATACCAGAACCAGCACCCGGTTCCTCCTCAGAGAGGACTCCGGACCCATTAGTTTAGGTTTCTGTTTCTGCACTTTGTAATCTACTGTATTTCCATTTCTGTAATCCTTTGAATTTCAATAAAAAGGGATTTCCCCACTGTTTGATGTTTGCAATCTAATCATCGAAGTTTATTTTGATTAAACCAAAGAACAATTAATATAATCATTGCATTCATCATTCTCACATCGCGTATTCTTCTTCCCTATGAATCTCACGTTTGTGTCTCGATTCTAGAGTCAAACTGTCTCATTCATATAATACTCGGGCCAATCGTCAGAAAAAGATGGATGATCTTGAGGAAGAAAATAAAGAGTTGAAAGACGAGATCGACGCTCTGAGAGAGGATATGAGAAAGCTTCGTAACGACATGCAAGCCATGGCAGAAGCTCAGCTACAAAGAACTGTGATCTCAGAGATCACCTCAACGCCCATCATAGAAAAGTATGATCCTAGGTATCAGATGCCAAAAGATCGTCCTTGGGGCATGACTGTTAACTATATCTCGGAAGGATATGTTCCGCCGATCACTGAAGATCATGGAATTGCAACAGAATCCGCTGGGCCTGAAGGTTACAAACTTCGGGAAAGCGAATATGCCAGGGGCATACTGAAGACTCCTGAAGGTTACAAACTTCGGGAGGCGCCAAGACTTACTGCCGTAGTCACGGTACCACCCCCTGTGGTGCACACTGTCCCGGAAGGACAGATTCCACAGACACTTTCTGGTAAGAAGGAAACTATGTTTGACAGAATGGATGAATTCCAGGAGAGTTCTTGGAAATGCAGAAAGAGCTGCAAGCCATTCGCGGTCAGGATCTATTTGGAAAGGACGCCGCAAACCTCTGCTTGGTCCCAAATGTGAAAGTCCTGCACAAGTTCCAAGTGCCCGACTTTGAAAAATACAAGGGTAACTCTTGCCCTCAGAGCCATCTAGTGATGTACGCTCGGCGGATGTCAGCTCAGACGGAGAATCAGGACCTGCTGATTCACTACTTCCAGGATAGTTTAACCGGTGCCGCACTCAAATGGTACATGGGTTTAAACCGTACTACGATCAATACATTTAGAGATCTTGGTACTGCCTTCGTCCAACAATACAAATACAATTTGGACATGGCACCCGACAGAGATCAACTCAGATCGATGTCGCAAAAGGAAAAGGAAACCTTTAAGGAGTATGCTCAAAGGTGGCGTGAAATTGCCGCTCAAATTTGTCCACCTCTTGAGGAAAAAGAGATGACAAAAATCTTCTTAAAGACCTTAAGCTCATTTTACTATGACCGAATGATTGCCAGTGCACCCAGTGATTTCACCGAAATGGTCGGCATGGGTGTACGTCTTGAGGAAGCCGTCCGAGAAGGACGTTTGGTAAAAGACACTGGATCAACGAGCGGTACTAAAAAATACGGTAGTGTTCTCCCTAAGAAAAAAGAGCAAGATATTGGGAATATCTCTCTCGGAAAGCAAAGGCGACGTTATCAGCCAGTAGTAGCTGTTACTCCTACTATCGGCCCCGCGCCTGTTCCTATGTATCAACCTCAAGTTGCGCAGAGCCAACCTGACCAACAAAGGACACAACAGCCTCTTCAGCAGGCTCGTCCTCCATATAACAACAACCGTACAATACGGCCACCAGGATTTGATCCTATACCCGTAACGTACGCAGAGCTGTTTCCATTACTGCTGGCTAAGGGGCACATTTAGACTAAGTCTCCCCTTTCAGTTCCAGAAAATCCGCCTTTTTGGTTTAAAGCGAATCGAACATGCCCTTATCATCAAGGAGGTTCGGGGCATAACATTGAGACTTGTCTTAATTTCAAATCCGACGTGCAAAAGCTTGTTAGGAGCGGGCTCTTATCTTTCAAAGATACGAATCCTAATGTTCTTACGAACCCGCTGCCTCAACATGAGAAAACTGCAGTCAATCTGATTGAGAAAGAGACTAACAATGTCTATCAAATTCACGATGTACTCTCATTGGGGACCAATCTGGTCAAGATGCATTGTAGACAGAGTGGATATGGCCATGTGCCACCTCATAATTATCACCAGTGTGATATCTGCTCTAAAGACAACCAGGGATGTTATGTAGTGCAAGCAACTCTTCAGGGTCAGGTCGATCATGGAGAAATTCGTCCATATTCAGGTTCAGGACCCATCATTTGGTCGCCGAACTACCTTGCCGAGCAAGTTGAGGATGTTGTCACGATCTCTGGTCATCACAGGACCAGGGATGTTTTTGCCATCATCCCTCTACTTGACGAATCTAGAGTTCCCAACCGGGAACAGATCAAGTTTACTTATGATGGTCAGAAAAATCAGAAGGTTCCCATAGTCATCTATCTACCGGGCCACTACCGTATGAATCAGCTAAGGCAATCCCTTACAAATACGGTGCAACAATAATCGAGAATGGAAAGGAAATTCCATTACCCTCCGTCGTGAACATTGCAGACATCAGTCGTGTAACACGGAGCGGTCGAATCTTCAACCGAGGGGTTGGAGAATCCAACAAAGAAAAGGAACTTCAGGCAGAAATTCCTGATCCACCAGTCGGTCAATCTAGTAATCCCGACTTTTCAAAAGACAAAGATGAGATGCTAAAGCTCATCCAAAGGAGTGAATATAACATTGTTGATCAACTATTACAGACTCCTTCAAAGATCTCAGTATTATCACTGTTACTCAGTTTAGAAGCCCACAGGGAGGCTCTACAGAAAGTCTTGGAGCAAGCCTTTGTGGAACAGGATGTAACAATCAGACAATTCGATAGCATTGTCTCTAACATCACTTCCTGCAATAATTTAGGATTTAGTGATGAAGAATTACCTGAAGAGGGTCGCCGTCATAACATGGCGCTCAACATTACAGTTAACTGCCAGGGCGATGCTTTTGCCAACGTACTGGTAGACACAGGGTCAGCCCTGAATGTTATGCCGAAGTCCACTTTGACGCAATTATCATTCAAGGGCCCTCCGATGAGAGTCAGCGAGGTCATCGTCAAAGCATTCGACGGATCCAGAAAAATAGTTATCGGCGAAGTTGATCTTCCCATAACTATTGGTCCTCACACTTTCCAAACCACTTTCTAGGTCATGGACATCCGGGCAACATACAGTTGTTTATTAGGAAGACCTTGGATACATCAGGGTGGAGCGGTTACTTCAACCCTCCACCAAAAGCTAAAGTTCGTCAAGAACGATCAACTTGTCACGGTTTGTGGGGAACAAGCATTGCTTGTGAGTAACCTATCATCATCTACTTGTGTGGAACCCGAGGAGGTTATTGGAACTCAGTTCCAAGCACTATCGGTGAGCAAGGACAATCAGTTCAAAGAAGGAACTTCAATTTCTTCATACAAAGATGTTATCAAAGCGGTCGAGAGTACCGATACGACAGGATGGGGACGGCTTGTCATTCCTATTGACAATAAAACAAAGAAGGGTCTTGGTTTTTCTGCGACCTGTACCCAGACAGCTACCAACGATGAAAGTCTTCATCCCCTTCCAAACTTCTTCCACAGTGGAGGTTTTCTCCACCCAGTGTCTCAAGCAGTACATGCTATCAATGAGGAAGATCCCTCTGACACAGATGAAGAATGGAAGTCCTATCTTAATAAGGACGGTTATATGTCTCAGGAAGAGGTGCCTGTGCCTTTTTGCTTTCCTACAGAAAGTCCGAGATTTATACCAAGATCAGATGTCGAAATGATCTACGGAGATTGTGATCCGGAAGGATGTCGTGCTCCGCCAAATTCATTAGAGGAAGACACTCTGATGAAAGACAATTTTGATCACAGTTACTATGGCCCGATGGATGGCCTTCCAATGTGGCAGCCTTACCCAGGAAACTTGGGGCCAGAAAGTCAGCCGAACAATGAAACTCAGCTGAGCGTCATTTAACAGAATACCTATGTCCCCGCTATGTCATGGGATCAACACTCAGGTCATTCGGAAATTACTCAACATGAAGATGAATTCGCAACGTTCGCAGGACTTGAATTCATCAACTATGCTTTTCCCGAGGTCAACGTCATCGAGAGGGATGATTCCTCCAGTTCCAAAGAAGTTTGGGACACCCTGGGACAACCAAGTGGAAAATACGACTTTATGGTCAAGTACACTGCTCCCGAAAGCTCTCGTATCAGGTTCAAAGACATCCAGCCAACTGGATGGGGAGATACAGCTGAGAGCATCAATGCTATGCAAAATGCAACAGAGGAATCCTCCTACGACAATTCTGCCTGGGAAACAGATTCCAATGATCCTACTCCACCAGAAATCAGCGTCATTTCTGAAGACAAATCAAGGAAGGTGCCAGACTTTGTGATTCACCGAGGAGTTCGCCGCCAATGGGTTACCGTCGAGGTTCCGAAGGTCGTTCGTCAGTCAAAGTAATTGCCATCTTAAACCTTTCACCCTGCCTAGGTGAAACAGATGTTTTGATAGGGCTCGCTTTTTGTAAATTTCCCTCTTCGCTTTGCCCAAAGCGAGTGAGTTTTGTTTTATAGGGCTGTAGTTTCAAGATTCGACTTGTTCATTAATAAAATAACGTCGTTCTGTAATTTCCGCATTATTTGCTGTTTTCTCTTTTTGCTTTTTCAGAAAATGGTAATCCTAAAAAAATAACATTCAATAATAAAAACAAGCAGTAAAATCAAAACACTGCACACACTTACATTTTCTCTATCTCTTCTAAACACGAATCATCACGTCATGCAGATTGCTTGTTTTAAACCCCGTTGAAACATACGATCCGATGCCTTCTTCCAACTTTGATTTCCCGGTATTCGAGGCTGAAGAAGAAGTTGACAACGAAATTCCAGAAGAGATCTCCTGACTACTCAGACAAGAGGAAAGGTCCATTGAACCTCACAAAGAACCGTTGGAAACGGTAAACTTGGGTTCAGAAAAAGAGAGAAAAGAAATCAGGATCGGAGCACTGCTCAGTCCAACTGCCAGAGAGGATCTGATAAAGCTTCTCAAAGAATTCCCTGATGTATTCGCTTGGTCCTATCAGGATATGCCAGGGTTGGATACCAGCATCGTGGAACATCACTTACCGTTGAGATCAGAATGTCCGCCAGTAAAGCAAAGGTTGAGACGGACTCACCCGGACATGGCCATCAAAATCAAAGAGGAAGTACAGAAACAGATCGACGCGGGTTTCCTCGCTACATCTGAATATCCTCAATGGTTAGCCAACATCGTACCCGTTCCCAAAAAGGACGGAAAGGTCAGAATGTGTGTTGATTACAGAGATCTAAACAAGGCAAGTCCAAAGGATGACTTTCCTTTACCACACATTGACATGCTGGTTGACAGCACAGCAAAGTTCAAAGTTTTCTCCTTCATGGATGGATTCTCGGGCTATAACCAGATCAAAATGGCGCCGAAAGACATGGAGAAAACTTCATTCATTACCCCATGGGGCACCTTTTGTTACAAGGTAATGCCATTCGGTTTGAAGAATGCCGGGGCAACCTATCAAAGGGCCATGAATACTCTGTTTCATGACATGATACACAAGGAAATCGAAGTGTATGCCGATGATATGATTGCACAATCAAGAACAGAGGAGGAGCACGTTGAACATCTGTCAAAATTGTTCGAACGTCTAAGAAAATTCAAGCTCCGCTTGAATCCTAACAAGTGCACCTTCGGTGTCCGTTCGGGGAAATTACTAGGGTTCATCGTCAGCCAGAAAGGAATTGAAGTTGATCCTGACAAGGTCAAGGCCATTCAAGAAATGCCTTCTTCGAAAACTGAAAAAACAAGTCAGAGGATTCCTGGGACGTCTAAACTACATCTCCAGATTCATATTCCTCATGACCGCCACATGTGCGCCGATTTTCAGATTACTCAAAAAAAACCAGGATTGCGTTTGGTCAGAAGATTGCCAAACCGCCTTCGACAGTATCAAGGAATATCTGTTGAATCCTCCGATTCTATCACCTCCAGTGGAAGGGAGACCACTGATCATTTACATCACGGTCCTAGAGGACTCAATGGGATGTGTACTTGGCCAACAAGACGAAACTAAATGGAAAGAGTCTGCCATTTACTATCTAAGCAAGAAATTCACCAACTGCGAGACTCGGTACACAATGCTTGAGAAAACTTGTTGCGCTTTGGCTTGGGCAGCCAAACGTCTTCGCCAGTACATGATTCGTCATACTACTTGGTTGGTCTCCGAAATGGATCCAATCAAGTACGTTTTCGAAAAACCTGCTCTCACGGGAAGGATTTCCCGTTGGCAGATGTTACTATCAGAATATGACATAGAGTATCACGCTCAGAAAGCCGTTAAAGGAAGTATTTTAGCCGATCATTTGGCTCATCAACCGATTGACGATCAAGAATCAATCGGGTTTGACTTCCCAGACGAAGATGTCATGTATCTAAAGATGAAAGATTGCGATGAACCGCTACCCAGTGAAGGGCCAGAACCAGGTTCCCAGTGGGGACTTATCTTTGACGGAGCAGTCAATCATTATGGAAACGGAATTGGGGCAATCATTGTTACCCCTCAAGGTTCCCACATTCCTTTCACTGCCAGACTTACGTTCAAATGTACGAACAACGAGGCCGAATACGAAGCTTGTATTATGGGTCTCGAAGAAGCGATTGATTTAAGGATCAAAAACTTGGATGTATATGGCGACTCAGCCCTGGTTATTAACCAGATAAAAGGAGATTGGAACACATACCAATCAGGATTGATTCCTTACAAAGACTATGCAAGGAGGTTGTTACCCTTCTTCAACAGAGTCGACTTTCATCACATCCCTCGTGATGAGAATCACATGGCTGATGCATTAGCCACTCTCTCTTCCATGATTAGTGTAGGTCGATGGAATGACATACCTAAGATCGACATCATGCGCCTTGAACGGCCTGCTTACATCTTCGCGATTGAAGCAGTCATAGGCGACAGACCTTGGTATCACGATATCAAATGCTTCCTTCAGAAACAAGAGTACCCATCTGGGGCACTCAGAAAAGACAGGAAAACCCTCAGAAGATTGGCTGGAAACTTCTTCCTGAGCGGTGACACTCTTTATAAGAGAAATTTTGACATGGTCTTGCTCCGATGCGTCGACAGACCAGAAGCAGACATGCTCATGAAAGAAATTCATGAAGGATCCTTTGGCACTCATGCCAAAGGACGCACAATGACGAGAAAAATTCTCAGGGCCGGGTATTATTGGTTGACCATGGAATCCGACTGCTACAAGTACATGAGGAGGTGTCACAAGTGTCAGATATACTCCGACAAAATTCATGTACCGCCATCACATCTCAAAGTTCTTTCTTCCCCGTGGCCATTTTCCATATGGGTAATCGATATGATTGGTATGATTGAGCCCAAGGCTTCAAACGGACATCGGTTCATCCTGGTAGCCATTGACTATTTCACCAAGTGGGTCGAAGCAACGTCATTCGCCAATGTAACCCGACAAGTGGTGGTCCGATTTATCAAAAACAATATCATCTGCCGTTATGGTGTTCCAAGCGAGATCATTACTGATAATGGATCTAACTTGAACAATAAGATGATGAAGGAGTTGTGTGTAGAGTTTAAGATCGAACACCATAACTCATCTCCCTACCGACCCAAGATGAACGGAGCGGTAGAAGCGGCTAACAAGAACATCAAGAAGATTGTTCAAAAGATGGTTGTAACCTATAAAGATTGGCACGAAATGCTACCCTTTGCTCTTCACGGTTATCGAACATCTATCCGTACTTCAACAGGGGCAACCCCTTTCTCTCTAGTATATGGCATGAAAGCAGTGCTCCCCATAGAAGTAGAGATCCCATCAATCCGAGTATTGATGGAAGCTAAGCTCACCGAAGCTGAATGGTGTCAAAGTCGACACGACGAACTGAACCTGATCAAAGAGAAGCGAATCACGTCACTATGCCACGGTCAGTTGTATCAACAGAGAATGAAAAGGGCGTTCGACAAAAAGGTCCGACCTCGTATTTTCAGAAAAGGAGACCTCGTGCTCAAGAAGATACAATCATTTCTCACTGACTCTCGGGGAAAATGGACCCCAAATTATGATGGCCCCTATGTGGTCACGAAAGCTTTCTCAGGCGGCGCCTTGAGACTTGCAACCATGGACGGAGAAGAATTTTCCTACCCCACGAATGTTGATATAGTCAAGAAATACTTCACCTAAAACTAAAAAAAAAAACGTCTCGGTGGATTGAAAACCCGAAAGGGCGGTCCAGGAAAAAGTTAGAGACATGAAAAGAATCATCCCGATGGATTGGAAATCTCATAGTACAATCCAGGCAAAAGTTAGGGATAATGGCAAGTAACTATGTTCAACAGAGGCAAGTCCCTCAGCATCAGTTGCATCATCTATAGGAGGAAATATCCAGTCAAAGGTCATCTTCGACGGAAGCTCAGGATGTCCCGAATTCAAAGTTGGTAGAAGAATAGTGGTCGTTATGTTTCAACGTAGCCCTTTTCCCTGTAAATTACCATTTTCTAACTTTGTATATACTCTTTGGAATCACGCGTTTGGCTGATCTCCATCTTATCAATAAAATTTGAGCCCTTGTGCTTTTGTTTGTAATTCTTTACTTGTTTTAGCTTTACAGAACGACGTTGTTTAAATTTAATCAACGATTCTTGAAATAAAACAAAAATAAATTTACTTGTTAAACTTTTTCTGCTTTTAAATTAAAGATGGCATTTCTTTTGACTGTTGAACATCAGAAGAACATCGATCACTTCTCCCGAAGTAAGCGAACTTCAAAGTGCAGAATCAAAGTACTCCTTCTAGACCAGTACTCTTGAATGAAGGATCAATAATGTCAGAGACCATGTTTCGTCTGACATCCTCGGCCGAGTTCTCATCGCCTAAGCCCGATCAACATAGCTCCCAACAGGACTATCTCTCCTAAGCAAGGTGGAATTGCTATTTTGAACCAACGGTACTTCTTCGCCCCGCGATGGCCGAGTATCCAATTGTGTTCATCCATTAGTCTGTATGTCGCGTCTGTTTTGTCAGCATATACATACGTACTTCATGCATTTTTTATTTGCATTTACATTTCATATTGCATCGTTATCACTCTAGCCGGTCTTGTCCCCTAGTGATAAACAGTTTTCTCAATCGAGTTTGTCAGTTCTTTCCTCGTCAGGAAGTGTTGCGTCTGCACAATCTCGCCACCAGTGTATCTTTAGATCAGAGTCGGCACTTGGCCACTTTGATAACTTGAACCTCTAAAAAGCCAGAGAAAACATTTAATAAACATCACTCTTCGCCATTGAAGATGATATCCTTGCTTTCCCGGATTAAGGAAAATCCACAGAGAAAGCCTCGTGATCAGAGATTCGGCAGCACGCCAGTTTTGCTCCAGAAAACCACTGATGAGAAGGTCATTGGCACCTCAAAATTGGATCTCATCATATGGCATTTCTCCGGGAAGATCCCGAGAAAAGTATGATGTAACCCCAAACGAAAACAGTCTCTCAAGAGACTCGCTTTCCCCAGTAGAATCGACAAATGGCGTCTCCAACGGAGAAGTTTGTACAACTCTATAATTCAGACGAATGGGTTCCCCAGCAAGTCTGACATCAAATCTTTTCCCACTCAAATGGCGTCTCCCCAGGAAAATTCGGTGAGAAGTTTGAGGGAAAACAGCTACTAGTAGCGTCCCTTGTCAATAAAGTTTATTGACAAAAGAAACTAAGACCAGTTCCTTGGTAGGAAACCAGGATCGAGGGGAAGTTTATTTCAAAAGAAACTAAGACCAGTTCCTTGGTAGGAAACCAGGATCGAGGGGAAGTTTATTTATGAAACTTAGACCAGTTCCTTGGTAGAAAACCAGGATCGAGGGGAAGTTTATATCAGAAACTAAGACCAGTTCCTTGGTAGGAAACCAAGATCGAGGGGAAGTTTATTTCAAAAGAAACTGAGACCAGTTTTTGGTAGGAGACCAGGATCGAGGGGAAGTTTACCTTTTCTAAGCATCATCGCTTAGCTAAAGAAGATGAATGCGTAAGCTACCATTCATAACGACCATCAAAATTTCGGGTATTCTGATATTTAATCCTCTTGCACCCTGAATGCCCGAATCCCTTCGTCATTCACACCTTCGGGTCCAAGAAGTTTAAATAGGGGCATCTGTAATACCCCAAATTTTGACCAATAAGATTTCCCATCATTGTGAAAATCATCATCACAATATGGATGAACCATCATGCTTCATCAGTCTCCCCAAAGATGGGTGAGCATCCAATACAATCAAAATTAGGGTTTCAAGCCCTCTCTGAGTGCTTAGACAAAGGATCAATCAAGAAATGACATGATCTTCAACTTGTCTAATCTCTCAAACATCCTCAAAGGATCAAAAGGACTCCTACTTCAAGGATTAAGCACAAAGCTGCTCCCTTCTAGGTGGATCAAGTCTCAAGATCGACAGTGTCACCAAATTAGGGTTTTGGTCGACCAGGGCCTCCAGATGGAAATTTTCATCTGGGCACAAGGCAATGATCCAAAACATAACCTAATATACTTCATGGAACCTCATGAACCCATGCATCAAGTCAATTTTGCCTCAGGGGATGCATTCATCAAAAATCAGGAATTAGGGTTTCTTGACCTAATTCACCCCTAAGTTGACTTTTGGGACAAACCATGAGCCAAGACTTCAAGACATGATTTTAGGGTCTCTAATGAACCATATTGATCCATTTGGAACAATGGATTAATCCAAGAAGCTTGAGCAACAAGTCTCAATTTCATCTGCACCACAATTAGGGTTTTAAGAGAAAAGTCAACTGTAACTTTGACTTTTGACCAGGACATGCTCCCAAACCCTAATACATGATTGAATATACCCTATGACAGCCATGGAACATGTCCATCAAGTTTGATTTAGGTCAAGGACATGATTTCCTGAAGAATTGCACAGTTTGGAATTCATTTGATAAAAAGTCAACTGTGCCCAAAAGTCAACTTTCACTTTTTGAGATTTTTCACCAAAATGGATTTTTAACCCTAAAATGATGTTAATGTATGATTTGAATCATCATTAATCAAGAAAAATCAAGAAAAGTGAGATAACTTGTAAAAGGGGTAACCATAAAACTTAGAAATTTTTCTAAGTTAAAAATAAAGTGGCAAAGGTACCAACTTTGGAGGACCATAACTCCTAAACCACAAGGACATTTTTTCTCATCCAAAGATGGATTTGTAGCCCTCATTATCACCTACAAAAACTTCAACTACAAGTCATTCCAATTCATTAAGGATTTTGAGTATTGGAGTGATCAAAGTGGCTGAAAAGTGAAAATGTCACTTTTTCCAACACTTGGTGAAATTTTCACTAAGTCAGATTCTGCCTCACTTTTTGCCAAATGTAGGGGGATTTTTCACTTGAAATCAAAAGAGATCAAAACCAAACTTGTTTAAACAGTTGTTGTATCATGTAAGAGCTTTCTAAAATGGCCAAGAACATTGCCAAATTCAACCTACACCATGAGATACAACATTGCCAAGTTGCCTTGCTGAAATCTGTCAAGGCAAGGCAGAATTTGCAACTTTGGTCGATTTGCCAAAATCAGCCAAATTCAATTGCTCCTATCCACTTGGACACCTCAGAGGATTGAATCTAAAGGGGACAATCACTGAGTCAAGCCTCCAAAGTCCATGGAACAAGAAATAGCATGTTGAACCTAGAATGGCCAAAATAGGGACAAGACTTCAAATTTGGAATGAGGCATTCAATGGAACCATAAAGGTGGCATGGACTGAGCCATTCTCATCTGAAGTCAGTCAAGACTTATCCAAGACCAAGGGAACCAAAGCTCTATGCCCTAACCTCTAGTCAATGGCTAGAGGAGACTTGGATTTTCATTTGCCAACATTGGCCAAACCTACTTACCAGTTTCCATGCACTATTCCTTGCAAAACAAACTTGCTCTACTATAAATAGAGCTCAATTGTGGTCAGTTTGAGTACACCAAAGCCATCTAACAGATGCTTTCCTCAAAATCTCTTCTTTCACTCCAATTTTGCCTTCTAAGGCAAGTCACTATCGGGTTTTGAGTTTGAGAGCAATTCCAATCAAACCAATCACTCACACACCTCACATACATCACATATGAGCTGATCAAACACTTAGATTACTTCTGAAACATCAATTTCACAAAATCACCAGCTGGTTGCTCAAGGTTTTAACCAAAGTGCAGCTGAGGTACCACAAAATGATCCAGCCAATTTCAATCAAGTCCAACCACCCAAACACAATCCATAGGGTGTAGGGAAGCTGTTCAGATCATCACCACTCATCTGTAACACCTCCAAATCAAAAATCACTTTGAACTTGCTGTCACAACTTGGAGGTAAGCACATACTTGGTCATCTCTCAATCTATGCATATTTCCTCGCACAATAATTTGGCCATATGTTCATAATCATGCATGGAGTGTTTTCCCTCAATTAATTGCATTGTTTGAATCGTGTATAAAAAATCCTAGCCTTCATGCAGAAATTAGGGTTCTTGAGGTCTCTTCGTGATTTCTTGTTGTATGTTTAATTTAAATGAAATTAAAGTACATAGACATGATCGTGAGGTTGAGGCGAGCATAATGATATGTGGATTGCATGATATGATTACGTATTCATGGAGATTGGATAGAAAATGCAAATCTGAGAAACCAAGAACACGCGCGTGTTCTTCAGCTTGTTCTTGGCGCCATTTTTAGAAATTCAAATATTTGAATTTTGTGATTTTGTTTAATTGATTAAAAAATTAATTTCTCTCTGAGTTTTAATGATTTTGAGTTGATTCTTTTTTTAATAATTCACAAAAATGTTAAAATATTTTATTTTCACAAAAAATCCCAAAAATATTATTTATTTCATATAATTGATATTTTTGTAAAGAATTAATATTTTGATTGTTTTTGGCATTTTAAATATTTTTTCTACATTGATTTTGCAACTTTTAATGCTTTCTAATTATTTTGTAGGTCAATACTTAATTTTTGAAGCATTAATCCAAGATCACAATTTGTTTTCCATGTGTTAAACAATTTTTGATCATTTTAATTGAATTTTTATTCAATTAAATACATTTTGAAAACAAATTAGGGTTTTGGATTAATTCAACCCTCATAAATCATTTTCAAAACTCTTGGGCCTCTTGAGAGAGTGTAAGACCCATCCCCCCTTGTACAAAAACCTTTTGGGCCTCACTCATTGTATAAGTCCCTCTGTATAAGTAAACGGCGCGATCGTCGCCGTTTAAAAATAAAAATCATTTGGGCCTCTCCTTGAGCTATAAGACCCATTCAAAACACTTTGGGCCTCTATTAGAGTGTAAGACCCAATCCCCCTTTTAACCAAAACATCTTGGGCCTCACTTATTGTATAAGTACCTCCGCGTTAAAAGAAAACCTCGGCGCGATCGCCATTTTTAAACGAAAAATCATTTGGGCCTACCCTCGTGTTATAAGCCCCACTCTTTTCTTTTAACCTTTTTGGGCCTCTTGAGAGAGTGTAAGACCCATCCCTTTGTACAGAAAACCATTTTGGGCCTCAGTCACTTGTATAAGTCCCTCTGTACAAATTCAAACAGTGCGCTCACTGATAAAACCCTGGGCCTCTCCTTGAGCTGTAAGCCCCAAATCTTTCTTTTTCAAAGCACTTTCTCCTTTGATTTTGAATATACTGTTGTTTTCAATCTTTCTTTGTTGAACAACTAACCAAACAGCATGGAAGCACTCCAACCGAGTAAGTGGTTATCGCTTTCGTTTACTGCTTTCATATTATAAACAGTATTGTGGGGCTGTTTCGCTGTAAGTCTTCTTTCATAAACTCATATCTACTGTGTAATAATAGTATAGATATTTCGAGTTTCCCAGGCAACTACGTCTAGAACTAGGTGACGCCGTTTCATTTATTCGTAGAAATAGACGCCTAGATCCCCAATAGGAGCACCAGATACAGTCTTCTCTTCGGCTGTCCTCCTTAGGAATCGTCAAGAAGCTCTACTCCCCAAGATGAATGTATTCTCCGTGAATGGCATCTTTGAGTTTCTTCCAACTTCTCGAACTTTCCTGACTTGATATATTCCTTGTGGATAGCTTGCCTTGAATGTCTCGGGGTTTGGGTACCCCCTACGGTCATAATCTTGGACCTTAACTAAGGAACCCTCTTTAAAGGTTAAAAGTCGCTGGATAGTAAACCTCGCACATTTACCAGTGGTTTTTATCTTTAAAAGAGTTATCTCTCCTAATGGAAAGGAGATGATAGACCCACGGGCTTCTTAAAAGCATCGGCCTCCTCTTAGGCATTGTTCAAGGACCCACAAGCTTCCTAAAAGCAACCCCGCCACCTCTTGGGCTTCGTACAAGGACCCTACGGCTTCTTAGAAGTATTCACAGCCTCCTCTTAGGCTTCGTATAATGATCTCTTCCTTCGGGAATGATAGCCTCCTCTTGGGCTTCGTACAAGGACCCGTCGACTTCTTAAAAGTTTCCAGCCTCCTCTTGGGCTTCGTACAAATTGTCCCGACGACCTCCTAGAGGTATAGGAACGGAACCTAGTCATCCTCATAGAAAAGTCCTTTCATAGAGTCTACTACTATTTCTCAAAACATAGTACAAAAGATAAAACTCTAGACACGGACAGTCTAACTTCCTTGAGTCTCAAAAGACATTCTCAAGTGACCCCTTCGTTAAATAGGAAGGAAACCCGCAGACTCGGACAATCTCAATACCCTTTGGATTTCCAGTTTCCCCAAAGAAGAGGAAACAACCCCGATCCTCAGATCTAACCCATGAGTACAGTGATGCTCATATAAGAACTGATTTTCTCTTTCAAAATCAGTATACTGGACCTGTCACTTAACTGACACAGTAACCTTAGCCTTCTCTTGGGCTTTGTACAATGATTCTCCCCTGCGGAGTCAAACAACATTTTAGCCTCTCTCTCGGGCTTTGTACGAGACACATAAGAGACTCCCTCGTTGAGTCAATCACCTTTTCGCCTCCATCTCGGGCTTTATACGAGATACAAAAAGGTTCTTTTTTTGAGCCAAACAAACTTTAGCCTCCATCTCGGGCTTAGTACGAGATACAAAAACACTCTCTTGTTGAGTATAAAAGATTCTCTTGTTGAGTCAACCCTTTTAGCCTCTCTCTCGGGCTTTATACGAGACACCAAAAGACTTCATCGTCAAGTCAAAACCTTCTCGCCTCTCTCTCGGGCTTTATACGAGATACAAATAGCCTCCTCTTAGGCTTTGTATAAGAAAATCACTGGTTGATCCAATCAACCTTTTAGCATCAAAACTGTGCCTCGTTCACAGTACACAAACATCAACAACTCCTTTCCCATCATCTAATCGCTGTAAGGGGCAAGCCTCTGGATCATCTACATCCATGCCACTGTCCTTCTTTTAGCATGAGGAATTCCTAAGGAAAGATAGCATTGCTCTACACTGAGTTAAAGTCTTCTCCTTCAGGTTAAAACCCTTTCTCTGGAAATTATGGCATTGCTCGGATCCGCGTATCCCAGTTAAAGTAATTCTCCTTCCCCCCTCTTTAGAGACGACAAATTCTCTCTAAAGCCGAGGTCTTTCAGCTTCACGTCTTGGGCTTTGAACAAGACACAAATAGACCTTTCAGCGTCACATCTTGGGCTTTGAACAAGATACAAACCACCTTTCGCTTCACGTCTTGGGCTTTGAACAAGACACCAAAACACCCATTTCCTCCCATAGAATAGGAGGAACTACGAACGCTCTGATTTCCCTATTTCGGTAAACGGGAATACGTAGGCATAAGATCGAAAGAAAAGATCTTAGCGAGCACAATCAACAAAAAACCCAAATCCCATATCTCCATCAATCAAAAGCAGTAATTCAAAAGCATCAGTCTTAACATCCTAATTCTTGTTCCCCGCCAGAAACCTTCTGCCCAAGTAAAAAAGAAAGAAAACAGTATTGGCGAAAATACAAATAACCAGTACAAAGGCCCCCCACATTGATAGCATTCGTAACCTAACAGACCGCTGTTTAAACTCAGTATGCAAAGCAGGGTTAATTGGAGACATCTATTTCCCTTCCTTATTCAGCTCACAATAGGATAAAAAATGAATTGACCTGTAGTCAAAGCTCAAACCGCAGAGAGCGACCAGCGCTTAAGAACCGCGTCCAAAATCGCTCGCTACACATACCTCTAAACATATGTAAATTCTCTCAAATACAGGCCCATTAGTAGAGTCTGAGCATTGCAACACAATGTTACTATTAGGGTTTGAGTTTAGAAGCTCATTAGCATAAGTTCTTAGATGGATGAACTAATCCCTTCCTGATCCTTGAATAATCTGCATTGCTCTTCTCTTAGCTCTATAAGCCTGATCAGTTGACAATTTAACTCCCCATATCTCAAAGATACTAGCTATTAGACCAATTGGCTTCAAGTCAGGATTATGCCTTAGTACATGGCTAAATTGCTTGCCCAACCATTCAATCTTAGCCTGTCTATTATGGGTTGTTCTATGAGAAGTGTGTTCATTATACAAAGACACTACTTGCCAATACTGGTTACCAACCCTCCTTCCTGAAGGTGTGAAAAGTACACAAGAAGGGGGAAGGGTTGAATTGTGTTTTGCTTTTTCTTATTATTTAGCTTCTGATGAGAGTTTTAGAATCAGAACTGATGTTCAGATTCTGAGTTAATTCATTTGGCAGCGGATACAACAAAAGTAAATAAAATAACAGCAGAAGACACAAAAGATTTATATTGGTTCCTCCCCTATTTGAGAGTGATCCAGTCCCCTTGCTTAACAAGAGCTTTTCATTATAACCAATTTATAACTACAAATGCTTATGCTTCTGCATAATACTTTTACAACTGCTCAGACCAACTGTCTGACACATCCCTTGCTTAGAGCACATGTCTAAGACTTAACCTTTGCTCACACCATCTAGCTGAGCTGCCTGCTCATCTGTCTTTATGTTGAGACTTCCCTTTTCTTAGAGCACATGTCTAAGACTTCCCGTTGCTAACATCCTCTGGCCGAGCCATCTTCTCTTCTGGCCATCCAAACTGAGACTTCCCTTTGCTCAAGCTACACTCGAGACTTCTTGCTCTCACCCCTTAGACGAAGAGTTTTCCACTTGCTTAATTAGACTAGTTGAATAAGACTTTCACAGCTCAAGCACTTAAGCAATAAGACTTACGTGGCTTAAGCATCTTGCCTCAAGACTTGTTGCTTGAATCCCAATGAGACAAGACTTTTTGCTCAACCATATAGCAGGAGACTGAATCTAAACTAGTGAAATCTCAACAAAATAGAGAATAAGATGTATATGATGCAAGCATCAGAGGTATGGGAGATCACCATAACAAAGACCTAAAGCATTTAAGATTTCTAATATATACATGGGTAAGAAATCTTAAGGCTTTTACAATTACAACCTAAAACAGAAAATATGCGTATTATATAGAGTTGATAATTGCTTGATCTTGCTACTCCTTCAACAGAAGAATCCTTGTTAAAATTCAAGCTTGAATCTTCATCCATATATATAGCCTTTATAGAAACTAGCCGTTGAGAAAGTAACTTGATCAAGTGTCTTGGTTTTTGCTCTATAGTACAAGAGACGTTGAAGATGGATGCACAACATATTCTGAATCCAGTGTGTGACAAGTTTAACCTTTGAGTCTTCAAGAGGTTTTGTACTAATAGAGCCATTGGGAGAAGACATCCATAGAACGTACCAACTTTTCATGAGCCTTGCAATCTTGTAGACTCGAGCTGACAGGCTGATAAGACAATACAACTTACTTTTAGTAGTACGGATAATCCACATCTTTATCACCAACTGTGAATGGTACCAGATGCTGATATACAATTACTAAGTGTAGAAACTCGTATGAATGCTGAGGGCTTCAATTCAGAGTCTTCGTCAAACCACACTAGCAATTATTCTTCAGACTCTGCCACTAGAAGCTAGCAATGAAGCAACTCCAAGTGTTTCTAAGTAAAACAGATTCTGATTATTTATGTACAAAAACAAGAACCTGTATAAATAAAATACACATCAAATAAACCATTGTTCTTTTAATACTTTTGTTATCATCAAAACTAAAAGAGAATATGTCAATAACAAATCTTGTTCTAACATTCTCCCTCTTTTTTTATGATGACAAACACAAATATTTAAAGGACAATGTTGGGCATTTAATTTTCTCAGCAACAACAGGGTATGAGGTTTGTAAGCTCCCCCTGAGTTTGATAGTTCACAGCTGAGTTTAATTTACTCTAGCATTAAGAACTAGTTTTCAAGAAAAATAAATTAGTCTTCTTAGTAACATCAGGGTCTGAGGTTTCTAAGCTCCCCCTTAGTCAAACAGTTCCAAGGTTGAGGTTTGTAAGCTCCCCCTTAGTTCCATATGTAAGAACACCAAGATAACAACATTTTAACTCGTTTTGGCAACACCATAATACGAGGTTTGTAAGCTCTTTATGAGTCTCATAGGCTAAGTCAGAGGTTTGTAATCTCTTAGTTAACACTATGTACAAGAGAGTTAAAATATGTTTCTGTTTTTAACTTTCCTTGGCAACACCAGAATATGAGGTTTGTTAGCTCCTTCTGGGTCTGACAGGCTAAGTCTGAGGTTTGTAAGCTCTTCCTTAGACCTATGTACAAGAAAGTTAAAAATGCGCCCTGGGAAAGGTAACAGAAAATAATGACCAATATGTACAGGACAGCTATTCAATGGGTTCAGTTTCCACTTAAATACTTACTATTATTTCTCCCCCTTTTGTCACATCAAAACGAATAAAAGGAAAAGAAGGAAAGAGAAAAAATATCACTAATAAATGTAACTCAGATCATCATTACAAGTTCAGTTTCCAAAAAGGAAGAATAATCAAGTAATAAGAGACATTAAGATTTGTAAAGTGCACGCTTTGAAGTCTTAGTAGTTGTTAATATTCCAAGAATTAAACAAGGATTAATTTTAGACTCTTGGTATCCATAGAAGTCATTATGAAAACATCCAACTCCTAAGTCATTTTCATCAATCACCAACCTAAGGATATGGAATCAGCAACTGAGAGTCATAATGCATCTGTCGTAACAGACGCAACCGGGAGCTCTACAAGCTTGGCAATCCAATCCCCTCAGAGGCGATCTGCTTCTGATTCCTCTACAACTATGCCTTTGCTCTCAACACAACTTGCTTCTGAAGAGGCAACTTCAGCAGCACCTGAACGACCTTCATAAAGTGGTTCAACAGTAGCTGCCTTGAAGCCTCAGAGGAAAAGCATGAAGAGGTCAAGGAAGAAGAAAATGAGGGTCAACAAGAAGTTCTACCGCTTTCTTCCAGACATAGAAGAGGAAGAAGTGATTGATTCAGAAGATGAGAAGGTGGACTTGTTAGTTCTTGTTATTGGCTGGAATTTTGGTAAAACAATGGTGGTGTTAATGATGTTATATGTCTGATGTCTTAACATGAGTTACTAACATTCAGTTTGTGTTAAGTTTGTTAGGGGTGCAGTGTTGTATGCTGATGTTATAAGTGATGTCTTGACATCACTATACCAGAACATCAGAACATCAGTTTGTGATGTTTTAGGGCTGCACGTGTTTTGTTGTTAGTGAGATTTTCTGCTGAAAGATAGAGAGATTGCAGGCGAATTTATTGGAGAAGATTTATTCTGATACAATTAATTCTGCATATCTTGTGGAGAATAGTTTGTTACTATTTTTGTGCAAATAGACATGGAGAATTCTTCCTATTTGTGTGGAGAAGGTCTTGCAGCTGAATTAAAAAGTGAAGATTTAAAAGATACATAATATCCTGGAAATATTATGCGGAGATGATTTAAAGGTGTGGAAGATTAAAGATAAAATCTAGTAAAGATTGAGTATTTAAAATATGAAGATTTGATTGAAGATTTAATCATGAAGATTTAATTGAAGATCTATTAAGGAGAGAATCTGTTGCAGATTTGGTGGATATGATTTGAAGGCCCAAATCCAGTTGGGAAAATATTATAAATAGAATGCTTTTAACCTAGAATAGGGCACGGGTCCAAGATGTAGAACATTAGGGCTTTGTCTAAGTGAACCACTCGGGTTGTGAGATGGTCACTATGTTATTACTCAGAAACCTGTAGGTAATGAGTACTGTATTGTTCTTGGAGGAAGCTGTTAAGCAACTCCAATGTGAGTCATGGAAGTGTGTCTTCTAGTTTTCTGTGTTAGAAAAGTTGTTGGTAAACAAGCTGTTGATGCAGTGGCGGAGTTGTTGACTGCTAAACATCATTGCGATGATTGGGAGTGAGATGGAGTCTCTTACCTAGGGAGGACTTAGGTAGAAGGGTCATTGGGTAGTGATTGAATTAGGTAGATTGTCAACTGGTTTGTTGAGTCTGTAATTTGATACTACTAATAGTGGACTTCCTTCCTGGCTTGGTATGCCCCCAGATGTAGGTTGTTGAACCGAACTGGGTGAACAATCCTTGTGTTGATTTACTGTTACTATTATTGCCTTGTTCATACAGCAGATTGCGATGTTGTGACATTGCACGAGACATCACACATCTGTACCAGAATTTCAGGACTATAACAATAGTGGACGCCGCTGGCCACGAGATGCAATGGCTATGGATGAATTCTAGAACACATCTTGTACCCTTTTCTTTTTGTTAAAAAAATGTAATCCACTAGTTTAATTAATGAAAAAGTTTTTTTTCCAGACCAATACTTCTTTAGCATGAATTTACATTCCAGAAATTTTTTTATATTTTCTGAAGGTACACTATCAAAGTGAAACTGACACAGAAACGACAGTTAGAACAGATCAAACATAAACTCTTAGTTATTCAGAGAATCTTAATATGTTAGACTTCTAGATTACATTACCAAGAGTCATTATTAAAATACTGATAAAATTTAACCAGTACTTAAATAATATTAAACTCAAGACAATAAATCTAACACGTCTATAAAAGGACTCTAGGAAGCTTTCTTCCATCATCACTTAATCCCTAAAATACCAAGATGTATAAGAAAAAGAAAATATGGGTTCCAAAGAGAGATTTCAGGAAGGTAGCACTACTGAATGCAGCAACTCAAGCAAATCAAAGCAAGACAATAGCTGAAGAACCAGCAAGCAACCATACAGCTTCGTAAGTGCTCTCCTTTTCAGCATCCGTTGTGAAGACACACAGAAGAAGAAGATCTTCTGGATCCAGACGCATAAACAATCTTAGGAAGGAGGCTTTAGAGTTTGCTAAGGAAGAATGGAAAACTTTCTTAGACAATCTAGACATGTCAGATGATCCTAGGGAGTTCCTTAGGACACATCCATTAGACTAGAAAAAATCTAATTGTCTTGTAATAGCTTCCTTTTTATAATAAAATAAGTTGCAAGCATTTGAGTTCTTTTATCTATTTTAGATTCTCAATGAACAACAAGAATAAATATTAATTAGTTAAAACTGAACACAAGCATGAACAAACTCTGAATTTATTAATAAGATGCTTAATACAAAGATTTCAACAACAATACAAAGCATAACTATGCAGAAATCTAACATCATAATCTTTCATAGATAACTTCAAACTTGTCTCTCCAAATTATGGAAGAACTAGCCTCAGAACTTATGTTAACCCTTTGCTGAACAAGTATTTCAGAAATAACTCGTCCAAAAGGTATGGAGAAGGTATTTCCTTTTTGAAAAGAAGAAAGTGACATCTTCGGATGGTCAAACATAACTTGAGGAAGATCAATCTTAAAATCTAAATTAAGAAGTAGAAGCAGATCTTTTTCAATAGGGTCCATATGGTCTAAATCTTTATCCTTAGGTAGTAAGTTTGAATTTAGACTCCAAACAACAGCATCAGGAAGAAGATTAGAAACCACTAATGTATTAAATGGATCTACAAAGATATGCCAAGTAGGAAGATAGTGTTCCCAAACAAGAGTTCCTGGGATTTCTCCAATCTCCTCACAATTGATCACATTTGAAATCGCTTTAGAGGTTACTGTAATAGAAATACCAGTTACTCTAGAGAAAATAGCATACTCAGAATACAGCTCAATAATAGAGGCATTGATCCAAAACTCTTTGACAAGACTTGGATAAGTGAAACCGTAGAGCATCTCAAAGTAGCCATTCCACCTTTGTTTAGACACAGTCTCCCAGAAGTTGAAACCAATCTTAAGCAACTCATCAAAATCCACAAACTTTTCATTGATGATAACCAGCTGATTCAAAGGAGAATAAACTGAAGAACTCATGTCAGGTTTGGTTTGGTCAGCACACAAACAAGAGGAAAAGAAGAAAAAGAAGAAGAAGAAGAAGAAGAAGAAGAAGAAGAAGAAGGAAAAGAAACTGAATAAGAATCTTACAGAAATAAGAATCTTGTCAGAAAAAGGACACAATGATGTTTCAAAGGACAGAGAATGGTAACAACAAGTACTAATAGAGAAAACATCATTACCCAAAGGTTCTTTATCCAGCAGATATTTCAATTCCACGAGATGAGTTTCACCTTTATGAAAGGTTAATGATTAAAAAATCTTTTAAAATACTTTTTACTTAAACTACTATGACAGTAAAAAAGAATATTCTTTTGAAACTTTGAAACTGACAACTTTCAGAAGCTATCAACTATCAGAGTCTAGTAAGTCTAGACTTAGACAGAGATATCATCTGTTAGTCACAGGTCTCTAAGGTTCTATTCAGAAATAGCACTTTATCTTGAAACAAGAGTCATAAGTGATAGATGAATATTGAATTGTCTTCTCTAGACAACTAACACGCAACAATATCAACACAAAAGTGAGAATACTATTTTCATAATTGTGATCATCATCTGGCTTGATAAGACATTCAATATAGACAAACACAATAGAATTTCCTCTTAAAGATTTCTAAAGTTCTCTTTCTTCAAAAGAATTTCTCTAGAGATCTAACATAAACTTTGTATTTATATCTAAGCAAATGTTTCATTGAATCAAGAGATAAGCCAGAAAAGAAAAAACACACCACACACTTTTTTTTTGGTTTGGCCAGACTCGATTCAGTATTCTGACTTGACCAATAGAGTCTGAACATAGCTTTGAGTGGATTCTGATTCAATGGTTGTCTAACCACTGATTCCACTACTCTCACCAAATTCAGTACCACTAGTACTTGAATCTGGTTTGTTGGCTCTTCTTCCAATCAATGTTGTAAACAACCTTATAGAAGACGCATCTGCTTATTTCCTTGATATCTGTAGTAGATACATTATGATACTCATATTTCTATAAGACCATACATGAAAGTACAAACAGACTCTTCTTTGCCTTACATCTCAATCTAACAGCAGATCATAAGTCACTCCAGAGTATGAGTATAGAATGAGATATGATAGGAACAGAATCTTGTTCTAAGCATTGTCAATAATCTCATTATCTTTGATTAAATCTTTTGACTTTGAAATCATTGACAAGCTCAGAACCATATGGTGTTAGCTATCAGAGATTGACATCAAGCAGATCAGGGTACTGTCTTAGTACGACTAACAGAGCTCAAAGAGAAGTTAAAGATTCCTCATAGAAATGTCTTTTAAAACAAGATCCATGATGGTCCTCAACCAAGAAGCAATGAAGTTTCTTAAGATATCGTCTTAAAGAACAAACTCCATATAATCAAATATTTTGAAACAAGATAGCTTTAACAATATCTCTTGCTTTTCAATACTTGATTTTTTATTTCAAAACACAGATGCTTTTTTTCATCTGTATTCTGCACTAATATCAGCTTCAAACGATTAAACATTGAAGAGCATCTAATATTAGGTTCTAGTAGTATTTTCTTCTTACTTTCAGATTTGGGAAATCAGTTGAAATGCAAATATTTCAGAAGCTTTTGAAGTTACTCTTCTATCAACAGATATCACAATCCATTCAGCCAATATGGAAGTCCTTCTAACAAGAAACCTAAGTTTCTCATCATTAGTCATTCCAAAGAACTTAAGCTAAAAAGAGAAGGTGATCTGTTGAATAGTTTTTCCTCATCCAAATTCATTTCTTTCCTTTGAAGACTGCAATACAAACCTTTAGAACACAGCAGATTCAAGATTTAAACATAAAAAAAATTGTGACTTTATATTTAAGTCAAGGAACAATCTTCTCATAATTTGCTTGAAAAGATTAGATGAAGTGTAACTACTTCAAGCTTCAAAAACTGATCCCCACAAACCCAAGCACAAGACTTCAAATATAGTCAAAGCATCAGACATATGAATGATGTTGATATACTTAGAAGTGAGATAATGCATCTACCAGAATGCAACAACCTCTGAAGATATTCAATATGCATCTTCTGATTTGGTGAAAGAGATTTTCAAAATGATCATCTTTAACACAATCAACTTCTATAGTAATTCGTTTTTCAAGGATATTCTATAGACCTTCAGCAACCCTTTATCAAGTCCAATTAGTTAAAAATATGTTTGGCTTTCCATCATTTAAATTCAATGGAATCACCCATTTGAATATGGTAGGAAAAGCCGTATGATATTTTTCATGTGGCACTTGATTCCTTCTTGAAGAAGAGGTTGCTCGCCAAGACATCTCCGTCTTATGCCTACGTATCCTCAATCGGACGAGAAAGAGGAAATCAGAGTACTCGTAGTTTGACATACGAGTTGGTAAGTGTTTTTTTATGAGCGACGTTAGGTTCGCGTCCGGCAGTTAGGGTCGATGCCTGTTTACGACTGAACGGAAATAACGTGCTCTTTACTGAAAATGATTTGAAACCCAACAATCCCTGAGGATGAAAAAGATTTGAACTTTGTTTGTGTTTTTTAGACAGAAGTGGATTGAAGTTAGTTTGAAACTCGCATTGTACTAAAGTCTATGACATAGGAGCGAATGCGTCGCATGGTCGCCCCCAATGGGACGTATGCTAAACACTCTAGAAGAGTGAAGGGAGACCCCTCATTCTTCATTTCCTATGTACTTAAAGCTCATGGAGCACAATGTTCGTTGTACTTATTAAATGTTTTAGACTTATTTTCTGAGATGAGAAGAGAAGACTCAGACTGAAAAGAAAACACTAATGGGAATCTGAAAATCCTAATGTTATCATACAAAATGGCCCTAAGGTCAAGATGAAAGGGAAGTCTACCTAATGTTAGCCTACAAAGAATTGAAAGCTTAATGTCTATCCTACTCCAAGCTTAATCAAAGATTAAGTTGGACTAGGGAATCCTAAGGGAACATTCAAGAGCAAATATAAGACTTAAACAAGTCTTAAGACTTAGGGGAGAAGAAAGAAGTAAGAGACGAAGAAGAAGATGCAACAAAGTGAACAAACATGGAAGTTTAACTCAAGAAGCAAAGCAACAAGGCAAACATCATACTCATACAAAGTAATCACCAATCATCATGTCCAAGCAAACAAGATCATGCAAGACAAACTGTTCAAACACACTCAAGTGATCTAGAATTCCATAAGAGATGTAACAAGACAATAGAACAATGATAGATGAGACCAAATAAGGTAAGACACAAGATAGGGCAGCAAGCACATCATGTCATGACAAACTCAAATCATCAAAGAAGGAACATCATCCATCACACTCAAAACATATGTCAAAACTAGGCAAAACATCCATACACAAGACAAGTGAAGCATGAGATGAGGTGAAATGATCATGGAATAAGCCCATAAACATGAGGACTAGAATGTCAAACATATTAACTGAGGCATACAAATGTCATTACGCATTATTAGGGTTATGCTAAGAGGCATCATGGAAAACTAAATTAAGAAAGTTCAAAAATCATATCCAAATCATCATCAAAGTTGACAAATCAAACATAAATTGAAAAAAGATCACAAGACAATTAAACCAAGGCTTAAAACACCCTAGGGCAGCATGTTATCTATCACCAAAACATCATAAGATTCATCCAACATAGACATGCCAAACTAGGTCAAGGTTCATACATGTGTAAGAAAGGATCAAGCCACAATGGAAAATCAAGGAAAAATAGAATAGAACCCTAATTAAATCCCAAAAAATATTCCAAGCCATACCATATATGTCAAGATTGAGTGGGCAAAAGTATTCCTATGATATTGCATAAATGCATCCCAAAATAAAATCAAGAAGCTCAAGTATGACAAAAATCGAGCACAAATTGAGGGTCAACAAAAGTCAAATGGCAAGTTACTTAAAGTAACTTAAACCAACTTCAAACAAGCATCAAAACAACCTCTAATGAGTGCCTAAGTGTGGCTAATAAAATCCGCCTCAAATGATGAGCAAAAGCCAAGAAATCTCCTAACCCTAGATGAAGGTTATCATTGGAAATACACTCACAAGATAAATCCAAATAAAAATATTGAAAAATAGGTCAACATGTCAATGGACCAGAAACATATTTTTGGTGATTTTTAAAATGAGTTTTGCAATTAAAAATAAAATAAAATTTGAATGAAGAAGAAATAAAATAAAAAGGAAATAAAAGAACCATTGGGGGTGTATCAGCAAATCAAGGATGAATTATGGTTATGTTGAAATACGCTGGTGGGCCAAAAATGGAGGGTGACAATAGCAATTCGCAGGCCCAACGCCCAAACAAAATCAAAACAAAAATAAAAAAACTGAAAGTTAAATGAAACTGAGTGTTTTGCTCAGACACATCACCCAGTCAACCATGCCATGCAGGAAGTCAGCTAAACACGTCAGCTTCTGACCAAAGACCTAAGACGCCTCCGGCCACGGTACCAGAGGTGGGTCAACAAACCAACACCAAACAACGCAAACCATACATCTTTCACAAGGGTTTCTCATGCTGGTCACAAATCCATCATCAAATATAATTTAAAACAAAGTTAACACCATGAATCGAAGCAAACAAGATTTCATGTCAAATCTGAAACCTTAATATACAAGCTCACAACCATTGCAAACATTGCCTATTATCAAGTAGGACTTCGGAACACTCAATCACATGCTTAAAACTTGCTAAAAATGAAAGGAATAAGTTCAAGAATATTACCTCACGGTGAGCTTTGAATTCCTCTTTTCCACGTGTGAAGAAAATCTCCAACTCCTCTTTTAGCTACTAGTAGCACCCAGAAGAAGGAACGAAACCAGAAAATGGACCAAGGAGCTCTCAAAAGGCCAACTCGATAGTGAGAAAAAATGAGAGAAAATGGAGTGAGCTAGGGTTATGTTTCCTCAGAATGAATGGCTGCTGCTGAAGGATTAGGGTTTTAGAGGTTTTATATGGATGATTTGAGGTTAAAGAGTGAGTTTTACTGTGGTAACATGAGGTAACAGATTTGATGAGAATTTTGATAAAATGGAGGGTGGTGATGCTGTCACATGAGCCAGCCCTCATGTGGTGAGGTTGTTGTGATTTTGTTCTGATTTGGAGAGAGAGTGTGAGCCGGAAATTGTGAGTGGAATTGAATTCTTGTTATGCAAGTTTTGAAATTTTCTCCTTTTGGCAAAAAGTTCAAAAATAACACAAGATGGTACTAAGCATGCTTGGCTTGGAATGTCAATGTTTTGCAAGGCTTTTTGGCAAGAATTTGGTGAGACAATGCACATGAAATGAGGCCAAGGCAAGCTGCTACAAAAGTTGGTTCAAAATGTTTCATGACATGCCATGAAAACATAATCATATAGACAGCTTTGATCCACCATAACTCAATGATCCTTGATCCCATTTGTGCAAACTTGTGCTCATTAGAAAGCTTACATATCAAGGAACAAAATTGATGTTCAAAGAAGCTTGAGATAATGCTTGTAAGTCCTTTGAAAATGATCATGAACATTCGTATTCAATGTTGTCCAAAACCAAACCAAAAAATTTCTAAGTCTTTGAAATTTGACATGAAAAATTATGAACTTGTAAGCATCGTAACTTGGTCAATTTTAATCTAAATAAGGACTTCTCGTAATGGTTGGAAAGCTTGGAACAAGGCCTACAACTTTCATGTTTGAGAAAATTTAAGATGAGTCTTGAATCATGATGGAAATTGGCTTGGAAGATGGTTGAATTTAGGTTAAAACTTTCCAAAAATGGAAAGTTCTCAAGAACCCTAATTTCCAAAAATGGCAACTTTCAACTTCTTGATTATTTTGTGATTCCTTTGACATTTCTTGATCAAATTTGGTCCATTGGTCATGCTTGACATGAGGATTGAGAATTTGACCTCAAAAAGTCAAGGATTGACTTTTTCACTGCACAATTGACTTTATCCCCAATTCTCCTGATTTTCAATCTCTTGACCAATTGAAACCCCTCTACATCAAATTGATGGTCAATCTTGCATACCTAGGCACCTTGGGGTATATGGAATACCATGGAATCAAGTCTTGCTCTAAGAATCAGAAATAAACTGATTTTAAGTAAAACCCTAATTTTGGCCCCAAATATTAGGAGGAATCGACCCAAGCCCAAAACTCAAATTCCTCTGAGTATGATGTGAATCCTCTTAAACAAAGATGAATTGTGCAATATGATGATGATAAAGCTTCAAAATCTTGCCCATTGGAGTGTTATACCCAAGAACTCCAAAAACCCTAACTTGAGAATTCAAGCTAGGAGGATGTGATCAGTGCTTCAATTGATTATGAGACATGTCTTGATGAGGTGAGGGCCTTGAGGCTTTGAGGGAGCCCCAAGGTTGAAAAATAAACTCAAGCTTGCCTTTGGAATAGATGCTCTTCTCCTTGAGAAACCAGTCAAGATACCCTGGTCCCTTGTCTAGAACCAATGATATGCACAAATGATAATGCAAAATGAAATGAGACATAAGCCAGTTAGTGATAGAAAGAGGATGGAAAATTTCAGGGTGCTACAGCTGCCCCTATTCAATCGACCGTGGACCTGTAGGGATGAGAGCAACGGCTTTCAGATATTCGTGGTACGCGGAGATTGAATACTAAAAGAACCTGGAAATTTGCAAACTGTGGGGAGATAACCATAAAGTGTTTGCCAACCGAAGGTGGACTCAGAATAAAGACGCCACTAGAAAGCGGACTTGAAAGGGATGTCAGCCGGAGGTGGACTCACAATTAAGGAGTGAAAGAGGGAATGCCGGCCGAAGGCGGTCTCACATCAAACAAATGCAACTTGAACATGGATTCTCACCAAGGAATGCCGACCGGAGGCGGTCTCACATCTAACAAGAAAGTGAACATCTAGAAGAATGTCGGCCGGAGGCGGTCTCACATCAAAAGGATAATAACCGAAAGTGACTTCATCAAAACACAAAGATAGGTTGACACGAAGGCAGACTCATATCCAAACACAAAGGTAGGCCGACACGAAGGCGGTCTCATAACCAGAGGTTACCATCACAAGATGGATTTTCAAAAGGAGACACGAAGGCAGACTCAGATCCAAACACAAAGGTAGGCCGACACGAAGGCGGTCTCATAACCATAGGTTACCATCCCAAGATGGATTTGAGAAGGAAAGCCAACACAAAGGCGGTCTCATATCCAAACACAAAGGTAGGCCGACACGAAGGCGGTCTCATAACTAGAGATTACCATCACAAGATGGATTTCAAAAGGAAAGCCGACACGAAGGCGGTCTTATATCCAAACACAAAGGTAGGCGGACACGAAGGCGGTCTCATAACCAAAGGTTACCATCACAAGACGGATTTCAAAAGGAAAACTGACAGGAAGGCGGTATCATATCCAAACACAAAGGTAGGCCAACACGAAGGCGGTCTCATATCCAAACACAAAGGTAGGCCGACACAAAGGTGGTCTCATAACCAAAGATTACCATCACAAGATGGATTTCAAAAGGAAAGCCGACACGAAGGCGGTCTCATGTCGAAACAAAAAGCTAGGCCGACACGAAGACGGTCTCATAACCAAAGGTTACCATCACAAGATGGATTTCAAAAGGAAAGCCGACATGAAGGCGGACTCATATCCAAACACAAAGATAGGCCGACACGAAGACGATCTCATAACCAAAGGTTACCATCACAAAAAGTATTTCAAAAGGAAAGCCAAAACGAAGGCGGTCTCATATCCAAACACAAAGTTAGGTCGACCCGAAGGCGGTCTCATAACCAGAGGTCATCCTAAGATGGATTTCAAAAGGAAAGCCGACACGAAGGCGGTCTCATATCCAAACACAAAGGTAGGCCGGCACGAAGGCGGTATCATAACCAAAGGTTACCATCACAAGATGGATTTCAAAAGGAAAGCCGACACGAAGGCGACCTCATATCCAAATATAAAGGTAGGCCGACACGAAGGCAGTCTCATAACCAAAGGTTACCATCACAAGATGGATTTCAAAAGGAAAGCCTACACGAAGGCGGTCTCATATCCAAACACAAAGGTAGGCCGACACGAAGGCGGTCTCATAACCAAAGGTTACCATCACAAGATGGATTTAAAAAGGAAAGCCGACACGAAGGCGACCTCATATCCAAATACAAAGGTAGGCCGACACGAAGGCAGTCTCATAACCAAAGGTTACCATCACAAGATGGATTTCAAAAGGAAAGCCTACACGAAGGCGGTCTCATATCCAAACACAAAGGTAGGCCGACACGAAGGCGGTCTCATAACCAAAGGTTACCATCACAAGATGGATTTCAAAAGGAAAGCCGAAACGAAGGCGGTCTCATATCCAAACACAAAGGTAGGTCGACACGAAGGTGGTCTCATAACCAGAGGTTAGTAGAATCAACAGATCTATAATGATGACTCTGCTGGGAAAAAGAGAAACCTGAGCAGACAACTCTGCAGGGAGTATAAGCATGATGAACAAATTCATCGTCAACTTCACAGGGGATAACATAAGATTGAATCTCCGAGGCCAAAAACCCTGCTGAGGAATTCATACTGAATGACCTTCCTGATCACAACCTCTGCTGAAGATGAAACCCAAAGAGAACTTCCCCTCTGCTGGGGATTACAAATATCACCTGCTGAAGATAAAATCCAAAACCTGATACTGAAAAGTTCCAATAACAATTGGACTTAGAACCCGCTGGGGGATGTCAACAGCTGCTGACTAAACCGTTGGGATGACTACCACCAAACTCTGCTTGGGAAATGAAGTCAATAACACTAAACCTGCCGGAGAATACCCTTGAACTTAACCTGCTGCTGGAGAAACGACTTTAACCTGCCGGGGATGATAGCGTACCGCTGCTGGCGAGATTACCCTTCCTGACCTGATGAGGAAAGTAGACACCACAAAACTATAGGGAATATAAGATCTCTGCCAAGGAGAGACATTCAATAAATCTCATGCCGGCGATGCAACATTATCATGTTTAAGACAGTCGGCTTCTGAATACTCGCTAGGGAGTAATAAACCACTCTGACCGGGGAAAGTGATCATCTGCGCTCTTGTTGGGGAGATAAAAATTCTCAATGCTCTGCTGAGGGTGTTATATCTTCTATGCTATAGAGAGACTTTACTGGGGAGAGAAAATCATGCCACCCCACAAACATACGACAAACTGAACTGTAAGAGTCACAAACCTCCCTTTTGTAAGAGTCACAAACATCTAATGAAGGGAAGTACCACCGGCAATTGGCCTTTGACTTGTTTGGGAAAGCTAACCACTACCCACAAATCTGCTTAGGGAACGACGATTGACGATATCAGCTTTGCTATGGGACAACATTCTACCCTTACTCCTTTGGGGAGACGGAAACCACTTTACCACAAACTCAAGAAACACCGACCCAACGCTCTTGACTTGTACGGGGAATACGAATTCGTGCTGAAAAGCAATAAACTTCACCAATCTGGCCGGGGGAGAGCAAACTTTTGAACTCTTGCTGGGGGGATAATCAGAATCTTCATAATGCTCTGCCATGAACGATAAAACTTCAATTATAGCAACTCAAATGCCTCACTGGGAAAAGATACCTTTTGGCGCCTTGCTGAGGAAGAGAAATTACATACTGGGAACTACTTTGGCGCTTCATGCTTCTCTTGATCGACTGCGTGTTGATTCTCATAAGTGACTAACGGCCCTTTGAACTCTCCACTTGCCCCAGACTACAGGGTCTAACGGAAGAAATCGTGTCAAGAGGATTTTATAGAAAACGTGGCTTTCAACATGCCCTAAGGTCTTCAAACTCCTGGAGAGATTTATCAGATCTCGACATAACTGCCCCAGACTGCATAATCTATGAAGTAAATTGCCTCGAAAGGATTTGTAATGACTTGAAATATTCTGCCTCGGTATTTTGAACCTTGAAGAGGTGCTTTCAAATAACCGTCTTCAGGAGTGGATAACTTATCGTGCTCTTGAGGTGTCCTGCCCTAATACGAGCCTTTAGGTGAATTTTCCTCTGACTGAATGGTCTTCGAGAGATTTACCGAATCTCGACGTGAATGCCCCCGTTTGGCTGCTTTAGGGAGAGTTTTCAATGTGACTGCTCCAGATTGGCTACATCTTATCACCACTCATCGGGAACGCCCAGGCTGCGCACAGTCTCTTGGCCACGTGCCCCTTGACATGATTGTCCTTCATAATTTTCAAGCATCTCAACTCGACAAGATCGAGCTTCTCGACTGACGTTCATTATGTAAACTTCCCTGATGCTTAAGCACGTGTATGCAAGCAAAAAATGTTCATTATGAGAATGGTAATTCTAATGCAACACATATATTAACCTTGAAGTTTTTTATTGAAAATATGTCGTAAAACCTTGTGAACAAGTCACTATTTACGACCTTGATTTTTGAATCACTACTACGAAAAACCCATTTAACAACGGTTGGGAATGACATATAATGACGTGGGCAAAGGCGTTGTTATGTAGATTATCGTTGAATATATGATACTTACAACCACGGCCTAGTAGGCGTTGTAATAAACTGGAAAGCGCGCTAACTATCACAACGGATTTTACAATACACCGTTGTAATAAAAATAATTGTCCTCGGTTTGATTCCCAGCAGCCCAGTTTTCATATTTATTTTTTCCTGGACAGCGCGCCAGATGTTATAACGGTTATGAAATATAACCGTCGTTAAAGTTTCTGCAAAATTAACAAATATGATCCTGCTTTTATAATTAATCCCATTTTTTTACCTGTATTATTGTTCTCCATATCACAGCACAGCAGAAAAATACAATTCACATTTTGTGATAAAGTTTTCATAATAATATTAATCGTATCATATTCATAATATCACATATACCACATTACAGTTTATCAGAACAAACAACCTACATAAATAAAATATCACATATACCATATTACATAACTTCACATAATTGTAACTTGGTGTATTGGTATCTTGTCTTTTGGTGTCTTGTCTCTTGGCCTGGTGTCTGGACTCAAAATACCTATGATTTCAAATAATTATACTTGTTAGTAAAAATAGTTCTAAACTATAACATACAATTAATATATTATGAATAAATAATAAATTACGTACTTGTTAATTTTCCCATATGCATTCTTCATGATCGAGTCGTATAGCATGCCCGACATCTCCATCAACTTCATCATATGAGGTAGGAACTTGTGTTGTGTAAGAAGGTGTGGACGGAATATCAAGACTTTCATCACTAAGAGGAATGTATTTTCCTTGGAGAACGATTGACCATTTCCCCGATGTAGTGAGTGATTTTAGGATGTGGTTGCGAAGCACGATCGTTCTGGTACTACAGCTCGATTCATTTTTTATCCTATTAAAGCTGATGAAGGAAGGGAAATATATGTCTCCAATTAACCCTGCTTGCATACTGAGATTAAACAGTCAAAACTATTGGTTTATAGATGCTACAAAGATTCGGGGTTTCTCCTAGGTTATTTTGTTGACAAGGGGTGCTTTAGGCTATCGGTTACGATGCTAGGACGAATGTATGAGAGTATGGGATTTTGGGATTTTGTTTAGTGTGCTCGCTAAGATCTTTTCTTTCAATCTTATGCCTACATATTCTCATTTACCGAAACAGGGAAATCAGAGCGTTCGTAGTTCCTCCTATTCTATGGGAGGAAATGGTTGTTTTGGTGTCTTGTTCAAAGCCCAAGACGTGAAGCGAAAGGTAGTTTGTATCTTGTTCAAAGCCAAAGATGTGAAGCTAAAAGTGTTGACCTTAGAGAGAATTTGTCATCTCTAAGGGGGTCTTTTTGTCACAACTGTTGGGTGACTGACTGTAAAGGAGGATTACTTTAACCGGGATTTATGAATCCGGCAATGCCATAATTTCCTTTATAGGGGATTTTAACCGGAAGGAGAAGACTTTAACTCAGTTTAGAGCAATGCCATCTTTCCTTAGGAATTTCTCATACTAAAAGAGGGACATTGGAATGGATGTAGATGATCCAGAGGCTTGCCGCTTACAGCAATTAGATGAAGGGGAAAGAGTTGTTGAAGTTTGTGTACTGTGAACGAGGCACAACTTTGATGCTAAAAGGTTGATTGGACCAACCAGTGGTTTTCTTATACAAAGCCTAAGAGGAGGCTAATATGTGTCTCGTACAAAGCCCGAGAGAGAGGCTAAAAGGTTTTGACTCGACGATGGAGTCTTTTGGTATCTCGTATAAAGCCCGAGATGAAGGCTACTTGACTTAACAAGAGAGTTTTTTGTATCTCGTACGAAGCCCGAGATGGAGGCTAAAATTTGTTTGGCACAATAAGAACCTTTTTGTATCTCGTATAAAGCCCGAGATGGAGGCGAAAGGGTGATTGACTCAACGAGGGAGTCTCTTTATGTGTCTCGTACAAAGCCCGAGAGAGAGGCTAAATGTTGTTTGACTCCGCTGGGGAGAATCATTGTATAAAGCCCAAGAGAGAGACTATGGTTACTGTTTCAGTTGAGTGACAGATCCAGTATACTGATTTTAAAGAGAAAATCAGTTCTTATATGAGTAATGTTTGCACTCAGGGATTTGATTCGAGGATCCGGGCTATTTCTGTTCTTTAAGGAATTGGGAAATCCGAAGGGTATTGAGACTGTCCGAGTCTACGGGTTTTCTTCCTATTTAACGAAGGGGTCACTTGAGAATGTCTGGAAAACTCAAGGAGATTAGACTGTCCGTGTCTAGAGTTTCATCTTTTGTACCATGCTTTGAGAAACAGTGGTAGACTCTTTGAAAGGACTGTTCTATGCAGAGGACTAATTTATGTTCCTATACCTCTAGGAGGTCGTCGGGACAATTTGTACGAAGCCCAAGAGGAGGCTAGAAACTTTTAATAAGCCGATTGGTCCTTGTACGAAGCCCAAGAGGAGGCTATCATTCCCAGAGGGAGAATCATTATACGAAGCCTAAGAGGAGGCTGTGAATACTTCTAAGAAGCCGACGGGTCCTTGTACTAAGCCCAAGAGGAGGCGGGGTTGCTTTTAGGAAGCCTGTGGGTCCTTGTACGATGCCCAAGAGGAGGTCGATGCTTTTAAGAAGCCCGTGGGTCCCCAAACCCCGAGAAATTCAAGGCAAGCTATTCACAAGGAATAGATCAAGTCAGGAAATTTTGAGAATTTGGAAGAAACTCGAAGATGCCATTCACGGAGAATACATTCATCTCTGGGAGTAGAGTTTCTTGACAATTCCTAATGAGGACAGTCGAAGAGAAGACTGTATCTGGTGATCCTATTGGGGATCTAGTTGTCTATTTCTATGAATAAACGAAACGGCGTCACCTAGTTCTAGACGTAGTTTCTGGGGAAACTCGAAATATCTATACTATTATTACACAGTTGATATGAGTTTATGAAAGAAGACTTACAGTGAAACAACCCCACAATACAGTTATATGTATATGAAAGCGGTAAATGAAAGCAATAACCACTTACTCGGTTGTAGAGCTTCCATGATGTTTGGTTAGTTGTTCAACAAAGAAAGATTGAAAACAACAGTATATTCAAAATCAAAGGAGAAAGTGCTTTGAAAAAGAAAGATTTGGGGCTTACAGCTCAAGGAGAGGCCCAGGGTTTTATCAGTGGGCGCACTGTTTGAATTTGTACAGAGGGACTTATACAAGTGACTGAGGCCCAAAAAGGTTTTATGTACAAAGGGATGGGTCTTACACTCTCTCAAGAGGCCCAAAAGGTTTAAAGAAAAAGAGTGGGGCTTATAACACGAGGGTAGGCCCAGTTGACTTTTCGTTAAAAATGGCAATCGCGCCGAGATTTTCTTTTAACGCGAATGGGCTTATACAATATCTGAGGCCCAAATGATTTTGGTTAAAAGGGGGTTGGGTCTTACACTCTATTAGAGGCCCAAAGTGTTTAAAGAAAAGAAATGGGTCTTACTACTCGAGGGTAGGCCCAAGGTTTGTTTTTTTTCAACGGATGATGATCGCGTCGAACTTTTTGAAATACAATGGGACTTATACAATAAGTGAGGCCCAAAATGGGTTGTATTTACAAAGGGTTGGGTCTTACACTCTATTAGAGGCCCAAAGTGTTTAAAGAAAAGAAACGGGTCTTACTACTCGAGGATAGGCCCAAGGTTTTTTTTTTCAACGGATGATGATCGCGTCGAACTTTTTGAAATACAACGGGACTTATACAATAAGTGAGGCCCAAAATGGGTTGTATTTACAAAGGGTTGGGTCTTACACTCTATTAGAGGCCCAAAGTGTTTTGAAAATGATTTATGAGGGTTGAATTTGAAATTCTGGTACAGATGTGTGATGTCATAGTGCAATGTCACAACATCGCAATCTGCTGAACAAGGCAATAACAGAAACAATAAATAACACACTGAATTGTTCACCCAGTTCGGTTCAACAACCTACATCTGGGGGCATACCAAGCCAGGAAGGAAGTCCACTATTAGTAGTATCAAATTATAGACTCAACAGACCAGTTGACAATCTACCTAATTTAATCACTACCCAATGACCCTTACACCGTCGCTGCATCAACAACTTGATTACCAACAACTGTACAATCATAGAAGACACCCTTCCATGACACCCTTTGGAGTTGCTTAACAGCTTCCTCCAAGAACAATACCAAACTCAAACTCATTACCTACAGGTTTCTGAGTTACACACAGTGACCATCTCACAGCCCGAGTGGTTCACTTTGACAAAGCCCTAAAGATCTACATCTTGGACCCGTACCCCTTCTAGGTTACAAACATTCTATTTATAACATCATCCCAACAGGACTTGGGCCTTCAAATCATATCATATCTTCTGTAACAAATCTGCTTCTAAATAGATCTTCAATCATATCTTCAATTAAATCTTCAATTATTAACTCTGAATATTCTCCATATCTTTATTCTTTAAATGCGCAACAAACTGATCTTCATAACTGATTGTAACATAATATATCTCTTCCTTGATCTTCGCCTATATTCTCTATTTCTCTTTAGCAGAATTTTTCATTCACGCCAGAAACACGTGCAGCCCTAATCACATAACTGTCTGATGTTTTAATGTTCTGGTATAGTGATGTTAAGACATCGCATGTGACATCACTCTTCAGTACTTTGACTCTTCAACAATAAACCAGAATGTTAGCTATATTGTTAGAAGCTCATGTTGCAACATCAACCATGACATCAACATTGTTTTAACAAAATTTCAGCCAATTACTAGAACTTACAATCTCCCCCTTTGGCTAATTTTGGCTAAAACAACTATATAACCATTACAATTCAGATTATAGCAGTAATTACATCTCTATTTACTACTGTCAGTAGTTATCAGTAACCACTGATCCTAACAGTAACCATCAGTAGCTACTGTGCGCAGCAATCCTGGAGAAACATCTTCTAGGAATATTTGAATGATGTTAAGACATCATGTCTGACACCTTCTTTTGGCAGCACAGCCCACCACAATCACTTCAGGAAGCACATCAGGAGGAAGAAGTAGAAAGTCCCGAAGTTGTGCACTTAGATTACAGATATATGGTGTACATGAGGAAGAAGATTTAAGACACTCCCCCTTGATGTAGCACATTTCTTTTTCCTTTCAACTCAGACCTGGAATCATTGTGGAAGACTCCCCCAGAAAAGAAATGTTTGTCCATTCATCAAAGACCAATGGTGGCATAAGAGACTTCTGCACACCTTCTTTGATCAGACCCCCTGGTTAATCTGTGGCATAACATGACATGTTGAGAAGTGCCATTCTGCCAGCCCAGATAACTCAGAACACAGGTCACAACTGTGTTCATAACTCAGGACACAAGTCACAAAGACTCAACATCAACTCAAGGATGTACCATCCTCTTCTGCTGCATCAGGAATTGTAGGTTCCAAACATAATCACTGCGCAAACCATAAAGACCATCTCTCTCCTTTCTCCCCCTTTTTAGCCACAAATTGGCAAAGGAAACCCTCACAAAACCAGACCCAAGAAGTGCTTACCCAAACACGAATAAAAGCCATAAGACTTATGAGAAAGAACACTCACTGGCTGAAGGAGAACAAACTCACCCCTATAAATAACTGCCTAGTAACTTAGAAACTAACGAGCCTTGAATATGTCAATGGTCTTGGTCAGACAAACGCTATTTTAGGTATCAAAAACTGCATTCAAATTCAATGCCTACCTTCCAAAAACTGCCTTGACTGCCTTAAATATTTCTCAACTAAATCTTACCATAAATTAGGCCAATAACGCTCTATGCATATTCGAAGCCACGTGTTTCACTTTATCCTAACACCACCGTCCAAAATACTTCTCTGTTTGGCTCAAGAAAAACATGTCCTATATCATGTTCTGACATCTCTTCAGACATTGCCTGCTGGCTCATTATCTAACGGGTATAGGTGCATCTTCTCACAACTTTTTCTAGATTGCTTCCAACCATCAGCCAAGTACACCACTTTGCTTTTCAGACCTCTCCTTCATAGGTACTATCTTCACCCAGCTGTGATAGGTCCCATCAACACACTGCACAAGCTTGACCACCACACATGCTGCAATAGGCTATAGTTAATCAGCCTTACATACAAAGCCTTTTATGATATCCCACCAAAAATGCCTCATTCCTCATGGGGATTTTAGATATAAGGTCTGCCAGGTCCAACAAAGACACGAGATACAGATTGTCACCACCTTCTGATCACACTAATGACAACACCCTTCTGTCCTTACATCCACCAGCTCCTAATGAAGTCTTCATCATGAAAGTAGCCAAGTATTTCCTGAACTACTTACCATCAAGATTAGAATCTGCCCATTCTGATCCACACTATGTCAGAACTGCCACTTCAGACAATAATGCTGCTTCTTCAAACTTCATAAGTATGGTACATATCCAACCATAATGTTGTAACAACATGTAGGACATCAGCAACCAGGATGAAGACTATCAAGAAAAACCAAGTGCAGCTTCAAGCATCTGATGATGAATGGGATGAAGATTGGAAGACTTTTCTTGATTCGGGGGGTTGGGATAATCTTTAGACACTTTGTTTGTTGTTTTTACTAATCTTGTAAGCTTTCATCAATGCAATAAATTTCTGTTTTACTTCTGTTCCATTTACAACACTAAATCCTCATGTAAACAACATTCCAATTTGCTTCAAACTAAGTGCCAACACCAAAAGCTCCAGTAATATCATTCTCCCCCTATCAAGGATAACCAGTGTACCTTTGCAAGAAGAACACCTTCCATCAACACAATCCTCTACGCAAATTCTCCACAAACAAAGTTGTCCTTCAGACTCCTCCTCAGAAGCATGTGCACAATTAGCTTCACCAGGGTAGAACCATTTATGTCCACACCAACAAGCCATCCAACAGCCTAATGTCATAACATGTTATCTGACATTTTCTCCTAACCAATCTTCACAATCTTGATCAGCATGCAATCTTCACAATATACATACCTCCATAGACAAGTATTCCCCCTGTCATGGTTACTAATGCTCTAGATGAGGATGAACATTTGAGCATACTTCGGAGCACATGCATTTTGGTACCACTGTCCCTTTCTCTCAAGGCAGTCATTCACTATTAACTCTTCATCTAAGGCAGACCTTCTACTTCATCATTCTCCCGTATGATTATGTAGATGCTCCTTAAGCATGATGTAGGCATCAATCTTCTTTCTGAACCAGGGCATAATCTTCCTCTCATCCTTCTTCAAGAAGAATAGTCTCCTTGAGTCTTACACTCATTGCCCTACTGCCCAAGAGTAACTCAAACTCATCCCTGACAAATTGGATGATACTCCATAGTCATCAATCAACCCCACTAGTTGACTCATCTCCAAAGTGCTTAACCCTTGAAAAATACTTCTCAACACTTCTGCAGTCCTGCACTTTAACCTCAGACAAATACAAAGTCTCCCGTCAATGTATATTGTCATTAGTTGAATGTACAACACCATCCTAATCAGACAAATATGCAAGATACAAAGTTTTATCTGGTCTGACATCCTTTTCCTGCAGACTTGAGGCACTGGTTGATCCTTCTCTCGCTAAACCACACCACTGATCACTTTACATTAGGTAAGTGGCTTGACCTGATAATTCACGTGAGCATAACAAACTTCCTTTGGCTGAGAAGGCAAAGACTGAAATAATGTTTCAACATCACCAATGAACCAGCATCTTCTAATATTTCAAGAATCTTCAAACTTTTGATACCATCCTCATTAAGGTACCACAACTAAGCTTAAGAGATAACTAATCAAGATCTTCACTCCCGCATGAAAACTTTGACAGTGACACTCTTTTGCTTTGGCTCTCCCTTCTTCTTTCATCATCAACAAGGATGAAGGAGTCCCAGTACTGAACAGATGGTCTTCTTCTTCTGATCCTCCAGCCACAAGGCTAATGCAGGCACCAACTCCAATTGACCAAAAGCTGCTTGACATAATACGCTCAGCTTCTTTCTTGATGAATCTTCACACAGCCCAGATGCCTCCTCTTCCAAGTCAGGAGTAGGTTCCAAACAGATGTGATCAACACATTTGTTTAGCCTCCCAAGCATCTGTTATGTCACAATCTCTTCACACCAAAAGATCCTTTAACACAAACCAGAGATTGATCATGCAAGTTTTTTTTTTCAACATGCTTATATAAGAGTTCCTTTATGAGTGGACTTGGGATGAACAAGCTAGTTGAAGATGTCTTCACAAATCACCACATCTTCAGAGGAGAGCAGACTGTTGCAATCTTAACTCAAAACCACCAGGAATTTTCCATCAGATATATATATGCAGCGGAACATACACCAAAAAACTCCTCTACTACCTTCAGGCATAATAACCCTTGCCCAACACTCCAAGTGCACTAGGTCATCATAAGTCAAAACACACAGCAACAGACCTGATAACTTCATTCTTCACTCCAAGGGATAATACAAAGTACTCTGACTATCTTCCTTGCTCATGAACCAGAAAGTATCTTCCCTAGATCTCATCCAGAAACAGACAGGATGCCTGCTCTGATACCAATTGAAATTCTGGTACAGATGTGTGATGTCATAGTGCAATGTCACAACATCGCAATCTGCTGAACAAGGCAATAACAGAAACAATAAATAACACACTGAATTATTCACCCAGTTCGGTTCAACAACCTACATCTGGGGGAATACCAAGCCAGGAAGGAAGTCCACTATTAGTAGTATCAAATTATAGACTCAACAAACCAGTTGACAATCTACCTAATCTAATCACTACCCAATGACCCTTCTACCTAAGTCCTCCCTAGGTAAGAGACTCCATCTCACTTCCTATCATAACTATGATGTCTAGCAGTCAACTACACCGTCACTGCATCAACAACTTGATTACCAACAACTGTACAATCATAGAAGACACCCTTCCATGACACCCTTTGGAGTTGCTTAACAGCTTCCTCCAAGAACAATACCAAACTCAAACTCATTACCTACAGGTTTCTGAGTTACACACAGTGACCATCTCACAGCCCGAGTGGTTCACTTTGACAAAGCCCTAAAGATCTACATCTTGGACCCGTACCCCTTCTAGGTTACAAACATTCTATTTATAACATCATCCCAACAGGACTTGGGCCTTCAAATCATATCATATCTTCTGTAACAAATCTGCTTCTAAATAGATCTTCAATCATATCTTCAATTAAATCTTCAATTATTAACTCTGAATATTCTCCATATCTTTATTCTTTAAATGCGCAACAAACTGATCTTCATAACTGATTGTAACATAATATATCTCTTCCTTGATCTTCGCCTATATTCTCTATTTCTCTTTAGCAGAATTTCTCATTCACGCCAGAAACACGTGCAGCCCTAATCACATAACTGTCTGATGTTTTAATGTTCTGGTATAGTGATGTTAAGACATCGCATGTGACATCACTCTTCAGTACTTTGACTCTTCAACAATAAACCAGAATGTTAGCTATACTGTTAGAAGCTCATGTTGCAACATCAACCATGACATCAACATTGTTTTAACAAAATTTCAGACAATTACTAGAACTTACAGAATTAATCCAAAAACCCTAATTTGTTTTCAAAAATGTGTTTTAATTGAATAAAAATTTAATTAAAATAATCAAAATTGTTTAGCATAGGAAAAACAAATTGTGATCTTGGATTAATGCTTCAAAAATTAAGTATTGACCTACAAAATAATTAGAAAGCATTAAAAGTTGCAAAATTAAGGTGGAAAAAATATTTTAAATGTCAAAAACAATTAAAACATTAATTCTTTGCAAAACTATCAATTATATAAAATAAATAATATTTTTGGGATTTTTTGGGAAAATAAAATATTTTAACATTTTTGTGAATTATTAAAAAAGAATCAACTCAAAATCATTAAAACTCAGAGAGAAATTAATTTTTGAATCAATTAAATAGAAATCACAAAATTCAAATATTCAAATATTGGAAAATGGCGCCAAGAACAAAGGCAAGAACACGCGCGTTTTTCAGTTTTGCCCAGATTTGCATTTTCTCTTCAATCTCACTGAATACTTAATCATATCATGCAATCCACATACCAATCAACTCGTTTTAACCTCACGATCATGTTTATGGTATTTAATTTCATTTAAATTAAACATATAACAAGAAATCACGAAAAATCCTCAAGAACCCTAATTTCTGCATGAAGGCTAGGATTTTTTATACACGATTCAAACAATGCAATTAATTGAGGGGAAACATTCCATGCATGATTATGAACATATGGCCAAATAATTGTGCAGCAAAAATTGCATGGATCATAGAGTTAGAAGAGCTCATGCTTACCACTTGCAACTGGTGATCGTGATTTGTGTTGGAGGTGTTACAGCTAGGTTCCAATGATCTGGATAGCTTCCCTAGGTGCCATGGAGTGTGTATGAATGCTTGGAATGGATTGAAATGATCTGGTACTTGAGATGGTACCCCAACTGCAAATCTGTCAAGAACTTGAGAAATTGGCTGGTGATTTTGTGAAATCTGTGTTCCAGATGTTATGTGAGTGTTTGGATCACTTCTATATGATGTATATGAGGTGTGTGAGTGATTGGTTTGATTGGAAAAGCTCCCAAACTCAAAACCTGATAGTGACTTGCCTTAGAAGGCAAAATTGGAGTGAAAGAAGAGATTTTGAGGAAAGCATCTATTTGATGGCTTTGGTGTACTCAAACTGATCACAATTGAGCTATATTTATAGTAGATCAAGTTTGTTTTGCAAGGAATAGTGAATGGCAACTGCTGAGTAGGTTTGGCCAATGTTGGCAAATGAAAATCCAAGTCTCCTCTACCCAATAGGTTAGGGCATAAGATGCTGGTTCCCTTGGTCTTGGATAAGTCTTGACTGAATTCAGTTGAGAATGGCTCAGTCTATGCCACCTTGATGCTTCCATTGAATGCTCCAATCCAAAATTGGAGTCTTGTCCCTATTTTGGCAATTCTAGGTTCAACATGCTATTTCTTGTTCCAAAGACTTTGGAGGCTTGGCTCAGTGATTGTCCCCTTTAGATTCAATCCTCAGAGGTGTCCAAGTGGATAGGAGCATTTGGATTTGGCTGATTTTGGCAAATCGAGCAAAAATGCAAAATCTGCCTTGCCTTGACAGATTTCAACAAGGCAACTTGCCAATGTTATATCTCATGACTCAAATTGAATTTGGTAATGTTCTTGGCCATTATGGAAAGCCCTTACATGATACAACAACTATTTAAACATGTTTGGTTTTGATCTCTTTTGAATCCAAGTGAAAAATCCCCCTACATTTGGTAAAAAGTAGGGTAAAATCTGACTTAGTGAAATTTTCACTAAGTGTTGGAACAAAGTGACTTTTCTTGATTTTGATCACTCCATAACTCAAAATCCATGAGGAATTTGGACATAGGTCAGTATGAAGCTTTTGTAGAGGGAAATGAGATCTACAAATCAAGCTTTGAATGGGGAACAATGGCCTTGTGGTTTAGGAGTTATGGTCCTCCAAAGTTGGCACATTAGTGTCACTTTTTCCATAACTTAGAAATTTTTCTAAGTTTTTATGGTTACCCCTTTTACAAGTTATCCCACTTTCTTTGATTTTTCTTGATGAATGATGATTCAAATCATACATTAACATCATTTTAGGGTTAAAAATCCATTTTGGTGAAAAATCTCAAAAAGTCAAAGTTGACTTTTGTGCATAGTTGACTCTTTATCAGATGAATTCCAAATTGTGCAATTCTTCATGAAATCATGTTCTTGACCTAAATCAAACTTGATGGACATGTTCCATGGGTGTCATAGGGTATATTGATTCATGTCCTAGGGCTTGGGAGCATGTCCTGGTCAAAAGTCAAAGTTACAGTTGACTTTTCCCGCGAAACCCTAATTGTGGTGCAGATGAAATTGAGACTTGTTGCTCAAGCTTCTTGGATTAATCCATTGTTCCAAATGGATCAATATGGTATATTAGAGACCCTAAAATCCTCCTTCGAGGTCTTGGCTCATGTTTTGTCCCAACAGTCAACTTAGGGGTGAATTAGGTCAAGAAACCCTAATTCCTGATTTTTTATGAATGCATCCCCTGAGGAAAAATTGACTTGATGATTGGGTCCATGAGGTCCCATGAAGTATATTAGGTTATGTTTTGGATCATTGGCTTGTGGCCAGATGAAAAATTTCCATCTGGAGGCCCTGGTCGACCAAAACCCTAATTTGGTGACACTATCGATCTTGAGACTTGATCCACCTATAAGGGAGCAGCCTTGTGCTTGATCCTTGAAGTGGGAGTCCTTTTGATCCATTGTGGATGTTAGACAAGTTGAATATCATGTCATTCCTTGATTGATCCTTTGTCTAAGGCTCTGAGAGGGCTTAAAACCCTAATTTTGATTGTAGTGAATGCTCAACAACCCTTGAGGCATTTGATGAGGCATGAAGGTACATCCATATTATGATGATGATTTGCACAATGATGGGAAGTCTAAGTGGTCAAAATTTGGGGTATGACAGATGCCCCTGTTTAATCTTCTTAGACACGAAGGTGTGAATGGCGAAGGTATTCGGGCATTTGGGGTGCAAGAGGATTAAATATCGGAATACCCGAAATTTTGACGGCGTCTATGAATGGTAATTCATGCATTCATCTTCTTTTGCTAAGTAATGATGCTTATAAAAGGTAAACTTCCCCTCGATCCTGGTCTTCAGCCCAGGAACTGGTCTCAGTTTCTGATTTAAACATCACCTCGATCCTGGTTTCCTACCGAGGAACTGGTCTTAGTTTCTGATGTAAACTTCCCCTCGATCCTGGTTTCCTACCGAGGAACTGGTCTTAGTTTCTGATGTAAACTTCCCCTCGATCCTGGTTTCCTACCAAGGAACTGGTCTTAGTTTCTTTCGTCAATAAACTTTACCGACAAGGGACGCTATTCGTAGCGGCTTTCCTTCAAACTTCTCGCCGAATTTTCCTGTGGAGATGCTATTTGAGTGGAAAAAGTTTTGATGTCAGACTTGCTGGGGAACCCAGTCGTCTGAGTTGTAGAGGTGCACAAACTTATCTGTTTGGATACGCCATTTGTCGAATCTACTGGGGAAAACGAGTCTATTGAGAGACTGCTTTCGTTCGGGGTCTTTACATCATACTTTTCTCGGAGATCTTCTCGGAGAAACGCCATATGATGTGATCCAATTTTGAGGTGCCGATGACCTTTTCATCAGTGGGTTTTTCGGAGAAAAACTGCCGAATCTCCGATTTAGGAGGCTTTCTCTCGGGATTTTCTTTAATCCGGGAAAACAAGGATATCATCTTCAATGGCGAAGAGTGATGTTAACTGAGGGCTCTCTGTTCTTTCAGAGGTTCAAGTTATCAAAGTGGTCGAGGACCCAACTTCAATCCAGAAATAAACTGGAGGAGAGAAATTGTTCAGACGTAACACTTCCTGACGAGGAAATGGCTGACAACTCGATTGAGAGGACTTTTATCACTAGGGGACAAGACCGACTAGAGTGATAGTGATGCAATATGACTGTGAATGTAAATCAATAATGCATGATGCATGTATGTATATGCTGACAAAACTGACACGACATACAAACTAAAAGATGAACACGACTGGATACTCGGCCATTGTAGGGCGAAGAAGTACCGCTGGTTCAAGATAGCAATTCTGCCTTTCTTAGGAGAGATAGTCCCTGTTGGGAGCTATGTTGATCGGGCTTAGGAGATGAGAACTCGGCCGAAGCGTGTCAGACGAAACAAGTCCTCTGACACAGTTGATCCCTTCATTCAGGCGTACTGGCATAGAAGGAGTACTTTGATTACGTACTTTAAGGTTCAATTACTTCTGGAGAAGCGATCGATGTTCTTCTGATGTTCAATAGTCAAAAGAAATTGCCGTCTTTATTAAAAAGCAGAAAAAGTTTTAACAAGTAAATTCATTTTTGTTTTATTTCAAGAATTGTTAATCATGTTAACAACGTCGTTCTGTAAAGCTAAAACAAATAAGAATTACAAACAAAATCACAAGGGCTCAAATTTTATTGATAAAATGGAGATCAGCCAAACGCGTGATTCCATTGAGTATTTACAAAGTTAGAAAATGGTAATTTACAGGGAAAAGGGCTACGTTGAAACATAACGACCACTATCCTTCTACCAACTTTGAATTCAGGGCATCCTGAGCTTCTGTCGAAGATGACCTTGACTGGAGTTTTCCTCCGATGGATGGTGTAACTGCTGCTGAGGGACCTGCCTCTGTTGAACGTAGTTACTTGCCATTATACCTAATTTTTGCCTGGATTGTACTGTGATGTTTCCAATCCACCGGGATGATTTTTTTTATTTCTCTAAATTTTGCCTGGACCGCCCTTTCGGGTTTTTAATCCACCGAGACGTTTTTTTTAGTTTAGGCGAAGTATTTCTTGACTACATCAACATTCGTGGGGTAGGCAAATTCCTCTCCGTCCATGGTTGCAAGTCTCAAGGCGTCGTCTGAGAAAGCTTTCGTGACCACATAGGGGCCATCATAATTCGGAGTCCACTTGCCCCGAGAATCAGTGAGAAATGATTATATCTTTTTGAGCACAAGGTCTCCTTTCCTGAAGACGCGAGGTCGGACCTTTTTGTCGAACACCTTTTTCATTCTCTGTTGATACAGCCGACCATGGCATAGTGTCGTGATTCGCTTCTCTTCGATCAGGTTCAGTTCGTCGTGTCGACTTTGACACCATTCAGCTTCGGTGAGCTTAGCTTCCATCAATACTCGGATTGACGGGATCTCTACTTCTATGGGGAGCACTGCTTCCATGCCATACACTAGAGAGAAAGGGGTTGCCCCTGTTGAAGTGCGGACAGATGTGCGATAACCGTGAAGAGCAAAGGGTAGCATCTCATGCCAGTCTTTGTAGGTTACAACCATCTTTTGAATAATCATCTTGATGTTCTTATTGGCCGCTTCTACCGCTCCGTTCATCTTGGGTCGGTAGGGAGATGAATTATGATGTTCAATCTTGAACTCTGCGCATAACTCCTTCATCATCTTGTTGTTCAAGTTAGATCCATTGTCAGTAATGATCTCGCTTGGAACACCATAACGGCAGATGATATTGTTTTTGATAAATCGGACCACCACTTGTCGGGTTACATTGGCGAATGATGCTGCTTCGACCCACTTGGTGAAATAGTCAATGGCTACCAGGATGAACCGATGTCCGTTTAAAGCCTTAGGTTCAATCAAGCCAATCATGTCGATTCCCCATATGGAAAAAGGCCACGGGGAAGAAAGAACTTTGAGATGTGATGGCGGTACATGAATTTTGTCGGAGTATATCTGACACTTGTGACACCTCCTCATGTACTTGTAGCAGTCGGATTCCATGGTCAACCAGTAGTACCCTGCTCTTAGAATTTGTCTCGCCATTGTGTTCCCGTTGGCATGAGTGCCAAAGGATCCTTCATGAATTTCTTTCATCAGCATTTCTGCTTCTGGTCTGTCTATGCATCGGAGCAAGACCATGTCAAAAATTTTCTTATAGAGAGTGTCACCGCTCAGGAAGAAGTTTCCAGCCAATCTTCTGAGGGTTTTCCTGTCTTTTCTTAGTGCCCCGGGTGGGTACTCTTGTTTCTAAAGGAAGCATTTGATATCATGATACCAAGGTTTGTCGTCTATGACTGCTTCAATCGTGAAGATGTAAGCAGGCCATTCAAGGCGCATTATGTCGATCTTAGGTAAGTCGTTCCATTGAACTACACTAATCATGGAAGAGAGAGTGGCTAATGCATCAGCCATGTGATTCTCTTCACGAGGGATATGATGAAACTCAACTCTGTTGAAGAAAGGTAGCAACCTTCTTGCGTAGTCTTTGTAAGGAATCAATCCTGATTGGTATGTGTTCCAATCTCCTTTTATCTGATTGATAACCAAGGCTGAATCGCCGTATACGTCCAAGTTTTTGATCCTCAAATCAATCGCTTCTTCAAGACCCATAATACAAGCTTCGTATTCGGCCTCGTTGTTCGTACATTTGAACGTAAGTCTGGCAGTGAAAGGAATGTGGGTACCCTGAGGGGTAACAATGATTGCCCCAATTCCATTTCCATAATGATTAACTGCTCTGTCAAAGACAAGTCCCCATTGGGAACCTGGTTCTGGCCCTTCACTGGGTAACGGTTCATCGCAATCTTTCATTTTTAGATACATGACATCTTCGTCTGGGAAGTCAACCCCAATTGATTCTTGATCGTCAATTGGTTGATGAGCCAAATGATCGGCTAAAATACTTCCCTTAATGGCTTTCTGAGCGTGGTACTCTATGTCATATTCTGATAACAGCATCTGCCAACGGGCAATCCTTCCCGTGAGAGCAGGTTTTTCGAAGACGTACTTGATTGGATCCATTTCGGAGATTAACCAAGTAGTATGACGAATCATGTATTGGCGAAGACGTTTGGCTGCCCAAGCCTAAGCGCAACAAGTTTTCTCAAGCATTGTGTACCAAGTTTCGCAGTCGGTGAATTTCTTGCTCAAATAGTAAATGGCAGACTCTTTCCATTTGGTTTTGTCTTGTTGGCCAAGTACACACCCCATTGAGTCTCCCAAGACTGTGAGGTAAATGATCAGTGGTCTTCCTTCCACTGAAGGTAATAGAATCGGCGGATTCAACAGGTATTCCTTAATACTGTCGAAGGCAGTTTGGCAATCTTCTGACCAAACGCAATCCTGGTTCTTTTTTAGTAATTTGAAAATTGGCGCACACGTGGCGGTCATAAGGAATATGAATCTGGAGATGTAGTTCAAACGTCCCAAGAATCCTCTGACTTGTTTTTCAGTTTTCGGAGAAGGCATTTCTCGAATGGCCTTGGCCTTGTCAGGATCAACCTCAATTCCTTTCTGGCTGATGATGAACCCTAAGAGTTTCCCTGAACGGACACCGAAGGTGCACTTGTTGGGATTCAAGCGGAGTTTGTACTTTTGCAAACGCTCGAATAGTTTCGACAGGTGGGTCACATGCTCCTCTTCTGTCTTAGATTTTGCAATCATGTCATCAACATATACCTCTATCTCTCTGTGTATCATGTCATGAAACAGAGTAGTCATGGCCCTTTGATAGGTTGCCCCGGCGTTCTTCAAGCCGAACGGCATCACCTTGTAACAAAAGGTACCCCATGGGGTAATGAACGAAGTTTTCTCCATGTCTTTCGGTGCCATTTTGATCTGGTTATAGCCCAAGAATCCATCCATGAAGGAGAAGACTTTGAACTTTGTTGTACTGTCTACCAGTATGTCAATGTGTGGTAAAGGAACGTCATCCTTTGGACTAGCCTTGTTCAGATCCCTGTAATCAACACACATTCTGACCTTTCCGTCCTTTTTGGGAACGGGTACGATGTTGGCTAACCATTGAGGATATTCTGATGTGGCGAGGAAGCCCGCGTCAATCTGTTTCTGCACCTCCTCTTTGATTTGATGGCCATGTCCGGGTGAGTGCGTCTCAACCTTTGCTTTACTGGCGAACATTCCGATCTCAACGGTAAATGATGTTCCACGATGTTGGTATCCAACCCTGGCATGTCCTGATAGGACCAAGCGAATACATCGGGGAATTCTTTGAGAAGCTTTATCAAACTCTCTTTGGCAGTTGGACTGAGAAGTGCCCCAATCCTGATTTCTTTTCTCTCTTGTTCTGAACCCAAGTTTACCGTTTCCAACGGTTCTTTATGAGGTTCAATGGACCTTTCCTCTTGTCTGAGTAGTCGGGAGATCTCTTCTGGAATTTCGTCGTCATTTTCTTCTTCAGCCTCGAATACCGGAAACTAAAAGTTGGGAGAAGGCATCGGATCGTATGTTTCAACGGGGTTTAAAACAAGCAATCTGCATGACGTGATGATTCGTGTTTAGAAGAGATAGAGAAAATGCAAGTGTGTGTCGTGTTTTATTTTACTGCTTGTTTTTATTTTTAATTGTTTTTTAGGATTACCATTTTCTGAAAAACAAAAAGAGAAAACAGTAATTAATGCGGAAATTACAGAACGACGTTATTTTATTAATGAACAAGTCGATTCTTGAAACTACAGCCCTATAAAACAAAACTCTGTCGCTTTGGGCAAAGCGAAGAAGGAAATTTTACAGAAAACGAGCCCTATCAAAACATCCGTTTCACCTGGGCAGGGTGAAAGGTTAAAGAGGGCAATTACTTTGACTGATGAACGACCTTCGGAGCATCAACAGCAACCCATTGGCGGCGAACTCCTCGGTGAATCACAAAGTCTTGCACCTTTCTTGATTTGTCTTCAGAAATGACGTTGATTTCTGGTGGAGCAGGATCATTGGAATCTGTCTCCCAGGCAGAATTGTCGTAGGAGAATTCCTCAGTTGTATTTTGCATAGCATTTGTGCTCTCAGCTGTATCTCCCCATCCCGTTGGCTGGATATCTTCGAGCCTGATACGAGAGCTTTCGGGAGCGGTGTACTTGACCATATAGTCAAACTTTCCACTTGGTTGTCCCAGCGTGTCCCATACTTTCCTGGAACTGAAGGAGTCATCTCTCTCGATGACGTTGACCTCGGGAAAAGCATAGTTGATGAAATTAAGTCCTGCAAACGTTGCGAATTCATCTTCATGTTGAGTAGTTTTTGAATGACCTGAGGGTTAATCCCATGACATGGTGGGGACACAGGTATTCTGTTTAATGATGGTTAGCTGATTTTCATTGTTCGGCTGCTCTCTTGCCCCAAGTTTCCTGGGTAAGGCTGCCACATTGGCAGACCATCCATTGGGCCATAGTAGGTGTAGTCAAAATTGTCTTTCATCGGAGTGTTTTCCTCTAATGAATTTGGCGGAGCACGACATCCTTCCGGATCACAATCTCCATAGATTATTTCAACATCTGACCGTGGTATAATCTCTGACTCTGTACGGGATAGTAAAATGGTATAGGCACCTCTTCCTAAGACATATAACCTTCCCTGTTAAGGTAGAACTTCCATTCTTCATCTGTGTCAGAGGGATCTTCCTCATTGATAGCATGTACTGCTTGAGACACTGGGCGAAGGAAACCTCCACTGTGGTAGAAGTTTTGAAGGGGATGAAGACTTTCATCGTTGGCAGCTGTCTGGGTACAGGTTACAGAAAAACAAAGACCCTTCTTTGTTGTATTGCCAGTAGGAATGACAAGTTGTCCCCATCTTGTCGTATCGGTACTCTCGACCGCTTTGATAGCATCGTTGTATGAAGAAATGGAAGTTCCTTCTTTGAACTGATTGTTCTTGCTCACCGACAGTGCTTGGAACTGAGTTCCAATAACCTCCTCGGGTTCTATACCAGCAGATGATGACAAGTTACTCACCAGCAAGGCCTGCTCCCCGCAGACTGTGATGAGTTGGCCGTTCTGGACGAACTTTAGCTTTTGGTGGAGGGTGGAAGTAACCGCCCCAGCCTGATGTATTCAAGGTCTTCCTAATAAACAACTGTACGTTGCCCGGATGTCCATGACCTGGAAAGTGACTTGGAAAGTATGAGGACCGATAGTTATAGAAAGATCAACTTCGTCGATAACTGTTTTTCTGGATCCGTCGAACGCTTTGACGACGACCTCGCTGATTCTCATCGGAGGGCCTTTGAATGATAATTGCATCAAAGTGGACTTCGGCATAACATTCAGGGCTGACCCTGTGTCTACCAGTACGCTGGCTAAAGCATCGTCCTGGCAGTTAACTGTAATGTTGAGTGCCATGTTATGACGGCGACCCTCTTCGGGTAATTCCTCAATACTAAATCCCAAATTATTGTAGGAAGTGATGTTAGAGACAATGCTATCGAACTGTCTGATTTTTACATCCTGTTCCACAAAGGCTTGCTCCAAGACTTTCTGTAGAGCCTCCCTGTGGGCTTCTGAATTGAGTAATAATGATAATACCGAGATCTTTGAAGGAGTTTGTAACAGTTGATCGACAATGTTGTATTCACTCCTTTGGATGAGCTTCAACATCTCATCATTATTTTTCAAAAGGTCGGGATTACTGGATTGACCGACTGGTAGATCAGGAGTTTCCGTCTGAAGTTCCTTTTCCTTGTTAGGTTCTCCAACTCCTCGGTTGAAGATTCGACCGCTCCGTGTTACACGACTGATGTCTGCAATATTCACAATGGAGGGTAATGGAATTTCCTTTCCATTTTCAATTATCGTTGCACTGTATTTGTAAGGGATAGCCTTAGTTGATTCATACGGTAGTGGTCCCGGTAGATAGATGATTACGGGAGCCTTCTGATTTTTCTGACCATCGTAAGTAATCTCGATCCGTTCCTGGTTGGGAACTTTAGATTCGTCAAGTAGAGGGATGATGGCAAAAACATCCCTGGTCCTGTGATGACCAGCGATCGTGACAACATCCTCAACTTGATCGGCAAGGTAGTTCGGCGTCCAGTTGATGGGTTCAGAACCCGGATATGGACGAATCTCTCCACGATCCACCTGACCCTGAAGAGCTTCTCTCACAAGGTAACACCCTTGGTTACCTTCCGAAAAGATGCTACAACGGTCATAATTGAGTGGTGGCACCTGGCCACGCCCACTTTGAATACAATGTAACCTCACTAGGTTAGCTTCCACAGACCGGACATCCTGACTCTGACGCCGTGTAGGATTCCTGTTACTGATACTAATTTGTTGAGTATCTTCATCCATATAAATTGGCATCCACCAGTGATTTAACAAGTGCTGAAGTGCCTCCTGGACAAGGGTACAACCTCGATCGTTTTCACAACCTGCTTTACAGCTTTGATAGTCGTGTGATATTAAGAATCTGAGTCGGACCTGCTCAGCATGTAACTCTACCAGGTTGGTATTCATCACGCGAATATCAAAGATCTGAACCATGCTGATCTGATAAGGGTTCCTATCATGGTAGTCTTGGATTCATCCAGGATCCATCTGACGCTGGAGGGCCTCTTGTATGAAAGAGCATCCCTGTTTGTTTACCGAGCAAGTCAGACAGGAACTGTAATCGTGCCGCGGCAGATTATAATACTGGCTTTACCTTGAGTGCATCGCCACCAGGTTGGCATTCATCGCACGGATGTCGTGGTTTTGAATGATGTTGGAATTCATGTAGATCATGTTAACTCCACGAACTCAGTGCTCTTGGATCCATCCGAGATCCATTTGTTCCTGTAGGGCTGCTTGCACCACAGAACATCCTTGATTGTCTTTAGAGCAGATATCACACTGGTGATAATTATGAGGTGGCACATGGCCATATCCACTCTGTCTACAATGCATCTTGACCAGATTGGTTTTCAACAAGAGTACATCGTGAATTTGATAGACATCGTTAGTCTCTCCTTCTATCAAATTGACTGCAGCCTTCTCATGTTGAGGCAGCGGGTTCATGAGAACATTAGGATTTGTATCCTTGAAGGATAAGACCCCGCTCCTAACAAGTTTTCGCACGTCGGACTTGAAATTGAGACAAATCTCGATGTTATGCCCTGATCCTCCTTGGTGGTAAGGGCAAGTTTGATCCATCTTAAACCAAAAAGGCAGATTTTCCGGTACTGTAAGAGGAGATTTAGTCTGAATGTGCCCCTTAGCCAATAGTAATGGAAACAACTCTGCGTACGACACGGGTATAGGATCAAATCCTGGTGGCCGTGTTGTACGGTTGTTGTTATATGGAGGACGAACCTGCTGAAGAGGCTGTTGTGTCCTTTGTTGATCAGGTTGGCTCTGCGCAACCTGAGGTTGATACGTAGAAACAGGCGCAGGATTGATAGCAGGAATTACAGCTGCTACTGGTTAGTACCGTCGCCTTTGCTTTCTGAGAGAGATATTCCAAATATCTTGCTCTTTTTCCTTAGGGAGAGCACTACTGTATTTTTTAATACCGCTCGTCGATCCAGTGTCTTTTACCAAACATCCTTCTCGGACGGCTTCCTCAAGACGTACGCCCATGTCCACCATCTTGGTGAAATCACTGGGTGCACTGGCAACCATTCGGTCATAGTAAAATGAGCTTAAGGTTTTTAAGAAGATCTTTGTCATCTCTTTTTCCTCAAGAGGTGGACAAATTTGAGCGGCAATCTCACACCACCTTTGAGCATACTCCTTAAAGGTTTCCTTGTCCTTTTGCGACATCGATCTGAGTTGATCTCTATCGGGTGCCATGTCCAAATTGTATTTGTATTGTTGGACGAAGGCAGTGCCAAGATCTCTGAATGTGCTGATCGTGGCACGGTTTAAACCCATGTACCATTTGAGTGCGACACCGGTTAAACTATCCTGAAAGTAGTGAATCAGTAGGTCCTGATTCTCCGTCTGAGCTGACATCCGCCGAGCGTACATCACCAGATGGCTTTGAGGGCAAGAGTTACCCTTGTATTTTTCAAAGTCGGGCACTTGAAATTTGTGTGGAACTTTTACATTGGGGACCAGACAAAGGTCGCGGCGTCATTTCCAAATAGATCCTGACCGCGAATGGCTTGCAGTTCCTTCTGCATTTCCAGAAACTGCTCCTGGAATTCATCCATTCTGTCGAACATGGTTTCCTTTTTACCATAAGGTATCTGTGGAATCTGTCCTTCCGGGACAGTGTGCACCACAGGGGGTGGTACCGTGACTATGGCAGTAAATCTTGGCGTTTCCCGAAGTTTGTAACCTTCAGGAGTCTTCAGTATGCCTCTGGAATCTTCGTTTTCCTGAAGTTTGTAACCTTCGGGCCCAGCGGCTTCTGTTGTGATTCCCTGATCTTCAGTGATCGGCGGAACATATCCTTTCGGGATATAGTTAACAGGCATGCCCCGAGGACGATCTTTCGGCATTTGATACCTAGGATCATACTTCTCTACTATGGGCGTCGAGGTGATCTTTGAGATCACAGTTCTTTGTAGTTGAGCTTCTGCCATGGCTTGCATGTCGTTACGAAGCATTCTCATGTCCTCTCTCAGAGCGTCGGTCTCTTCTTTTAACTCTCTGTTTTCTTCCTCAAGATCATCCATCTTTTTCTGACGATTGGCCCGAGTATTGTACGAATGAGACAGTTTGACTCTAGAATCGAGATACAAACGTGAGATTCGTAGGGAAGAAGAATACATGATGTGAGAATGATGAATGCAATGATTATATTAATTGTTTTTTGGTTTAATCAAAATAAACTTCGACAATTAGATTGCAAATATCAAACGGTGGGGAAACCCCTTTTTATTGAAATTCAAAGGATTACAGAAATGGAAATATAGTAGATTACAAGGTGCGGAAATAGAAACCTAAGCTAATGGGTCCCGAGTCCTCTCTGAAGAGAAATCGGGTGCGGACTCTTTCCTTTTCTTTGACCGGGGCTCTTGGGCCGTTGTCGGGTTGTCATTCCTTTGCCAGGTGAAAGGAATGAGCAAATTCCTTTGGTCATCTTGATTCTCTATAGCATGTTCTCCAAAATTTCAATCAGAGCATCCTTTTCTTTTAGTAATTGCTGTATTTTGATGCACTCTACGTTGAGGGTGCAGTACTTGTTCTTCCAAAACCTTCTCTCCTTTTTAACTTTGTTGAGAGTAACCTGAAGCTTTTCAGTTTCCGTCATGAAATACATGACAGATTCCCTCGGCGGAAGAATTTCGTAATGAGGATAAGGCATTTTTAGCTTGAGAGCTCTAGTTTGTACCCAATGGAGATAAGGCTCCATCGAGACACAATCCGGTTTTCCTAGAGACTCTTGTCCTTTCTTATGAACGTGTTTCCAAGCGTGCACTATTTCCATCTTTAGTGCTCTGTCGTTTTCTCCTTCCTTGAAGAAAAGGCCTTCCATATGAACACCCCGTGGGACGTGTCTCATCGGGTATCCAAACTGACGGCGAACCAATACCGGATGATAGTTGATTCCTCCTTTAGTTCCTATGAGGGGTACGTTGGGGAAGTTTCCACAACGGTCAATGATCCTGATTCCATCATAAATCCTATTACACCAATCTATATCAGAGTTGGTAAGATACATGATCTTCTATGACCAACGTAAGGCACTCTTGCAATCCCAAAAAGCAGCAGACTTGGGCAAGTGGGAGATAAACCATTTGTAAAGCAAAGGTACACAGCATGTGATCTCCCCTCCACTGTACAAATTTCCCAAATGTACAGAATGATACGCATCTGCGAGCAAAGTCGGCAAAGGGTTTCCAATGAGAAAAACCTTAATGGAGTTGATATCGACGAAGTTATTGATGTTGGGAAACAAAAATAACCCGTAGGTGAGCAAGACAAAGACGCTTTCAAAAGCAGTCACGTTTCCTATACTGGCAAAATACAGGGCCTTCTTTGTCAAGAACTGGGCTGGCAAACCTTGGATGCCACCCTTAGTGGTTAGGTGAGTCCTAACCTCAGACTCGTCCAAATGAATTGCTCTTGCAATGGTCTGATTCTTGGGAATTTCTTCCAGTCCAGAAAATGGAGCTCGATCAGTAATGTGTAGATCAATCAGATGAGAATACTCCTCCAGCGTTGGTGCGAGCTGGTAATCCGGGAATGTGAAACAATGATAAACTCTATCATAAAACTGAATGAGCGCATCCATGATTCCCTCAATCACATGGACTCTTAACAGTGGTAGCAGACCTCCGTGCTTGGCTCTGAAAGCCTCAGGGTTAGTGATCATCCTTGCTAATCTTCTCAAATCCTCTAGCTTTGGAACCTTGAAGGTATACCTATGGGTTCTCCTTCTACCGAAATCTATTAGCGCAATCCTTTTCTCTGATATTTGCAATCATAGTCTTAGTTTAATTTGAAAAACAGAAAGACTAGAAGAGAAGATTTTTTCTTGTTTTAATGTTTTTTAAATGAATGCATGAATCCAACACACAAAAACATAGGAAAAACATGGGGTCAAAGGGTCATTGTCATGAAGTCAAGGCTCTACCCATCCCCAAAGGTTTATACTAGGGTGATTTTTGTACATGTACTCATTATCATCAGCTTCTCCCAGGAAAGCAAAACAACAAGCGGATCGCCAGCGAGTTGTAGAGCAATCTTAGAGTAAGTGCCATTCACCGAGAATAGATCACCAGCCTCAAATGAGGGTAGTATCGCTAACAACTATTCCTGATAGTTTCCGCACTACAAAAGGGTTTGGCTCCTCAGCTTCTCAGACATCACAATCGGCCCATTGTCTAGGTGAGAGAATGGGTTGCATTGGTCAGCCTCCACTGAGTTTGATGGTCGACCTCGTCGCCATCACTTATCTTAAGTGTATACTCAATCTTTCCACATGCGGCATCACATGCATCCCTATTAGCAGAAAAATAAACACGTATAGCAATTAGGAAAAGCAGTATATATATTTGTCCTAAACATCCTATACCTTTAAAGCTATGAATCCTAAGTTCCTGACAGAAAATGGGTTCCCCGGCGGAATTACCATCCTGTGGTTTCATTCCAAATTAACGGCGTTTTGACCTAAGATCCTAATGACGTTAAGGTTTCTACCTAGGGGACAAAAAAAAATAACAAGATCCCTAAAGAGACCTGTAGTTTTCCCCAACAGAGTCGCCATTTTTTTGTAGTGAGTGATTTTTGGATGTGGTTGCGAAGCACGATCGCTCTGGTACTACAGTTCGATTCAGTTTTTATCCTATTAAAGCTGATGAAGGAAGGGAAATAGATGTCTCCAATTAACCCTGCTTACATACTGAGATTAAACAGTCAAAACTGTTGGTTTACAGATGCTACAAAGATTCGGGGTTTCTCCTAGGTTATTTTGTTGACAAGGGGTGCTTTAGGCTATCAGTTAGGATGTTAGGACGAATGTATGAGAGTATGGGATTTTGGGTTTTTGTTTAGTGTGCTCGCTACGATCTTTTCTTTCAATCTTATGCCTACATATTCCCGTTTACCGAAACAGGGAAATCAGAGCGTTCGTAGTTCCTTTTATTCTATGGGAGGATATGGTTGTTTTGGTGTCTTGTTCAAAGCCCAAGACGTGAAGCGAAAGGTAGTTTGTATCTTGTTCAAAGCCCAAGATGTGAAGCTAAAAGTGTTGACCTTAGAGAGAATTTGTCATCTCTAAGGGGGTCTGTTTGTCACAACTGTTGGGTGACTGACTGTAAAGGAGGATTACTTTAACCGGGATTTGTGAATTCGGCAATGCCATAATTTCCTTTATAGGGGATTTTAACCTGAAGGAGAAGACTTTAACTCAGTTTAGAGCAATGCCATCTTTCCTTAGGAATTTCTCATACTAAAAGAGGGAAATTGGCATGGATGTAGATGATCCAGAGGCTTGCCGCTTACAGCAATTAGATGAAGGGGAAAGAGTTGTTGAAGTTTGTGTACTGTGAACGAGGCACAACTTTGATGCTAAAAGGTTGATTGGACCAACCAGTGGTTTTCTTATACAAAGCCTAAGAGGAGGCTAATATGTGTCTCGTACAAAGCCCGAGAGAGAGGCTAAAAGGTTTTGACTCGACAATGGAGTCTTTTGGTATCTCGTATAAAGCCCGAGATGAAGGCTACTTGACTTAACAAGAGAGTTTTTTGTATCTCGTACGAAGCCCGAGATGGAGGCTAAAATTTGTTTGGCTCAATAAGAACCTTTTTGTATCTCGTATAAAGCCCGAGATGGAGGCGAAAGGGTGATTGACTCAACGAGGGAGTCTCTTTATGTGTCTCGTACAAAGCCCGAGAGAGAGGCTAAACGTTGTTTGACTCCGCTGGGGAGAATAATTGTATCAAGCCCGAGAGAGAGGCTATGGTTACTATTTCAGTTGAGTGACAGATCCAGTATACTGATTTTAAAGAGAAAATCAGTTCTTATATGAGTAATGTTTGCACTCAGGGATTTGATTCGAGGATCCGGGCTATTCCTGTTCTTTAAGGAATTGGGAAATCCGAAGGGTATTGAGACTATCTGAGTCTACGGGTTTTCTTCCTATTTAACGAATGAGTCACTTGAGAATGTCTGGAAAAATCAAGGAGATTAGACTGTCCGTGTCTAGAGTTTCATCTTTTGTACCATGCATTGAGAAACAGTAGTAGACTCTTTGAAAGGATTGTTCTATGCAGATGACTAATTTCTGTTCCTATACCTCTAGGAGGTCGTCGGGACAATTTGTACGAAGCCCAAGAGGAGGCTGGAAACTTTTAAGAAGTCGATCGGTCCTTGTACGAAGCCCAAGAGGAGGCTATCATTCCCGGAGGAAGAATCATTATACGAAGCCTAAGAGGAGGCTGTGAATACTTCTAAGAAGGCGACGGGTCCTTATACTAAGCCCAAGAGGAGGCGGGGTTGCTTTTAGGAAGCCTGTGGGTCCTTGTACGATGCCCAAGAGAAGGCCGATGCTTTTAAGAAGCCCGTGGGTCCCCAAACCCCATGAAATTCAAGGCAAGCTATTCACAAGGAATAGATCAAGTAAGGAAAGTTCGAGAATTTGGAAGAAACTCTAAGATGCCATTCACGGAGAATACATTCATCTCTGGGAGTAGAGTTTCTTGACAATTCCTAATGAGGACAGCCGAAGAGAAGACTGTATCTGGTGATCCTATTGGGGATCTAGTTGTTTATTTCTATGAATAAACGAAACGGCGTCACCTAGTTCTAGACGTAGTTGTCGGGGAAACTCGAAATATCTATACTATTATTACACAGTTGATATGAGTTTATGAAAGAAGACTTATAGTGAAACAGCCCCACAATACAGTTATATGTATATGAAAGCGGTAAATGAAATTAATAACCACTTACTCGGTTGTAGAGCTTCCATGCTGTTTGGTTAGTTGTTCAACAAAGAAAGATTGAAAACAATAGTATATTCAAAATCAAAGGAGAAAGTGCTTCGAAAATGAAAGATTTGGGGCTTACAGCTCAAGGAGAGGCCCAGGGTTTTATCAGTGGGCGCACTGTTTAAATTTATACAGAGGGACTTATACAAGTGACTGAGGCCCAAAATGGTTTTCTGTACAAAGGGATGGGTCTTACACTCTCTCAAGAGGCCCAAAAGGTTTAAAGAAAAAGAGTGGGGCTTATAACACGAGGGTAGGCCCAGTTGACTTTTCGTTAAAAATGGCGATCGCGCCGAGATTTTCTTTTAACGCGAAAGGGCTTATACAATATCTGAGGCCCAAATGATTTTGGTTAAAAGGGGGTTGGGTCTTACACTATATTAGAGGCCCAAAGTGTTTAAAGAAAAGAAATGGGTCTTACTACTCGAGGGTAGGCCCAAGGTTTGTTTTTTTTTCAACGAATGATGATCGCGTCGAAATTTTTGAAATACAACGGGACTTATACAATAAGTGAGGCCCAAAATGGGTTGTATTTACAAAGGGTTGGGTCTTACACTCTATTAGAGGCCCAAAGTGTTTTGAAAATGATTTATGAGGGTTGAATTAATCCAAAAACCCTAATTTGTTTTCAAAAATGTGTTTTAATTGAATAAAAATTTAATTAAAATGATCAAAATTGTTTAACGTAGGAAAAAAAATTGTGATCTTGGATTAATGCTTCAAAAATTAAGTATTGACCTACAAAATAGTTAGAAAGCATTAAAAGTTGCAAAATCAAGGTGGAAAAAATATTTTAAATGTCAAAAACAATTAAAACATTAATTCTTTGCAAAAATATGAATTATATAAAATAAATAATATTTTTGGGATTTTTTGGGAAAATAAAATATTTTAACATTTTTGTGAATTATTAAAAAAAGAATCAACTCAAAATCATTAAAACTCAGAGAGAAATTAATTTTTGAATCAATTAAATAGAAATCACTAAATTCAAATATTCAAATATTGGAAAATGGCGCCAAGAACAAAGGCAAGAACACGCGCGTTTTTCAGTTTTGCCCAGATTTGCATTTTCTCTCCAATCTCACTGAATACTTAATCATATCATGCAATCCACATACCAATCAACTCGTTTCAACCTCACGATCATGTCTATGGTATTTAATTTCATTTAAATTAAACATATAACAAGAAATCACGAAAAACCTCAAGAACCCTAATTTTGCATGAAGGCTAGAATTTTTTATACACGATTCAAACAATGCAATTAATTGAGGGGAAACATTCCATGCATGATTATGAACATATGGCTAAATTATTGTGCAGCAAAAATTGCATGGATCATAGAGTTAGAAGAGCTCATGCTTACCACTTGCAGCTGGTGATCGTGATTTGTGTTGGAGGTGTTACAGCTAGGTTCCAATGATCTGGATAGCTTCCCTAGGTGCCATGGAGTGTGTATGAATGCTTGGAATGGATTGAAATAATCTGGAACTTGAGATGGTACCCCAACTGCAAATCTGTCAAGAACTTGAGCAATTGGCTGGTGATTTTGTGAAATCTGTGTTCCAGATGTTATGTGAGTGTTTGGATCACTTCTATATGATGTATATGAGGTGTGTGAGTGATTGGTTTGATTGGAAAAGCTCCCAAACTCAAAACCCAATAGTGACTTGCCTTAGAAGGCAAAATTGGAGTGAAAGAAGAGATTTTGAGGAAAGCATCTATTTGATGGCTTTGGTGTACTCAAACTGATCACAATTGAGCTCTATTTATAGTAGAGCAAGTTTGTTTTGCAAGGAATAGTGAATGGCAACTGCTAAGTAGGTTTGGCCAATGTTGGCAAATGAAAATCCAAGTCTCCTCTAGCCATTGACTAGAGGTTAGGGCACAGGCTGCTGGTTCCCTTGGTCTTGGATAAGTCTTGACTGAATTCAGTTGAGAATGGCTCAGTCCATGCCACCTTGATGCTTCCATTGAATGCTCCAATCCAAAATTAGTGTCTTGTCCCTATTTTGGCAATTCTAGGTTCAACATGATATTTCTTGTTCCAAAGACTTTAGAGGCTTGGCTCAGTGATTGTCCCCTTTAGATTCAATCCTCAGAGGTGTCCAAGTGGATAGGAGCATTTGGATTTGGCTGATTTTGGAAAATCGAGCAAAAATGCAAAATCTGCCTTGCCTTGACAGATTTCAACAAGGCAACTTGCCAATGTTATATCTCATGACTCAAATTGAATTTGGTAATGTTCTTGGCCATTTTGGAAATCCCTTACATGATACAACAACTGTTTAAACATGTTTGGTTTTGATCTCTTTTGAATCCAAGTGAAAAATCCCCCTACATTTGGAAAAAAGTAGGGTAAAATCTGACTTAGTGAAATTTTCACCAAGTGTTGGAACAAAGTGACTTTTCTTGATTTTGATCACTCCATAACTCAAAATCCATGAGGAATTTGGACATAGGTCAGTATGAAGCTTTTGTAGAGGGCAATGAGATCTACAAATCAAGCTTTAAATGGGGAACAATGGCCTTGTGGTTTAGGAGTTATGGTCCTCCAAAGTTGGAACATTAGTGTCACTTTTTCCATAACTTAGAAATTTTTCTAAGTTTTTATGGTTACCCCTTTTACAAGTTATCCCACTTTCTTTGATTTTTATTGATGAATGATGATTCAAATCACACATTAACATCATTTTAGGGTTAAAAATCCATTTTGGTGAAAAATCTCAAAAAGTCAAAGTTGACTTTTGTGCACAGTTGACTTTTAACAGATGAATTCCAAACTGTGCAATTCTTCATGAAATCATGTCCTTGACCTAAATCAAACTTTATGGACATGTTCCATGGGTGTCATAGGGTATATTGATTCATGTCCTAGGGCTTGGGAGCATGTCCTGGTCAAAAGTCAAAGTTACAGTTGACTTTTCCCGCGAAACCCTAATTGTGGTGCAGATGAAATTGAGACTTGTTGCTCAAGCTTCTTGGATTAATCCATTGTTCCAAATGGATCAATATGGTATATTAGAGACCCTAAAATCCCCCTTTGAGGTCTTGGCTCATGTTTTGTCCCAACAGTCAACTTAGGGGTGAATTAGGTCAAGAAACCCTAATTTCTGATTTTTTATGAATGCATCCCTTGAGGCAAAATTGACTGTATGATTGGGTCAATGAGGTCCCATGAAGTATATTAGGTTATGTTTTGGATCATTGGCTTGTACCCAGATGAAGAATTTCCATCTGGAGGCCCTGGTCGACCAAAACCCTAATTTGGTGACACTGTCGATCTTGAGACTTGATCCACCTAGAAGGGAGCAGCCTTGTGCTTGATCCTTGAAGTGGGAGTCCTTTTGATCCATTGTGGATGTTAGACAAGTTGAAGATCATGTCATTCCTTGATTGACCCTTTGTCTAAGGCTCTGAGAGGGCTTAAAACCCTAATTTTGATTGTAGTGAATGCTCAACAACCCTTGAGGCATTTCTTGAGGCATGAAGGTACATCCATATTATGATGATGATTTGCACAATGATGGGAAATCTAAGTGGTCAAAATTTGGGGTATGACACCCGATATGTCCGATGGATCGGTAACATAAAAAACTTGTTTTGCTTGAGAAGCCATGATGAATGGTTATGTATTAAAAGATACCTTGCCAAGGTCGACCCGGGTGAATCCTAAGTCATCAATGTCTACACCATTACTATTATTGGGAACCCACTTGCATTTAAATAAAGCCACTTTGAAAATAACATAATCAATCTCCCAAATCTCATCAATGACACCATAAAACGCGGTAGTTGCCAATACCGAATTCTTATCTTTCGAACTAGAGAAATACATCGATTCGGCTTCAACCATAACTCCACTTTTTTCCATTGTACTACTATCATCTTTTGATTTTGTATAAAAGGTATAATGACCAATGTCGTATGCACTCCAGGTAATGACACAAAATTTTGGCTCGTACGACAACCATTTAAGTATCTCGGATGCACAACGATCATTAGATACACTTTTATTAAACCAATCCATGAATCTATTATTATGCACTATCAACAACAACTTGTCACTCATTCGGGGATATTTTTTCTTCAAAAGTCTTTTGTGAGTATCTATGAAAGGTTGAACCTCATCTATATTATTCAATATATAGAAATGTGATTGATTAACTACATCCCGAGCCATTGACCGAACATTTAGACCTTGAATACCTCTTTCGTCTGTGTTAGCATGATGAGACTTTGGAATTCCTATAGAATTTGCATCCGAAAAATAGTTTGTACAAAACTCAACAGCTTCTTCTGTGATGTACCTTTCAACAATCTAAGCTTCCGGTCAGAGATAATTCTTCGTATATCCTTTAAAGATCTTCATATATCGCTCTATTGGATACAACCACCTTAAATAAACTGGACCACAAATTCTGATTTCTCTAACGAGATGAACAAGTAAGTGAACCATAATGTCAAAAAATGATGGCGGAAAATACATCTCCAATTGACACAATCGCATCTTCTAACTCATCCAATTTTTTGAAATCAAGAACTTTATTACATATGGCATTGAAGAATAAACACAGTCTCGTTATAGTTACTCTCACATTTTTTGGAAGGATCCCACGGATAGCCACTGGTAGAAGTTGTTGCATCAATACATGACAATCATGAAATTTTAAACCAATTAACTTTAGATCTTTCATTGATACAAGTTTCTTGATGTTTGATGAGTAACCTTGCGGAACTTTAATACCTTGCAAACACTCGCAGAACATCTTATTTTCCTTTTTAGATAGAGTGTGACATGCTGGAGGCAGATAAGTTCTTTTTCCTTTCTCTATTGGAGCCAATTGTTTTCGTATACCCATCTTCTCCATATCAAGACGGGAAGTCTTACTATCTTTAGTCTTGGCCGAAATGTTTAGAAGTGTGTCAATCAAACTATCACACACATTTTTCTCCACGTGCATCACATCAAGACAATGTCTAACATCAAGACTTGACCAATATGGAAGATCAAAGAAGATTGACCTCTTTTCCATATATTTTTTCCAACTGCCCCTTTTTGTTTTCCTCTCTTCCCACCTTTTTCTTTTTCTCTCTTTCCAAAGACAACATTAATGTGTTCCTGTCGTTGATAAACTTTATCCCCGGTTAAAGGTTCAGGAGCCTCACCAAACTCTTGCTCTCCATTAAAATCCTTTCGCAATCTACGCTAAGGATGACCCGATTTTAGAAATTTTCGATGCCCAAGGTAAACGGTCTTTTTTCCAAACTCAAGTTGGTGATAACAAGTATCATATTCACAAATAAGACACGCTTTATGTCCTTTAACACTGTATTCAGCCAAGTTACCGTAAGCTAGAAAGTCATTAATTGTGCAAAATAACATTGCACGCATATTAAACTTTTCCCCAGGATATGCATAATCAACTTCAACGCCTTCATCCCACAAGAGTCGTAAATCATCAATTAATGGACTTAGATAAACATCTATGTTGTTACCAGGTTGTCGTGGTCCAGAAACCATCCTACTTAACAGTATATACTTGCGCTTCATGCACAACCAAGGAGATAGGTTGTAAATAGTGAGAAGAACTGGCCACGAAGTATGATTAGTGCTCAGATTACCAAAGGGGTTCATTCCATCAGTGGCAAGCCCAAGCCTAAGGTTTCTTGGCTCGACTCCAAAATCCAGAAACAACGAATAAATTTTCTTCCATTGCAACGAATCAGTTACATGGCGAATGTTTCCATCACGAATCCTTTCATCTGCATGCCATATAAGATTCTTTGCATCATTCGAATTAGAAAAAAGTCTCTTTAATGTGAAACTATTGGCAAGTACCATAACACTTTAGCAGAAGGATGCTTCCTACTAACATTGTCATAGTGATCATTGTCATCACCATTGTTAGCCTTCAGTTTGTAACGCGACACACCACATTGAAACAAGTCTTCATACTCTTTCCGGTATAATATGAAATCATTAGGGCAAGCATGTATCTTGATATACTCCAGACCCATTGGACACAATATCTTCTTGGCCTCATAGCAACGATCCGGCAATTTGTTGTCTTCTGGTAACATTTGTTGTAACAATTCAAGTAATTCCGTGAAACTTTTATCCAACCATCCATTTTTTGCCTTCAGATTAAACAACTTTAACATCGCCAACAATCGTGTGAACTCTGTGCATCCCTTATATAAAGGGGTGTCTTTATCACTACATAAATTATCATAAATATGAGCATTCATAAAAGAAGATTCCCCAATACCACTGAACATATCCTCTAGTTGATCTTCCGTATATTCATCTTCATCCACTCTTTGACTTTGTGACGCCCGACTTTCCTTATTATCTACCTCACCATGCCACGTCCATATTATAAAATTTTGACATATACCATCACAACAAAGGTGATTGTGTATTTCTTTCTTTGTACCCTTTTTGATATTCACGCAAATAACACAAGGACAATAAAAGATACCATTATTGTCGGGAAGATGTTTATCAGCTTATTCAAGGAATTCACGAACTCCGTTCTCATAAACCGGACCTAATCTATTAGCTTTCATCCAACTACGATCCATTACAACTTCTGAAATTTATACATGTATAATAATGTGAGTGACACACCAAAATCTAATCCAAAAACTCAAGCATATGCATATACAATATGAACAAAGAAAAAATCAATGAAGATGTACTCTCATACTAAACGTAAAGCATATGAAACATCTCATTCTGACTTGAGCATATACAATATGAACAAAGAAAAAAGGAATGAAGATATTGAAGAATACCGTACTTCAAAAATCAAATGAACGTAACGAATGAAGATGTTGAAGAGTATCGTACGTCGAAGCTGAAGAATCAAATGAACGAAGACGGTCAATATTTGAGCATAAACCAAGAAAAAAGGAATGAAGATGTTGAAGAGTACCTTACTTCGAAGCTGACGAAGCAAATGAATGAAGACGGTCAATATTTGAGCATAAACCAAGAAAAAGAGAATGAAGATGTTGAAGAGTACCTTACTTCGAAGTTGAAGAAGCAAATGAATGAAGACGGTCAATATTTGAGCTCCAAATGAATGGATATGAAGAGGGTAAAGGTTAAGGCGTCTCTGGCTCACTTGTTCAATTAGGGCATCTTATGAAAGAAATACAGAATAAGTTTTGTTTTAATTTATCAGTAAAGCTTTTAATCTCGGTTGGAGAAACAAACCGTAGTGGAATCTTAAGTGACACACGCTTAATGTATCCTAAAAAATGGAAAAAATGTGTTGCAGGGAATCGAAGCTTGTTACATTTCATTTATTACTACGGTTGTTCATCTTAACCGTTGTAAAATAATTTACAATTTATTTTTTAAATAATGGACTTAAGTGACACACGCTAAATGTACTCTAAAAAATGGAAAAAATGTAGTTGCAGGGAATCGAAGCTTGCTACATTTTATTTATTACTACGGTGGTTTAAGTCAACCGTCATTAAATGACTGTTTATACCCCAGATTTTGCCTGGGCGCAAAATTTTTAACCTATTACAACAGCGTAAATGGATGCGTTGTAAGCATGGTGTTGTTGTTTTAGCATTTTGTAGTAGTGAATGGAAAACAATACGCACATGCAATACCAACAAAAAATTTATTAGCATAACTCATAGGAGTCAGGAATGCTATCTTGTTGAAGAACACCTTTGGAATAAACCCTGTTTCAATTAGGACTTTTAAGGGTTGTAACTTGGCCTGGTTCACGGTTTGAGAAAAAAGGATTTATGGCTCAAAGTTGTTCTGTACCCACCCATTCTTCATGATGTCCTTCGGTCCAACGCTCAGTTAATCTGGCATGAGCGCTCACCTACCAAAAGGTTGTGACATGCCATCGGTGACAATTAAGGAGTCTGCAAGGGTTTCGGAGTGGTAGTCGCTCCTTTCGTCTTTAGTGCCTGTAGTCACACGACGTGTTTTTGCTCGAGGGTTTTCCCTTTTGTAAGCCTTTTCGCTTTTTCTATTTGCTCTTTCTTCTTTTGTTTCCCTGATTTTGCCTGGACTGAATTCTTTTGAATTCTTTTTTTCGATTTTGAGGTCCAGCGGGATGCCCTAACTTTTGCCTAAGTCATTTGTTTTTAAACTTTCGACTTAGCGGGCTTTATTTCTCCTTTTTCTTTTTCGACTTTTCTCCCCCCTTCTTTTTTTTGAGCAAATTGTGTGACACGGCTGTCTTGACTTCATTGAAAAGATTGTGATTGCTTCACTCCTTGTGGTGAGGGGTAACCATTGTGATTTCATGCCCTTTGACCTTCTGATATGTGAGGAAATAAAGGTAATGGATCCTCATATGCGCACTCTTTTTGAAAGTTGAACGCTCGGTCAAATCAACTGACAACTACCCTGCCCCTGGGTTAGATGTGAGGGTTTTTTCAAATGAAAGGAAACTCCTACTTCGAGGCTCGACGGGGTTGACCAGGGTCTATCTCCCTTATATCTCTGGTGTTTGGGGATTTGAAGCAATGCCTGTACATCAACAACAGCGTTTTATCCAAAAGCATACAACCAAAGATTTTGCGTTTTTCATTTCATCATCCTCCCTCAAGAGTTTCAGCAAGAAAGTTGGTATTGCAGTGCATACAAACATTTAAATGAATGAACACGACTAGAACACATCAAGAAAAACATATTCATTGCATTAAAATCATCATTCAAAACACAAACAAGTTTTTACATGCAAACACTATCCTAACAAACAATGAAAAATTACACATGAAAATGCAATAAAGAAGCCGAAGTTTGCCATTATTGAGGAAGCTTGACTTCGTCTGGGCTTATTACTTCTGATGACGCTCTTGCGATCTGGTGCTCACTCTGACAAGGAGGCTTCAACTCATAAGGGTACCATCTGGGGTGATGACCCTTGAGTCAATCAAATATTGCACCTTATGTTTGAACGCGTTACAGTTATCAATTGTATGCCCAAACGTTCCTGAGTGGAACTTGCACCTAGCATTCATGTCATAGTCTAGAGGAATAGGGTATGGCACTGGCGTGGTATTCTTCAGCTGAATCAGAGAGCTTTTGAGCAGGCGAGCAAACAACTGACTATAAGGAATAGGAATAGGATCAAATATCCTCTTGGGCCTTCTTGGTCTGAGTTGCCCCTGCTTCCGATGCTGATTCGGGCGCCCAATCTGCCCATGTACTTTCCTTTCCACATTCGGCTAAGGCACAAACAAAGGTTGCTGACGTAGAGCTTCTGAAGCATAAGGTTGTGGAAGAGATCCATGACATGAATTGGATCCTACAGAAAGGGAATGAGTCTCCACTTCCTTTGCAACAATTGGAGTAAAACCACCTTGTTTACCAGTGCCGACTGGCGTGAACTCGATTGCACCTGAATCAATGAGCTCTTGGACCTTATACTTGAACCTTATACAATTTTCAACATTGTGACCAGGTGCACCAGAGTGGAAGTCACACCTAGCATTAATATTGAAGCCCAAAGGAAACCTTGTTGGAGATGGTCCTAAAGTGATAAGCTCGACTAGTGTGAGCTAGAGCAAATGAGGAAGCAATTGCGCATACGGCATTGGAATGGGATCAAACTTCTTCTTAGACCTCTCTGGCCTAGGATCCTCTTGGGGAGCAAAAAGTGATTGCTGATGGGAAAGCTCTGAAACTTCAGATTGTGGAGGGGATTCACGAGGAAATCCATGATCTAGAGAATACCCCAAAAAGACGGGAGGAGTAAGGACTTTTAATGCGGAAGCGAGCACATGATGGTTTTCCTTTTTTAACACCGTATTCAAGATTTCCATAACCAGGCTCATCTGATTCTTCATCTGGTTGACTTCCTCTCTTAGCAATTTCTGACCTTGGGACATGGCCTGCATATCCACCACGAACTGCCTCATCTGAATCTTTATTTCAGTCACTTCTGCTGAAGTTATTCCATGGCTATCCTCCGATTATCACAGGTTGAGTAGTGGTAACAGATCCAGCCGGAAATTCTGAAGATAATACCAAGTCAGAATGAGAAATCCGCTCCTGAGCACCTGTTATGCATATGAGTATGAGAATGCAAATGTCATGTGATGCAAATACAAAGACACGGGATCAAGGTATCCATAAATTCTGAACAACTGTTGTGCTATTGACAGACTAAGTTCAAAGGTCTATTTTGATAAGAAAACCAGAATACTCAGAATACCGGAATAATCTGATACCAGAATACCAAGCTGATAAGTCCACACTGATAAGAAAACCAAAAACCAGGTAGGTTGGAGGTCGAAGTTACCTGTAAACACACAGCCCCTCTCACATGTGGGTTCTAAAAAACCGAAGATCCTCAGCGTCATGGACACTCAGGTCGAGAAATGAAGATACGTTCACCATTTCTAGTTTGGTATCATCATCAATCGAGGAGGCCTCAATTGATTCCCCTCAAAAAAGGTCATCCTATGGCAAGTTCTCAGCCTCGGGTCCTTGGATCAAGAAGAATAATGGGATTGCCATTTCTGGTCTGCCATTATTACCTCTTGGGAGGAGTGCCTCAACTGTGTTCTCGGGGAATGGTCGCCAGAGTCAACAGGTCTCTAGGTTACAATCTATCGTCTGCCCCAACGCTCAGGATAGAACATCACCAAAGAAAGCCTTGTCTGGATGTGGAGTTTTCGTGTATACTAAGTCTGGCTAGACGCCACACAAGTCAAACTACTTTCAACTCTAATCCTAGGTGTATACTCAAGCCTGGGTATTGGGTTTATCTCTCATGGAACCAACCCACCCAACAACACAACAGCAGCAGAGCAATATGATAACAATAATTGAAATGCAATAAATGCGGTAAAATACAGTAATATACAACAAATAAAGCACATAAGTAAACACCCCAAAGAAATAAAAACAGACAAGCGCTAGGATTGACTCGCATAGGGAACCAAAGTCCCCAGTGGAGTCGCCAGCGGTCGCAACTGAAAAAAAACAACCGGCAGAAATAGAACAGAAGAGTCGCCACCGAACGTTATTTATCTCGACGCAGGGAAAGGAAACGATCGAAGAAAACCTCAGAAAAGGGAAAGACATGGTCATCGCAACCATAGTCCGGGTTCGGGATTCGGTTACGCGAGGGAAAGGTATTAGCACCCCCACGCGTCCATCGTACTCAATAGGATCAACGATGGTTGTCTAATCAAAGGGTGAGTTATCTAAAGCCTACTTCTAAGCGAAAACGGGAAGGGAAAAACAAAAACGGACTCGCAAGGATCATCGTAATCCTATGCCTACGTATCTTTATGGACGAATGAAGAATCAGAGTCGACGTAGTTCGACAGACTACACACTAAAGGGGGAGGTTGCTCGCCAATACATCGTCGTCTTGTGCCTATGTATCCTCAATCGGACGATAAAGAGGAAACCAGAGCAGCCGTAGTTCGACATACGAGTCGGTAAGTGTTTTTTTTATGAGCGGCCTTAGGTTCGCGTCCGGCAGTTAGGATCGATGCCTGTTTGCACCTGAACGAAAATAACGTGCTCTTTTCTAAAAATGATTTGAAACCCAACAATCCCGAAGGATGAAAAAGATTTAAACTTTGTTTGTGTTTTTAGACAGAAGTGGAATGAAGTTAGTTTGAAACTCGCATTGCACTAAAGTCTATGACATAGGAGCGAATGCGTCGAATGGTCGCCCCCAATGGGACGTATGCTAAACACTCTAGAAGAGTGAAGGGAGACCCCTCATTCTTCATTTCCTATGTACTTAAGGCTAATGGTGCACAATGTTCATTGTACTTATTAAATGTTTTAGACTTGTTTTTGAGATGAGAAGAGAAGACTCAGAGGTTGAAAAGAAAACACTAATGGGAATCTGAAAATCCTAATGTTATCATACAAAATGACCCTAAGGTCAAGATGAAAGGGAATTCTACCTAATGTTAGCTATAAATAATTGAAAGCCTAATGTCTATCCTACTCCAAGCTTAATAAGTTGGACTAGGGAATCCTAAGGGAACATGCAAGAGCAAATCTAAGACTTAAACAAGTCTTAAAACTTAGGGGAGAAGAAAGAAGTAAGAGAAGAAGAAGAAGATGCAACAAAGTGTAAAAACATGGAAGTTCAACTCAAGAAGCAAAGCAACAAGGTAAACATCATACTCATACAAAGTAATCACCAATCATCATGTCCAAGCAAACAAGATCATGCAAGACAAAGTGTTCAAACACACTCAAGTGATCTAGAATTCCATAAGAGATGTAACAAGACAATAGAACAATGATAGATGAGACCAAATAACGTAAGATACAAGATAAGGCAACAAGCACATTATGTCATAACAAACTCAAATCATCAAAGAAAGAACGTCATCCATCACACTCAAAACATATGTCAAAACTAGGCAAAACATCCATACACAAGACAAGTGAAGCATGAGATGTGTGTGAGGTGAAATAATCATGGAATAAGCCCATAAGCATGAGGACCAGAATGTCAAACACATTAACTGAGGCATACAAATGTCATCACACATCATTAGGGTTATGCAAAGTGGCATCATGGAAAACTAAGTTAAGAAAGTTTAAAAATCATATCCAAATCATCATCAAAGTTGACAAATCAAACATAAATTGAAAAATGATCACAAGACAATGAAACCAAGGCTTAAAACACCCTAGGGAAGCATGTTATCAATCACCAAAACATCACAAGATTCATCCAACATAGACATGACAAACTAGGTCAAGGTTCATACATGTGCAAGAAAGGATCAAGCCACAATGGAAAATCAAGGAAAAATAGAAAAGAACCCTAATTAAATCCCAAAAAATATTCCAAGCCATGTCATATATCTCAAGATTGAGTGGGTAGAAGCATTCCTATGATATTGCATAAATGCATCCCAAAATAAAATCAAGAAGCTCAAGTATGACAAGAGTCGAGCACAAATTGAGGGTCAACAAAAGTCAAATGGCAAGTCACTTAAAGTAACTTAAACCAACTTCAAACAAGCATCAAAACAACCTCTAATGAGTGCCTAAGTGTGGCTAAAAAAATCAGTCTCAAATGAAGAGCAAAAGCCAAGAAATCTCGTAACCCTAGATGAAGGGTATCGTTGGAAATACACTCACAAGATAAATCCAAATAAAATTATTGAAAAATAGGTCAACATGTCAATGGACCAGAAACATATTTTTGGTGATTTTTAAAATGAGTTTTGCAATTAAAAATAAAATAAAATTTGAATGAAGAAGAAATAAAATAAAAAGGAAATAAAAGAACCAGTGGGGGTATATCAGTAAATCAAGGATGAACTAAGGTTATGTTGAAATACGCTGGTGGACCAAAAATGGAGGGTGACAAAATCAATGCGCGGGCCCAATGTCCAAAAAAAATCAAAACAAAAATTAAAAAAAAAACTGAAAGTTAAATGAAACGGAGCGTTTTGCTCAGACACATCACCCAGTCAACCATGCCACGCAGGAAATTAGCTAAACACGTCAGCTTCTGACCAAAGACCTAAGACGTCGGAGCTAGGGCTCCGATCGTCTTCTCCGGCCACGGTACCGGAGTTGCAGGTCAACAAACCAACACCAAACAACGCAAACCATACATCATTCTCAAGGGTTTCTCATGCTGCTCACAAATCCATCATCAAAAATAATTTTAAACAAAGTTAACACCATGAATCGAAGCTAACAAGATTTCATGTCAAATATGAAACCTTAATATACAAGCTCACAACCATTGTAAACATTGCCTACTATCAAGTAGGACTTCGGAACACTCAATCACATGCTTAATACTTGCTAAAATTCAAAGGAATAAGTTCAAGAATATTACCTCATAGTGAGCTTTGAGTACCTCTTTTCCACGTGTGAACAAACTCTCCAACTCCTCCTTTAGCTCCTAGTAGCACCCAGAAGAAGGAAAGAAGCCAGAAAATGGACCAAGGAGCTCTCAAAAGGCCAACTCGATAGTGAGAAAAAATGAGAGAAAATGAAGTGAGTTAGGGTTCTGTTTCCTTATAATGAATGGCTGTTGCTGAAGGATTAGGGTTTTAGAGGTTTTATATTGATGATTTGAGGTTAAAGAGTGAGTTTTACTGTGGTAACATGAGGTAACAGATTTGATGAGAATTTTGATAAAATGGAGGGTGGTGATGCTGTCACACGAGCCAGCCCTCGTGTGGTGAGGTTGTTGTGATTTTGTTCTGATTTGGAGAGAGAGAGAGAGAGAGAGAGAGTGAGACGGAAATTGTGAGTGGAATTAAATTTTTGTTATGCAAGTTTTGAAATTTTCTCCTTTTGGCAAAAAGTTCAAAAATAACACAAGATGGTACTAAGCATGTTTGGCTTGGAATGGCAATGTTTTGCAAGGCTTTTTGGCAAGAATTTGGTGAGGCAATGCGCATGAAATGAGGCCAAGGCAAGTTACTACAAACGTTGGTTCAAAATGTTTCATGACATGCCATGAAAACATAATCATATAAACAACTTTGATCCACCATAACTCAATGATCCTTGATCCCATTTGTGCAAACTTGTGATCATTAGAAAGCTTACATTTCAAGGAACAAAATTGATGTTTAAAGAAGCTTGAGATAATGCTTGTAAGTCATTTGAAAATGAGCATGAATATTGGTATTCAATGCTGTCCAAAACCAAACCAAAAAAATTCTAAGTCTTTGAAATTTGACATGAAAAATCATGAACTTGTAAGCATCATAACATGGTCAATTTTAATCCAATTGAGGACTTCTTGTAATGGTTGGAAAGCTTGGAACAAGGCCTACAACTTTCATGTTTGAGAAAATTTGAGATGAGCCTTGCATCATGATGGAAATTGGATTGGAAGATGGCTGAATTTAGGTTAAAACTTTCCAAAAATGGAAAGTTCTCAATAACCCTAATTTCCAAAAATGGCAACTTTCAACTTCTTGATTATTTTGTGATTCCTTTGACATTTCTTCATCAAATTTGGTCCATTGGTCATGCTTGACATGAGGATTGAGAATTTGACCTCAAAAAGTCAAGGATTGAATTTTTCACTGCACAATTAACTTTATCCCTAATTCTTCTGATTTGCAAACTCTTGATCAATTGAAACCCCTCTACATCAAATTGATGGTCAATCTTGCATACCTAGGTACCTTGGGGCATATGTAATACCATGGAATCAAGTCTTGCTCTAAGAATTAGAAATAAACGGATTTTAAGCAAAACCCTAATTTTGGCCCCAAATGTTAGGAGGAATCGACCCAAGCTCAAAACTCAAATTCCTCTGAGTATGATGTGAATCCTCTTAAACAAAGATAAATAGTGCAATATGATGATGATAAAGCTTCAAAATCTTGCCATTGGAGTGTTATACCCAAGAACTCCAAAAACCTCAACTTGAGAATTCAAGCTAGGAGGATGTGATCAGTGCTTCAATTGATTATGAGACATGTCTTGATGAGGTGAGGGCCTTGAGGCTTTGAGGGGCCCCCAAGGATGAAAAATAAACTCAAGCTTACCTTTGGAATAGATGCTCTTATCCTTGAGAAACCAGTCAAGATACCCTGATCCCTTGTCTAGAACCAATGATATGCACAAATGATAATGCAAAATGAAATGAGACATAAGCCAGTTAGTGATAGAAAGAGGATGGAAAATTTTGGGGTGCTACACTTGGCAGTATCTCTGTTTGTTATATTCTCATACTCAGTATAAGGGATAACATTTAGCAGTATAGTTCTTGCCTTGTGATGATTCTTATAATCTTTCTTTTGTTGATCAGTCATAGCACTTCTTGACACTTTTACTCATGCAGCATTAACAGGATGACTGGTGGTTTGACGTTGTAGTGATCTTTCTCTACTGGAATAGCAGCAGCTGCCATTGTTTATCACACACACACTGGATCGGTACTGAACACGGTTAACTGTTTGATAAACTTTTATCATAATTAGAACCAGAGCTCTGATGCCAATTGAAGGTGAGAAAAACATAAGAAAGGGGGTTTGAATTGGGGTTTTCAAAAACAAAAGCTTTTTACCCACTCAATAAAAGACACCGCTAATGAACAATAAAGAGAAATACGCTTCGATTTTTATACTGGTTCACTAGAAAATTTCAACGTTAATCCAGTCCACCTGCCAAGGTGATTTCGCCTTATACCTAAGGACTTAATCCACTATAATCAACTGATTACAACTGCACTAGCAACCGCTGGTGACTAATAAAGCACAAAGACATACAGTCTATGTCTTCTCAAGGATTCTGACCTAACTAGTCCCTTAAGGAAATACAAACAACTGTTTGATTACAAGGTAGTGTTTACAAAGATTGCTTCTACACAAGCAGATATAAACAAGTTAAAAACACAATACACTTAAAAAAATCTGCACAAATTTAGACAACAGTCTTGCTTTTTTGCTTCATGCGCATAGTGCTTGCAGTAATTCTTCAAGTCTTCAAGTCTTTATATAGCCATAAAAAAAGATCCATTGAAGGGTAGATCTGGTATTCTTCATGAATGAGTTGGCGAATTGAGTAACGGTTTGATACGGAGGGGATAAGAATCGTACTACCTTAATATCCTTACTCCACAAAATCCACTTAGTGGAAGGAATATTGGTTTGTACCATGTACTATTTTTCCCACGTATAAACTCGTTCTTATCTTCCATTCTTCAGTGGCTTCTGGATAAATAGTTGTTTGAAGCGTGAATCAGAAGATTCGATTTATCTTGAGTTTAGAAACTTCAATCATCAATCAGAAGCTCGATCACATCAATATCTGACTTGAGATTCTTCAGATTTCTTTGAACCTTCAGCGTTTAATCTTCGGAAGCTTGAGTTTATAAACTCTAATCATCAATCAGAAGCTTGATCACATCAATATCTAACTTGAGATTCTTCAGAGTTTTTGAACCTTCAGCGTTTGATCTTCGGAAGCTTGAGCAGTCTTCATAAGCGAATTGATCAGAGTCACACGTCAGAAGCAAGCGTCAATAGAACGTTGCAGCAGCAACATATAGTTTTCTTAGAAGTTTCTCATCCGTGAATTTGAGCTGAAACAATTTAGATCAATATATTCAGAAACTTGTAACGTTTCACGTTCAAGAGTCAGAATCAAAGTTGTTTGTTAAAGATACACAATAATAAACCGTTAGCGTACCAAAATTGTTCTCAAATAAATATTGACTTATTATCATCAAAACTTAGAGATACAGGTGCAGAACAAAATCTTGTTCTAACATGGGCCCCTTAACTCATGCCACCAGCAACTAAGCCAAACCCTTACACGTATGGGACCTGGCAGGCCATATGCATATGATGAAGTGAAAAAGAGCCTATATGCGTATGAGAGAAGGCAATACGAGTATGGCATGACCCAAATCTTAAAAAAAGACCAGAATTGACCTATTTATCTAGAGAACACGAATTTGTAAGGGTTGGACGATTTTTCACAACAGAAACACGTTTTGAAAGCTGGAGAACTCGTATTTTCAAGGCGGATAAAGATTTTCATGAAACTTAAGTGATTAAAGACCTATTTTCATCTCGTTATCTTTAATGTCTACACTTGTTATGATGTTTTTCTTTATTATTATTATGAGTAGCTAAACCCCCAAATGCTAGGGGTGTCCCTGATTCAGATTTTTTGATGAATTCTGTTTGAACCTTATGATAACAACAATTTCTATTATATTTGATTTACTTTTAATTTGTGCTTAATTTTTTTTCTTTCATAAAAATTGAGTTTGATCTATGGTTAATATTTAGGCAGGACTGTCAATGTTAACACTCAATTGAAAGTATTTTGTAATAGATATCACCTAGGACTAGGGATACCCTGTGGAAACCAAATTATTCTTTATATATAAATGCTTAAATTAATCTTAATTCAATATGAACATAGGAGTTAATTTGAGTCGACAGCTAGAATGTTGGGGTCGTAATCTACTCCAGTCGGTTTCAAGCCACTGATGGCAGAAATGTCGAACAAGGTTGGGGTGACCATTCCACAAGGGAGTTGGAAACTTTTATAGGTATTGTCCCAAAAGTAAAGGGAGGCGATGAACATCGAAGGACAATAACCTGGTCCTACTTTCGACAGTTGGATAAGGTCATAAATGCCCATTTTCTTCCAAATATGGGACTTGTCCTTTTCTATCTTTTCTAGCCAGGCTAGATAGTCGGAAGGATCTTTCGACAAAGAGCAGGATCTAAAAAACCCTAGAACTAGTATTCATAAATTCTAAATTTATAGGGTCCCTAGAGGCTATGGTCGAAGGCAAACCTTGGCCATCTAACTTGGATTTTTCATCAATCATGATTTCCATATCAGTCCTAGGTCTTAAGCCATTTGCTATGGGTTTATAGCGATGGTAGGCTAGGAAAAATTCCCTAATTTTAGTAAGATCAACATTTAAATCAGGCAAAGGACCTAGCATGACATGGGTCTTACCAGATACAAGAATAGGAATCAATACCTGGGATTGATATATACGACGTTTCTCTTCTTCATTTGGAGGTTCTGGAACATATTGCTGATTCTCAACCACCTTTGGACCTAACGCCTTATGAACTGGAGCAAGTTCCTTTGACTTCTTAGAACCCTATGCTTTCTTGTTGGTTTCTTTGGAGGTTGTTTGAATGGAAGCCATTGCTACAGTGGAGATGTGAAGAAAGCTTGGAAAAATAAGACATTTGGGAGATGATACGGTTTCAGAAATTCAGGAAGTGGAAAGAAAAGTGAAAATGGTAACTTTTTCCCTTTAATAGGTGAACGAAAGAAAAACAGCAAATGGTGACAAGATCCTGAGACACGCGTTGCATGGAGGTGATGCGATTAGACGGTGGCAGTTAAAGTTTCTGACCCATGATCTCCTAGGGGCTAGAAATGCGATGATTAAAAAGATTTGGGCATGAGAGTGAAGGGACAATTCAGAAAAGGTGTCATGATGACCCTGACATCATAGTTTTACTGAGTCATGTAAACAGTTCACAATGTCGAATTGTCCATGGCGTCGAATCATGCTATCAAAAAATATCCTTTTCTCTATTAGATGTCGAAAAGGACATTTTTGGGGGGCAATTTGTTGGCTCTCAATTTCGACGCCTGGTTTGATTCATGTAACAAATAAAGAAAAGGAAATCTTTTGCCAAGTTATGATGCATTTCGACTAAGCAAGGATTAATGAGGAACGCTCAGTCGAAGTCATTCCTTACGAAAGGAAGAATGATTAGGTGGACTTAGGAAATTTTCTAAGTATGGAGTTGTTGTTTTGATGGAGTGTTACGGATGGTGTTTTTGACTTGGATTTTGAATTTGATTCAAGGAGGGAATATTGTCCTTATCCAGTTTTAAACGAAGACACGTGGAGTAAGCTGAAGAATCGAAGACATGCCGAGTGCCACTTGTATTGATTTTAGAGAAAGACCGTTAAAAGCAGTTATTTCGATTCATTATAAATAGGCAGTCTTAGCGATAGGATTGTGTGTGTTCAAAGTTGTACAAAATCTCAAAATTACTCAAAGTACCCGTGTGCAGAGAAAAGAGTGTGTTGAGAAAATGCATGTTTGATGTAAACACCATACTTTTACATTTTAATTCAAGTTTATCTTCTTTATTGCCCAAGTTATTTCAATACATTTACTTGCTTTCACTACTACGGAAAACCCATTTAACTATGGTTGGGAAAGGTATGTAATCACGCGTGCACGGGCATTGTTATGTAGAGTGTCGTTGTATATATGATATGTACAATCACGGATCACTAACCGTTGTATTAAACTGGAAAGAACGCTACCTATCACAACGGTTGATACAAACAACTGTTGTGATAAATCAATTGTCCAAGGTTCGATTCCTAGCTGCGCTGTTTTGATATTTATTTTTTTCTGGACAGCGCGCGAGATATTATAACGGTTGTGTAATATAACCATTGTCAAAGCATAAGTTATTATTACGGTTATCATATATAACCATTGTTACATATTTTGCAGATTTAAGAAAAAGATTCATGATTTTATAATTAATCCCTTTTTTTAACCTGTATTATTATTCACCATATCACAGCAGAAAATACAACTAACATTTGTGATTAAGTAATCATAATAATGTTAATTGTATCATATTCATAATATCACATAACTGTATCATATGCAATTGTAACAAATATCTTACAATATATCAGAACAAACAACCTGCAGTTTACACATTACATAACATCACATAATTGTATCATATTCAATTGTAACAAATATCTTACAATTTATCAGAACAAACAGCCTAGAGTTTACACATTACATAACATCACATAGTTAATTATATCCAATTGTAACAAATATCTTACAATTTATCAAAACAAACAACCTACAGTTTACACAGTACATAACATCACATAATTGTAATTTGGTGTTTTGGTTTCTTGTCTCTTGGTGTCTTGACTCTAAAGACTTATGATTTCAAATAATTATACTTGTTAGTAAAAATATTTAGAAACGGTAATATACAATTAATATATTAGAATAAAGAGTAAATTACATACTTGTTAATTTTCCCAAATGCCTTCTTCATGATCGATTTGAACAGCGTGCACGACATCTCCATCAACTTCATCATATGAGGTACGGACTTGTGTTGTGTAAGAAGGTGTGGACGGAATATCAAGACTTCCATCACTAAGAGGAATGTGTTTTCCTTGGAGAATGATTGACCATTTCCCCGATATGTCCGAGGGGCCGGTAACATAGAAAACTTGTTTTGCTTGAGAAGCCATGATGAATGGTTCGGTAAAAGATGCCTTACCAAGGTCGACCCGTGTGAATCCTAAGTCATCAATGTGTACACCATTACTATTATTGGGAACCCATTTTCATTTAAATAAAGCCACTTTGAAAATAGCATAATCAATCTCCCAAATATCATCAATGACACCACAAAATGCGGTAGTAGCCAATACAAGATTCTTATCTTTCGAACTAGAGAAATACATCGATTTGGCTTCAACCATAACCCCACTATTTTGCATTGTACTACGATCATGTTTTGATTTTGTATAAAAGATATAATGACCAATGTCATATGCGGTCTAAGTAATGACACAAAATTTTGGCTCGTACGACAACCATTTAAGTATCTCGGATACACTACGATCATTAGATACACTTTTATTAAACCATTCTATGAATCTCTTATTATGCTCTATCAACAACAACTTGTCACTCATTCGGGGATATTTTTTCCTCAAAAGTCCTTTGTGAGTATCTATGAAAGGTTGAACTTCATCTATATTATTCAATATATAGAAATGTGCTTGAATAACTACATCCCGAGCCATTGACTTAACATTTAGACCATGAATACCTCTTCCATCTATGTCAGCATGACGAGAAATTGGAATTCCTATAGAATCTGCGTCCGACAAGTAGTTTGTGCAAAACTCAACATCTTCTTCTGTGATGTATCTTTCAACAATCGAAGCTTCTGGTCGGTGATGATTCTTCGTATATCCTTTAAAGATCTTCATATATCTCTCTATTGGATACATCCACCTTAAATAAATTGTACTCAAATTCTGATTTCTCTGACTAGATGAACAAGTAAGTGAACCATAATGTCAAAGAATGATGGAGGAAAATACATCTCCAATTGACACAAGATTATGGCAGCCTCGTCTTCTAATTCATCTAATTTTTTGAAATCAAGAACTTTATTACATATGTCATTGAAGAATAAGCACAATCTCGTTATAGTAACTCTCACATTTTTTGGTAGGATCCCACGGATAGCCACTGGTAGAAGTTGTTGCATCAATACATGACAATCATGAGATTTTAAACCAATTAACTTGAGATCTTTCATTGATACAAGTTTCTTGATGTTTGATGAGTAACGTTGCGGGTCTTTAATACCTTGCAAACACTCACAGAAAATTTTCTTCTCCTTTTTAGAAAGAGTGTGACATGCTGGAGGCAAATAAGTTCTTTTTCCTTTCTCTATTGGTGCCAACTGTTTTCTTATACCCATCTTCTCCATATCAAGACTGGAAGTCTTACTATCTTTAGTCTTGCCTGGAATGTTTAGAAGTGTGTCAATCAAACTATCACACACATTTTTCTCCATGTGCATCACATCAAGACAATGTCTGACATCAAGACTTGACCAATACGGAAGATCAAAGAAGATGGACCTCTTTTTCCAAATATTTTTCGCAACTGACCTTTTTTCTTATTTTCTCTTCCCAAAGACAACATTAATGTGTTGCTGCCGTTGATAGACTTCTTCCCTGGTTAAAGGTTCATGTGCCTCATCAAACTCTTGCTCTCCATTAAAAAGCCTTCCGCAATCTACGATAAGGATGATCGGGTTTTAGAAATTTTTGATGCCCAAGGTAAACAGTCTTTTTTCCAAACTTAAGTCGGTGATAACAAGTATCATCTTCACATATAGGACACACTCTGTGTCCTTTGACACTATATCCAGCCAAGTTACCTTAAGCAGGAAAGTTGGTGATTGTGCAAAATAACATTGCACGCATCTTAAACTTTTCCCCAGAATATGTATCATTAACTTCAACGCCTTCATCCCACAAGAGTTGTAAATCGTCAATTAATGGACTTAGATAAACATCTATGTCGTTACCAGGTTGTCGTGGTCCAGAAATCATCATACTTAACAGTATATATTTGCGCTTCATACTCAACCAAGGAGATAGGTTGTAAATAGTGAGACGAACAGGCCACGAAATATGATTAGTGCTCAGATTACCAAAGGGGTTCATTCCATCAGTTGCAAGTCCAGGCCTAAGGTTTCTTGGCTCAACTCCAAACTTCGGAAACAACGAATCAATTTTCTTCCATTGCAACGAATCGGCAACATGGCGAATGTTTCCATCACAAGTGTAACGCCTGAATTTAATTAATTAGTTAATTAAATTATTGAAGGATTTAATTATTGGATTTAGACGAAGTTGAGAATTAATCGGAGTAGTTGGATTTGTCGGTTTTATTTTAAGAGGCGTATTGGGATTATTAAGTTAAAGTCGGATTTTAGTCGGTTAAATCGGAGGAATAATATTAAGAATAATATTATTTATCTATTGGACTATCTTATTTAATTAACTAAGTTGAATCGTTGGACCATTTGGTTGATAATCGGAATTAATCTATTAAGCCGGGAGTAAGTAGTTGGTCGCGAATTATTAGTTCGGTTAATTGTGTGTTTTGAAGAATTAAGTCGTTAAGTCGGAATAATTGTCGGAAAGTCGTAGAAATAATATTATTATAATGGACTATTATTTAATTAAATTGGATTTGGTTGTTGGGTGATAAATAGCAATTTGGAGGTGTATGAAGCGAAGCCCAAATAGAGTAAATAATAATATTATTATTATTATTAGATTATTTGGAAAATAAAAGAAAAGAAGTAGCAGTAAGGTGAGAAAAAGGAAGTTATAGAAATGCAGAACGAGGGTTTTGTGTGGAGAAAGAGATAGGCAGTTACGAAGGAAAACGGGAAAAAGGGAACAAAGATGTCGTACGAGGAGAAGTTGCAATTGAAGCTATGGTGAACAAGGATTCAACCGGTGGGTTAGAGCGGTCTCCAATCCAAGGTAAGGGTGGGGTTCAATCTCTATAACCGGGTATATGATAGACCGTATGTGGGGTTGGGTTGTATAAATTTGTGCCATGGATTAATGGTTGTTTTTCTGTGATGTGTTTGGTTTGGTAAATCGATTGGTTTTAATGGTCGTTATTGCGTTGATTCTTACTGTAGATTTTGGCCGAATAAATTGTTGTTGTTACCCCAGAAATTATGCTACTATCATGAAATTATGTTTGTCCTATGTTGAAGGGGGGTATAATTGTTGTTATGATGGATAATATGAGGGTTGGGAATTGTATGATTGTTTCCATTGTTTTCGATAAGTGTTGTTGGCTGTGAGGAAATTAACATTTATGTTGTTAAATTGTAACTCTGCTAAGTGATGATTGCTTTGTGATCCTTGCAGTGAAAATGTAAGTTGTTGAATTGTTGTGATGTTGTTGTTCTGTGTTGAAGTTGTTGAGTTTTATTGTTGGGTGGATTTGTAAGTACTGCAGTGAAATTAATTGGTTCTATAACAATGTTAATCGATCAATTGTTGTGAAAATTTGTTGCTGGTGAATTTAGGAATGTTGCAGCGAGATTAAAATGCTGGAAAATAATAATTGGGAAGAAAACTGAATTTTAGGGGTGGCGCCGGCCACCACCCACCTCACATAAAGGGGTGGCGCATGCCACCCAAAATGCAAAGAAACAACATGTGGCGCAAGCCACTTATGGAGGGTGGCGCAAGCCACCACTAACCTGGTGAGCATGTGGCGCAAGCCACTGCTTGGGATGTGGCGCCAGCCACTGGGTTATTTAATGGTTTGTTTTGTTTTTAGTGACATTAGATTAATTAGGTAACATTATAATATTAAACCAATATGTTAGGATTAGAATACAGTAGAAAAATAATATTATCTTAGTAAAAAAAATAATAACATGTTGAGAACCACATAAAGTCACGTTGAGAGCCACATAAACCCATGATGAGAGCCACTATAAAATTCATGATGAGAGCCACCTTAAATACACATTGAGAGCCACCTGATGATGTGGCGCAAGCCACCACTAACAGGCATAATTAATTAATTAATTGGTTTTAATAATTGGTTTTGTTTTAGTGTCAGTAGATTAAATTAATTAAGCCTATATATAATTAAACCATATTTTACTAATCAAATGTTATGAATAGTGTATAGCAGAAAAATAATATAGTTACTAATAATATATGTAGCAGTAATGGTTTTTGACAGAAAATGAAAGTTTTAGCAGGAAAGCAGAATTTAGCAGATACTGGTATTTTATCGGGGTTGGATTTTGATGACAGTAATTGATAGCATGATTGATAATATAACTGTGTTGTATCAGCAGACTAAAGTTTAACCGTATCAGTAAGATTTACTAGTAGTAATAGTAGTGGATAAAACCGTACCGATTTAGCCGATTTAACCGATTTAAGCGGAAAAATTAGTTGTTCGGAATCTAACGAAAGTGGTCGAGGTAGTTAGTAATAATTAGTAGGTGATTTTAGTCGGGTTGTTTTGTTGAATTCGTGTTGTATGTGTGGATTTCTTGTACAGTTGCTTATGTGGTTTTGTCCCGGTTTGTGGGCATTTTTAAGTCGTAGGTCGAAGGACCAATGTTGATGTTAAAGTTGTAGGTCGTATGACCAACGTTGATGTATATAAGTTGTAGGCCTATGGCCAAAGTTGAATCGTGTTGAATTAAAGTTGTTATGTGGTTTGTTATATGTTGTTCGAAGTTGGTTGTCGTTTTGTGTTGAGTCGTTGCATCATGGCATTTGCATTTTGTCGGAGCCGTTGCTCACACCACGTTGGCCTGGATTGGCAATTTTTAAGTTGGAGCTGATGCTCACCACGTTGGCCTGGATTGGCAAAATTATTAAGTTGAAGGCTTATGCCTTGCAGATACCTCGATAACCTGGTATATGTTTAAGTTGGGAGTTTTACTCTGATGGTACCACATGCATGTGCATAGTCGAGTCGCATCCTGCGTCGCATTATTTATGTTGTTTGTGTTGATTGTGTTTGTTGAAGTTGAGTAAGTTATTTATGTTGTCCAAGTTGATAAACTTGTTTCAAGTTGCTTAAGTTGATGAAGTTGTTTATGTGATCATGTTGATGAAGTTTCTTATACGACTATGATGATGTTGATTATGTTGATTATGTGGTAAGTGTTGCTATGTGAAATAAGTCGATAAAGTATGTTGAGAGATTGTGGATTATGGTTAAAGTTGTGGTTGTTGTTGTTAAATTGTGATGAATTGAAGTCGTATATTATAAGTTGTCATGATGATGTATGGGTTGATTTAAGTTATTGTTGTTACTAATTTGCATTGATTTGAGTTGTTTGTTGGTTGTTGTATAATTGTCGTTGAAGTGGTGAAATTTGTATGATTCTACTTTAATATATTGTTTATCATATGCTTGTTTATGTTGGTTGATATCTCACCCCTTCTGTAATGATGTTACCTATTATGGGTAATTGAGCAGGTACTGAAGAATAGCTGTGGAAGTGAAGTAATTTTATGAAGTCCTTTAGTTGCTGTTAGTTCGAGTTGGTCTTGCTCTGATACGTAGCACTCGGGGGGGGGAATGTTTCTGTTGTTGTTCCTAAGTTGTTGTTATTTCTAATTGTTGAATAATTATAAATTGAACGTTGTTTTGGTTGAATAAAGTTGTTAGCTGATTTATAAGTTGTGAATGCCGAATGCTATGTATCACTTTTAAATGAAATATAAGTTGTTTGTTGTTTTAAGTTGAAATGTGATATCCCATGTGTGTTGAAATTTTTTTTTTAATACTCTGATATTTTTATTATAATTACCGGGTAGATTTGGGGTGTTACATTAGTGGTATCAGAGCAGGTCGGTCTGTCCGGCCAATGTTGTCTAATGTCGTTCATTCCTTAGTACTCGACATGTGTGGGAAACACTGTCGGTGCTTGTTTGTTAGTTCCTGGTCGTTGTCTGCAGGCGTTGGTTTGAATTAAGTGGGGGAGAAGCTTATCTCCCGAACGTGTTGTTGGTATGTAGAAGTTGTTTCAAGGTGATGTTGCTTGCAAGAGTGCATATGTTGGAGCGATGTTATTGCGGACCGGCGAGAGTTTGGACTCGCGAATCCGTATCAGTCAAGTTGGAGATGTGCGTAGAGTCTGGACGGTGAATCAAAGATGATTGAAATTAAGAAATTATTCCGAATGGAATGATAAGTTGGTGGATTAATTCGATAAGTTGTATATCCTGAGTATAGTTGGATTAAAGTTGAGGGATTTTAGAGTTGGATGAAAAGGAAGGATTGTTGGTAGATTTTGGAGCAAGCGAGAGAGAGATGGAACTTATGTTCATCAATCTCAAATTCTGATTTTTACAATTTTGGAGCAGCTGTCGGTAAAAGGGGCATAACTTTTTACTCGTGATTCAGATTGAAGCACTTCTGGACTTTTTGGAAAGTTTATGAAATTCCCTACAGTTTGCATATACGATTTGTCTTCAGGAAGTTTGTGAAGAGGGAAAAAGGTGTGTCTTAATATTTGGGTCTGATGCTGATTTTTGGAAAATTCTGCATACGGAAATTCTGAACCAGTCCCGTTGTGTGGCTGATAACTTTTTACTCGTAAGTCGGATTTACGCGATTCTTGAAGTTCTGAAATCTACACAGAATTCTCTTCATTTTAGAATATGATTTTGTGATTGAGAGGTCTGTATCAAAAGAGATATATGTGGTTGAACTTGAGCGACTACTGCTGAAAAATTTGGAAAGATGAAGCCGAGTGTGAAATTTTGATAAGAATAATATGTTGGTAATTATAAGGATGTGACGGTGTCTGAGAAAGCATCGAGATGCAAATATGTTGAATAAGGAGAAATAAGTGATGATGTCATGTGATAGTAATGTTGAGAAAAAGAGGGATGGTTGATTTGCAACGTTAAAAATTTTAACTTGGATAAGAGTTGTAATTGGAGCGAGCCGAGTTGGTTAGTACTTGAAGTAGTAGCGATTCCGGTGTTGGAAAGATATTTAATAATTGTGTTGTGCTACGAGCATGTATAAGGGATTATGTATTGGATTTTGGACGTTTTGATATAATTGACGAAGTTGAAATTTAGGAAACTAAGAAGACGTTGATAAACCTCAGAGAGTTGGCGGAGCATTGTGCTTACGGGCTTTGGGCACAAGTTGTAGTACGCTATTGTGTTGGGTAATGATGATTTATGCCACTGTTATGGTTGCCGACTGTCTATTGACAAATTGAGGAACTGATCACCCTTAATCTCTTGTTGATAGTAGACGGAATCGTAATTGATGGATAGATGTGTCGTGCCAACTAGTATAGTACGTACGTTGAATTGGTTGAAGTCAAGCCAAGTGCTTGAAGGTTGTTTGTTTTTGCTGATACAAGTTCATATGTTAGAATATTAGTTGAATTTAAGGATGACAGCACGAAGCTGTGTTTGATTGATGAGTAGTATGGAAAATTTCAGTTGAGACTGGATGATGTGAGAGTTGAGTTACAGGTAGAACAAGAAGTTAAATTATAAGTTGATTTGTAAAAGTGGAGTTTTGGCTGGTAAAGATGATTTATCTTGTTGAATTTAAGTGGAATCAGGTGTCAAATGTTGTTGTAATGTTGTTATGCGCCTAAGGTGATTTTGGGAACTATGTTGATAAAAGATAGTAAAGTTGTAGTTTATGTGTGGTGTTAACGGGGAGATCCCGAAGAATTAAGTCGAAAGCCTTGGTATTATGTCGATTTTGATGGTTGGAAGTTGGAGGTCAACTGAGTAGAGTTAGTACCTTGAAAGTAATCAGAGTGCGCAGCGAACGCGTAGTGTATTGCGGTTGTTCAGGCGTGAATTGTACCGATGTTGATATTTGGTTACGTTGATGTTGTGTTTAAGTTGGTATTCTTATGTTGTTATGTTCTAGTTCTTAAACCGGTAAATTCTTAAGTTGGTTACTTCTTGTGTTGCGATGTTAGTTGTCAATTGCATCACTTGGGTAGTATTCACGTTGTTGTCGCCGTTGAGGTTAAGAACCGCTGTTGGTGTTATATGTGGAGTTGCCTTACGAGGAAGAGATTTGATTACTCGGAAGAATTAAGTTGTTGGAATAGTCGTGTCGGATAAATTTTCGAGGACGAAAATATTCTAAGTGGGGGAGAGTTGTAACGCCTGAATTTAATTAATTAGTTAATTAAATTATTGAAGGATTTAATTATTGGATTTAGACGAAGTTGAGAATTAATCGGAGTAGTTGGATTTGTCGGTTTTATTTTAAGAGGCGTATTGGGATTATTAAGTTAAAGTTGGATTTTAGTTGGTTAAATCGGAGGAATAATATTAAGAATAATATTATTTATCTATTGGACTATCTTATTTAATTAACTAAGTTGAATCGTTGGACCATTTGGTTGATAATCGGAATTAATCTATTAAGCCGGGAGTAAGTAGTTGGTCGCGAATTATTAGTTCGGTTAATTGTGTGTTTCGAAGAATTAAGTCGTTAAGTCGGAATAATTGTCGGAAAGTCGTAGAAATAATATTATTATAATGGACTATTATTTAATTAAATTGGATTTGGTTGTTGGGTGATAAATAGCAATTTGGAGGTGTATGAAGCGAAGCCCAAATAGAGTAAATAATAATATTATTATTATTATTATTAGATTATTTGGAAAATAAAAGAAAAGAAGTAGCAGTAAGGTGAGAAAAAGTAAGTTATAGAAATGCAGAACGAGGGTTTTGTGTGGAGAAAGAGATAGGCAGTTACGAAGGAAAACGGGAAAAAGGGAACAAAGATGTCGTACGAGGAGAAGTTGCAATTGAAGCTATGGTGAACAAGGATTCAACCGGTGGGTTAGAGCGGTCTCCAATCCAAGGTAAGGGTGGGGTTCAATCTCTATAACCGGGTATATGATAGACCGTATGTGGGGTTGGGTTGTATAAATTTGTGCCATGGATTAATGGTTGTTTTTCTGTGATGTGTTTGGTTTGGTAAATCGATTGGTTTTAATGGTCGTTATTGCGTTGATTCTTACTGTAGATTTTGGCCGAATAAATTGTTGTTGTTACCCCAGAAATTATGCTACTATCATGAAATTATGTTTGTCCTATGTTGAAGGGGGGTATAGTTGTTGTTATGAGGGATGATATGAGGGTTGGGAATTGTATGATTGTTTCCATTGTTTTCGATAAGTGTTGTTGGCTGTGAGGAAATTAACATTTATGTTGTTAAATTGTAACTCTGCTATGTGATGATTGCTTTGTGATCCTTGCAGTGAAAATGTAAGTTGTTGAATTGTTGTGATGTTGTTGTTCTGTGTTGAAGTTGTTGAGTTTTGTTGTTGGGTGGATTTGTAAGTACTGCAGTGAAATTAATTGGTTCTATAACAATGTTAATCGATCAATTGTTGTGAAAATTTGTTGCTGGTGAATTTAGGAATGTTGCAGCGAGATTAAAATGCTGGAAAATAATAATTGGGAAGAAAACTGAATTTTAGGGGTGGCGCCGGCCACCACCCACCTCACGTAAAGGGGTGGCGCATGCCACCCAAAATGCAAAGAAACAACATGTGGCGCAAGCCACTTATGGAGGGTGGCGCAAGCCACCACTAACCTGGTGAGCATGTGGCGCAAGCCACTGCTTGGGATGTGGCGCCAGCCACTGGGTTATTTAATGGTTTGTTTTGTTTTTAGTGACACTAGATTAATTAGGTAACATTATAATATTAAACCAATATGTTAGGATTAGAATACAGTAGAAAAATAATATTATCTTAGTAAAAAAAATAATAACATGTTGAGAGCCACATAAAGTCACGTTGAGAGCCACATAAACCCATGATGAGAGCCACTATAAAATTCATGATGAGAGCCACCTTAAATACACATTGAGAGCCACCTGATGATGTGGCGCAAGCCACCACTAACAGGCATAATTAATTAATTAATTGGTTTTAATAATTGGTTTTGTTTTAGTGTCTGTAGATTAAATTAATTAAGCCTATATATAATTAAACCATATTTTACTAATCAAATGTTATGAATAGTGTATAGCAGAAAAATAATATAGTTACTAATAATATATGTAGCAGTAATGGTTTTTGACAGAAAATGAAAGTTTTAGCAGGAAAGCAGAATTTAGCAGATACTGGTATTTTATCGGGGTTGGATTTTGATGACAGTAATTGATAGCATGATTGATAATATAACTGTGTTGTATCAGTAGACTAAACTTTAACCGTATCAGTAAGATTTACTAGTAGTAATAGTAGTGGATAAAACCGTACCGATTTAGCAGATTTAAGCGGAAAAATTAGTTGTTCGGAATCTAACGAAAGTGGTCGAGGTAGTTAGTAATAATTAGTAGATGATTTTAGTCGGGTTGTTTTGTTGAATTCGTGTTGTATGTGTGGATTTCTTGTACAGTTGCTTATGTGGTTTTGTCCCGGTTTGTGGGCATTTTTAAGTCGTAGGTCGAAGGACCAATGTTGATGTTAAAGTTGTAGGTCGTATGACCAACTTTGATGTATATAAGTTGTAGGCCTATGGCCAAAGTTGAATCGTGTTGAATTAAAGTTGTTATGTGGTTTGTTATATGTTGTTCGAAGTTGGTTGTCGTTTTGTGTTGAGTCGTTGCATCATGGCATTTGCATTTTGTCGGAGCCGTTGCTCACACCACGTTGGCCTGGATTGGCAATTTTTAAGTTGGAGCTGATGCTCACCACGTTGGCCTGGATTGGCAAAATTATTAAGTTGAAGGCTTATGCCTTGCAGATACCTCGATAACCTGGTATATGTTTAAGTTGGGAGTTTTACTCCGATGGTACCACATGCATGTGCATAGTCGAGTCGCATCCTGCGTCGCATTATTTATGTTGTTTGTGTTGATTGTGTTTGTTGAAGTTGAGTAAGTTGTTTATGTTGTCCAAGTTGATAAAGTTGTTTCAAGTTGCTTAAGTTGATGAAGTTGTTTATGTGATCATGTTGATGAAGTTTCTTATACGACTATGATGATGTTGATTATGTTGATTATGTGGTAAGTGTTGCTATGTGAAATAAGTCGATAAAGTATGTTGAGAGATTGTGGATTATGGTTAAAGTTGTGGTTGTTGTTGTTAAATTGTGATGAATTGAAGTCGTATATTATAAGTTGTCATGATGATGTATGGGTTGATTTAAGTTATTGTTGTTACTAATTTGCATTGATTTGAGTTGTTTGTTGGTTGTTGTATAATTGTCGTTGAAGTGGTGAAATTTGTATGATTCTACTTTAATATATTATTTATCATATGCTTGTTTATGTTGGTTGATATCTCACCCCTTCTGTAATGATGTTACCTATTATGGGTAATTGAGCAGGTACTGAAGAATAGCTGTGGAAGTGAAGTAATTTTATGAAGTCCTTTAGTTGCTGTTAGTTCGAGTTGGTCTTGCTCTGATACGTAGCACTCGGGGGGAATGTTTCTGTTGTTGTTCCTAAGTTGTTGTTATTTCTAATTGTTGAATAATTATAAATTGAACGTTGTTTTGGTTGAATAAAGTTGTTAGCTGATTTATAAGTTGTGAATGCCGAATGCTATGTATCACTTTTAAATGAAATATAAGTTGTTTGTTGTTTTAAGTTGAAATGTGATATCCCATGTGTGTTGAAATTTTTTTTTTAATACTCTGATATTTTTATTATAATTACCGGGTAGATTTGGGGTGTTACATTAGTGGTATCAGAGCAGGTCGGTCTGTCCGGCCAATGTTGTCTAATGTCGTTCATTCCTTAGTACTCGACATGTGTGGGAAACACTGTCGGTGCTTGTTTGTTAGTTCCTGGTCGTTGTCTGCAGGCGTTGGTTTGAATTAAGTGGGGGAGAAGCTTATCTCCCGAACGTGTTGTTGGTATGTAGAAGTTGTTTCAAGGTGATGTTGCTTGCAAGAGTGCATATGTTGGAGCGATGTTATTGCGGACCGGCGAGAGTTTGGACTCGCGAATCCGTATCAGTCAAGTTGGAGATGTGCGTAGAGTCTGGACGGTGAATCAAAGATGATTGAAATTAAGAAATTATTCCGAATGGAATGATAAGTTGGTGGATTAATTCGATAAGTTGTATATCCTGAGTATAGTTGGATTAAAGTTGAGGGATTTTAGAGTTGGATGAAAAGGAAGGATTGTTGGTAGATTTTGGAGCAAGCGAGAGAGAGATGGAACTTATGTTCATCAATCTCAAATTCTGATTTTTACAATTTTGGAGCAGCTGTCGGTAAAAGGGGCATAACTTTTTACTCGTGATTCAGATTGAAGCACTTCTGGACTTTTTGGAAAGTTTATGAAATTCCCTACAGTTTGTATATACGATTTGTCTTCAGGAAGTTTGTGAAGAGGGAAAAAGGTGTGTCTTAATATTTGGGTCTGATGCTGATTTTTGGAAAATTCTGCATACGGAAATTCTGAACCAGTCCCGTTGTGTGGCTGATAACTTTTTACTCGTAAGTCGGATTTACGCGATTCTTGAAGTTCTGAAATCTACACAGAATTCTCTTCATTTTAGAATATGATTTTGTGATTGAGAGGTCTGTATCAAAAGAGATATATGTGGTTGAACTTGAGCGACTACTGCTGAAAAATTTGGAAAGATGAAGCCGAGTGTGAAATTTTGATAAGAATAATATGTTGGTAATTATAAGGATGTGACGGTGTCTGAGAAAGCATCGAGATGCAAATATGTTGAATAAGGAGAAATAAGTGATGATGTCATGTGATAGTAATGTTGAGAAAAAGAGGGATGGTTGATTTGCAACGTTAAAAATTTTAACTTGGATAAGAGTTGTAATTGGAGCGAGCCGAGTTGGATAGTACTTGAAGTAGTAGCGATTCCGGTGTTGGAAAGATATTTAATAATTGTGTTGTGCTACGAGCATGTATAAGGGATTATGTATTGGATTTTGGACGTTTTGATATAATTGACGAAGTTGAAATTTAGGAAACTAAGAAGACGTTGATAAACCTCAGAGAGTTGGCGGAGCATTGTGCTTACGGGCTTTGGGCACAAGTTGTAGTACGCTATTGTGTTGGGTAATGATGATTTATGCCACTGTTATGGTTGCCGACTGTCTATTGACAAATTGAAGAACTGATCACCCTTAATCTCTTGTTGATAGTAGACGGAATCGTAATTGATGGATAGATGTGTCGTGCCAACTAGTATAGTACGTACGTTGAATTGGTTGAAGTCAAGCCAAGTGCTTGAAGGTTGTTTGTTTTTGCTGATACAAGTTCATATGTTAGAATATTAGTTGAATTTAAGGATGACAGCACGAAGCTGTGTTTGATTGATGAGTAGTATGGAAAATTTCAGTTGAGACTGGATGATGTGAGAGTTGAGTTACAGGTAGAACAAGAAGTTAAATTATAAGTTGATTTGTAAAAGTGGAGTTTTGGCTGGTAAAGATGATTTATCTTGTTGAATTTAAGTGGAATCAGGTGTCAAATGTTGTTGTAATGTTGTTATGCGCCTAAGGTGATTTTGGGAACTATGTTGATAAAAGATAGTAAAGTTGTAGTTTATGTGTGGTATTAACGGGGAGATCCCGAGGAATTAAGTCGAAAGCCTTGGTATTATGTCGATTTTGATGGTTGGAAGTTAGAGGTCAACTGAGTAGAGTTAGTACCTTGAAAGTAATCAGAGTGCGCAGCGAACGCGTAGTGTATTGCGATTGTTCAGGCGTGAATTGTACCGATGTTGATATTTGGTTACGTTGATGTTGTGTTTAAGTTGGTATTCTTATGTTGTTATGTTCTAGTTCTTAAACCGGTAAATTCTTAAGTTGGTTACTTCTTGTGTTGCGATGTTAGTTGTCAATTGCATCACTTGGGTAGTATTCACGTTGTTGTCGCCGTTGAGGTTAAGAACCGCTGTTGGTGTTATATGTGGAGTTGCCTTACGAGGAAGAGATTTGATTACTCGGAAGAATTAAGTTGTTGGAATAGTCGTGTCGGATAAATTTTCGAGGACGAAAATATTCTAAGTGGGGGAGAGTTGTAACGCCTGAATTTAATTAATTAGTTAATTAAATTATTGAAGGATTTAATTATTGGATTTAGACGAAGTTGAGAATTAATCGGAGTAGTTGGATTTGTCGGTTTTATTTTAAGAGGCGTATTGGGATTATTAAGTTAAAGTCGGATTTTAGTTGGTTAAATCGGAGGAATAATATTAAGAATAATATTATTTATCTATTGGACTATCTTATTTAATTAACTAAGTTGAATCGTTGGACCATTTGGTTGATAATCGGAATTAATCTATTAAGCCGGGAGTAAGTAGTTGGTCGCGAATTATTAGTTCGGTTAATTGTGTGTTTCGAAGAATTAAGTCGTTAAGTCGGAATAATTGTCGGAAAGTCGTAGAAATAATATTATTATAATGGACTATTATTTAATTAAATTGGATTTGGTTGTTGGGTGATAAATAGCAATTTGGAGGTGTATGAAGCGAAGCCCAAATAGAGTAAATAATAATATTATTATTATTATTAGATTATTTGGAAAATAAAAGAAAAGAAGTAGCAGTAAGGTGAGAAAAAGTAAGTTATAGAAATGCAGAACGAGGGTTTTGTGTGGAGAAAGAGATAGGCAGTTACGAAGGAAAACGGGAAAAAGGGAACAAAGATGTCGTACGAGGAGAAGTTGCAATTGAAGCTATGGTGAACAAGGATTCAACCGGTGGGTTAGAGCGGTCTCCAATCCAAGGTAAGGGTGGGGTTCAATCTCTATAACCGGGTATATGATAGACCGTATGTGGGGTTGGGTTGTATAAATTTGTGCCATGGATTAATGGTTGTTTTTCTGTGATGTGTTTGGTTTGGTAAATCGATTGGTTTTAATGGTCGTTATTGCGTTGATTCTTACTGTAGATTTTGGCCGAATAAATTGTTGTTGTTACCCCAGAAATTATGCTACTATCATGAAATTATGTTTGTCCTATGTTGAAGGGGGGTATAGTTGTTGTTATGATGGATGATATGAGGGTTGGGAATTGTATGATTGTTTCCATTGTTTTCGATAAGTGTTGTTGGCTGTGAGGAAATTAACATTTATGTTGTTAAATTGTAACTCTGCTATGTGATGATTGCTTTGTGATCCTTGCAGTGAAAATGTAAGTTGTTGAATTGTTGTGATGTTGTTGTTCTGTGTTGAAGTTGCTGAGTTTTATTGTTGGGTGGATTTGTAAGTACTGCAGTGAAATTAATTGGTTCTATAACAATGTTAATCGATCAATTGTTGTGAAAATTTGTTGCTGGTGAATTTAGGAATGTTGCAGCGAGATTAAAATGCTGGAAAATAATAATTGGGAAGAAAACTGAATTTTAGGGGTGGCGCCGGCCACCACCCACCTCACGTAAAGGGGTGGCGCATGCCACCCAAAATGCAAAGAAACAACATGTGGCGCAAGCCACTTATGGAGGGTGGCGCAAGCCACCACTAACCTGGTGAGCATGTGGCGCAAGCCACTGCTTGGGATGTGGCACCAGCCACTGGGTTATTTAATGGTTTGTTTTGTTTTTAGTGACACTAGATTAATTAGGTAACATTATAATATTAAACCAATATGTTAGGATTAGAATACAGTAGAAAAATAAAATTATCTTAGTAAAAATAATAATAACATGTTGAGAGCCACATAAAGTCACGTTGAGAGCCACATAAACCCATGATGAGAGCCACTATAAAATTCATGATGAGAGCCACCTTAAATACACATTGAGAGCCACCTGATGATGTGGCGCAAGCCACCACTAACAGGCATAATTAATTAATTAATTGGTTTTAATAATTGGTTTTGTTTTAGTGTCTGTAGATTAAATTAATTAAGCCTATATATAATTAAACCATATTTTACTAATCAAATGTTATGAATAGTGTATAGCAGAAAAATAATATAGTTACTAATAATATATGTAGCAGTAATGGTTTTTGACAGAAAATGAAAGTTTTAGCAGGAAAGCAGAATTTAGCAGATACTGGTATTTTATCGGGGTTGGATTTTGATGACAGTAATTGATAGCATGATTGATAATATAACTGTGTTGTATCAGTAGACTAAACTTTAACCGTATTAGTAAGATTTACTAGTAGTAATAGTAGTGGATAAAACCGTACCGATTTAGCAGATTTAAGCGGAAAAATTAGTTGTTCGGAATCTAACGAAAGTGGTCGAGGTAGTTAGTAATAATTAGTAGATGATTTTAGTCGGGTTGTTTTGTTGAATTCGTGTTGTATGTGTGGATTTCTTGTACAGTTGCTTATGTGGTTTTGTCCCGGTTTGTGGGCATTTTTAAGTCGTAGGTCGAAGGACCAATGTTGATGTTAAAGTTGTAGGTCGTATGACCAACGTTGATGTATATAAGTTGTAGGCCTATGGCCAAAGTTGAATCGTGTTGAATTAAAGTTGTTATGTGGTTTGTTATATGTTGTTCGAAGTTGGTTGTCGTTTTGTGTTGAGTCGTTGCATCATGGCATTTGCATTTTGTCGGAGCCGTTGCTCACACCACGTTGGCCTGGATTGGCAATTTTTAAGTTGGAGCTGATGCTCACCACGTTGGCCTGGATTGGCAAAATTATTAAGTTGAAGGCTTATGCCTTGCAGATACCTCGATAACATGGTATATGTTTAAGTTGGGAGTTTTACTCCGATGGTACCACATGCATGTGCATAGTCGACTCGCATCCTGCGTCGCATTATTTATGTTGTTTGTGTTGATTGTGTTTGTTGACGTTGAGTAAGTTGTTTATGTTGTCCAAGTTGATAAAGTTGTTTCAAGTTGCTTAAGTTGATGAAGTTGTTTATGTGATCATGTTGATGAAGTTGCTTATACGACTATGATGATGTTGATTATGTTGATTATGTGGTAAGTGTTGCTATGTGAAATAAGTCGATAAAGTATGTTGAGAGATTGTGGATTATGGTTAAAGTTGTGGTTGTTGTTGTTAAATTGTGATGAATTGAAGTCGTATATTATAAGTTGTCATGATGATGTATGGGTTGATTTAAGTTATTGTTGTTACTAATTTGCATTGATTTGAGTTGTTTGTTGGTTGTTGTATAATTGTCGTTGAAGTGGTGAAATTTGTATGATTCTACTTTAATATATTGTTTATCATATGCTTGTTTATGTTGGTTGATATCTCACCCCTTCTGTAATGATGTTACCTATTATGGGTAATTGAGCAGGTACTGAAGAATAGCTGTGGAAGTGAAGTAATTTTATGAAGTCCTTTAGTTGCTGTTAGTTCGAGTTGGTCTTGCTCTGATACGTAGCACTCGGGGGGAATGTTTCTGTTGTTGTTCCTAAGTTGTTGTTATTGCTAATTGTTGAATAATTATAAATTGAACGTTGTTTTGGTTGAATAAAGTTGTTAGTTGATTTATAAGTTGTGAATGCCGAATGCTATGTATCACTTTTAAATGAAATATAAGTTGTTTGTTGTTTTAAGTTGAAATGTGATATCCCATGTGTGTTGAAATTTTTTTTTTAATACTCTGATATTTTTATTATAATTACCGGGTAGATTTGGGGTGTTACAACAAGTCCTTTCATCTGCATGCCATCTAAGATTCTTTGCGTCATTCGAATTAGCAAAAAGTCTCTTAAATCGTGAAATTATTGGCAAGTACCATAACACTTTAGCAGAAGGATGCTTCCTACTAACATTGTCATAGTCATTGTCATCACCACTGTTGGCCTTCAGCTTGTAATGCGACACACCACATTTCGAACATTGATACAAGTCTTCATACTCTTTCCGGTATAATATGCAATCATTAGGGCAAGCATGTATTTTGATATACTCCAGACCCATTGGACACAATATCTTCTTGACCTCATAACAACGATCCGGCAATTTGTTATCTTTTGGTAACATTTCCTTTAGCGGTTCAAGTAATTCCGTGAAACTTTTATCCGACGATCCATTTTTTGCCTTCAGATTAAACAACTTTAACACCGCAGACAATCGTGTAAAATCTGTGCATCCCTTATATAAAGGGGTGTCTTTATCACTACATAAAGTATCATAAATATGAGCATTCTTAAAAGAAGATTCCCCAATATCACGGAACATATCTTATAGTTGATCATCCATATATTCATCTTCCTCGACTCTTTGACTTTGTGGCGCACGACTTTCCTCCACTTCACCATGCCACGTCCATATTATATAATTTTGACATATACCATAACAACAAAGGTGATGAAATATTTCATCCTTTCTGCACTTTTTGATATTCGCGTAAATAACACAAGGACAATAAAAGATACCATTATTTTCGGGAAGATGTTTATCAGCGTATTCAAGAAATTCAAGAACTCATTTCTCATAAACCGGACCTAATCTATCAGCTTTCATCCAACTACGATCCATAACAACTTCTGAAATTTATACACATATAATAATGTGAATGACACACCAAAAACTTAATGTATTTGCAAATCTAAACCTAAAACATATAAAACATTTACACTAATACTGACTTGAGAATATAAACAAAGAAAAAAGGAATGAAGATGTTGAATAATACCGTACTTCGAAGCTGAAGAATCAAATGAACGAAGAGGGTGTGAAGATTTGAGCTACGAAGAGGGTAAAGTTTACGCCGTCGCTGTCGTCTCTGGTGGCTCGCTTGTTCAACTAGGGCGTCTTTTGGAAGAAATAATACAGAATAAGTTTTGTTTTAATTTATCAGTGAAAACCTTTAATTACGGTTGGAAAACATAACCGTAGTGGAATTGAAGACCTCTTACAACAGTTTTTTAATTCACTGTTGTAAACTATTTTACAATTTATTTTTAAAGTAATGGAATTAAGTTCTATAACAACGGTTTGTTTAAAAACCGTTGTAAAATCATTTACAATTTATTTTGTAAATAATGGACTTAAGTGACAAACGCTTAATGTACTCTCAAAAATAGAAAAAGTGTAACTGCAGGGAATCAAAGCATATTTATTACTACGGTCTTTTAACACAAACGTCATTATATTTCTCTTTATACGTACGGCTAGTTACTGGGAGCGAAAATTTTAACCTATTACAACGGTTTAGATGAATCTGTTGCAAACCTGACGTTGTTGTTTGCGCGTTTTGTAGTAGTGTTTTCGATTAAGTTCTGCAATTTACTTTCTTTGAAATTTTCAAAAGTTAGTAACCTTTAAATTATAAATGCTGTCGAAGTATTCGTCATTTTTCCAAACTTTATTTCAATTATTAGCACATGTCCTAGGATTTAGTATGGTCGATCCTGCAAGTAACCCAATCCCATATTGACTTGGAAGACCAATGGTTGTTTACTAATTTTCACAGTAAATAGTGGCAACCCTGTTAGTCATCTGTGAGTGTCTGATGCGCTCGCAATGTCATTTTTTTTTAGATGCGATAGTACCACATTCATTGAGTTTAGTCATTGCTTACATTTGCATTTCTGATAAAATTCAAAAAATTTTAAAAATGAAATGTAATGCATTTTCTTCCTATCATATTACAATTTTGTTGGGTTAGTTTTAATGAATGAAATGTAATGCATTTTAACAATAACATTTGAATTATTTTGGTATTGATATGTTTTGACTATTATGTATGTAACTAATTGGTCTAGAATGTATTTAAAAGAATTTATAAACTGTTTTATAATTCATTTTTGTCAACTCTTCAAGATAGTTGATAAAAACAACTTTTAGTTTATTTTAGGAAAATGGAGGCAAAACCAAATGGTTATGTGAGTGAACTGAAGAATGGTCTGCTTAAAGGAGTGTTTGTTCCAGAATCGTCTGGATTCCATGAACAATGCATATACAAAGTACCACCAAGATTACGCCAAGTTAATCCAGAAGCTTATACACCTCAAGTTATTTCCATTGGTCCTTTTCACAGTACATACGGTGACAACAAGTTGCACCAAATGGAACAACTCAAACTCAACTATCTCAAAGGATTTCTAAATAGAACAAAGCTATCTCTGGATGATTTTGTTTTCGAATCTCAAGAGTTGTGGGAAAATAGAATCAGAAGCTGTTATGGAGGGCTTTTTAGCTTTAACAGCAACGATTTCTTAAAAATCATTATAGTTGATGCATTCTTCATAATTGAACATTTTCTTAGGTTTTATGAACACCCAAAATGGGAGGAAAATGACCCTATATTTCTGAACATTTTCTTAGGTTTTCTAAATCCTTAGGGTGCGTTGAAAATGCCATGTTTACATGTCCATCATACAACAGAGTCATACCTGAGGAATATATTAGCATTTGAAGAATGTCACATTTCACATCTAAATTCACCTTATATTTCTCAGTACTTGACTATCTTAGGTTTCCTTATTAACTCAGAAAAAGATGTGAGCATCTTGATTGATAAGAAAATTATTGTGAATTGGATGGGTGGTGCTAATGATGTGGCTACAATGGTTAACAATCTTCGCAAAAATGTTTCAATGCCTCCATTCAGTTTACAATATAAGTCTGTATGTGAAAGGTTAAATGGCTTCTATGAAAACCCTATGAATAAGTATAAAGCTATATTTGTACATGAGTACTTCAACACTCCTTGGAAAATAGCATCAACTGTGGCTGCTGTATTGCTGGTTTTGCTTACTCTTATCCAGACTATATGTTCAATCGTCTCACTCTAATGCTACAATTTATATTATGTAATTTGTTTTTTATACTGTAATGGAGAATTCAAAGTTGATAATATATTTTTCTTGTTGGATTTCAGTTCTACGCATGGTTTTAAATTGCGGTTGCGGCTGCGGATGCGGTTGCGGTTGCGGATGTCGCGGTTGCGGCCAATGCGGTCACTGCGTTGCGTATTGCGGCCGTTGCGGCGTGAAATTATTTTATACACGCATTAAATATAAAAAAAATTGTAGAATTATTGTAATTATTTATAGAATGACATAAAGGCAAAGCAACTTGTTCTTTGCATTTGTAATTGGAATCTTAATACAGAGCAAAAGAAAACTTGACATAAAGTAAGATTCTTGTCTCCTAGATTCTTTTCCTACATGAAATATTATGATTCTGTATTTTTTGTGTAAGAAAATTATGTGTTGCAGCCTGTTGCAGTAGAAATGCGGTTCTGATGCGGTAAATACCGTTACGTTGCGGTTGTGTTGCGGCAATGATGCGGTTGTTGCGTGTGATTTCAGTTCACACCGCAATTGCGGTTCGTTGCCGATGCGTTGCACGCCGCAACCGCAATATTGCGGCCGCATCAAGTGATGCAGACTGCAATTTCAAACCCTGGTTCTACGTTTTAATATTTTTTTAAATATATTGTTTGTTGTTTTTGGTAAACATTATAACTAAATAAATTAACTCAAACCTATGAGTTAACGTTTTTTTCTTTAAAATGAAATAAAAGTATATAATGTATTTGAATGAGGGATGTACAAAAGTGCATGCTTCAATGGATCTCGGACCCTATGTGCTCTATATATAGATAGCAGCAGCATGCCAATGATATTTAGAAAGAAGTTGATTTTTGTTCTAACACTCGTATATCTTGAAAGCATCCAAGATAATTCAAATTCTCATTTTTTTACGTTTTTCACACATGTTATGAAAACAATTTAATTTTAGCAACTAAACTATTTGTAAAAAGAAAGAAAAATTACCGTAATTTCGCATGAAGATTATGCAATATTAGTTTTCACTTCAAAACAAATTGTTCTTGACCCAAAAAAAAAATTGTTTTGAGTGGAGAAGTATTTAAAAATTTGGGATTGAATAGATTCGATTTTATATTTAGCCGCTAAATATTTCACTATGTTTGTTCCAGTCATTAAAAAGTCTACATTATTTGATTATTTGAAAATCGAGGTTATACAATCATTGTCTTATAATCGTTGTAAAAAATTTGAAAGGGTGCTATATATGATCACGGTTGTTATAATTAACCGTTTTAATATATTAAAGGTCTCAGGTTCGATTCTCAACAGCGCATCTTTTGGTGTAATATATTATTCTGGACAGAGTTCACTATACACCCACAATTATATATTACAACCGTCGTTAAATTATATGTTATTTTAGAAATTAAATTTTTTGCATTTTGAAATTTTTTCATTTTTTAACCTGTATTTTTTTGAACCATGTCAGAATAAAAACAACAATTGTATCATAATGAAGAATTGTAGTGTATCACATCAAATTCAACATTGGATTAAGAACCAAACATTGTATATATATTACATCAAAAGAAAAATGGCACAAAACAACCTACAAACATTATATAACATCACATAATTGTATCTTATAGTGTTTTGGTTTCTTTGTCTCTTGGTGTCTTGTCTCTTGGTATCTTATCTCTTGGTCATATGATTTTAAACACCTACAATTTCAAATAATCATACTTGAGAGTAAATATACTTAGAAATAATGACTTACATTAATTAAATTATGAATAAAGAATAAAATACTAATTACTTGTTAATTTTCCCATATGCCTTCATTATGGTTGATACGAATAGCATGCACATCATCTCTATCAACTTCATCATAAGTGGTAGGAACTTTTGTTCTGTAAGAAGAAGTAGAAGGAATATCAAAACTTTTATCACTACTAGGAATGTCTTTTCCTCGCAGAACGATTGACCATTTCCCTGATGTGTCCGAAGGGTCGGTCACATAGAAAACTTGTTTTGCTTGTGAAGCCATGATGAATGGTTCGGTCATATAATTTGGCTTGCCAAGGTCAACCCAGGTGAATCCTAAGTCATCAGTTTGTACACCATTAATATTATTGGGATCCCACTTGCATTTAAATAAAGGCACTCTGAAGATAACATAATCAATCTCCCAAATCTCCTCAATGACACCCTAGTACGCACTAGATTCTAATATTGGATTCTTATCTTTCGAACTAGAGAAATACATGGATTTAGCCTCAATTATAACACCACTATTTTGCAGTGTACTACGATCACCTTTTGATTTAGTATAAAAGGTATAATGACCAATGTCATATGCAGTCCAAGTTATCACATTAAATTTTGGCATGAACGAAAACCATTTAACTGCCTCAGATGCACTATGATCTTTTGGTATCCTTTTATTAAACCAATCTAGGAATTTCTTGTTATGTTTGATCAACAACAACTTGTCACACATTCGTGGATATTTTTTCTTCAAAAGTCTTTTGTAAGTAGCCACGTAAGGTTGAACTTCTTCAAGATTATTCAATATATAGAAATGTTCCTGAATAACTACATCTCGAGCCATTGACTTAACATTTAAACCTTGAATACCTCTACCTTCAGTGTCAGCATGACGAGACTTTAGAATTTCTATAGACTCTACTTCCGACAAATAGTTTGTACAAAACTCAATAACTTCTTTTGTGATGTACCTTTCACCAATCGAAGCTTCCGATCGATGATGATTCTTTATATATCCTTTAAAGATCTTCATGTATCACTCTATTGGATACATCCACCTTAAATAAACTGGAACAGTAATTCTGATTTCTCTAACTAGATGAACAAGTAAGTGAACCATAATGTCAAAAAATGATGAAGGAAAATACATCTCCAATTGAAACAAGATTATGGCAGCGTAATCTTCTAATTCATCTATTTTTTTGAAATCAAGAACTTTATTACATATGGCATTAAAGAACAAGCACAATCTGGTGATAGTTACTCTCATATTTTTGGGTAGGATGTCGCGGATAGCCACTGGTAGAAGTTGTTGAATCAAGACATGACAATCATGAAATTTCAAACAAATTAACTTAAGATCTTTCATTGATACAAGTTTATTGATGTTTGATGAGTAACCTTGGGGAACTTTGATACCATGCAAACACTCGCAAAAACTTTTATTTTCCGTTTTACATATAGTGAAATTCTGGCATAGCAGACAACAGATGTCCTAACACATGTCAAGACATTGTTCTGCATAATCATTTAAACAAGAACAGAAAAACAGACTGATACTTTAAATATCAGTAACTACAGAATCACAGATGTTTCGACATCTGTTCCAACATGTTAATCAATATTGAACTGTAAATTGCAGAATGATAAACAACACAGAATATGATGACCTAGTTCGGTGCAACTCACCTACATCTGGGGGATACCAATCTAGGAAGAAGACTCCATTATCAGTGGTATAGTTTTATGTAAACAACCTCAGGTTTACAGTAAACACCCACGCTTACCTATCACTACCCAATGAAGACTTTATCATTAAAAGTCACATCTAATTGATAAGAGAAACCCATCTCACTCCCTAAATCACAACTTGTGATTATCTAACAGTTAATACCCCATAACTGTATCATCCCTATTGAAAGGCACCCCTTCCAATACAAACTTCAGTCAAGCATCCTTGACTAACAAGTTAACTTGGATTTGCTTCAAAGCTTCATCCAAGAACAATATCAGATTCATTACCTACGGGTTTCTGAATCCATACAAGTACCTATGTCTACCACACTGCATCAAATCGATATAAAGGGAGACTTACAAGAAAGCCTACAACTCTCAAACCCTAAACCCTACTTTACAAAATAGGATTCCTAAGTTTATGTCGTCCTCTCTCGTTTTCTGCCTAGGTCTTGGTCTTCTTTTATAGTCTTCTGCTTTATTGGGCTTCATATCTTTGATCCTTGATCCACTACCAATCGCGCCTTGAATCTTGGAACAGATTTAACCAGAATCTGCTGTGACAGTCATGATGTCGAATCTACATGTTGTGACATTTCACTCGACATCTGTAGTCTGGGGCTGAAATCTTCATGTTGGAACATCCTTCCCAACATTATGTTTTACCAAAATTTAGTCAAACTCTTGGATCTTTTAATCTCCCCCTTTTGACAAATTTTGGCTAAAACATTCTTCAGCCTGATGGTGCATGCAGTGGAAAAATATTTGAAGCAAGTGCCAAGGAAGAGGGAGAAGATAATTTCGAGTTACCCTCTTCATTCCCTTGTGATACCAAATACATAGAGAATGTAACTCAGATCACAAAACACAACTTTCTTCCTAACTCTGATCACAAAACACAACTTCCCAAGATTTTAAAACCCAGAACGTTGGAACATCTTTTGAGACATTGTTGCATATCAGCAGCATAAATGCACATACACCTCTCAGCAGTAAGTCATTCTCACCCTTTTTAGCTAAAAGTTGACAACAATGACCCATGCAAACCCATACCCAGATTGTGCTTACCCAAAGACGGACAAAACCCATTTTATCTCAACTTAATAAGAAGAAATTTTACAATTCAAGCATCACAACTCTCCTTAAATAATGAAGAAGCTATATAGGTAGAGCCAATCCAAAAGACTAGTTAGAGAGTGCAATAACTGCTGGTCGAGTTAGTTTCGAAAGATTGCACCTTTTCTGACTTGTCCTCGAAACTGCTTGTGAAAAGTGTCCTGATACCTAACCTGATTTTGTCAGGCTTATGGTCCCCACAGATAGGACTCTCTTAATCCAGACTTAACAAACTTGATTACAGCAAAATTTGTTCATTTACCTTTCCATTAGCAGAAAACTAATTTCTTCCAGACAGCAACAGAATTTCCCAAGATACTTGTACCACTTCTAAATCAATCCATTGACACCCAATGACAAAATCAGAATAACTTGATAAGTTCACCCAGAACTCATACCGGTAGAGCAATGTCACGACATCTCGTATGACATATCAACCTCCTCTGAGGCAATCTATCACAAACTGTGTGAAACCACAAACAATCTTGATAAACAATCTGCACCATTGCAGCCAAACATCCACAACTGAAGCCTAACTCCTCTGTCGTAGATAACCAGTGCCCCTTTGCCAGAAAGACACCCTGAATGAATGGAAAACATAAGACGCATCTTCGTGTCTTCAAGAGCGCACCCTCTGTTCAACACACCTGCTGAACGCATTCACCTACTGCTTGACCCTCAAGCGAGCCATGTACCACATCAGTACATTAATCAGACAGAAGTTCCCCCTATCTTTCTTAACAGATGCTTCTTCAGCAAGAACCTCATAAAATCACCACATGATATCCCATGAAAACTTCATGGTCATATAGTGAGAGTACCAGGAACGCATCCTTGTACCATAACTAACAAACTCTTTGATTATGACCAAAGCTCCATTGATACCTCTCGTCTAGAAACTATCTATACACCACACGAATTCCTCCTAAATTGTCATGTATAGATTTCCTTGTTCCCTGAGATACAACCGAATTTAATATGGAATACTTCACATTCCTCAAAGAGACACACAGGGCCCCTTAGTTTGCTAGCTCGCCCAGATATTCTTCACACTTGAAGAACATCAAACACATGCTCCAGAAATCTTCAACCCATTTGCTCTACAAGCACCAAACTGATCCACTTCTAGCATGTCTCATTCACATCAGACTTCTAAGACAATCCTTTACCCATCATTCTCCCGTATGACAAGATAAATACTTCTTAGACAAGATGTAAGTAACAAGTTCCTCACATAACTTAGATTCCTTCTCCAAGGATAACTAACCCAAAAGATGTTCTAACATCAGTTAGGACATCCTTCACAAATCATTGACACCAACCAACATGGTTCTTGATATTCTCCACCACTGGACTTACTATCTGCATAGTAATCCAACTGAAGATCTTCAAACAACACTGCGCCACCAGCTTGATCAATATGAACTCCAGATAACCAAAGAGAGAAATAAACTCTCTTCCACCAAAAGAAGTAATCTTCCATAAACTGAGAACCTCTGCCACAAGCTCCAAGATAGGAAAGAGTCAACACCTCCTCAAGTCTTCAACCAACCACCCTTCTGCCCAAGAGTAATTAGTTCCAAGAACCCTGCTTGAATGCACACTAAAGATCAACCAAATGCCATTTTTTGATTCATCTTAACTTTTCTTCAGAACTCCCACAAGATACACTGATCCACCAATGAAATCTGATCTTCAAGTTACATGAACTAGTTGCTCCATAGCAAGGCATCTTGGATCCACCAAGCCTTAGACATGTAACATCTTCTCCATCCACATCTCCCGCAAACTGCATGAGATAGACCTTTTTGAAGCATCCATAACTTCCATTCTCCTATAGATCAACTTATCTTAAGCTAATGTGCCACAACACCAGCTGAGATCCTGTTGTTAAGCATGATGTCAGAACATTCTAATATGACATCCAGCTGCTAAATTCAGCTCCTCCTTCTGTCACTTAGAAGAACCTCCTCCCTATTACAGAACAAGAGTTCCATGCTCTCATAGACTTGATTCAACAACCAAGTTTGAGTAGACAACCTCCATCCTGCTTAATCTTATCACAAGTATTCCATTCAAGCTCACACCTTGATGAATATCTGCTTTGAAGCTCCAAAGAATTCACACCTGCCACATCTGATTCTTCAGAAGAAAAGTAGTCATAGACTACACTATAGCCATACCAAAGAATGCCATTTTCCTTAGTAGAGCAGCCTGTAGAAAGTCAGAGATAACTGCCACTTAACCTTGACCTCCAAGATGGGCAAGATCCCATGCTCCTAAGTACCTATATCAAAAATAAATTGATCCAAGTTGTGCCATCACCAGCACTCTATTCTGGACAAGTCTCTTGCCAGGAAACTTTCCAGATAAACACCAGATGCTTCCAGTAACAACTTGAACACACCTGCTGCACTCCAATACTCCTAAATCAGAAATAAACTGATCCAAGTACTATCCATCAAGATTATGATGTCTTCTTCTTCATCTTCCACATCACCATTGTCTAGACCAGTTTCTTTCCAGGAAACTCTCTAGATATCAGATGCTTATGCCACACCAACTGAAGTAGATTCTTAGTTTAACACCTAAGGTAAATAGATCCAAAAGCTTATGCAGTACCCCTCCCATGATTCTGCACAAACCAGATGAAGAGATGTTCCAACATCGTGTTGGACATCAGCAATCTTGAACTCCACATACAATGATAATCAATTAAATACTTGTGAGTAATACAAATAGCAATTGATCTTAAATCCTTGTTCAATAATCCTGTTTCATTGTTGAAGCCACACTCCACCAGATCACTTCATGAACATTTATCAAGTATTCAATCTTTTGCAAATATCTTCTATGAAAAACAAAGTGTTGAGATACCAAGGCTGCCACCCTTGACTCAAGTAACTAAGATTCTCTCTGAACGAACCCTATTTACCTCAACAATTCTGAAAACTCCATTTAGATTGGATCCACCCTTAAGATTAAGAGAGATGAATCCTTCCTTGCTATTTTGGATGGTGAAAATAAATCACCTCCACTTTCTTCAGATTTATGTTTCATTGAAACGCCCTCTAGTCAGAAGAATAACTAGAAGACTCCATATGCACGACTGAGACGCCTTTATGAGTGAACTTGAGAGAATTCTCAAGTATCTTTGACAACTTAGCTGATCAATAATTTATCAAATCCCTAGAGCAAGAACTTGATAAACCTAAACTCAACTCTCCTCCTCTTCAACTGACTTCAAACTGCACCATGAAACCAAGCTTCCAAGTACCAAGTCACCATAATAGACATCTTCCAACAACTCTCTTCATTCTATCGCTCCCAACTTTGGAATAAAAAGATGCAGATATCTTCACATATAGAGGCCGACGATTGAGATCTTCCACCATCTGCCTTCAGCAACAACTCCAGAATCCCATAATTCCAGAGCTCTTCCATCAGAAACATATGCAGCGGAACCACCAAGGAACAAATTCAACTTGCCCTATCAAGATGTCAGAATATCTTATAAGACACCCCAACAAGAGAACTAGCCATTTCTCCTACAGTTGTTGTAGAACCTCCTTAGTAACATGAATAACCACCGGGTTGTTACCTTTGATCCAGAACATCCATCCCATCCATTAATACCCTTGAGTATGTATGAGTTGATTGATATGATCTCCAAAACTCCTCCTTGTTTAAACGCCAGAAAGTATCTCCTAAAGATCTCATCCAGAAATAGACAGGATGCCTACTTTGATACCAATTAAAACTCTGGCATAACAGACAGCAGATGTCCTAACACATGTCAAGGCATTGTTATGCGTAATCATTTAAACAATAATAGAAAAGCATACTGATACTTTGAATATCGGTAACTACATAATCACAGATGTTTCGACATCTGTTCTAACATGTTAATCAATATTGAACTGTAAATTACAGAATGATAAATAACACAGAATATGACGACCCAGTTCGGTGCAACTCACCTACATCTAGGGGATGCCAATCCCGGAAGAAGACTCCACTATCAGTAGTATAGTTTTATGTAAACAACCTCAGGTTTACAGTAAACACCCACGCTTACCTATCACTAACAAATGAAGACTTTATCATTAGAAGTTACATCTAATTGATAAGAGAAACTCATATCACTCCCTAAATCATAACCTGTGATTATCGAACAGTTAATACCCCATAACTATATCATTCCTATTGAAAGACACCCTTCCAATACAAAGTTCAGTCAAGCATCCTTGACTAACAAGTTAACTTGGATTTGCTTCAAAGCTTCATCCAAGAACAATATCAAATTCATTACCTAAGGGTTTCTAAATCCATACAATTACCTATGTCTACCACACTGCATCAAATCGATATAGAGGGAGACTTACAAGAAAGCCTACGACTCTTAAACCCTAAACCCTACTTTACAAAATAGGATTTCAAAGTCTATGTCGTCCTCTCTCGTCTTCTACCTAGGTCTTGGCCTTCTTTTATAGTCTTCTGCTTTGTTGGGCTTCATATCTTTGATCCTTCATCCACTGCCAATCGCGCCTTAAATCTTGGAACAGATTTAAACATAACCTATTGTGACAGTCATGATGTCGAATCTACATGCTGTGACATTTCACTAGACATCTTTAGTCTGGGGCTGAAATCTTCATGTTGGAACATCCTTCCCACATTATGTTTTACCAAAATTTAGTCAAACTCTTGGATATTTCAATCTCCCCCTTTTGACAAATTTTGGCTAAAACATTCTTCAGCCTGATGGTGCATGCAGTGGAAAAATACTTGAAGCAAGTGCCAAGGAAAAGGGAGAAGATAATTCCGAGTTACCCTCTTCATTCCCTTGTGATACCGAATACATAGAGAATGTAACTCAGATCACAAAACACAACTTGCTTCCTAACTCTAATCGCAAAACACAACTTCCCAAGATGTTAAAACCTAGAATGTTGGAACATTCTTTGAGACAATTTTGCAGATCAGCAGTACAAATGCACATACACCTCTCAGCAGTAAGCCATTCTCTCTCTTTTTAGCCAAAAGTTGACAACAATGACCCATGCAGACCCATACCTAGATTGACAACAATGCTTACCCATTGTGCTTCTGAACAGTGTCCTGATACCTAACCTAATTTTGTCAGGCTTATCATCCACACATATAGGACTTTCTTAATCCAGATTTAGCAAACTTGATTACAGTAGAATTCCTTCATTTACCTTCCCATTAGCAGAAAGCTAATTTCTTCCAGACAGCAACAGAATTTCCCAAGATACTTGTACCACTTCTGATTCAATCCATTGACACCCATTGACAGAATCAGAACAACTTAATAAGTTCACACAGAACTCATACCAGAAGAGCAATGTCACGACATCTCTTCTGACATATCAACCTCACTTGAGGCAATCTATCACAAATTGTTTAAAACCACAAACAATCTTGTTGAACGCATTTACCTACTGGTTGACCCTTTATTCAACACACTTATTGAACGCATTCACCTACTGCTTGACCCTCAAGCAAGCCATGTACCACATCAGTACATTAATCAGACAGAAGTTATCCCCATATCCTTCTTAACAGATGCTTCTTCAGCAAGAACCACCTAAAATCACCACATGATATCCCATGACAACTTCATGATCATATAGTGAGAGTACTAAGAACGAATCCTTGTACCATAACTAACAAAACCTTGGATTAAGACCAAAGCTCCATTGATCCCTCTCGTCCAGAAACTATCTATACACCACACGAATTCCTCCTGAATTCTCATGTATAGATCTCCTTGTTCCCAGAGATACAACCCAATTTAATCTAGAATACTTCACATTCCTTAAAGAGACACACAGGGCCCCTTAGTTGGCTAGCTCGCCCAGATATTCTTCACACTTGAAGAACATCAAACACATGCTCCAGAAATCCTCAGCCCATTTGCTCCACAAGCACTAAACTGATCCAGTTCTAGCATGTCCCATTCACATCAGACTTCCAAGACAATCCTTTACCCATCATTCTCCCGTATGACAAGATAAATACTTCTTAGACAAGATGTAAGTAACAAGTTCCTCACAGAACTTAGAATCCTTCTCCGAGGATAACTAACCCAAAAGATGTTCTAACATCAGTTAGGACATCCTTCACATATCATTGACACCAACCAACATGGTTCTTGATATGCTCCACTACTTGACTTACTATCTGAATAGTAATCCAACTGAAGATCTTCAAACAACACTGCGCCACTAGATTGATAAAAAAGAACTTCAGATAACCAAAGAGAGAAATAAACTCTCTTCCACCAAAAGAAGTAATCTTCCATAAACTGAGAACCTCTGCCACAAGCTCCAAGATAGGAAAGAGTCAACACCTCCTCAAGTCTTCAACCAATCACCCTTCTGCCCAAGAGTAATTAGTTCCAAGCACCCTATTTGAATGCACACTAAAGATCAACCAAATGCCACTTTTTGATTCATATTAACTTTTCTTTAGAACTCCCACAAAATACATTTATCCACCAATTAAATCTGATCTTCAAGTTACATGAACTACTTGCTCCATATCAAGACATCTTGGATCCACCAAGCCTTAGACATGTAACATATTCTGCATCCACAGCTCCCGCAAACTGCATAAGATAGACCTTTTTGAAGCATCCATAACTTTCATTCTCCTGTAGATCAACTATCTTAAGCTGATGTGCCACAACACCAGCTGTGATCCTGATGTTAAGCTTGATGTCAGAACATTCTGATATGACATTTAGCTGCTGAATTCATCTCCTCCTTCTGCCACTTAGAAGAACCTCTTCCCTATTACAGAACAAGAGTTCTATGCTCTCATAGACTTGATTCAACAACCAAGTTTGAGTAGACAACCTCCATCCTACTTAATCTTTTCACAAGTATTCCATTCAAGCTCACACCTTGATGAATATCTGCTTTGAAGCTCCAAAGAATTCACACCTGCTGTAGCGTGCGATTTTTGTCGATGACACGGCCACCTTACCGAAATGGTTGGAATTGGGTGGTACTTTTTGATTTCTTATTTATCCTATGAAGCTGGAACAGAAAGGGAAGCTATCTAAAATTAACCTTGCACGCAAATGTTTTCTTTAACAAATGCTAAGAGATTGGGGGGTCCGGGGTCAGGTTATACAAAGGGATGTTGTCAATCACCCAGTGTATATATGGTTATCCAAGACCTTTTATGACATTGGTTTAAATACTTTCTGGCGTTTATCTGTTATGTGTTGGGAAAGTTTCTCCTTTGGGAGTGTTGAGAGAGTGTTTTTGTTGTTTTTGGGTCTTTCGATGTTTTTTGGTAAGGTACTGGACCTAAAGTTTTTTATTTGTGTGCTCACTAAGATTTCGCAATCTTATGCCTACGTATTCCCGTAAAGATATCTGGGAAATTAGAGCAATCGTAGTTCCTCATATTCTATGGGAGGAAAGATGTTTGGTGTCTTATTTAAAGCCCAAGATTAAAGGTAAAGGTTATTTATGTCTTGTTCATATCCCAAGATTGAAGCTAAAGGTTTGACTGAGAGAGAATTTGTCATCTCTAAAGGGAGATATCTCACCTGTTCATCACAAAATTTGTTGGGCAATTGATTATAAAGGGGAATTACTTTAACTGGAATGTATGGAATCCAGCAATGCCATAATTTTCTTTATAAGGGAGGTGTCCTGAAGGAAGAAACTTTAACTCAATGTAGATCAATTCCATTTTTCCTTAGGAGTTTTCCATGCTAAGAGAGGGACATTGGCTTGGATGTAAATAATCCAGAGGTTGCCACTTACAGCAATTAGATGAAAGACGAAGTTTTATCAAGATAAAAGAGGGACTACAACTTGGATTTTGATGTGAGCATCTTTGGATGTGCGGGGGATAGGAGCCCCGGACCGGATGGCTTTAATTTGGATTTCTTTAAAAAGTGCTGGGAGTTTGTTGGTGAGGACTTTACGAGGTGTGTTTTAGAGTTTTATGAGGAAGGATGCTTACTGAAGGTTCTAACATCCTCTTTCCTTGTATTAATTCCCAAAATCGATGATCCAACGAATCTCGACGATTATAGGCCTATTTCTTTAGTAGGATTGGTGTATAAGGTAATTGCAAAGATACTTGCAAATAGGCTAAAAGGGTGCATTAGTAATATTATATCTAGTTCTCAAACGGCATTTATCGAAGGAAGGAATTTACTCGATGGGGTTTTGGTACTTAATGAGATTGTTGATTATGCTAAAAGGAGTAAAAAGGAAGGATTGTGTCTAAAAGTGGATTTTGCTAAAGCATACGATTACGTTGAATGGGAATATCTTCGAGAAGTAATGAAGTTTATGGGATTTGGAGATAGGTGGTTAAAGTGGATGGACGAGGGGGTGATGAATAGTTTTATATCCGTATTAGTGAATGGCAGTCCTACGGGTGATTTTAAGGTATCGCGTGGTCTCAGGAAAGGTGATCCTTTATCACCTTTCCTTTTTGCCATTGCGGCTGAAGGTTTGGGGGTCTTGGTAAATAGATCAGTGGAAATAGGGTTGTTCAAAGGATATAAAATTGGTGCTGAGGCCGAGTTTAATCTACTTTAATATGCGGACGATTCGGTGATTGTGGGGGAAGCCTCTTGGTAAAATTTGTGGGCTATCAAAGCCATTCTTAAAGGATTTCAACTAGTATCCGGGCTGGACATCAATTTTAATAAGAGTTCGTTATTTGGTCTAGGGGCGAACCAAACTTTCTTATCGGCTGCAGAGTGCTTTTTGTCATGTAAGATTGGTAAATGTCCTTTCAAGTTCTTGGGCATCAATATTGGTGGTAATCACATATTGGTTTCTTTTTGGGAGCCGATGGTAGATTCGGTTCGGGCTAGGCTAGCTTCTTGGAAGGGAAGGTTTTTATCGATAGGAGGAAGAGTAACACTCATTAATTCGGTTTTAGCTCATCTTCCAATACACTATATGTCCTTTTACAAACTCCCTTCGTTGGTGATTCGGAAGCTTACCGCTATTCAAAGACGCTTTCTGTGGCAGGTGTCCATATGTAAGAAAGGGATATCATGGATTAAGTGGAGCACCGTTTGTAAGGATAAAGAGGACGGTGGCCTCGGTGTAAAGGATGTGGGCCGTTTCAATTTGGCTTTATTATCAAAGTGGATTTGGAAAATTATTTGTCCTTCGGAACCTTTGTGGAGAAGAATTATAGATGGTAGATATATGGACTACGTCGCTTTAATCTATCTCGGTCAATTGCCTAGGTATAATGTGTCGACATCGTTGTGGTGGAAGGATCTTTTCAAACTAGGACTGGACATAAGGGGAAAACCGTTTACTGACCTCATATGCCACAAAGTGGGGGATGGGAAAAATGCTCTGTTCTGGCTGTCAAGGTGGACTGGAAGTGTATCTTTGGTTGTTATGTTTCCAAATTTGTGGGAACTGGCGAGAAACAAAGTCAGTAGAGTGGTGGAAAATGGTTATTCGTTGGAAGGGAGTTGGGTGTGGGCGGTCGAGTTCGTGGAAGACAGTTGGGTACCGGAACGAAACCTAGAGGTCGTACAGCTATATGCACTGCTGGCGGATTTTGTTCTGCAGACAGGCACAACAGATGTTGCAATTTGGACTGATATTGCTAACTGTCATTTTTCTGTAAAATCTGTTTTTGTTTTGATGCAGAACGGGGTTGCAGAAACGGGATTTTCGGAGGATTATAGAGTGGCGTTTCAACTTCTTTGGCTTGTAACCGCACCGCTAAAAGTCTTGGATGGCGCCTCATTCACATTAAACTACCGTCCCGTGATAATCTCGCGGTGCATGGCATTATCACAAGTCAACATTATAAAGTTTGCCCTCTATGTTTTATTGAGGAGGAAAGCTTAAATCATCTATTATTAGGCTGTGTTAAATCAAAGCTGGTATGGAGTTTCGTTGGAGCTTGGTTGGGCCTGTCATTGGAATTGGAAGCTGCGGTGGGGGTGGGGGAGGTCAACCTTCAATTCCTTGCTAGATGGATTGAAGTGTCATTGGATGCTAAAATCAGTATTAACAATTCAGTGGGTATGTGGTTAATTATCTGTTAGAACATATGGGCGTGTAGGAACGAAATTATGTTTAAGGATGGGGTTTGGGATTTAGAAACCATTAATCATAAGATAGTTCTTTTTTCTTGGTGGTGGATTGGTAAAAAACATAAGAATGCCAACATATGTAATTATTATGAGTGGGTCAATGTTCCTTTGGAATTTTTGTAGGCCTCTTTGTAGGGTTGGATTTTTTTCTTGGTTTAGGCCGATGATTAATCGGGGGAAGTTTTGGTGAAATTGGTTGGATTTGTGTACGGGTTCGGATACCCCTTTGTATCCTTATTACATAATATACTTTTGCTTATTAAAAAAACTTATGTGATAAATATAATATAAATAACTTATGTCAAACAACTAGCAAAGTTGTTATTAAGTTTTGCTTACTTTACATTCTGCAGTATGCACCAATAAAAACACAAAATAAGGCCATCAAATTACCAAACTATTGTCCATAAATATCAAACAAAAAGATGATCAGGAAAGCTCCAAATTCACATTGACATTTTACAAAATATCAGGAGAAAATCTCTACAAATTCTTAATCCAAAAAAGACAACACGCACTTTAGACACAAAACCTAAAACAACAACATACATTAGAAAAATCATTTTCCCATTTATTAGCAAATACTTTTTCATAAACAAAATCATTTTTTCATGTATACGCAATTTCCTTTTCCAGACACAAATTTCTTTTCTCTTTCTATTAACAAAATATATCAAACACAACCCAAATAGAAGATATAGACATTGTTCATGACACAAATTCTCATATAACATAATAATCGTTACCTTGAGAAGTTTGTCACCTTCAAGATTATCAGTAAAACAGTGAAAGCAAGAACAAGATTAGGGGCATCAGTGTGGTGCGGTGCGGAGTTGTGCTAACTTCGAGAATATTAATGAAATCAGTAACAAGATTGGGGTATTTGTGCAGTACAGTATGGAATAAGTGAGAGTGCATCATCGTTGCCGTATTGGTTGTGCGGCTGGCAGTGGCTAGGGTTAGAAGTTAGAACATGTTTGAGAACAAATGAATATATTTGTCTATATTGTATCGTACTGTGTATATTATGCCTTTAATTTTAAAAAATTTAGTTTTTTAAACATGTGGTGAATGAATGAATTTTTGGAATGGATAGTATTAATGAATGGATTGGGCTTTAAGCCTTTAACGTCATTCTGAAGTTTAATATTTTATTATTTGTACTTTTTTTTTTTAAAAACATGGACACCTTAATACTTTTTTTTAGATTTTATTTATTTTTATTTTTTATACAATATACGGACTACCCGCAACCCGATCGGGCTAGCCTGGATAGAGTTCGGGCTTTAACGGGTCGGGCTAAAAGAGCCTGGATGATAAATGGGCCCTAATTTTCTTGTCCAAGCCCTTTATTTTTTCGGGCTTTTCGGCCCTGTCCGGTAAGCCCAACCCGTTTTGCCAGTACTAATAATAATAGTAATACTAATAACAATAAATAATAATAATAATACTAATAAATAATAATAATAATAATAATAATAATAATAATAAATAAAATGTTAATAATAGTAATAATAAAATAATAATAATAAATAAATAAATAATAAAAACTAAATAACAATAATAATAATATAAAATAGAAATAAGTAAAACTATATTGACAATAAAAAATATAAACTAATCTAATAATTTGAAAGTAATAATAACAACAAAATTCTAAATTAAAAACCTAATTAACTAAGTCTATTTAAATTAATGTTAAAATTAAAATTAAACTAAAATAATATATATATATATATATATATATATATATATATATATATATATATATATATATATATATATATATATATATATAATTAAAAACTAAACTAAAATAAAAGCTAAGCTAAAATTGAAATTAAATTAAGTTAAAAAATAAGAATAAAATTATAATTGAAAATAAACTAAATTAAATATAAATTATGAAAAAAAAAAGGAAAAAAAATATAAACTAAATTGAAATTAACTACATAAATTCTAAACAAATCTAAAATAAATATTTAACTAAATACAAAAATAATAATAATAATTAAAATCAAGACTGACATGGAATGACAAATGCATGATTAATGATCAACGCAATGTTTAACTGAAAAATGCAAAAAAAAAAAACCGATTTATGATGATATGAAATGATCAGAATCTGAGGGTAAAATTTGGGGTATGACACCGACCCATCGGACATATCGGGGAAATGGTCAATCATTCTCCAAGGAAAACACATCCCTCTTAGTGATAAAAGTCTTGATATTCCATCCACACCTTCTTACACAACATAAGTTCCTACCTCATATGATGAAGTTGATGGAGATGGCGTGCATGCATTTCGAATCGATCATGAAGAATGCATATGGGAAAATTAACAAGTACGTAATTTATTCTTATTCATAATATATTAATTGTATGTTATAGTTTCTACGTATTTTTACTAACAAGTATAATTATTTGAAATCATAGGTATTTAGAGTCAAGACACCAAGAGACAAGACACCAAGAGACAAGAAACCAAAACACCAAGTTACGATTATGTGATGTTATGTAATGTGTAAATTGTAGGTTATTTGTTCTGATAAATTGTAGGATGTTTGTTCTGATACAATTGAATATGATAAAATTATGTGATATTATGAATATGATACAATTAATATTATTATGACAACTTTATCACAAATGTGAGTTGTATTTTCTGTTGTGATATGGTGAACAATAATACAGGTTAAAAAATGGGATTAATTATAAAAGCATGATAATATTTGTTAATTCTGCAGAAAATGTAACAACGGTGATATATCATAACCGTTATAATATCTTGCGCGATGTCCAGAAAAAAATAAATATCAAAACGGCGCAGCTGGGAATCGAACCTAGGACCATTATTTTTATCACAACAGTTTTTTGGAAAACCCGTTGTGATAGGTCGCACGCTTTCCAGTTTATTACAATGATTACTAGGCCGTGATTGTAAGTATCATATATACAACGACACACTACATAACAACGCCTGGGCCCGCGTGATTATATATCTTTCCCAACCGTTTTTAAATGGGTTTTCCATAGTAGTGAACCCATAAAAGACCTAATTGAAGCTAGATTTACTTTGAAAGCATACTAAAGCAAAATTGTGTTAAGCTGACTCCAAAGATGTTTGCTAATCATCTGCATTGGTATCATGCTTGCGCATTACTAGTTCAATACTTTAAGTTTCTAAATCGACATTGCATTCTGACTAGTGATCCATTCATATCACACATTATCTGAATAATGATTTTGATTTAAAACCTTCATGAGTATTGCATTAGAATTACCATTTTGAAGGAATATTTTTATATGCAAGTCAACACTTAGCATCAAGGAAGCTCCAACAATGTGCAATCAATCAAGGAATTCGATATTTCGTAAAGGATCCGATCTAGTGAAAACCACCTAAGGATTCTATTTACTAATGGAAAATCGCCTAAAAACACTTTTAGTCAGAGGCAAATCCCTCCAAAGATCGGTCAATCTGGGATAAATCATTTCAAGACTCAGCCAATCTAGGGAAAATCACTTCAAGGCTCGATAATACTATGATGAATTAGATCATACAACAAATGTGAAGAAAATGACATATAAAGTAATAAATATAGAGTAAACAATGAAGTCGAAATAAATCAAAATAAAATATAAGCAAAAATTATTTCATAATTCAAATACTATAAACTATTGCGTATGATGGACTCGGACTCGGGACCCCCTATTCCTACGTTTCCTCTTGTACTGCAGTGCCTCCCTTCCCTTCACTGTCATGGCATCTACAACGCCCCTGGCCTCAGAGCCGCCAGGAAAGAGTCCCCTGTCAATAAACACCTACCCAATCTTCATGATACATCGACATTTAAGTAAGACATCAACAACGTGATTTACCCTAACTCGCTCCTCCTCTAGTATCTCCTGATGAGCCGGCCTTAGTGAAAGTCCTATAGCATCGTGTATCATATAAGGATGTGACATCATCAAGAACCACCTGATGTAAGCATTTGCGTAGCTCCAATCGCTAGGAGGTATCGTACTTCATGCCTCCTCTGATACTAGATGATTAAGATAACCATCAAACCTAGCATCCATATATCTATGTGTCATAGCAATAGGAGATGACATAGAAGGATCTTTGAGAATATACTGCATGTAGCCGAACTGCTGCATGTAGCTTTGGAAATTTTTGGTTGACTCTTTTTCCTCCGAACCGATGCATGTTATGCAATCCTGTTGTGTCTCAATCGATCTTGCCTATAAACCATAATGCTTGTAAGTAAAGCACACAAGTGTTACACTTGTACATATGAAACACGATGAGTTCAAGCGAAAATTGTCAAAAAAAAATGCACTTAAAAACTCCGGAGATACATCTTTGGTTTTCGGGAATCAAAACGTTCGAAAATTCTAGAGATGCATCTCCAAAATTTTCTCCAACTCACATCAGCGTCAATGGCGGAAATGTGGTCACCCAATACAGCAAAAATAATGCATTGATCAATAAAACTACCTATCTAACATGTTCCTCATTTACATAACATGTATAAACTACCTATTTCATTACCTATCATTAATTTCTACAAATTTATACAGAAACTAAAAAAAAGTTTAGAAAAAAGAAAAAAAACTTACAAACTTTGAAGTTAGTTGAATGATTTTGAGAGAATGTGAACTCTTTAATGGATTTGATGTATATGGAAGAAGCTTTGAAGTTGGTTGAATAATTTTGAGAGAATGTGAGTTGAGAGAGTTTGAGAACACTGAGAGTATGTTTTTTAAAAATGAGGAAGGAGAACCGATTCTGATACGTTTTTGAACAAAAAGGGTCTGCAGATGCATCTCTGCAAGTTATACGGAGATACATTTCTGTATTTTTTTTTTACATAGTGTTAAAGCTTTATTCATGAATGTATTGAGTTGGGTTGCATACAAATATGTATTAGCATATATAGTACTTTGCTTACATGGTTTTTCTATTATTCTGTAGCTAGTAGTCTTTTGCCACATGTATGTATTTTAGTTTCATTAGAGCCACACACTAATATGTATAAATACTGTACATTTTATCCATAAAGTATGAATGAAGAATCTCTTTATATTACTCATTGCAACTACTTCGTAACAAACTTTCTGTTAATCTTCCATCTTCTTCCATGAGCATCGTGCTCATATTCTTCATCTTCCCCAAGCTATCCCTTGGTTATTGGAACATTGATATGGTATCAAAGCTTAATAAGCTTTGGTAGCCATCATCTTCTGCGTTTTGATCGAATCTTGTTTCACTGTTCGATTGCTTAGGTCAATCGCTTTCTTCTTCCTTTTTGTTGATTGATTTTGTTGTTTCTTTCAATCATCTTTCCTTCTTCTATGGCTAACTAGAGCTTCACCGATTTTTCCACAAATTCATCGAACCCTTATTATTTGCATCCGAATGAAAACCCCTCTCTTGTTCTTGTTTCACCATTACTTGATGACAAAAATTATCATACATGGTCCAGATCAATGCGCATCGCGTTGATTTCCAAGAACAAGGACAAATTCATTGATGGAACCCTCGCGAAGCCTCATGTTTCTTACCCGTTGTATGCCCCATGGATTCGGTGTAATACTATGGTTCTGGCATGGATTCATCGATTGATTTCAGAATCTATTGCAAAATCAGTTTTGTGGATTGAAAGCGCAGCTGGTGTATGGAAGAATCTGCAGCTCCGTTTTTCTCAAGGTGGCATTTTCCGTATATCCGATATCCAAGAAGATTTGTATAAATTCCACCAAGGTACTCTTGACGTTTCAAACTACTTCACACAGTTGAAAGTTATGTGGGATGAACTAGAAAACTATAGGCCAATTCCTGCATGTTCCTGTGCTATTCCCTGTGCGTGTGGCGCCATAGCCTCGGTTCGAAAATACAGTAAGCAGGATTATGTTATCAGGTTTCTAAAAGGTTTGAATGAAAAATTTACCCATTCCAAGTCTCAAATAATGATGATGCAGCCTCTACCAGAGGTTGACAAAGCCTTTACCTTAGTGATTCAACAAGAAAGAGAGTTGAACTATGCGGGTTTTGTTGTGGTTCCACCTGCACCTCCAAGTAAAGAAGTGACAGTTTTTTCAGGTTCAACAAGCTTCAAGCAACTCTGTTGGTAAGAATGGCCAGAACTCCTTCAAAACTAAGCCACAAGGTCATGGTGGAACTCGAGGGCATAATCGTGTTTGCACCCACTACAATAGAACTAACCATACTATTGAGACTTGCTTCCTCAAACATGGTTACCCTCCTGGCTTCAAAGGCAAAGGTAAGACTCAAAATACCAACCCCTCACATCAATCTGTTGCTTTTGTCAATGCAGGTTCTGATGAATCCCAACCAAGTTTTGTTTTTACTCAAGAGCAGTATAAAAACATTATGGAATTACTTCAGCACTCAAAACCCACACCCAAAGCCAATTCCATATCTTCATCTCCCTTTGTGTTGAACTCTCATTCTTCTCATGACAATGGTAAGAATCCTAATCTTCCAATTCTTGATACTGGAGCAACTGACCACATATCTTATGATTTAGCTTCTTTTAAGTCTTGCAAAACCATTGTCCCAGTCTATGTTAGTTTACCTGATGGCTCTCAAGTTGTTGCTTCAATGTCTGGTAGCATTTCCATATCACCTGCTTTAACCTTACATCATGTTCTTTACATTCCCACTTTTCATGTCAACTTGCTTTCCATTACTAAACTCCTTACTAGCAATAACTGTCATGTTACTTTCACTACTAATTCTTGTAAAATTCTGCATAACCATTCCAAGGAAATGATTAGTATAGCTAGCCCACAACGAGGACTGTATGTGCTTGATGCTACAAATTATTCTCAAGTTCATCACTCTAGTTCTCAATCCTCTTGTAATATCTGGCATATGAGATTAGGTCATATCTCTAATGATGGTTTAAAACACATTGCCAAATTTTTTCCTTTTATTCCTTATGAACATAATACATTTCCTTGTGATTCTTGTCATTTTGGTAAACAAAAGAAGTTGCCATTTCCTAATAGTACCACTTTTACTACTGCTCCCTTTGAGATATTACATGCTGATGTGTGGGGACCCTTTTCTACTACTTCTATTCTAGGTCATATATATTTTTTGACTTTAGTAGATGATTATTCTAGATACACTTGGATCATATTTCTTAAATCCAAAGCTCATACTAAAACTAGCCTTATTCAATTTGTAGCTCTTATTGAAAACCAATTCAAAACATCTTTAAATGCCTAAGATCTGATAATGGGACTGAGTTTATTGCTCTTACTGATTTCTTCCTATCTAAAGGGATTGTTCATAAGAAATCTTGTGTTGAAACACCCCAACAAAATGGGGTGGTAGAAAGGAAACATCAACACATATTGAATGTAGCTAGAACTCTCTTCTTTCAGTCTTCCATTCCCTTGAACATGTGGAATTTCTGCATTCAACATGTTATACACCTTATTAACAGGCTACCTACACCTTTAATAAACCTTAAATGTCCCTATGAAATGTTACATCAAAAACCTCCTATTTTAATTCACTTGAAAGTCTTTGGTTGCTTAAGTTTTGCTACCACTTTACAGGCTCATAGAACAAAATTTGAACCTAGAGCTAGAAATGCTATTTTCCTTGGTTTTAAGGAAGGAACTAAAGGTTACATACTGTATGATCTTCAAAATCACAACCTGTTTGTTTCTAGACATGTGATATTTTATGAAACATACTTCCCTTTTAAACCTCATGCATCACCTTCCACCACAACACCTAATATGACCTCAAATACTCAGTCTGATCTTCCTAATTCTGTATTATATGATGATCCCCCTGTTTCAATTTCACCTTTACAGTCTAATGTTACCCCTCATACCTTTACTAATACTCGGTCTATTCCTGACCATAATAGTTCTTCTTTGCAGCCTGGTGCTAGTACTTCTACTTTACAGCCTGGTGCTAGTACTTTTCCTAGCTCCACTTTACAGCCTGATTCTAGTACTCCTCAGCCCAGCCCCATGTCTACATTGGATACCCCATTGTCTAGTCCTACCAGTTCTGTTCCAATCAGAACTTCTTCTAATCACCATCCTACACCTTTAATTTTATCTAATGGACAATCACAAGTTCCTACAGCTGGACCTGATAATCCTAATCCACCTTCACATGATACCAATGTATCTGCTCCTCCCTTAAGACAATCTACCCGAGCTACACACCCTCCAAGCTATTTAGCAGATTACCACTGCTATAATGGCATACACACCTCTTCATCAACCAAAACCAAAAATTATAATGTTGCTTATCCTCTTTCATCTGTCCTTTCCTATGATAATTGTTCACCATCCTATAAACATTATTGCTATGCCATTTCATCTCATATTGAACCCAAAACCTTTAACCAAGCCATTTAACATGACTGTTGGAAAAAGGCCATGGATGTTGTACTACTTGTTTTTGCAGAAAATCATACTTGGGATGTGGTTGATCTTCCTCATGGAAAAAGCCCCATTGGATGCAAATGGGTTTATAAAATTAAACACAAGGTAGATGGTTCCATAGAGAGATACAAAGCTAGGTTTGTGGCAAATGGCTATACACAAATAGAGGGCATTAATTAATTTGATACATTTTCCCATGTTGCTAAAATCACCACAGTTCGAGTTCTACTATCTCTAGCAGCCATTAAAGGATGGTACTTGGAACAACTAGATGTTAATAATGCGTTTCTCCATGGTGACTTACATGAAGAAGTATACCTGACTCTCCCTCCAGGTTTATCTGGCTTTAGTGAATCCAAAGTGTGTAAGTTACAAAAGTCTATCTATGGCCTTAAACAAGCCAACAAGCAATGGTATTCCAAGTTATTATCTTTTCTTATTTCCCTTGGCTATAAGCAATCTCAGGCTGACCACTCTTTGCATGTTAAACATGTTGATCATGAATTCACTGCATTATTGGTGTATGTGGATGATGTTGTTTTGGCAGGTAATTCTATATCTGAGATCCATCAAGTTAAACATCTTTTGGATCAACAGTTCAAAATTAAAGACCTTGGTCAGTTGAGATTCTTCTTGGGTTTTGAAATAGCTAGATCACAGGCTGGTATATTTCTTAACCAAAGAAAATATACTCTTGAACTTTTAGAGGATGTTGGCCTTCTTGCAGCAAAACCTTATGCAGTTCCCTTTAATCCCACTACTAAGCTGTCAATTAATGAAAGCCCTCTTTTGGAAGACCCTTATTCATATAGAAGACTCATTGGTAGATTGATCTACCTCACCAATTCAAGACCTGGCATCTCATTTGCAGTTCAACACTTGAGTCAGTATGTGTCTCAACCGCGCATTCCTCACTACCAAGCTGCACTACATGTTCTCAGGTACCTAAAATATGTTCCTACTACATGCATCATTTTCTCTTCTTCTAGCAAGCTGCAACTTTTTGGATTTGCTGACTCAGATTGGGCTAAGTGTCCCGATACCAGAAAATCTGTCACTGGTTATTGTATCATGTTGGGCTCCTCTCTTTTATGTTGGAAGTCCAAGAAACAACACACGGTTTCAAGGTCTTCTACTGAGGCTGAATACCGTGCTTTGGCTTCTATCACTTGTGAAATTCAGTGACTTCAATACTTGTTTCATGATCTGCTAGTTCACTTCAATCATCCTGCATCAGTGTTTTGTGACAGTAAATCTGCTATCTACTTAGCTCACAACCCTACCTTTCATGAGCGTAGCAAGCACATAGAGTTAGATTGTCATGTTGTTCGCGAAAAGATCAATTCCAAACTCATTCACTTGCTACCTGTTTCAACTCATGACCTGCTTGCTGACATATTCACCAAGCCTTTACACTCACCTTCTTTAAAGACCAATTTGAGCAAGTTAGGCCTTTGCAGTATCCAATGCCCAACTTGAGGGGGGATATTAACATATATAGTACTTTGCTTACATAATTTTTCTATTATTCTGTAGCTAGTAGTCTTTTGCCACATGAATGTATTTTAGTTTCATTAGAACCACACACTAATATGTATAAATACTGTACATTCTATCCATAAAGTATGAATGAATAATCTCTTTCTGTTACTCATGCAACTACTTCGTAACAAACTTTCTGTTAATCTTCCATCTTCTTCCATGAGCATCGTGCTCATCTTCTTCATCTTCCCCAAGCTATCCCTTGGTTATTAGAACATTGATAATATGCATCACTTAAATCTATAAATATTATATTTTTACGAGTGTATAGTAGGGGTGGCAAAATGGATGGATTAGATGGATATGAATTGGATTACTAATAGATGGATCAAAACAATCCATTAATCCATTAACAATCCATTGAAATAACCTTTAGAAAATGAAATTCAATCCATCCATTAAAGATATAATCCATCCAATCTATCCATCAACAACTTTTTAATTGATGGATATCCATCCATCCATAAAATTAATTTAATTAATTTTTTAATTTATTAAAAGAAATATTTTTTATTATATTTTCATAAAATAAAATTTTCAACATTAATTTTTTAAAATTTACATAATTCTCTCTCTTTATATACATATTTTTCTCTCTTTAAAAATGTCATTTTATTAGAAAATTTTATAATCACATTCAATTATGTGTCAAAAGACTCAAAACATATTTGTACTCTAACCACCTATTTGTTATTTTGAATGAGTTACAAAATGTAACCACTCATTTGTTATTGTGAATGAGTTACAAAATGTTATATTGGATACTTATGCTATTTTCACTTTTAGTGAGATACTTTTATATATAAGGGTAAGGTAATTTAAATTCAAAATACGTTTTATTTTTTCACGATTTCAATTATGTAATTTCAATGTGACACATTAATACAATCTGTATTAATTAAAGTTACTTGCTTAACTTAATAAAGGAAATTGAATTTAGAATAATATGATTTTTTGAAGTAAAATAAAAATAGTTATGAAAGCTTATGATTTTAAAACCCCAACGTCAAAAACTTCGTATGTTTTCAATAACTCTCCATTTCTCATATTAATTGGTAAATATTTCTTGCTAATATTATTGTGTACCATAACGTCATAAAAAATATTCACCTTTAGCTTTTTAAACTTTTAAGATTTTATTATAAAGTTTAAAACATAATTTAAATTAGTGAATAAATATATTTTGTATTGGTTAATAATAAAAGCAATCTATTGAATTTAAAATTAAAAATAAAATAATCCATTGGATTTTTGAGATATATTGGATGGATTGAATTCGTCCATGACTTTAAATGGATGGATTGCATCCAATCCATTAACTAATATTTTACATAATAAATGAATTGAATGGATTTTTTAGTGAATGAATTGGATGGATAGTTGCTTAATGAATCCAATTGCCACCTAGTGTGTAGTAGTGATCCATAAATTACATTAAGTACTGCCACCCTAGTGTGTAGTAGTGATCCATAAATTACATTAAGTATTTCCCTTTCGTATCTATACTTCAAAACCCTCTCTCTCTATGTTTTTTTAAAGCAAATAATTTCTTCCAACTAGACATGTTGTTCCAAGTACATCCACCTAAGTCAAATTTGTAACAATCTACTTAAGAAATTTGTCATCCGCCAACAACCTCACCATATTAGCTAGTTTGGAACTATAAACTAAATTATTTTGCACGTCGTTTTACATTGAAATTTGACCGGACTTGGAGGACAGAAAATGAAAAGTAGATTCAACAATTTTGTGAGTCCAAATAAAATTTTCTTTCAAAATTAAATAATTAAATAGTATATCTAAATTCATTTCGCAATTAATGTGAATAGAAAAAATTCCCAACGACCTAATATAAGTCATCATCGTCATCAATATCTAAATTCTAAAATATACAACTTCAGTTCCTATAAATACTAGACTCAACTTCACTCATAAATCACACAACTAGGCAAGCAATTTCTTAGTTATTAATTTGTTCTTTCTCACACTTTAGCATTATAAATCATTATCATCATGGGTGTTATTAATGTTGAGGATGAAGTCACTTCTGTTGTAGCACCTGCTATACTTTACAAAGCTCTTGTTATTGATGCTGACACTCTTACTCCAAAGGTTATTGATGCCATCAAAAGTATTGAAAATGTTGAAGGAAACAGTGGTGCCGGAACCATCAAGAAACTCACTTTCGTTGAAGGTCAGTATAAATTTATACACGTGTTACTTGAATATGCTCTCAATATATAAAATTTTAATTGCAATTTTATTTAAGAATTCCACAATTTTATGTGCAGATGGTGAAACCAAACATGTGTTGCACAAAGTGGAGTTAGTAGATGTTGCTAACTTGGCTTACAACTACAGTATAGTTGGTGGTGTTGGACTTCCAGACACAGTTGAAAAGATCTCATTCGAGGCTAAGTTGACTGCTGGACCAAATGGAGGATCCATTGCAAAGATGTGTGTGAAATATTACACCAAAGGAGATGCTGCTCCTAGTGAAGAGCAACTCAAGAAGGACAAAGCTAAGGGTGATGGTCTTTTCAAGGCTCTTGAGGGTTACTGTTTGGCTCATCCTGATTACAACTAAACTGTATAATCATCAAGTTCTTGCTTTATACGTTGTGTGTTGTTATACTATATTTCCTGTGTGCTTAATTTGGCTGCCTATGTAATTCGCTTTTTTATTATTTTTTTTCCTTTTCTTTTGTTTTGGAAATAAAAGAGTGAGATTGTAAGTCATGTATGCCTCTCTTTAAATAAATTATAATAAGAATGCATACCTTCATCTTTTGTTGTGGAAATAAAAGTGTGAGATTGTAAGTAATGAGTTTGTTTAGAACGTTGAGTCTTAACACTTGCTTATAAAATATATAAAAAAAACAGAGCATTTTTTTTTACACCACCCAAGTTTTTTAGGCACCATGTGAAATTTCATTTTTGCCCCCAGATTCCGGATTTGCACATCCGGACACACCAAATTTTTAAAAAACGCTGATATGTTCCGGATGTGCACATCCTGAAAAATTCCTGATTTGCAAATCCAGAAAAAATCAAATGAATTCTATAAAATCATTTACTTCTAAATATAATTAAATCCAATCTAATTAAAATCCAATATAATTAAAATTAATATCATTTTTTCAATATAATTAAATCCAATATAATTAAAATCTATATTAATTAAAATTAATATAATATTTAATATGATTAATTTTTTTCAATATAATTAATAGGATTAATATGGTATTTAATTCTAAATTATTTTTTTATATTGAAAAAATTAATTTAATTATATTGGATTTAAAATTATATGGTATTTACTTCTAAAATTGGATTTAATTATATTGGTATTTAAAATTATATGGTATTTACTTCTAAATTATATGGTATTTACTTCTAAATTATAATTAAAATTATATGGTATTTACTTCTAAAATTAATTTAATTATATTGAATTTAATTATATTGAAAAAATCATATTAATTTTAATCATATTAATTTTAATTATATTGGATTTAATTATATTGAAAAAATCATATTAAGTTTAATTATGTTGGATTTTAATTATATTGGATTTAATTATATTTAGAAGTAAATGATTTTATGGAATTCTGTTGATTTTTTCCGGATTTGCAAATCAAAAATTCTTCCGGATGTGTACATCCGGAACATATCAGCGTTTTTTAAAAATTTGGTGCGTCCGGATGTGCAAATCCGAAATCTGAGGGCAAAAATGAAATTTCACATGATGCCTAAGAAATTTGGGTGGTGTAAAAAGAAACACCCAAAAAACATGGATTACACACTTTCGTCTTTTTCCATTTTAAATTATTCATACCGTCTTATTAAGACACTTATCTTAAATTCTTTGGCTTGTTTGTTTCCTTTATTATTGATAAATTAAGAGTCAGAGATATTCTTTTTTGTTTTTTATTAGGATTTTTTTTTTTAATTCTTTGAAGGTATTAATATTCATTAAAAATATTATGTCCTTTTCACAAGGCCCTTGTGATATAATTTGTAACTTTTTTTCTGCGCATCATTCATTTGTTTCCTTGTCAACAATACACAAGCATCATTCATAGGTGTTGTGTAACCTTCTTCTACTATATCCTAAAATTCTACTTCTTAAGATATAAAGAAACGAAAAATTTATCTTTTCAATAGTCAAAATTTTCACCATCAAATAAAGAAAGTTTGATCGAGTAAGAAGTACTACTACTCTCCTCCATATTTATATCTATGCTATTTGGACCAAATTCTAATCTCGACAAAGTTAGCTTCATGGTTCGACATTAGTCGAAGATATGCATGTCGTAGTCGAAGTCTATTCTTGCATGCAGAAATATGTTAACTTGTTGTTTAAGTTAACATGTTGAATTGAATCACTTTTTTGGGTCAATTGTTTATTATGTTAGTTGAAAGTTATGGTTTAGTTTTCTTATTAGTGATCACTTCTCCATGAATCCCTGATAATCCTAAGTAGAGGGAGAAAGTGGTGTGGTTAAGATGCAATTGTAAACACTATTATTTCATGTGTAATTGAATTAAGAATCCAGTTTATAACCACTTTGAATTGTCTTTCTCTTTTCTTCTATCTTTTCTCTTTACCTTGTGGTTTTCTTGTTGATCAAGAAACCGATCATACTTTATTTTCTTCGGTATTGTTTTACAACAAATTGGTGCGATGAGCGTGGAGGAAAAGATGTCATCAACAAAGTATGAGATTGAGAAATTCATTGGTGTGAAAGATTTCGATTTTTGGCTCATCCTGATTACAAGGGTAATGAAGAGGTCGAAGGAAGTCTTGAGAGGCATCAAGAGCCAAGGCATGTATACCCTTGAGGTTGGGGTTGGAAGTGGTTCAGTAGGTCTGGCATCCACAAAATCTGTGTCAAAGACTGAGTTATGGCACAAGAGACTTTCCCATGTTAGTGAAAGAGGCCTGCTCGAATTGTCAAAACAAAATTTGCTATGTGGTAACAAGGTCGAAAAACTGTAGATTTTTTAACCTTGTGTATTTGGTAAATCTGGTAAAGTGATGTTTAACAAAGGTAAACAAAGAACACATGGATCCCTTAATTATATCCATGCTGATCTTTGAGGGCCTTCATGAAATCCTTCACACTCAGGTGCAAGATATTTTCTATCCATAGTTGATGATTTTTCAGAAAGTTATGTGTATTCATCCAGAAGACTAAGGATGAAACTTTTGAAAATTTTAAATGTTGGAAGACTCTGGTCGAAAACCAAACAGGCAAGAAGGTCAAAAGGTTGAGAACTGAGAATGGTCTTAAATTTTGTAATGAGGCTTTCAACAGTTATTGTGTTACATTTGGTATTGCAAGGTGCAGAACTACCACAGGATTAAAGAAGGTGTTTTGGATTGAGGATGCAATGATGACAACATACTTGATAAATAAGTGTTCGTCGATTTCCATGGGGATGAAGACACCTGAAAAAAGTCTGGTCGAGACATCCACTTAATCTCAACAGACTTAGATTATTTGGATGCTTAACCTATGATCACATTAGGCAAGACAAGGTCGAACCTAGAGCTTTGAGATGTATGTTCCTTGGATACCCTGAAGGAGTCAAAGCATATAGGTTGTGGTGCCTAGAACCAGATCACAAAAGATCTATCACGATTCGATATGTAGTTTTTAATGAAGCTAAAATGGCTTTCAAGAAGACTAGTGATGTTGGTCGAATTATGAAGATCTCTGTAAAGGAGCTGGAATAGGAAGAGATTCATGTTAAGGTGAAGCATAGTTATGTTAAATTGTATAACCCAAATGAAGTCAAAGAGAAATCACATGTTGTTGAAGAAGATGAGGAGACTGATAATGACTACCTGTTAGCAAAAGATTGGTCGAGAAGAGACATCAAGCCACCTCAGAGACTTTGTTATGCAGATCTCATAACATTCGCCTTAATCTCTGCAAGTGAGGTTCTTGATGAAGAACCTAGAGACTACAAGGAAGTTGTGAGAAGTTGAAATAAGACTGAATGGCTGAAAGCCATGGATGATGAGATTAAAATCTCTTCATGATAATAACACTTGGGGTGATGTCGAAGCGATTTAAGGCAAGGTTGGTTGCTAGGGGATTCACTCAGAAAGAAGGTGTCGACTCAATTCATTCCACTCAGTGAGCAACTCTCTATAAGTTTCAGCTAGCTATTATACTGAGATATCTTCCTCACTAGGCTCACTATAAGATTCATGTTTTCTAGTGAAAACTATCACCTTATTAGTTAACTCTTTTTCACCCTCATCATCATATTCAGACCAAGAGATTGACAATAACTTATTTTGTCTCTTTAGAAAAGTAGGATATTCATATTTAATGTGACTGAACCCTTCACATTCATAACATTTGACTCATTTGCCTTTGTTGCTCTTGTTCAGGGGACTGATGTCTGACACCTTGTCTGGGACATTTGTCCTCCAATTTTTGTCCATCCTTCTTAAAGCTTGATTAAACTTTCTCCCAACAAAGGTTATATCCTCTGAAAAACTTTCTCTGCCTAGATCTTCATCCTCTTCAGTGTTGGACACAAAAGTTATACTTTTGTTCTTCTTTTCAAATCTATCATTCAAATCCACCTTAAAGGTTTGTAAGAAACCAATGAGTTCATCAAATTTGATGTTTCTTAGGTATTGAGATTCTTCAATAGTTATGACCTTCATATCAAACTTCTTGGGAAGAAAACTTAGGATTTTTGTGACCAGCTTTTCTTAGGACATCTTCTCTCCTAAAGCAAAAGAAGTATTGGCAATGTCATGTAGTCTCATGTTGAAGTCAGAGATAGATTCATCTTCATCCATCCTCAGATTCTCAAACTTTGTAGTGAGGAGTTACAGCCTTGACATTTTAATCTTAGATGTGCCTTCATGTGTAGTTTTGAGGATCTCCCAACCATCTTTGGCTTTAGTACATGTGTTGATCAACCTATACATGTTCTTCTCCACACCATTGAAAATAGAATTAAAAGCTTTGGAATTTGCAAGAGCTTCATTATCTTCAGTATTAGTCCACTAAGCTTATGGCTTTAAGCTTGATGTATCATCTTAAGAAATAGTAACAGGATATTTATATCCTTTTACCATAGCATTCCATGCTTTGTTATCCATGGACTTAAGAAAAAAACCATCTTGGCTTTCTAATAACCATAATTCGTGTCATCCAAAACATGTGGTTTATTGACTGATCCTCCATCCTTAGTGTTATATATTTGAACATAAATTATCTTCCTAGAGCTCACCCAAACAGAACATGGTGTCTGCCCTGATGCCAAGTGAAATTATTTTGTTAAGGATAAATATAATAGACCAGATGCTTAAGCAAGGGTGTTCAACTTCTTACACCAGAATTAAAACTCAATTGATAAACAAGATGATGAAGCAGAAAAACCATGAAGGAACACACAAAATTATTAACCCAGTTCGGTGAAACCACACCTATGTTTAGGGGGCACTCTACCCAATAAAGGGAATTCACTATCTTGAATTAGTACAATTAGTCTTATAGAAACAACAACCCCATGTTGTTTAACGCTTCTCACTAATCCTAGTGACTTTCTATTTAGGTCACCCTCTAAATATGAGAACCTCTCTCACTTTCTTTCAATAACCAATCCCAAGTGATTTCTCCTTCAATAAACAACTTATAGAATGTTGAATTGCAACTCAACTAAACAAACCAACAGTATGCCTTATGATATGAATGAGGGCGCGAGCGTGGTGAACAAGAAACACAAACAAACAACTCAAATAAAACCCTAACACTAGGTATCTTCAATACGTGTTTCCCTTTCTTCAAAGATGGAGCGATACTTTTTAAATAGAATCTTCTTTTTCAGATTTTTCCAATGAGCATAAGCAGCTTTGATCTCATCCAAAAATATAGAAGATTTAGTTAGATTTGATTTGTTCCACAAAAGTCTCCAACAAAAGATATGATTTGTTTTTTAAATTCAAATTCATAACTCTATTTAAATTTGATTTTATCATGTCCAATTTAAACAAACAAACCTACATAAATACATTGCTAAAATATAGTAACAAATCCACAACAAATCTAATTGAACCAACCAGAAAATAATGCGCAGAACAACTACAACATTGACTTGCTGACAAGGGCCAGATGTTGCATACATGCTGAGACATTTGTTCCCACATGTGTTCTTTCTTCACAAAAACAGCTTTGCACACATGTTGGAACATCTGTTCCCCCATGTTTTCTTTCTTTCCATAACAACTTGAACATACTATATTGTTTTGCATAATGCGTCTAATCCAAAAAGGAACAACACAAGTCATTGACTTAAAGCATACTGGAATTCAAAGTTCAAGAAAGCAGGAAACTGCAATAGGAAAAATAATGCAGGAAAAACTGAATTTATACACACTTAAAGACTAAGACATGTAGGTGGGACTACTCTTCACTATCCTCATCTTCATCGGTGAACATCCTTAGAGGTGGTTGGCTTAAGTCTTGTGCAAATTGAAAGGCCAATAAGTTGATCTTCTCATTTGTTCTCTTTAGTATTTTGATTATTTATTTGAATAGCTCTTCAGTAGAGGGTAGTTTGAGAATGTCATAGTTGAAATACTCCAGATCCATGGATACTTCGTGTTCCATTCCTCTTTTCTTTCATTTGAGGGTTTCTGAATTACTTTTCCATTGATAATATCGTACCTCATCATTGGTATAACAACTTCTCTTATTTTTGTTACATCTTCTTTAGATTCATCTTTTTCATAGTTGAAACTGGTATGTTCCAGGATCTATGTGACCAGATCACCATAAGGTAAGCATGCCAATTTTCTTTTGTTGGCCAACATGTGTTGTATCACTTTACTTGCCCAATTTGTTTCAATTTTACTTGCAATCACTCATACAGTTGCAACGCCAAATCTAGTTAGTTGGTTGAAGTTGCTTTTCCTTGGAAATATTGTGTTATTTACCATATAATGAATCAAGCGAATTTCAAGGTGTATGGATCCAACAGTGAAAGGGACAAGTACTAGAGACTTTGGACTGTTAAAAAATGAGGAGGCAGTTGTCTTGTAGTTGAATTTGTCGTTTTCTTTATCTAGATTGAAGAGAGCTCCCTTATTAGGAAGATCCAAAATGTTTCCAAATTCTTTCAAAGTTAGGGATATCTTATGCTTTCTTAATTTAGAGTAAATTATTCCATCGGTGAAGTAGAGATTTAAAAAGAACGTTTTGACCAATGATGGGTATACTTTTCTTGGAGGGTTGCAAATGGACATTTTAATTTTCAGATCGTCAAATATCTTGAATAATTCACATTCTTGAAAGACTCCAACATCCAAAGTGTGAATTTCCATGACGAGTATGCTTGCGAAATCTTGAAAGGCCCTAATCAATTAGATTCTAATATTTTTTGAAGATCTCGTGTGTTTGTCATTAATGTTAGGGTCTAATTAATTAGGAGACAAAGTTTAAATCTAATTTTGCTTGAAATTTGAGGCGTGTAGGCCACCTAATCGATTAGATTGAGGCCCTAATCAATTATCTTATTTCTCTTCAGCATCCTTGGTGCTTTTTGGACCTTTGGTTGAATTTTGCTTTGACTCACATGCTTTTTACACTCTTGCGTATTTAGTTTGCACCCCTTTATTAACAAAAACTAAAAAACTCATCAATTTTGACAGTATAAATATTTTTTTTTAAATGATGAGAAAATAATAAAGGCGTTTATTTAAAGGTTTAAATAGATTTTTCCAATTATTCAACCTTTAGACAGTGCACTACCTTGATTACCAAATAATTTGATAAACCTCTTTCAAGAGAACAACAATATATTGTTGTAGGTTCTTCTCTATAGATTGTTGGATATGGTAGTTGGTTAAAATTCAAGATATATATGTCCACCACAAACTTATCTTCTTAACCTTCTAAGAGGTTAACTGATCATCACAAATTAGAGATGTTGAGACCATCCTTAACGACCACTTGTTATGGTCATGATCCTTGATATACACCATCAGCAAACATCCTTAGATCAAAAGTTTCAATTCAAACAGGTAGTGTTGTATCAAACTGCTTTGTAGAGCTTCATTTAAGATGCATTATGACTTTATTAAAGCGTAAAGAATCCTGGAAAGCACACTAGATTTTCAAGTTTGGTACCCAAATTTTCTTAGATCCTAATGCATTAATAGTTCTAAGAGGTCTAGGTTTATTACCTTTAAACCCTCTCAATTTATCAAAACAAAATGGCCTAAAATGACTGAATCTTTTGCAGTGGGAATATTTATAAACAAGTCTACTTGCTTTCTTCCTATTAAATGTTTCACCATGTGTTCTACTAGACTTAAACTCTAATCCAATTTTATTTTAAAAAGATACTTAAACTCTAATCCAATTTTATTTAAGGAAGACCTTTGACTTGATAGAATCAAGTCAATATTTCCATACTCCTTAGTAAATTTACTTAGAGTTTCATATAAATCTTTCATTTTCTTTTTCATTGATACACAAGTCTCACATGTTCTAGTTGGGTTTCTAATATTAGTTATTTGGTGCTTAAGCGTTTCATTACTCTTTTCTAGAAACTCAAGATAATAATTAAGGTCTAAGTTACGATTTTTATTATTACCATTTTCCTCGATTAACTTAGTACTTAATTTAAACATTTGCTTGTGTGATAGCTTTGTTACCTCATGGTTATCTTCTTCGTGTGATTCTTTCAAACAAATTTTAGCTTCTTTTTTAGACGAAGATTATTCGAAGGTTCTACTAGAGGTTGATTCTTCGAGGTTCCTCTTGATGAAGTATCTTCGTTTGATGTTAAATTCTTTGAAGATTGTTCAACTAGCGAGAGTGTTCTTTCGAAGTAGATTATTGGAGTTGATTTACTTTCATAGGAGTTTGTTGATGAAACTTCTAAAGATTCTTCTAGACTTGATCTCATGCTTTCATCCTTTAGTAGTTGAATTAATTCATTCAACTTCTCTATGATTTCGTCTTTCTTAGATTTTTCCTGAGAATCACAAACATTCTTATCTCTTGATTTAAGGATTGGATGAGATTTATGACTCCAATTCTTAATTTTTAAATATTTGTTAGCGAAAAAATACTCTAATATTATTAGGAGTTATGAATCAAAACATTGCAAGAAAAATAGTAGACTAAGCATGTAGATAACAAGTTAGTATACCACTATGATGAAGATCTAATTAGGGGCGAATTCAAAATTAGGTTTAATGATGACATTCAAGACATTTGTGGAATGTAAATGTCTTCACAATAGAGTATGATGAAGGATTAGACCTCTAAGTCATTACAAAATACACCAGATTTAAGATTGTTTACGGAAACCTCCTATTTCTAAATAAGCTGAAGTCATTACATCCCAAAATAGTTTCCCTAAGGACATACAACTAATTATTCCAATAATATCTTAAAGACAAAATATCAAGATAAAATCTAAAAAGGAAGGTTCTCCTTGAACTAGGCATATAAGGTCTTTATTTCGGAGAGCTTCCTCTCAGCTTATGTAATTGGAGTGGAGGGTGATTATGCTCTGGCCCCGGAACTAGTCAAATCATAGGCATGGCTAAACACAATAGAAAAGACCACATTGGTATTTTGTTTAGTCAATTCTTGACTCGAAAGGTTTCTTGCACTCAGGTTCTAATTTTTTTAATTTCTTCTTATATTTAGAAATGTATTTCTTGAGCTTGATCCTGAGCAATATAAGCATCAAGTTTTCATTTTAATCTCATATCTAGTAGAAGTCATTACTTGTATATGTTCCTCAACAAATTAATTTATCTTGATCTTATTTTCCATTTCCCCTTCCAGCTCCATGTTTATTTTTGAAATCCCTCCAAGTAATCAATCAGTGACTACATACCTTTAAGTTATTCAATAGTAAAAAAATATCATGAACAATCAACTTTAACATTTAAGAACCAATATCATTTTAAAGAGCAAGACTAATCAAAGTGTAGTCATGATCTAGTGATCAAAAATTTATAATGGTATTGACCATAATGTCTTACTAGGCGTGACAAATTTGTTGTTGAATTAAGAAAGTTTAACTGAGATTTGACAAATAATTCTTAATAATGATTCATATTTTCTTCAAAATATTGCAACGAGGGAGAAACGTTTGTTGGGGGAGTTTTTCACTAAGGAGCATTGAAAATTGTGGGACTTCCTTTTTAGAGTAACACATTTGTGAGAGCATACCACATATTCACCCAAAACTTTAAGTTGATATATGTGTGGGTTCTCCCACTTATAAATGATCAAGTCTCTAAATTTCCAATCTGTGGTATTTGGATCAAACTCTAGTGTCGACAAGAGTAGTTTCATGGTTCGACAGGAGTTGTGCATGTTGGAGTCGAAGTCTGTTCAAGCATGTTGTTGAAATATGTTAGCTTTGTGTTTAAGTTAACATGTCGAATTGGGCATTGCTTGTAAGCCCAATTGTTAAGTTAGCTTATAGCTTAAGTTAGCTTAGTAGTCTATAAATAGACTAGTTATCTCGAGTTGTTGAGAGAGATTAATTGTTGGTATTCACTTGTAATCTTTGGACCCTTATTGAGAAAGTGAATAGAAAAACATATTTAACCAATTCTTATTCTTCTTCTTTCTTCTTCTCTCCCTTTTGTAAAACCTAATAGGGTTTCTTATTTTTGTTCAAGAAACTCAATCTTTTTCTCATAGTTTGGTTTGTTATTGACGACATCAATTCACAACAAACTAGTGTGGTGACCGTGGAGGAGAAGATGTCATCAACAAAATATGAGATTGAGAAATTCACCGGTGTGAATGATTTCGGTTTGTAGCACTTGAAGATGCAAGCCCTTCTTGTTTAACAGAGTTTGTTAGAAGCGTTGAAAGGATCGGAGAAGATGGACGCTACCCTATCGGAGAAGGAGAAGACAATGATGCTCGAAAACGCCCACGGTGCCATTGTATTGAGCCTTGGTGATATGGTTCTCTGTCAGGTTTCCTAGGAGAAAACTGTAGTTGGTGTGAGGACGAAACTTGAAGGTTTGTACATGACGAAATTGTTGGTTAATCGTTTCTACCTAAAGCAAGCTTTATATTCATTCAAGATGAGTGAAGATAAAGCCTTGGCTGAGAAGCTAGATATGTTCAACAAGTTAATTCTTGATCTTGAAAATATAGAGGTCAAGATTGATGATGAAGATAAAGTGTTGCTGTTGTTGTGCTCTTTACCTAAGTCTCATGCTCACTTCAAAGAAACTCTCTTGTATGGAATATAATCGTTGACCTTTGAAGATGTTCAATCTGCCTTGTACTTTAAGGATTTAAACAAACGAAAGGAGCACAAGCCATCTTCTGCTGGTGAAGGTTTGTTTGTTAAGGGGAAATTCTTGAAGAAAGATGGTAGGTTTGAGAAGAAGAAGGGTAAAGTTATACGTAATTCTTATGATGGTAATGCTCCTTCTATTAAGTGTTATCATTGTAAGAAAGAGGGTCATACAAGAAAAGTATTCACTGGTCGTCTGAACAATCATGGTGGAAAGAATAATGGTAATGCAACCATTGTGAAAGATGGTTATGAATCAACTGATGTCTTGATGGTTTCAAGCAGCGACTATAGCAAGGAGTGGATTATGGATTCAGGATGTACTTGACACTTGACTCCAAACAAATACATGTTTGAGGAATTGTCTGATCAAGATAGTGGATTAGTCTGCTGGGAAACAATAAAGCTTGCAAAATTACAGGTATTGGATCTATGAGGTTCAAGCTCCATGATGATTTAATAAGGCTATTGACTGACGTTAGGTATGTACCTAATCTCAAGAGGAATTTGATTTCTCTTAGGGAATTCAACAAGAAAGGATATGTTTTCAAAGGAGAGCAAAGAATCCTAAGGGTAATGAATGGGTCGAAGAAAGTCTTGAGAGGCGTGAAGAAACAAGGCTTGTATACCCTTGAGGATGAGGTTGTAAGTGGTTCAGCAGATGTGGCATCCACAAAACCTATGTCGAAGACTAAGCTATGGCACAAGAGACTTGGCTATGTCAGTGAAAGAGGCCTGGTCGAATTGTTGAAACAAAATCTGTTATGTTGTGACAAGGTCGAAAAACTGGAGTTTTGTGAACCTTATGTATCTAGTAAATCTTGTAGAATAAAGTTTATCTAAGGTAAACAAAGAACACATGGATCCCTTGATTACATTCATGTTGGTCTTTGGATTACATTCATGCTGGTCTTTGGGGACCTGCAAGGAATCCTTCACACTCAGGTGCAAAGTATTTTCTACCCATAGTTGATGATTACTCTAGAAAGTTATAGGTATTCATCCAGAAGAGTAAGGATGAAATTTTTGAAAATTTAAAAAGTTGAAAGACACTGGTTAAAAACCATACTGGCAGGAAGGTCAAGAGGTTGATGAGCGATAATGGTCTTGAATTTTGCAATGAGGCTTTCGACAGCTATTGTGTTGTGTATATTTTTGCAAGACACAGAACTACTGCAGGGACTTCCCAGCAAAATGGTTTGGCTGAAAGGTTTAATCAAACCATTCTAGAAAGGGTGAGGTGCATGTTGGTAAGTGCTGGATTGAAGAAGGTGTTTTGGGCTGAAGTTTTTGTAACTGCAACATATTTGATAAATAAGTGTCCTTCGACAACCTTGGGAATGAAGACACCTAAAGAAGTCTGGTCGGGACATCCACCTAGTCTCGACAGACTTAGAGTATTTGGTTGTTTAGCCTATGCTCATATTAGGCAAGACAAGGTCGAACCTAGAGCTCTGAGATGTATGTTCCTTGGATACTCTGAAGAAGTCAAAGCTTATAGGTTGTGGTGCCTAGAGCCAGGTTACAGGATGTGTATCACAAGTCGAGATGTAGTTTTCAATGAAGCTGAGATGGCTTTCAAAAAACTCATGACATTGTTCGAAGTTCGAAGATCTCTGAAGAAAAGCTAGAACAAGAAGAGATTGTTGTTGAGGTAGAGCATAATGATGTTGAATTGCATGACTCAGATGAAATCAAAGAAGATGCAGAAGTTATTGTTTAAGTTGAGGAGACTGATAATGAGTACCTGTTGGCAAGAGACAGGTCGAGAAGAGTCATCATGCCACCTCAGAGACTTGGTTATGCAAATCTCATAGCTTATGCCTTAATCTCTGCAAGTGAGGTTCTTGACGAAGAACCTAGAAACTATAAGGAAGTTATGAGAAGTCAAAATAAGACTGAATGGCTGAAAGCCATGGATGATGAGATGAAATCTCTCCATGATAATAACACTTAGGAGCTGATCGAGAAACATGCAAAGGCCAGGTTTGTCAGCTGTAAGTGGATCTTCAAGGTTAAGGAAGGAATCGAAGGAGTGACTTTAATGAAAGGCCAGGTCGAACTATTTTAAGGAAAGGTTGGTTGCTAGGGGATTTACTCATAAAGAAGGTGTCGACTTTAATGATGTGTTCTCACCTATTGTAAAGCATAGATCCATTAGAATGTTGTTAGTCACGGTGGCAAAGTTCTACCTAGAACTTGAACAGATGGATGTGAAGATAACTTTCCTGTATGGTGATCTAAATGAAACAATCCTGATGAGGCAACCTATGCAGAAAAAGGAAAGGAAGATTATGTGTGCAATATGAATAGGTCCTTGTATGGCCTGAAACAATCTCCTCGACAATGGAATAGGAGACTCAACAAGCTCATGGCACACATTGGTTTCAATAGGAGTCAGTTCGACCACTGTGTTTACTTCAGATTTTGACCTAGAACTTCACTTGTTATTTTGTTCAGATATCATCATAGCAAACAACAGTGTCGAAGATGTTATGTTGGTCAAGGTTGAACTCGATAAGGAGATTGACATGAAGGATTTGGGAGATGTGTCCAGAATTATTGGGATTGACATCCCGAGAGATAGAAAGTAGTCGAGATTATGCTTATCTCAAGAGACATATCTGAAGAAAATTCTCGACAAGTATGGTAACTCAAATTCAAAGCCTGTTCTAACACCGACTAATCCTCAATACAAGCTAAGTACGACTCAAAGTCCTAGTACTGAAGTCAAAAGAGCCTATATGAATAGCATTTCATATGCTAGTATGATAGGTTCTTTGATGTATGTTATGGCCTATACGAGGCCAGACATAGCGTACGGAGTGAGCCTTGTAAGCAAGTATATGGACAATCCTTGGAAGGCGCACTGGCAAGAATTAAAGTGGATTCTTAGGTAAATAAATGGGTCCCTGAGAAAAATCTTGATTTATGGTGGAGCCTATGGTGATGATAGCAAAGTCGAAATCGAATGATTTGTCGACTCTGATTATGCAGGTTGTATGGATTCCAAAAAAAATCTATTTCTAGATATGTGTTCACTATGTTTGGCACAACAATCAGTTGGAAAGCAACACTTCAGAAGGTTGTTGCCTTATAAACCACCGAAGCGGAATATATCGCCCTCACTAAAGCTGTGAAAGAAGCATTGTGGATTGAAAGTTTTGCTAAGGAGATGAAACTTCAAGGTCGATTTATCACTGTTAAATATGATAGTCAAAGTGCAATACACCTGTCGAAGAATCCAGCCTATCATGAGGGAACCAAGCACATCGATGTGAGGCTGCACTTCGTCAGAGAGATAATCGAGCGTGGAGAAGTCCAAGTGCTAAAGGTTTCGACTGATGACAGTGTTATTGATATGATCACCAAGACATTGCCGACTAGCAAGTTTTTCCACTGTATGCAGTTGATAAAGTTGCATGAAAAAAACTAGTTTATTCCCTTGTTAGTGTAGAGTTTGTTCTAAGGTAGAGATTTGTGATATTTGAATCGAACTCTAGTGTCGACAAGGGTAGTTTCATGGTTCGACAGGAGTTGTGCATGCTGGAGTCGAAGTCTGTTCAAGCATGCTGTCGAAATATGTTAGCTTTGTGTTTAAGTTAGCATGTCGAATTGGGCCTCGTTTGTAACCCCAATTGTTAAGTTAGTTTGTAGCTTAAGTTAACTTAATAGTCTATAAATAGACTAGTTCTCCCAAGTTGTTGAGAGAGGTTAATTGTTGGTATTCACTTGTAATCTTTGAAAAAGTGAATAGAAAAACAGATTTGACAAATTCTTATTCTTCTTCTCTCCTTTTTGTAAAACCTAATAGGTTTCCTGTGTTTGTTCAAGAAACTCAAATTTTTCTCATATTTTGTTTTGTTATTGACGACATCAATTCACAACACAATCAATGTGGAACTATTACCCACACTACTGGCACTTGCTACATTATCAACAACGTTATCCCTTAATTATGGATTCCTTAACTATTCTAAAAAGTGTTACGTACAAACATGAGAAGTAGAACTAATAATATAAGTAATGGTGTTCGCATACTGGTTTGGTTCAGTTTTAGAAGAATCCGATGTCCAAACCGATTAAAAATATATGGATTGGTTTGGATTGAATTTGCACATTTTTATGATAAAGCCCAAACCGATAAACAATGAGTTGGATTGATCGGATATATTACAAACAAATATGAAAAAATATTTTTTTAAATATCTAATTTATAACAACTATTTTTCTAAAATAATATAAAATTTCTAATTTTTTTCGTTTCTTCATATTTGATATGAATATCACAAATGGTGGTAATTTTTTTCTTGAGGTTAAATATCTTTTTCTAGTTTTCATGATAATAGTGATAGATATTATACTAATTAATTATGATTGGTTCGGATAAATGAGTTTGCTGTTAGAATTTTGAAAATTTATTGTCTAAACTAATTAATATTGAGTTTCATTGTTTTTGATTCAGTTTTTTCCCGAACTAAACAGTATGGTTTAATTTGAATTTCATTGATTCAGATTTGACCGATCAATGAACACCCTTAAGCATAATCATAAGAAATGAAAAAAAAAAAGTAAATCTAAGAAGAAGAAAAATGCTAAATTAGCTTAATTGAATCCTCCTATGGTATTCTTATATTTTATTTTTTTAAATAAAAATATTATTCACTACTCTAGTACTATTCGTATTTTTGTTAAAATAAGCTACCCCGCTCCGGGAGTATCTCCGCAACTAAGTAATCTCCCTTAACCAATTTGAAAACTTCATTCAGTTTCCCAAAGCCTTCTAGATACACGCCTCATCTGGCCGCGTAACTTCTCAACCTTTATCCTTTTCAAATTCTCGTCCACTTTTCTATTTACTACCTATACAGTCTACAATCTACACTACTACTGCAATAAATAATAAACTATTAATTAAATTAAAAAATAAAAATGTCTTTTCAAATATTTAATAAGTAAAAAAATATAAAAGTTTTTTTAAAAATAAAATAAAAATAAAGCAAAGTTATCAAAAGTTAAAAGTTAAAACTAAAAACCCTGTGTTTCACTTCAGTGATAAAACTTTGTTTATTGGTGGACTCACAAGTCGTGACCTACATCTTAACGACGTCGTTTCTTCAACCCACCATCGCCGGAAACCAATCAACAATGTCGGTTTCTGGTGGCGCTGTCATCGTCGGCCGTCGTAACACCCGCCATCACGTCGAGAATCGTTTTTACTGCCCGCCTGCCCTGCGAAAACAGAGACAACAGCAGGAGGAGCAGGAGGAGCTTGAATCAACGTTGATGGAGAATAACAGACCTTGTTCCTCTTCTGATAACTCCGTTTCTTCTTCACTTGAGACGACGTGCGAGGCTTCCAATTTGTGTAAATTCTTGGAACACACCACTCCTTTTGTTCCCGCTCAATACCGGCCCATGGTATGCTTTTCAATTTTCATGCTATGATGATCAATTTGATTATTTTCTGTGAAATGTTTGGAATTTCGATCAAATTAATGTATTGTTTATAATTTTTATAAAAAAATGTTATTTTTTTATGATTCAAACTCTGAATTTGGTTCATGAATTGTTTTTATAGACTAATGTAAGTAAGTTATTTGTTATGTTAGGTTTTAGGGTTTGAACTTTGAAAATTGGTTGATGAATTAATGTGATCAAGAATTCAATTGATTATTAGAACGAGGCTTACTTTGAAACTATCACTTAATTGAGTTAATCGAGCAAAGAAATTGTATAATGGGGCTATTTGAAACTATTTTTATGGCGGTTTTAGTTTTTTCTTTGTTGGTTTATTATGAAAGGGGATTGTTGGGCTAATTTCTGTTTGAACAAACAGAGAAGTAAGAGGAGATTGAAAACAATGGAGACAGAATTGCAACCGTACTTTGTGCTTGGGGACTTGTGGGAATCTTTTAAGGAGTGGAGTGCTTATGGAGCTGGTGTTCCATTGGTGTTGTCTGGTAACGAATCTGTTACACAGTATTACAATGTCTCCTTGTCTGCTATTCAGCTTTATATTGATCCGTCAAAACCTTCCCTGCGGTTAAGGTTAGTGCTTTCTTCACTGTGAAAAATGCTTTTTCTGCTTGTGTCTTTTCAATGATTGATCAATTCCTTTGATGCAACATTTTGATGTATTGTTGTCATTGTTACATTTGGGTTAACATTTGAAATTTTGAAATATACACATAGTTGAGTTGGGACCAAATGTATATTGTCTGTGGATTTTCATGAGTAAACCAAACACATTCTATTTTGATGGTTTGTAATTAGTTTAGAATCAGATTGTTGTGTTGTGTAAATGTGGTTCAAATTAAACAATTCAAAACTTGAGGTTTATACTTTATATTTGGTAGTCTTTTGCTGTCAGTATTAACTAACGCATTTAGAAGAAAGATCTAAGAAGCTATGAAGCACTAACACATGCACAAACATGGGACACAACATTGATACCGGTAATCACTTGAGAAAATGAAAGTAACTGAATTTTACCGCATTTATCGATGTCATGTTGGTGTTGGACACTGGCACACAATGGACACATGTTCAATATGAAGTGTGAGTACTACGTAGCTCAGACGGAAGATCTTAAAGGATATCACTTTGATATTTACCAGAACCTCCACTGATTTGAACTTACTAGACTATCCATAGACTAAAAATTGTTGCCCACCCATATCGTGTTGATTAGAGTATAATGTTGCTTGTGATGCTTCTGTTAGCGAGTTCTCCTCAGTTGTACACATACTTGGAGAATTGGTCGGTCCTCTTATCTAACCTTCAAGGTTGTATGGCTTATATACTACTAAACATGTTTGGGTTAATGTGTGAAACATTTTTATACTAGCAATACATACAAATTAAATCCAACCAATTATCTCTAATGTGTGCAGAACTACAGATTGCTGATATAATTCGTAGGGTCACATCAACTGTTAGTAATTTGTCATCAGCTTTAACCTATAACTTTATAATGAAAACTAAATCATATAGATGCTGGTAGCTTATAATATGTAGTAATTTATCATTTTCCCGTTGTCTGCTTTTATCATTTTTTAATTTGATAAGGCCATATCCTAGCCTCTTCCGTGCACTAGTTCTCCGCTTTGACCAAGTTACAAGACTTAGCAAACCACGTTTTTAGTGCATCTATTCAATAGATTCATTCCATTTTCCATTATGTTACAGGAAACCTAGTAAGGAGAGTGATTCCGAATCAACTAGAGAAACAAGCAGTGATAGCAGCAGTGGCTATCGTCATGAAAGAGGAGCGAGGAGTGTAGTTAATGGCAGTTCGAACCAGCCTAACTTTTCAGATGCAAACAATCATGGTCTGGAAAGAGTTTCACTAGGAAGTAAACCTGACACATGTCCATCAAGTGATGAGAACGGAAGCTGCATTGCTGTTGGTCAGCTTGTATTTGAATACTTTGAGCGTGAAATCCCTTATAATCGCGAACCATTATCAGATAAGGCAAGACCATTATCCTTTGGTTCAATTCCATTTCGAGATTATGCTGCTTTCTAATCTTGACAGATTCATAATTTTTGTCTCAGATTAACGATCTTGCTGAACAATTTCCTCAGTTGAAGACATACCGGAGCTGTGATCTTTCACCTTCAAGTTGGGTTTCATTTGCTTGGTATGTTTGTCATATACTTTTAATTAGGTTGTTAAAGTGCACACAGCAGTGTTGTTAAAATTTCGCTATGCTTCAATGCTATACCACTATTTTACCACTGTTTGATAAAACTTTGTACTAAATCACATAATGCGGACGATAGTGGTTTCTTAAAATGCCGCTGTGCTATAGCACTATTTTTCTATTTGACAACACTGACACATGATAATAATAACTAATTTAACATGATTTGGTCCTTATGTTATGAAGGTATCCAATATATAGAATACCTGTAGGCCCCACACTACAGGACTTGAGCGCTTGTTTCATTACCTTCCATTCCCTGTCAACAGCTTCACAGAGTATGTGTTACTGTCTTTTTTTTCTTCTATAATATCCGGGAGTATATGTAAGGACGTCAATTGTAACAGTGTTATTTGAATCAGGTCTAACTACCATAAATTGTTCAAAAGATAGGGACATATCATCAAAGCTATCACTACCAATATTTGGCCTTGCCTTTCAAAAGTTCGATGTTTCTGTCTGGGATCCTGAAGGGGATAATGAAGGTCAGAAAGCCAATTCTCTGCTGCGAGCTGCTCACAACTGGATTACACAGTTGCAAGTTTTCCATCCTGATTTCCAATACTTTACTACCCATTATGCATATTGTAGATGAGCAGAGTTTTTCTAATAAACTGAAGCTGGCAAGTCCCAGGTTTTGAAGTCTCGCCCGGTATACTGCTATTTTCTTTTCAAGGATCACTTTAAAGTGTTCTCATAAAACCAGATTAAAACGGTATACTCTTCGGTTTTCAGACGATGCAAGGCATTTATTTAACTGCTTCTGCTTTTATGTAGAAAAGGTGAAATTGTCTCTGGAAAGTGTATATTTCACATGTCATTTTGTGCCTAGTTTTGTACAGACGATGAGCAACATTATAATTCTCAATTTGTTCATCCTTATTGTGAGATGTATTTATCCTATAGAATCGAAATCAATGGGATATTGAATTATTAGGACATTCTGATTGTTCTATTTTACGATCAGTAGTAAGTACTACTGGTTTCGTTTTGATTAGAATAGAAAGTGACAGTTAAGTTAAAATCTTCGAAAATATTTGCAAGTGAATGGTCCTATACTACACAATGCATAGTTACGATTTCAGGATATGGTATTTTCTAAAATATCAAGGTTCGTTCCTATAGGGCAATAGAATGATAATTGTGAATGTTTTTTTATATGTAATGTAACTACGAGGTAGGGGGTGTAAAAAAAAACTGGTTTTCTTAATTGAACCATTTTTAAAAAGCGCAATTTATTTGTAAAAAAATCAATTTGGATTCAATGAAATCCAAAATCAATAAACCGAATAAACTGGATATCGTTTTGTGATTTGTTTATAAACTGGTTTACTTTCTCTTTTATTGAAGTAAAGACACACATATCTCATTTTGATTTTCGGTAACTAATTGGTTATTTGAGTTTCTCAATCCTTTTTATGTGAATCAGTTTATATGTCTTTTCCAATCGGATTTGCGAATGTTTTTGAGATTGTTTTTATTGCGGAACTAGCAACACTCAGAGGTGGCATTAGCGGAATCGACAAATGTTTTTCTGGATTTTTTCTCTTATTGCTAGTGTTCACGCAATCAACAACACTCTGAGGCGGCAATTTGCGAAAAGACGACATTTACAGAAAAGATGGTTTGAAGTGTTTGCGGAACCGACGGTCTTCACAGAAATGATGGCATACTGACGGTTTTCCCAATAGGTGGATTCAGGAGATATTCTTTGATGCTGTCAAAAGCCTTTTGGCAATCTTCTATCCATATACAACTTTGGTTCTTTCTGAGTAGTTTGAAGATTGGCGCGCATGGCACGATCATGAGGGATATGAATCTTGAGATGTAATTCAGACGTCCCAAAAATCCTCCGACTTGTTTTTCAGTTTTTGGAGCAGGCATTTCTTGAATGGCCTTGACTTAGTCGGGATCAACCTCAATTCCTTTTTGGCTGACGATGAATCCCAAAAGCTTTCCTGAGCGAACACCGAACGTACACTTAATGGGATTCAAGCGGAGTTTGTATTTTCTCAGACGCTCGAATAATTTTGATAGGTTTTTCACATGTTCTTCTTCTATTTTAGATTTGGCAATCATGTCATCGACGTACACTTCAATTTCTTTGTGCATCATGTCGTGAAACAGAGTTGTCATGGCCCTTTGATAAGTCGCTCATGCGTTCTTTAGACCGAACGACATTACTTTGTAGAAAAAGGTGCCTCATGGGGTGATGAATGAAGTTTTCTCCATGTCTTTGGGTGCCATTCCAATTTGATTATAGCCCGAGAATCCATCCATAAAGGAGAATACTTTGAATTTTGCGGTTCTGTCAACTAGCATGTCAATGTGTGGTAGGGGAAATCATCCTTTGGACTTGCTTTGTTTAAATCCCTGTAGTCCACACACATTCTGACTTTTCCGTCTTTCTTAGGGACTGTCACTATGTTGGCTAGCCATTGAGGATACTCTGAGGTGGTAAGGAAACCTGCGTCGATTTGTTTCTGTACTTCCTCCTTAATTTTGATGGCCATATCAGGGTGAGTCCTTCTCAATTTTTGTTTAACCGGAGGACATTCTGGTTTCAGTGGTAAGTGATGTTCTACATATTAGTATCCAACCCTGGCATGTCTTGGTAGGACCAAGCAAACACATCTGGAAACTCTTTGAGAAATTCTGTCAACCCTTTTTTGACGGTTGGACTGAGTAGTGCCCCAATTTTGACTTCTTTTCTATCTTTTTCTGAACCCAAATTGATCGTTTCCAACAGTTCTTTGTAAGGTTGAATGGGTTTTTCCTCATTCTTGAGTAATCGAGAGATCTCTTCTGGAATTTCTTCGTCTCCTTCTTCTTCGGCTTCAAATACTGGGAACTCAAAGTAGGGAGAAGACATTGGATCGTATGTTTCAATGGGGTTTAAAACAAGTAATCTGCACGACGTGATGATTCCTTTTTTAGAAAAGACAGGGAGAATGCAAAAGTGTGTGCAGTGTATTTTGAAAAACACTTATTTTTTATTTTATTTGTTTTTTTAGGATTACCATTTTCTGAAAAAGCGAAAAGTGAAATAGCAATAAATGCAGGAATTCAGAATGACTTTCTTTATTTATGATTTGTCGATTTTTGAAACACAACCCTATAAAACAAAACTCTTTCGCTCTGGGCAAAGCGAAGAGGGACAATTACAGAAAAGCAAGCCCTATAAAACATCTTTTTCACCCGGGCAAAATGAAAGGTCAAAACAAAGACGAGGCGATTACTTTGATTTATGAACGATATTCGAGACATCGACCGCAACCCAATGTTTAACATCTTCGGAATGTTCCGGGTAAGGATTCCATGATTCCGGGAGAACAAGTGTATTTTTCTCAAGGTCATTCAGCAAATATGCGTTATCTGGCTGACTCTTTTGCCCTAAATTTTTCATGTAAGGTTTCTAGATGGGCAAATCATCCATGGGATCATATAAGTTATAATCAAAGTTGTCTTTCATCAGAGTATCTTCTTCCAATGAGTTGGGTGGAGCACGACATCCTTCGGGGTCGCAATCTTCAGAGATCATTCTGACATCTGATCTTGGTATATATCTGGGAGTTTGCTTCAGAGAGCAAAATGACATGTATGTTTCTTCTTGAGACATGTATCCTTCATCGTTGAAATAGGATTTCCACTATTCATCTGTATCAGAGGAACCATTCTCCTCGATGGTGTGGACTTCTTGAGATATTGGGAAGAGGAAGCCTCCACTGTGGAAGAAATCTTGAATGGGAGGAATGCTCTCATCCTTTTTGTAGCCTTAGTAAGTGCTGAAGAAAAATTGAGACCTTTTCTTGTCTTGTTATCAACAGGAACCACAACTTGCCCCCACCCTTTTATGTCACCGCTTCCCATTACTTGGAGAGCGTCTTTGTACGAGGAAATTGATGTTCCTTTTTCTTAGTGATTCTCATTGCTCACCGAGAGTGCTTGAAATTGAGTTCCAACAACCTCCTCTGGTTCTAAATATGGAAATGATGATAGGTTGCTCACAATTAAATCTTGTTCTCCGCATACTGTGACCAACTTTTAGTTCTTGACAAACTTTAACTTCTGGTGAAGTGTCGAAGTGACTGCCCCTGCTTCATGTATCCAAGGTCTCCCTAATAAACAATTGTATGCTGCTCGGATGTCCATGACTTGGAAAGTGTGGGGACCAATGGTTATGGGAAGATCGACTTCGCTGATAACTGTTTTTCTGGATCCGTCAAAGACTTTGACTATGACCTCACTGCCTCTCTTGGCAGTACCTTAAAAAGATAGTCGTACCAAAGTTGACCTTGGCATGACGTTCAAGGATGAACATGTGTCCACCAGTACACTGGCTAAAGCATCGTCCTGGCAATTGACTGTGATATTGAGCGCTATGTTATGATTCTTGCCTTCCTCAGGAAGTTCTTCATCACTGAAACCCAAATTGTTACAGGAAGTGATCTAGCTAATAATGCTGTCAAACTGACCCACTGTTACATTTTGCTCTACAAAGGCCTATTCCAAGACTTTCTGTAGAGCTTCTCTGTAAGGTTCTGAACTGAGCAAGAGGGATAACACGGATATCCGAGAAGGAGTTTGTAATAATTGATCCACAATGTTGTACTCACTTCTCTGGATGAGTTTTAACATTTCATCATTATTTTTCACAGGCTCCGTGTTGCTGGATTGACCAATTTGTTAATTAGGAACTTCAGCTTGAGGTTCCTTTTCTTTTGCAGGTTCTCCAACTCCTCTGTTGAAGATTCGTCCACTTTAGGTGACTCGACTAATATCAGCAATGTTGACAATGGATGGCAGTGGAATTTCTTTTCCATTTTCTATTGCAGTCGCATCGTACTTGTATGGAATTGCTTTCTTTGACTTGTATGGCATCGGTCCCGGCAAGTAGATGACCACATGGGTTATTTGGGTCTTTCGACCGTCATAAGTAACCTCAATTGGTTCTAAGTTGGGAACTTTTCTACTGTCAAGAGGGATCTCCACGCGCTTTGGTTCCTTGAGTAAAGGAATTATTGTGAAAACATCCTTCTTAATTCCATAATTAACAGGTTCTTTCTTATTAGAGACTGTGATAGTCCTTTCGTCCACTAGTCTTAGGACCTTGTTTTGGACGAGGAGGCAACCTTGCACCATGTTGATTGACTGAGAATTCAGGCGTAGTTGGGTTTCCCCTTGGTCATATCTAATGCTGGAGAGCTGCTCGCACGAGGTAACATCCTTGACTATTTTCTGAACATATTCCACAACGTTCATAATTGTGAGGTGGCACCCTGCTGTACCCACTCTATATGCAGTGCATCTTTACCAAATTCGTTTCCAGTAAGCGGATGTCACAACTTTGGTGTCTGCTTGGATTTCTGTTGGTTATACTAACTTGTTGTGTGTCTTCATCTTAGTAGACTGGGAGCCACCAGTGATCTAACAGATGTTGAAGATTTCTTTGTACAAGCGCGCAACCTTGATTGTTTTCGGATCAATCTTTGCAGTCCTGATAATTATACAAGGACAGAAAACCGAGTCTGACTTGCTTGGCATGAAATTCCATTAGACTGGTATTCATTAAACGAATGTCGAAGATCTGAATCATGTTGACCAAATGATCATTCCTTTCATGGTCGTCCTGGATCCATCCAAGATCCATTTGACGCTGGAGGGCCTCTTGTACAAAAGAGCATCCCTGATTGTCTTTTGAGCAAATCGAGCAAGCGTTGTAATCGTGCAGCGGCAAGTTGTAATACTGACTTTGTCTTGAATGCATTGCCACTAGATTGACCTTCATTGCGCGGATGTCATGATTTTGAACAATGCTTGGATGCTCATAGGCCATATTTACTTCACGAATCCTATGATCCTGAATCCAACCTAGATCCATGTGCTCTTGAAGAGCTGCTCGTACAATGACACACCCTTGATTGTTCTTGGAACAGATATCACATTGATGATAGTTGTGAGATGGTACATGGTCGTACCCGCTCTGCATGCAATGAATTTTCACCAGATTTGTTCCTAGCAGGCATACATTGTGAATTTGATAACTGATGCCGAGTTCTCCTTCTATCAGGTTTACTGAAGCTTTTTCATGTTGCGGCAACGAATTTGTTTGAACATTCGGGTTCGTATTTTTGAAAGATAAAATCTCGTTTCTGACGAGCTTTTGTATGTCGGATTTTAAGCTGAGGCAATTCTCAATATTATGTCCTGGGCCTCCTTGATGGTAAGGGCAAGATTAATCGGCTTTGAATAAAAACGGCAGATTGTCCGGTACTGTAAGAGGAGTCCTGGTTTGAACGTGCTGTTTGGCTAGAAGAAGTGGAAAAAATTCTGCATATAACATTTGTATGGGGTCAAACCCTGGCAATTGTGTGATACGATTGTTGCTATTGTACTACGGGCGAGCCTGCTGAAGAGGTTGTTGCTGCCATTGCTGATACTATGGTTGATTTGGCTGGCTCCGAGCAATCTCTGGTTGATATGTCGGAGCTAGCGCTGGGTTGATTGCGGGAGCTACTGCCGCTATCTGCCAAGGTTGATATCTTCGCCTTTGCTTACCTTGAGAGATATTACCGATATCTTGCACTTTCTTCTTTTGGAAAGCACTCCCGTATCTTTTAGTACTGCTGTACGGATATGCATCTTTGACTAACCGGCCTTCCCAGACTGCTTCCTCAAGGCGTACCCCCATGTTCACCATTTCGGTGAAGTCACTAGGCGTACTGGCGACCATTCGGTCATAATAAAATGATCCCAATGTTTTTAGGAAGATTTTTGTCAATTCCTTCTGGGACATTGCTCTGAGTTGGTCCCTATCTGGTGCCATGTCCAAATTGTATTTATACTGCTTGAAGATGGCTGGTTTATACCTGAGTGAATCGCACACTCAAAGATAACACAGAGTTGCCAACGAACTTTATTTAGTCCCAAAGGACAGGGAAAATATCGATAAAACCAAAGGGGAAGAGATTTGAGAACGGGGGTCGGTTATACGAAAGGAAGGTACTAGCACCTAACGCATCCGTCGTATTTGACGAGAATTATTTCGCTTGCTTCTAGGCTTGGATGGGTTATCTATCTAAAGGGTTCTAGCTAAAAGAAGAGGAGAGAAAGAGAAAGAAAAGAAAGAGAGTAAGAAAGTGCCCGTGGAGGATTGTGGCCCTCGTGCCTACGTACCCTCATAGTGCAATGAGGAAATCAGAGCGCCGTAATTCAGAGGAACCAGGGAAAAGAAAGGAGAATGGAAAAAGGTGTAAGGGTGGAAGTGTGGAAGAAGGGTGGAGGTGTGCTCGCCAAGATCATCGCGATCTCGTGCCTACGTATCATACATTCGAATGAATGCAGAATCAGAGCTTCCATAGTTCGTGGAACTAAGACGGAAAACCAAACAAAGAATGGAAAGTGGTGTCAAAACCAAGGGCAAAAGAGGTAGAGAAAGATCCACTAGGGATAACAAAAGAATTGGTGTCGAAACCAAGAAAGGTGTGCAAAGAAAAGATAATTGTGTTGAGGATAAAGTGCAAGAACGGTGTCGAAACCAAGAAGATAAAAGAGCAAAAGGATAGCAGAGACTCCACTGGAGAGAAAGAGAACAAAGAGATCGTGCTGGGGATCAGAGGGATAACGATCCTACTGGGGAACAAAAGAATGAGGGTTCGGTATGTTAACTGACTGACAGTGGTTAACCGAAGAGAGAGGGTAAGACTCTGTGGGGAAAAGGTTTTAACAGATAGAATGTGATCAACCAAAAGAACGGGTGTAGAACCGAATGAAGGTTGTAACCTAAAAGACGGGTGTGGAACCAAGCAAAGGTTGTGACCCACTGGGGATGTTGGTACTGACCGAACAAACGGTACTTGACCAAGGAAAAGGGTATTGGAACCAAAAGAAGGCTACTAACCCAAGGGTGCAAGTATTCGAACCAAGAAAAGGTTGCCAACTGCTGGGGATTCGGTTTTAACAGAAGAACTGTGATTAACCGAGAAGGAAACGAGCGATTAACCAAGAGAAGGTGATTAACTCAAAAGGGATCAGCGTTTTAACAGACAGGCTGTGATTAACTGAAAAAAAATGAGTGATTAACCAAGAGAAGGTGATTAACTCAAAAGGCTCAGTATTTTAACAGAAAGGCTGTGGTTAACTGAAAAGATGGGTGATTAACCTAATAGGGATTCAGTGTGTTAACAGATAGACTGTGGTTAACTGAGAAGGAGTACAAATTGGTGTTTTAACTGACAGGAAGTGGTTAACCAAACAAAAGGAGAAGAACCAAAAGGAGGTTGCGAGCTCCTGTGGATACGGTTGTAACAGGAATACTGTGTTTAACCGAAGAAGAAGGAATTGAGACTCTTTAGGGGAATCAAGAAGCAATGATTGACCGTAAAAAAAGAACAGGGTATTGAAACAAAGAGAGCTTGCTACCTCAAGGGGAAATGATCTTAACCAGGAAGGTGATCGACCAAAAGAGGGAGATTGAAAGAGATAGGAGTGATCAAGGATCGACTCGACTGGGGAAGAAGGTACACTAGCGCCTGGAGATAGAGGTGACTAAGGCCAAACACAGGGTCGTTCGTCCCCTACCTGAAGTAGTCAGAATGAGAGTAGGAATTCTCCCTTCTCATTCCTTCTCTAACACACAGGGTGTAGTGCAGAAGTTGAAACGGACAGCATAACAGACCCAAGTTGTAACGTGCTCACGCGTCGCGCGAAAATCCAACTTAGTCAGGGACCAAGAGAAAGCAAGTTCTAAAGGAAGCCTAAAGAGAAGCGCCAAAGGGAGAGATAAATAATCGAAACGAGGTTTCGATTGATTAATCAAAAGGGAGGAACCTGGTAACGATTTTCCAAATGAATGGAAAATTATTAAAGCAACAAGGTGTATTATTGATTGTACAAGATTGAGCTTATTCTTATGAGAACAAACTTAATGCTAACATGTAAATAAATGTGAAAAATAGTGCCAAATGATCATCAAAATGCAACACAAAATCATGTTATTATGTGAACAAAGTTATGCAAGAATGATTATGTTCATACAATGGCAAAAATATGAACAAATTGAATAATCAAAAAGTGCATAAAAAGTTCATGAATATGCTTCAAACAGAAGTGAAATGGCACTTAAAACATCCATAAAAATCAAGCATATCAATCCATGTAAGTTAGAGGAAGAAAGCATGGCAAACACACTTGAAAAAAACATGAAAATGGCCTTCTGTTACAGTGGTAACCGGTTACTCACCATAGGGTAACCGGTTACTTATGTAACGCCCATATTTAATTTAATATTTTAATTAAATAGTATTGAGTATTTTTCCGTATAATGGTTGAATATGTTGATTATGTTGTTTGATGCTAATAAGTATTAATCGGGTAATTAGTCGATTTAGTCGGGAGAAATTAATATTAGAAATAATTTTACTTTCGTAGAATATTAATTAATTTAGTTGGGTTAAGTTGTGTGTGAGAAATAACAAAGTTGGGGGTATCGTATAGTAAGCCCATTAAGTTAATTAGTAGACCCATTATTTTATTAGGTTTTATAATTAAGAGAAATAAAATAAAAAGAATAGAAGTGGCAGTAAGGAAAAGAAGTTACAGAAAGTGCACGAGGGTTTGGAAGCAAAGATTGGAGAGGAGAGATTGCGATTACGGGAGTTACTGTCAAAGCTTCAATTTTGACCGGAAATTCGAGCTACCTTCAATCCAAGGTAAGGGTGGGGCTCGAATTTTATAACCGGGAATACGATAATTGATACGTGGGATTGGGATTTATATGATTCCCAACTGAATGTGTTAAACTGTATTGATGAATTATTCTGGTTTTTGTGGAATTTGATGTTCTGTGGTATGTTTTAGTGGTTGATTTTATGAACTGGTAGTATGAAGAATTCTGGGTTCAAAATCTATGATCTAGTTGGTTTTAAAAAAAAAAAAAAAAAAAAAAAAAAAAAAAAAATATATATATATATATATATATATATATATATATATATATATATATATATATATATATAAGGGGGGTGGCGCAAGCCACCATGGAGATGGTAAAGTGGCGCAAGCCACCATGGCCTTAGAAAAGGTGGCGCAAGCCACCATGGCCATTAAGGGGAGTGGCGCAGGCCATGTGAGAAGGTGGCTCCAGCCACCTGTGTGTGTGGGGGGCCACCTGCGGTATTAATTGTGGTATAATTTAAAATAGGATTATTAACAGTAAATTAAATGCATGTTAGCAGAAAAGTTCAATCAACCCGACATAGTAGTAATTAGTAGAAAAACTAGTACTTTAATAGCAGCAGAACAATATCAGAAAAGGAGAAAAATAGTAGTAGCAGTTTTTAACAGAAAATGAGAGTTTTAACAGGAAGGGGATTTTGGCAGATAATGGTATTTTTATCAGAGTTAGAATTTTGATGACAGTATGATTGAGAGCATAATGTGTGGTATCAGTAAGTTAAAAATTAACAGTATCAGTAAATCTAACTATTAGTAATTACCGTGTAAAACAGTACCGATTTAGCCGAATGAGTAGAATTAAGCGGAAAAATTAGTTGTCCGGAATTAGTTGAAATTGGTCGGGAATGTTCGTATAAACTAGTAGGTAATTGTGGTTGGTTTGTTTTGTTGAAAATACGTTGAATACGTGGAATTGCAGGTACAGCTGAATAAGTTGATTTGTCCCGATTTATGGGAATATTTGAGTTGTACGTTAGATGACCAGTGTTGATTTGATTGTTGCAGTTGATGTATATCTTATGTTGCAGATGTTGTTGTTGTTGTTGTTAAGTTACAGGCCTTTGGTCGATGTTGTTGTTGTTGTTAAGTTGAAGGCCTTTGGCCAATGTTGTTTTGTTGTTGATTAGTTGCTGTTAATTATTGATGCTGATATGTTGTTGTTGTTGATGATGCGAAGTTGCAGGACATTTGTTGTTGTTGAATTGCCTCTATTAATTGGAAAATATTAAGTTGTAGGCCGGTGGCCAATGTTGAAATTGTTGTTAAGTTGCCGTTGTGTTGTTGTTGTGTTGTTGTTGAATAAGTTGATGCTGTAGTTGTTGTCGCATGCATAGCATAGCATATTAAGTTGGCCTGGATTGGCAAAATTATTAAGTTGGCCTGGATTGGCAAAAAGTTGAAGTTGAAGGCTTATGCCTTGTTGATGCCCGATAAACTGGCACTTTCTAAGTTGGGAGTTCTGCTCCGTTTTTAAGTTGGGAGTTCTGCTCCAATGGTACCACATGCATACGCACAGTTAAGTCGCATTTTGTGTTGCATTCTTATGTTGACAAAGTTGATGTTGTATTATGTCGATAAAGTTGTTGTAGTATTATGCTGATAAAGTTGTTGTTGAGTTGTTGATGATTGTTGTTTGTTGTTGTCGTAAAGTAGTGAAATTGTATGATTCTAGTCTAATGTATTGATTATCATACTCTTGTTTATATTATTCGATATCTCACCCCTTCTGTTTGAATGTTACCCCTATGTTGGTAACGTGCAGGTTAGCAAAGATGAATGTCGTTTATCCTTACTAGTTTGAGTCGGTGATGTCGCTCTGATACGTAACACTCGGGGGATGGACGCTTGTTGTTTATTGTTGAATATGTTTTATGTTGCTGAATTTTTAAGTTGAATTTATTAAGTATTATGTTGTTTTGAAGTTGTTTTAGTCGAACAAAAATGTTAAGTGAATCAAAGTTGAATATTTATATCTTGAAGTTGTTTTGCTTTGAAAAGAAGGTATATATAAATTTTGTTGTTATCGTTTCATCCGATCAAAGTGTTATGTATCCGTTCATATGAAATTAATCGAAGTTGTTTTTAAGATGAAAGTGTAGCATCCTATTGTTTGTTGAAATTATATAACTCTGATTTTACTATTATCCGCCGGGTAGAAATGGGGTGTTACATTAGTGGTATCAGAGCAGGTCGGTCTGTCCGGCCAAGTTGTCTAATGTCGTTTATCCCTTAGTACGCGACAAGTGTGTGGAACACTGTCGGTACTTGTTTGTTTTCCTAATCGATGGTATGCAGGAGTTGGTTTGAAACAAGTGGGGGAGAAGTTTACTTCTCAGAGATGTTTGTAGTATGTGAAGTTGGTTCGAAGTGATATCGCATACAGGAGTGTAAGTGTTTTCGGAATTGTGTTGTTGCAAATCGACGAGAGTATGGACTCATGATTTTATCCGTCAGTCCAGTTGAGACATTTTGAAGGAAGACGAGTCAGTATGATTGATGTTTGCTTCTCGGAGAAGAGAGGGCAATGTGACGAACATTGATACGCAAGTGGAGTATAGCTAGAGTAAAGTCGCATGATTTTTAGAGATGGGCGAAGAGCAAGGATAGTTGGAAGATCTTGGAAGCAAGAGAAAGAGGTAGAACTCATGTTCACTAATTTCGGTTTTTATTTTCGTATTTATGGAACAGCCTTCAGTAATAGAAGCATAACTTTCTACTTGTAACTCCGATGAAAGCGATTCTGGACTTTTCGGAAAGTTTACGAAATTCCCTATAGTTTGCATATAAATTTTGTCTTCGGCATGTTTTTGAGGAGAGAGAAAGACGCATTTGAATAGTTGGGTCTGATGCTGATTTTGTTTGGTGGAAGTTTGTATACGGGATTTCTTGACCAATCCCATTGCAAGGACGATAACTTTTTACTCGTAATTCAGATTTGAGCGATTCTTGAAGTTCTAGAATCTACGTGAAATTCCCTTCATTTTGGAATATAATTTTGTGTCTGGGAGGTCTGTATTGAAGAAGATAATCGTGTTTGAAGTTGGACAATTCTTGCTGGAAATAGTAAGATGAAGTCAAGTATAAAACGTTTAGTAATAGGAAGAAGAGTATCGGAGAAGCACATAGAAGTGCGGCATATGATAGTTGAGAATGATTAAAGTATAGAAACCCTTGAGGAATGTTAAATAGTAAAGTGGATTGTGTGTTGTTGGCGAGATGTGTCGACATGAGTCAGAAATTTTTGGAAGTTATATCACCAACGATATAACCAGATGATGAGATGGTATTGTTGAGATTGTGATCGGAATGAGAATCAAGTGTGAAACTATATGGATCATTGAAGTTATGAGATTAAAAAGAAATGACGAAGGATTGGTTAGGGTTGTCAAAAGTTTTGGACTTGGATAAATGTTTTGATTAAAGTGGGCCGATTTGGATTGTACTTGATGTATCAGAAGGATGTTCGATAATTAGGTTGTGCAACCAGTGTGTATAAGAATATATGTGTTGGGTTTTGCGCATTCTTGGAAATAAGGAAATTAAGAAAAACATTTGTAAGCCTTAGAGAAATGGTAGAGCAGTATGCTTAGATAACTGTAAGCACGAGGAAGAAGACGCAATTTTAGTTGGGTAATGATGATTTATGCCACCATTATGGTTGCCGGCTGTCTATTGACAAATTGAGGAACTGATCACCCGTAAACTCTTGTTGATAGTAGACGGAATCATGTGGATGGAGTAGACGTGTCTTGCCAACTAGAATAGTATGCACAGTGAATTGTTTGGGGTTGAGCCAAGTGCTTATGAATTGTTTGAGTTGTCGATGCGGATTCCTATATAGGGAAATGAGGCGGACTTGAGGATGTTAGTATGAGGTTGCGAGTTGATCAGTGAGTAGTTTGGAAACTCACAGTTGTGTTCTGGATAACTTGGGTTTTGATTTGTGGTGGATCGAGAATTCGACTGACACGAGACTTGAAGAATTGTAGAGATAAACCAAGTAGGGAGTAAATGGTAATGTAAGACTATGATTTGACTAAGGATGTCGGATCGAGAAGGGTAGTGGCTGGTATGCCTTAAAGTGTATATATGGAAATATGAATGGTATTTTCCATACTTGTTTGGATAAGTTAGAACTGGTGTTCGTTGTGGATATTCTGATGTTTTATAAAATCAGAAGAAGAGCGCGTAGAGTATTTGAGAGTTGAGTTGCAAGTATTGAAAGAAGTGAAGCTATATGTTGAGTTAGCAAGGTGTGAATTATGATTTGTAAGATGAGGTTGCCTTGTTGTGTTAATTTAGATGAAGTTGTATGAAGAATTGTGCTAGTATGAGTAGGACTTGATGAATTAGTTTGTTTGATTGGTTTGGTTAATATGCCATGTTAAGTGTAGGTTTTAAGGCTAAATCTATGGCTATTGGGTGTTAAGCACTGTTGGAAAGACGATTTTTTTTCTTGTTGAGATTAATTGGACACCTGTATCCTTATGCTGTTGTAATGTTATTATGCGTTGAGATGAGTTTTGACGATGTGTTAATACAAGACGGTGAAGTTGTAGCTTATGTTGACGATAATTGGGAATTCTTGAAAGTATCTATCCTATTCAAGATTTGGAATTTGCTGCAGTTGTAGTTGCGTTGGATATTCAGAGGTATTCTTTACGGATCTAAGTTCGAAGTGGTCAGTCATCAAAGTGTAGAATGACTGTTTGGTTTGAATTTCCGATGAGTTAAGTCGAAAGTCTTTTCTTATGTCTGTTTTGATGGTCGGAAGTTGATGTGAACTAGGTAGATTTGATGGTTGCAATTAATCAGAGTGCGCAGCGAAAGCGTGGTGCAGAGCGGTTGGTTCTTATATGGGTAACCATGATGTTAGTGGTTTGGTTACGTTGATGTTGTGTTATGACTTTTGTGCTCTTATCCTTGTTGTTGCCTCGTTACCTAGGGTGATGGTTCGAGTGTGAGTAGCTAATTCCTTTGATGGAGGATTAGGGAAGTGTTGCCTACGGCGATGGTAACGATCGTGTTGTGTTCTGACCCGTAGTGAACTGGTGTGTTCTTAACTTGGTTATTCTTTGTGTCTTGAGTTAGTCGTTGGGTGAGTTGCGTGAGCATTGTTTCGTGGTGTCGTTGTCGTTGATGTGATGTATTGTTGTTTGGTGTTAGAATGGAGTTTTCCTTTTTAGGGCAGGAAAGTTGATTTGTTAGCTGAGATAACGTATCTGGAGTGTGGTGCATCGAGTAAAATTTTAAGGACGAAAATATTCTAAGTGGGGGAGAGTTGTAACGCCCGTATTTAATTAAATATTTTAATTAAATAGTATTGAGTATTTTTCCGTATAATGGTTGAATATGTTGATTATGTTGTTTGATGCTAATAAGTATTAATCGGGTAATTAGTCGATTTAGTCGGGAGAAATTAATAATAGAAATAATATTTACTTTCGTAGAATATTAATTAATTTAGTTGGGTTAAGTTGTGTGTGAGAAATAACAAAGTTGGGGGTATCGTATAGTAAGCCCATTAAGTTAATTAGTAGACCCATTATTTTATTAGGTTCATAATTAAGAGAAATAAAATAAAAAGAATAGAAGTGGCAGTAAAGAAAAGAAGTTACAGAAAGTGCACGAGGGTTTGGAAACAACGGTTGGAGAGGAGAGATTGCGATTACGGGAGTTGCTGTCAAAGCTTCAATTTCGACCGGAAATTCGAGCCACCTTCAATCCAAGGTAAGGGTGGGGTTTGAATTTTATAACCGGAAATACGATAATTGATACGTGGGATTGGGATTTATATGATTCCCTACTGAATGTGTTAAACTGTATTGATGAATTGTTCTGGTTTTTGTGGAATTTGATGTTCTGTGGTATGTTTTAGTGGTTGATTTTATGAACTGCTAGTATGAAGAATTCTGGGTTCGAAATCTATGATCTAGTTGGTTTAAAATATATATATATATATATAAGGGGGGTGGCGCAAGCCACCCCTGTGTGTCTAACATTGAGGTGGGTCAAGCCACCATGGAGATGGTAAAGTGGCGCAAGCCACCATGGCCATTAAGGGGAGTGGCGCAAGCCATGTGAGAAGGTGGCTCCAGCCACCTGTGTGTGTGGGGGCCACCTGTGGTATTAATTGTGGTATAATTTAAAATAGGATTATTAACAGTAAATTAAATGCATGTTAGCAGAAAAATTCAATCAACCCGACATAGTAGTAATTAGTAGAAAAACTAGTACATTAATAGCAGCAGAACAATATCAGAAAAGGAGAAAAATAGTAGTAGCAGTTTTTAACAGAAAATGAGAGTTTTAACAGGAAGGGGAATTTGGCAGATAATGGTATTTTTATCAGAGTTGGAATTTTGATGACAGTATGATTGAGAGCATAACGTGTGGTATCAGTAAGTTGAAAATTAACAGTATCAGTAAATCTAACTATTAGTAATTACCGTGTAAAACAGTACCGATTTAGCCGAATGAGTAGAATTAAGCGGAAAAATTAGTTGTCCGGAATTAGTTGAAATTGGTCGGGAATGTTCGTATAAACTAGTAGGTAATTGTGGTTGGTTTGTTTTGTTGAAAATATGTTGAATATGTGGAATTGCATGTGCAGCTGAATAAGTTGATTTGTCCTGATTTATGGGCATATTTGAGTTGTATGTTGGATGACCAGTGTTGATTTGATTGTTGCAGTTGATGTATATCTTATGTTACAGATGTTGTTGTTGTTGTTGTTAAGTTGCAGGCCTTTGGCCGATGTTGTTGTTGTTGTTGTTGTTAAGTTGCAGGCCTTTGGCCAATGTTGTTTTGTTGTTGATTAGTTGCTGTTAATTATTGATGCTGATATGTTGTTGTTGTTGATGATGCGAAGGTGCAGGACATTTGTTGTTGTTGAATTGCCTCTATTAATTGGCAAATATTAAGTTGTAGGCCGGTGGCCAATGTTGAAATTGTTGTTAAGTTGCCGTTGTGTTGTTGTGTTGTTGTTGAATAAGTTGATGCTGTAGTTGTTGTCGCATGCATAGCATAACATATTAAGTTGGCCTGGATTGGCAAAATTATTAAGTTGGCCTGGATTGGCAAAAAGTTGAAGTTGAAGGCTTATGCCTTGTTGATGCCCGACAAACTGGCACTTTCTAAGTTGGGAGTTCTGTTCCGTTTTTAAGTTGGGAGTTCTGCTCCAATGGTACCACATGCATACGCACAGTTGAGTCGCATTTTGTGTTGCATTCTTATGTTGACAAAGTTGATGTTGTATTATGTTAATAAAGTTGTTGTAGTATTATGCTGATAAAGTTGTTGTTGAGTTGTTGATGATTGTTGTTTGTTGTTGTCGTTAAGTAGTGAAATTGTATGATTCTAGTCTAATGTATTGATTATCATACTCTTGTTTATATTATTCGATATCTCACCCCTTCTGTTTGAATGTTACTCCTATGTTGGTAACGTGCAGATTAGCAAAGATGAAGGTCGTTTATCCTTACTAGTTTGAGTCGGTGATGCCGCTCTGATACATAACACTCGGGGGATGGACGCTTGTTGTTTATTATTGAATATGTTTTATGTTACTGAATTTTTAAGTTGAATTTATTAAGTATTATGTTGTTTTGAAGTTGTTTTAGTCGAACAAAAATGTTAAGTGAATCAAAGTTGAATATTTATATCTTGAAGTTGTTTTGCTTTGAAAAGAAGGTATATATGAATTTTGTTGTTATCGTTTCATCCGATCAAAGTGTTATGTATCCGTTCATATGAAATTAATCGAAGTTGTTTTTAAGATGAAAGTGTAGCATCCTATTGTTTGTTGAAATTTTATAACTCTGATTTTACTATTATCCGCCGGGTAGAAATGGGGTGTTACAACTTGCTTGCAAATTGCATTTTTTTGGTGAAAAATACACTTAGTAGCCGGTTACTCACCATATGGTAACCGGTTACCACTGTGACAGTGGCAAAAAACAGTTGCTGAAAAAGCACTTTTAGCCTTTAAATCAATTATTTAAACTAACACATGCTAAGGTATGGATTTGTGCACGAAAATCACGCTTGCAAACAGCCAATAAGCAGTGATGAAATCAATGATGAAATCAATTAACACATCAAGATCATGGATCAAATAATGCAAAAATCAAATCACACAAAGAAAGTATCGAAACTACATCGCGAATGATACGAAAATGTTCGAAACAGTAAAATTAGTGAGATCTACCAATCTACAAGCCGGAGATTTGGCCCGGTGATTGTTGCAAAGTGATCTTGATGAAGATAAACAAAGAAAACCAGAAGAATCTTCAATTAGAACCGAATTGTACTGAAACCGAGCAAATTGCGACGAAGCTCCGAAATATGAATTCGAACCGTTGAAACTTGAAGAAGACACTTGAGATGAATCCAAAAGCCAATAGAACTCCAGAAAATCAAGTATAATTGCAATGTGCTCAAGAAATAATCACTTCCAATGTAGAAGTGATTAATCTTCAATGGAGAAGAGTTATGGTGAGGTTTGGGAAGAAAATTGAGATGAAGATGAAGAAGTTGTAGAAAAAATTCAGAGAGAATGTGAGAGAATTGAGAGTGTAATGTGGGAGATTTTTGTGAAATGGTTGAGAGTGATTGGTCCCCTTGAAAAATGAGTGAAGCTTTGTTTATATAGACTTTTGGTTTGGAGTGTGAGAGGTTTGGAATTTGGTTTGGACTTAGCTTTGGGTGGTTTGGAACTAGGCTAGGAGTTAGTTAGGCTTGACTCACTGAGTCAAGCGGTTAACTCGGTTAGTTAGAATCAACTCGGTAACAATCCTAATGTAAACTCCAATATCTAAAGGTTGACATGCTTGGAAATCAAGAAACATGGTGCACTTAATTTAGAGTGAAGCATTAAAATAAATGCACTTGGAATGTCTTGAATTGTCTTGAAATGTCTAGAGATGTCTAGAATATTCCACGTGCTGCTAGAACACTGTAGAACACTGTAGAACCAAAGACCAAAGAGTGTACACAGCTGCTGTCCCAAAAAATGCAGCAGGAACTGCAACTTTGTACAGAGTAACCGGTTATTCACCATAGGGTAACCGGTTACTTCAGCCAATTTTGCCGAAATTTGTATGGGAAATGATACTGAAGTCCCGGTTTCAATTTTCCACCTCTTGTTTTGATGAATAAACATGGAAACCTTTATTTTGAGCTTGATTTGATGATGTGATAACCTTGTGAGGATTCGATTAATCGAGATTAAAATGCCTGAAAACCCTGCAACAAGAAACACATAGAGAAAAGTGCGAGTGCTTATGCCAGCGATGCGAATGTTCGTGCTTAGGCAAAAGGCAAAAGTGGGAGGTCAAATTTCGGGTTACGACAACTGCCCCTATTTAATCCTCTTGGACCCGAATGTTAGAATTGTGTAGCTTTTCGATGATTCTAGGTAGAAGGAGATTAAATAAAAGAGTAGCTCGAAAATTAGGCTGACGACAACAAAAGAATAGTTTCAAGTGTAAAGAGTGTTTGAAGTTTGACAAGTGCAAAATTTGGCTGAATATCTGCTGGAAGATAAATCAGGCAAAAGGAAAGGGAGTATACTCAGTGCATATGCTATGTATGCGTTCTACATGATGCTTGAGATCATGCAATGCAAAGGTGCAGGTTAAGGTAATTTGTGACGAATTAGACAAAGAATGTAGAAAAACGATCTCGACATCCTCGGTTGGGGAGAGAACCCGCAGATGAAGACCAAACCTGCTGGGGAAGGGCCCTCAAAGGGTGATAACTCTGCTGCAGAAAACCCAAAAATGGTGAAGACTCCGTTGGGGAAGAAACCATCACCAACGGTACTGCCGGGAATAAGAGAATCGTGCCAACTTACTTCGCCTTGGGAAATGAAATAAAAAAACCCCGATTTCTAAGCTGCCGTTGACTTTGTTGCAGTGGATTCACAAGGCTCGGAGGATCTTCTCTGCTTGGGGAGGACGAGGGACCAAATCATACAGCTGCTGGTGTGCGATAAATCGGCACGCTGGGGATGATGCACGACCCGTGCTGGGGAAAAGAACAACCATGTCTCTTCTCGGGGTACATCATGGCTACTTTACTGAAGACATTATGGATCTGTTGGGGAAATGGAAGGCCATCAACCCTTCCTGAGAACCACAATGGTGATTGCTAGGGAAATGATGACTCTGCTGAGGAACTGTTGAGGAAACAACAACTTCTTCAAAGAACCATCACACTGTCGGCCGAGCGTTAGGCTTACCAATGGATATTACTGATTATCCTACAGGAAATACCAGTAAAATATGCAATGCATAATGCTTTCTCAATCGATTTAGCTTTTTATTGTTATCAACGTTTTATAGTATTATGTGATCAAAAAATTGTTTATTTTGCAAACAAAATACTGGAAAGAAAACAAATGAGAGGTCAAACGATGTATTTTATTGAATGTGAAAACTATTGTACATAAAATGTGTACAAGGATGCAAAAATCCTTGATGAGGAAATTTGCAATAAAATTGAGAAACAAATGTAAATGGCAAAGGGAAATCATGTCTTGCATTGATTACTACATGGGCTACCATCCACTGTAAGTCTAGGGTCCAACGCCTTGCACCAGTTGATGATGATTTGACTGCTCTGTTACCATCTGAGGTCTAGCTTTGACGGAAAGAGGCTCAAGGGTTCACAGTCAATGCCTTTATCCCTAATTTTTGACTGGACATGTTTTCATCATTTTTTTTCGTCCACCGGGATACCCATTTTTGCCTAAGTCGCCCTTTCGGGTTTTCAACTTAGAGGGCTATTATATATATATATATTTTCCACTGTCCCTAACTTTTGCATGAACATTTATTTTTTTGGTCCACCGGGCCGTCCATTTTTGCCTAGATTATCCTTGCGGATGTCAATCTAGCGGACTCTTATCCTTTTTTTTTCAGGCATAATATTTTTTGACTGTATCGGAGATCACGGGCGATGGCAACTCCTCCCCATCCATGGTGGTGAGGATCAGGGCTCCGCCCGAGAAGACCTTCTTGACAACAAAGGGTCTTTCGTAGTTGGGAGTCCATTTGCCTCGTGGATCCGAGTGAACAAGTGAATATCTCTTGAGCACGAGTTCGCCTTCACAGAACGTTCGAGGGAGAAATTTCTTGTCAAAAGCTCATTTGAGGCGTCTCTGATACAATTGACCATGACAAACGGCTGTAAGGCGCTTCTCTTCGATGAGATTCAGCTGGTCATATATGGATTGGACCCATTCAGCTTTATCAAGATCTGCTTCCATGATGACTCTGAGCGAAGGAATTTTGACTTCAATGGGTAGAACTGCCTCCATACCATACACAAGCGAATACGGAGTTGCCCCAGTAGAAGTGCGGATTGAAGTTCAGTAGCCATGTAGTGCAAAGGAAAGCATTTCATGCCAATCCTTGTAAGTCTTGACCATTTTCTGGACAATCCTCTTGATGTTTTTATTTACTGCTTCAACAACATCGTTCATCTTGGGCCGATATGGTGAAGAGTTGTGGTGCTCGATCTTGAATTCTTGACACAACTCCTTCATTATATTGTTGTTTAGGTTGCTTGCATTGTCGGTGATAATGTTGCTAGGAATGCCATAACGACAAATTATCTCTTTCATGATAAATCTGGCAACCACTTGTCGTGTAACGTTTGCATAAGAAGCAGCTTCAACCCACTTGGTGAAGTAGTCGATAACAACTAGAATGAATCAATGACCGTTAGAAGCCTTTGACTCGATCATTCCAATCATATCTATACCCCACATAGAGAATGGCCAAGGTGAAGTCAAAACATTCAATGAAGTTGGAGGCACATGGATCTTGTCTCCGTAGATTTGGCACTTATGACACCTTTTGGCAAAGTTGTAATAATCTACCTCCATTGTTGTTTAGTAATATCCAGCCCAAAGGATCTTCTTGGCCATAGCGGGACCTTTAGCATGTACACCCTCGCAGCCCTCATGTATGGACTTTATGATTGTGTTTGCTTCGTGTCTTTCCACGCATCTGAGCAACACGGAATCATAATTCCTCTTGTACAGTACACCACCACTTAAGAAGAACTTGGCGCAAATCCGCCTAAGAGCTTTCTTGTCAGTGATAGTAATACCCTCGGGATATTCCTATTTTTCCAAATAACTCTTAATGTCGTAGAACCAAGGCTTGTCATCAGACTCATCCTTGATTGCTAAACAGTGCGCCGGCTCGTTCAAATGATCAATGCGGATATGAGGCACTTCATTCTTCCACTTAACCTTGAACATGGATGCTAAAGTGGCAAGTACATCAGCTAGTTGATTCTCCTCTCTAGGGATATAATGAAAAGAGATCTCATCAAAGTAAGGAATCAACTTCGCAATGTGTTGTTGGTACGGAACCAGCTTGGAATCCCGAGTCACAAAGTTCCCTCTGACTTGACCTATGACCAAGGCAAAATCTCCATAGACCTCAAGAATCTTGAGCCTCATGTCAATAGCCGCTTCAATACCGTAGATACATGCTTCATATTCAGCCATATTATTGGTGCATGCAAAGCATAATCTGGCAGTGAAGGAAAGGTGAAAACCTGTTGGAGAGATGAGGATAGCACCGATTCCACGCCCTTTAGAATTGGAGGCACCATCGAACACGAGCGTCCATCGTGCCTCTGGTTCAGGTCCTATGTCAGGGTCTGGAGTCTCATAATCTCTGATAAACAGAACATCCTCATCGGGAAAGTCAAACTTCATTTGTTGATAACCCTCTACAGGTTGATGAGCAAGGTAGTCAGACAAGACGCTCCCTTTTATTGCTTTCTAGGTAACATGTAGGATATCATACTCAGTTAACAGCATCTGCCACCGAGCAATCCTTCCAGAGACAGCAGGTTTTTCAAATATGTACTTTATCGGATCCATTTTGGATATCAACAAAGTAGTATGGCAAATCATGTATTGTCTTAGGCGTCGAGCAGCCCAGACCAGAGCGCAACAAGTTTTCTCTAAGAGTGAGCATCTGGTCTCACAATCAGTGAACTTCTTGGTTAAATAATATATTGCATCTTCTTTTCTTCCAGTGTCGTCATGTTGACCCGATACACATCCCATTGATTCATCGAGAACGGTGAGATACATGATTAAAGGCCTACCAGGAACCGGCGGTACTAAGATCGGTGGTTCTTGCAAGTATTGTTTTATTTTGTCAAATGCTTCTTGGAAATCATTGTTCCATTCGACAGATTGATTTTTCCTTAGTAATTTCAACATCGGTTCACAGGTAGCCGTCAAATGAGAAATGAATCTTGAAATGTAATTGAGTCTGCCCAGAAAGCCATGGACTTCTTTTTCTGTTTTGGGAGGCGGCATGTTCTGAATTGCTCTAACCATATCAAGATCAACTTCAATGCCTTTCTGACTCACAATAAAGCCCAACAGTTTACCAGATCAAACTCCGAAGGTGCACTTCGCAGAATTCAACCGCAGTCTAAACTTCCGGAGTCTGTCAAACAGTTTCTTCAGATGAACCAGGTGATCATCTTTAGTTTTAGACTTGGCAATCATATCACCCACGTAAACCTCAATCTCTTTATGAATCATATCATGAAAGAGGGTTGTCATGGCACGTTGGTATGCTGCCCCTGCATTCTTCAGACCGAATGGAATGACTTTGTAACAATATGTACCCCATGGCGTGATGAAAGTAGTCTTCTCCATATCAGCAGGGGACATTTTAACCTGATTATATCTTGAAAATCCGTCCATGAACGAAAATACAGAGAACTGTGCCGTGTTGTCCACCAAGACATCAATATGAGGCAAAGGAAAATCATCTTTCGGGCTGGCCTTGTTGAGATCTCGATAATCCACACACATTCTGACTTTACCGTCTTTCTTTGGAACTGGGACGATGTTGGTAATCCATTCAGGATATTCAGAAGTGGCGAGGAACCCAACATCAAACTGTTTCTTTACCTCTTCTCTGATTTTAAGTGCCATGCCGGATCTAGTCTTCCTGAGTTTCTGCTTGACAGGAGGACATCCGGGCTTGAGTGGCAAGTGATGTTCAACGATGTTGGTATCCAACCCAGGCATATCTTGATAGGACCAGACGAAGATATCAACATACTCTTTCAATAACTTGACTAACTCGGAGTGTACATGCTTAGCGAGGGATGTGCCAACCTTGACTTCTCTTCTGACTTCACCAGTACCAAGATTGACCACTTCTACTGGCTCTTTATGTGGCTGAATCTCTCTATGCTCGTGCTCAAGGAGCCTTGCTAGTTCATCTGGTAATTCACAATCTTCCTCACCATCTTCTTCGGCTTGGTTAATTGGAATCCCAGAATTACAACGGATGTTTGCCATGTTGTTATCAATGCTTTTATTAGTTCTCCATGTTTATGAATATGTTTAGAATGATCTACTTTGAAAGGTGAAAATAAAAGAAACTTTTTCCATTTATTTGTGAAAAGTAAAATAAAGAAAGAAAATAGAGCATGATTTTGAATGCAAAAAACTTTTATTTATTGATCACTTAATATTGCAAAAACGTGAGGCCCTTTACAAGCTATCCACTCGTCTCGGGCGAGGACGAGGGAATGAGAAAGCAAAATGCATTACATGTTATATGGAAAAACGACAGGAATCACAATAAATGTTCAGTTGTTGAGCTTGAAACCCGGCGGACACTTGCGCGCAAAGCTTGGAATCTGATTGCTAGGACCAGCATCATCAATGGCTGCCACGATGTCACCCATCTGAAAACCCGCACTACTGAATTTGATCAAGTTGCACTGCTTTGAACCATGTGAACTAGATTGTCGACCAGGACGATAACCCAATCCAAAACGATTATGCTTCTCAACCGCATCAATCACATGCCTCCAGCCTGGCAAGACACCTCTCTCGATGGTCTCTTTAGCACTCTTAGCAGATGCTAAGGTAATTTATTGTAATCTACTATGACTAGTGGAAGCAGAGCTAACATCTTCGAACTCGAGACACTGCAATGGCACCTCAGCTATGCCTTCTTCGGTCTCGACGTATCAGAAAGATGATAACTCGCTCACAATCAGATCCTCTTCACCATAGATGATGACCAGCTGATCATCGAACATAAATTTCAACTTCTGATGTAAAGTGGATGTAACTGCCCCTGTGTCGCTCCCGGGATTTTCATCCAGGTACAAACGCGAAAGTGGCGCAGAAGAAAGAAAGAGAGTCGCCAGCCAGACATTTTTATCCCAAAGAAAGGGAAAGGTAATGCTGCACAAACCCGGGAGGAAGGAAAGAACGAGGTCTCACGAACCAAAGAGAACGGGTAAGGGAGTCGGTTACGTGAAGGGAAGGTTATCGTTCCCCTTCACGTCCGTCGTACTCGACGAGATCCACGCTTGAAGTACTGCTCAAAGGGTGATAAACGAAAAGAAACTGAGAGAGAACGAGAATCAAATGTAGGGAAAATAAAACAAGTGCTCCAATGGGCCCTACCCCACTGCCTACGTATCTCATCGGGAACATGAGAATCAGAGAGACGTAGTTCCCCTCAGCTAAGGGAAAGTTGTTTGTGTTTTTTAATGGAAATGCCAGAGTGCGCGTCCCAGCAGTTAGGTGTTGCAGCTCGCTGTATGGAGACTTAGGCGTTACCTGTTTGCGGTAGAACGGACATAACGAGTCCTTAAGGAATAGAATGAAGGAGATGAGAAGAGAATTTGTTTGTTTTTGTATTTTTTAAGAAGAAGTGTTTTGATTATTTTGTGTTTACAACACATATTGTATTTAAGTCCTTCACGTAGGATCGAATGCCTCGCATATCGACCCAAGACTGGACGTATGCTAAACATTCTAAGAAAGTGAGAGAAGACCCCTCACTATCTCATTCTCACATGAAAGGCTCAAATACAATATGTGTTATGCCTTTATTAAGTATTTTTGCTTTTGTTTTGAGATGAGAAGAAGAAAACTCAAAGGTTAAGAAAGGTGAAATCTAATGAGGGAGACTAAGACTCAAACCCTAAAGTTATCATACATGGATGTTCCTAATGGTTAAGTGTGGTTTAGAAACCTAACTTTAAAAGAAAAGAGAAGAAGAATGAATTCTAACTTACTTCCAAGATGGAAGTTAAGTTAAGAATTCAAAAGGGAATGAAAGAGATTGAACAAAGAAAGCATTAGATGCTTTGCACAAACACAAATTGAAAACATTAAAAGATGAGGGAAGAAAGTTGTATATGGGAGCATACTCACACACATGACTTACCATTAGCCCCTACAAGCAAAGGTTAGTTCCATAGTGAGATAAGGAAGCATAAGTAAAAGAAAGAAAATAATTAAGCATCAAAATACTTATGGAATGAAATTAAGCATCAAACAAAGGTCAAACCTAAAAGGAAAGGATTCTAAGTACTAAATGACCTCTAAAGTCAGTAGCTATGCCTAAAGGTGTTCAATTAGGGTTATGGTACCTAAGGGAATCAAACTATGCACAAACAATGTCTTAAACATCAAAGGAGAACACTATGAAAGAAGTTGATGAAAGATGAATAAAAGGGCAAGATGAACATGTATTTATGCTTAAAGAAATGTCAAGGTCAGAAGCACACATCTCACAATGCATATGAACAATCATACAAGTATGGATGATATGATTCAAGTCAAAGAAAGGGTGACAAATAAATCACACAATGTTCAAGTTCACATGGAATGGCATACTTATAATGCACATTAAGAATGAAAAATGAAACATGAATATGTATAAGAGTGGGTGCAAGTCAGAAGGGTATGATATGCTTGATCATATTAGGATGCATGAAAGATGTCACAAAGATGCACACACAACATGTTAAGACACATAGAAGAAGGTGCACACAATTAGGTCAAAGTAGCTCACATAATCAACAAACATTTATGAACCAAAATAGAAAGACAAGCGACCTATAATCCAACATGAGTGACCTGTAATGTCTATAAAATAACATATAAAATGATCACACAAATCACAATGCAATGGCACAAGTGCCTCCTAATCAATTAAGAGTGAAAAGCTCAAGAAGAACACACAATTATGACCTATAACCATCAACCAAAGTGAAAATAGAAGAAGACTTGGCAAAATTATGAAATTAAGTCACAAAGTACTTAGGTCAAAAGCAAGTCACATGTCAAAAGTTCACACCAAAACTCAAAAAGAAAATGGTTCAAATGAGTTCACAAATCCACATTGAAGTATAGCAAAGAAATGCACAAAGATGCTCACCACAATTCATGATAAACTAACTTTAAAAATATAATAAAAATGTTTTTAGATGCTTTCAGATATTATTTAATAAATTCAAAAAGGTTGGATGCAGAATGATTTTAGAGTTATGGAAAACAATTATTTCAAGTCAAGGCATCAAGGAAGGATCACTTTGAAAAAGGAAATATAAGGAAATTCACAAAATATGATCAAATATCCACAAAATCAGATATAAAAAATAATGGAAAATTATTTTAATGTCCAAACATGGTTCATGAATTTTTGTAGAATTTTTAAATGCATTTTAGTATTTTTAAAAGAATAAAATCAAAACAAATATAAAAGGAAATTAAAAATGGAATGGAAATGTGCAGGGGGTGTGGCGAAAGTAATTTGTTAGTTTAAAATGGAATTGGGCTTAAAGATAGGTGTGTATATAGCAAATAAGCTCAGTCCATTAAGGTGCGTGTGTGTGTATGGTGAAGGTGCCCCTCAGTCACATGTGGATGCAATCATAGCCACAGGATCAGATCATGATGAAAAATACTACAATCCAACGAATCTCAAAGCATGCACACCACAATCATCACACACGCACACACATGTGATCATGCAGAGTCAAAAAATAAAGCACGTGAGTGGCCACCTCCTCATTTATGCGTTGGCGTGTTGTGGACCATTGGATCAACAAAAATCAACGACTACGTTTTAAAATTAAGAAACCCTAGCTGCGAACCATCACTGGCTGGAGAAGGACCTCCGGTCATCTTCTCCGGCCACCTCCGGCCACTGCAAATCTCTAAATGTTCCAGAAACTCACAAATCTTATACCAATCGAAAGCTGAAGTTACACAGAATGCAAATCCACACTTAGAATCAACACATCATGCATATATTCAGAGAATCGAACGCAAACATATTTGCCCAAGGTTTGGATCTACACCTCTAAGAGGTCTATCAACTAGCCAGATTGTTCATAGCTTCTAGTAAGCTTCAAAATCAACAAAAACAAGCTAAACTAAATGAATTCGAAGCAATCAAAGTTGGAGAAATTAGAACCTGAAACTGATGAAACCTTGAATCTACAAGAATACCAGAGAGGAGCACTTGATCTTGAGCTTCTTGAGAGTAAAATAAATGCTCTGAATCCTTGGAATCTTGAAAACAGGTGGAGATTCGAAAATACAATGAAGCTACACGTGGAGAATTGGTGTTGATTCTGCTTGTTCTTGCTTCAGTAATGCACTATTGATGATGATGATGATGAAACAAAGAGGAACTTGTGCAATGAAAGAGAGTGCAGAGAGAATTTTCAGAGAGAAAGAATGAGAATGATTTGTGAAATGTAGTAAAATGAAGTCCTCTCTCAAGACCTGTGAGAGTTTTGCTTATATATGTTGAGTTAGGGTGTTAACTAGTGTGGTTGACAGTTGGAGATTGAGTTAACTGAGTTGGTAAAGTGAGTTTGAGTTAACTAACTGAGTCAAGTTAGTTAAGCTCGAGTTAGAGAGCTTGGTTATGGTGTGGAGAACTCATGGTAAGGATGTGAAATGAAATGACGTTGAGATTATGTTGTTGCTGCAGAAACTTGCAAGACAAGCTTGGTATTTCCTCTTTGGTGTATGGTAGTGTGGCATGCCATGTATGTGTGTATGACCATGTTGGTTCAAATGAAGTAAAGAGTGGGGAGGTGTGTAAAGTGGCATGCGTGTGACTGTGTGAATCAACAACATCAATGTCATAACCTTCCAATTTTGGGCAACTTGATATCAATGAAAACATGGAGATTTGGTGATGAAATTCTTCATGTAAAAGGCATGGAATGATGAGGTTCTTGATGTCATTAGAAAGAGGAGACATGGTAGAACACTTTTGTTGTTGGAATCCAATGGAATAGAGACTTGTAAGATGATCAAAAATAGCTTAGAACATCAAGGCACAAAACTGACTTTATGGGCGTGTGACCTGGTGCGTGCATGGAAACATGACTTGTAGAAAATTCAGAGCGAAACCATCAACTTTGGGCACTCATAACTCCTTCGTAACTTGTTCAGATGGAGAAATGTCCAGCATCAAAGTTGAAGAGGACATGGAGATGAACAACTCTGATGTTCAACATTTTTTCATTTGAAGCTTTCTTCCATGAGAAAAATGTCTTGACATTTGGCACACCAAGTATTTGATGAAATTATGGCCTGGGGGCCTGAACTTGCCTTGCCATGACTTGGAATTTGCCTTGATTTTACCAAACTTTGATTAATCATAACTCCCTCAATTTTGATCCAATGGAAGAGTTCTTTATATGGATTTGAAGCTTAGAATATGATCTTTAATTGGATCAACTTGGGCCTGAAGTTTGAAACTTTTATCTTGAAGAAAGGAAGCCTTAAAGTGTAGGACCAAATGGTCCAAAACTTGCCATTTTTGGAAACCCAAAGTTTCTAAAAATGGCAACTTTGTACAATTCTTGATTTTTGATGATTCCTCCATCATTTCTTGATCAAATCTTGTCCAATGAACATATGTAACTTGAATTTCATGAATTTGATCTTAAAAAGTCAGGAGTTGACTTTTTTCACTACACAGTTGACTTTTCCCCAAATTTCTTGATTCTCAAGCAACTGACCAATTGAACCTCTTCTGAAATGAACCAATGGGAAATCTTCCATCCTTAGATACTTGATATCATGCAGAAAACATTGAGATCAAGTTTGAACCAAAATTTCCTCAGGAGAGGGCTTGAATCCAAAACCCTAATTTTGACTGCTTTTGGTTAGGAGATGATGAATTGTCCAACCTTCTTGATGAATCCCCATCTTCCAATGACTTGTGGGATCAAATGAGATGAAATATGATATAAGAGACCCTTGAGGCTTGCTTGAAGACCCTTGGATCTTGTTCTCTTGCCTTGGATGATCAATACCCTGAAGACCACTGATCACATGCCCTATGCTGAATGCAATGCAATGCTTTACTTTTCTATTCTTGAATGGAATGCAATGCAATGAATGCACATGCTAAATGATATGAAAAATGAGAGGGAAAATTTTGGGGTATTACAGCTGCCCCTATTCAATCACTGTATACCTGAATGGATGATAGCGGTTGCTTTCAGACTTTCAAGGTATGGAGAGATTGAATACCGAAAAATAACCAGAAAATTTGCACTCTGTGGAGAAGAAGAAAAGGGATATAAACCCAATCACATGAACTCTGCTCGGATAAAACTCTGATGATAACCATAACACTGGAGAGCTGTCTTTTGAACGACGCCAGACGACTACTGGCTTCCCACGCTGCCGGTGGGCTTTAACAATGTCTTTTAAACGACGCCAGACGACTACTGGCTTTCTACGCTGCCGGTGGGATTTTGCAACATCTTTTAAATGATGCCAGACAACTACTGGCTTGCCACACTGCCGGTGGGCTTTAACAATGTCTTTTAAACGACGCCAGACAACTACTGGCTTACCACGCTGCCGGTGGGCTTTAAGAATGTCTTTTAAACGACGCCAGACGACTACTGGCTTGCCACGCTCCCGGTGGGCTTTAAGAATGTCTTTTAAACGACGCCAGGCGACTACTGGCTTGCCACGCTGTCGGTGGGCTTTAAGAATGTATTTTGGGACGACGCTAGTCGACTACTGGCTTGCCACGCTGCCGGTGGGCTTGAAGAATGCAACACTGGATTACGCTCTGCATACATATCAGATATCCCTACTGACTCTGTTGAGAAACAATGATCAATGATTTGACCTCAGAAGCTCCTGAAAGGATAAGACCTCTGCTGGAGAATGACTGAATAACCCGTCTACTCCAAATTGACACGCTTGCCAAAAATAAATTGGACTTTGAGATATAGGAGAGTGATGACTCTGCCAGGAATTACTTCATCTGCCTGGGGATGAATTCTGATCATAGCAACTCCGCCGGGGATGAGAATTTTTAAATGACATTCTGCTGAGGAAGAAAAGTCGTTAAAACTCTGCTTGGGGAATGTATCAAACCCAAGATCTTTTGAGGGGATAATCAGCCTTCTGACTCGGATGGGGATATCATGTACTAACACTCTGCTGAGGAAGAGATTCTGTTGATATGCTAAACCTCTGTGGGGAGAAAGAACAACTCAGCTGAGGAGTATTATTGACAAGATTCAATGATGAACTCTGTAGGGATACAACTGCCAGAGATACGATCTTGCCGAGGATCGGAACTACTCCGCTGGGGATAAGCGAATCCTGGTTGGAAGACGCTCCGTTGTGATATGCTGGGAAAGCGTCCCTATAGATCTGCTAGGAGAACACAAAGCAAATCCACGGTAATCTGTTGAGGAACCAAAACTGTCGAGCTTAGGATAAGTGCCACAATGCCCCATGCTAGGTGTACTTTCCGTTTGACGACTCCACTAGGGATAATGAATTTACAACAAACTCTGTTGGGGAGAATCGCTTCAAAGTGTCTCGTGCTGGGGAATGTCTCTTAAAAGGATTTTACAGAAGACCAAGCATTTTCAAACTCTTAGACAAATACTAAGATTTGATCTAGAATGGAATAATTGAGATGTCAATCTACTGGGGATAATAGGTATGAACCACATCTTGCCGGAAGGATTTCAAGATGACCCATGCTTGGGAGGGTCATAAACTCGCTTTTGCCCCAGATTGCACGACTGATCTGAAGAAATCGTCCTAAGAGGATTTTATAGAAGATTTGGCATCTTCCAACTCCTGGATACTTACTGAGTCTTGAACATTAGTTGCAAAGTCTGCGAAACGAGTATACTGGGAAATTTGCAACCATTATCGACACAGAAAAGGTTGTAGCTGTTGGAAGTACTGAATGAGAGAACCGACTTAATAAGATATAACGATACCCAGTTGAAATTAATTCACCGATATCGAATCTTCATGAACGACTGTCAACCGAACGATGGACTCAATCATTAAACATTGTGACAAAAGGGTGACATGTGAACCCTTTCCAGAACATAATTGCCCCAGCATTCTGCATAGGGATAAGTGATTACTCGTTTGGAAGAAACGAGCCATGATCTTAGAAAGGTTTCAATCTTGTTTTTGAGCCTAGTATGAGGCTGCTACCTGCAAGCAAAGGATATGCACATATGCCCCGTGCCGGATATGACTTCGGCAACTGAGAAAATCCAACTCCGAACCATCACTTGTTGGGAGGAGCACCCAACAATGCTTGGCGCTGAAAATGACTCCATGTTGGGCTTTTGAATGTAAACCTGCAACAAAAGAAATGCACACCTATGTCTAGGGGATTGCATGGTTTAAATCCACCGTTCGGAGTTAATCGACATTCAAAGCAATTTTAAATGTTTTCCCTGTGCATGTTATTATAAAGCTCCAATGTTTTCAACAATGCAATGTTTTCTATAAAAAATTCGGACGTTTTTGCAAACAAAACAGTAAAATGAAAACAAATAAGAAGCGTTTTGACTGAATAATCAACTTTATTGATTGAAAGGCCCAGAATAGGAAAGTACATCAGGAAGCAAACCCTGAAAGAGGTGATTGCTGAAAATTGAGAAAAGAAACTAGCCTAATGGCAATGTGAAAATGACATTTCACTGAGTTTCAATTCTGCTATGACCAGTATGTCTTCAAGACTTTCCGATTATCTTCACTTTCTGAGGAGAATGATTGGACCGATTCCTACCCTTTGGAGATTGCCAGTTTGAGTGAAACGATGAGGCATTATAGATGACTCAGATCGCAATCTTCGCTTAATCCCTCTTTTGCGTGGATCGCCCTTTTCGGGTTTTCAATCCACCGGAACACCCTTTCTTGCCTGAGCTGTCCTTGCGGATTTTTAACTCACCGGGTGTACAATTTTATTTTTATTTTATATCCCTAATTTTTTCCCGACCCTTTTTATTCTGTTTTTATGGTTTGCCGAGATGCCCTTTTTTGCCTGGACTTTTCTTTTTTTCTGTCCAGCGGGTCTCTTTATGCGAAGTATTTTTTGACTGCGTCTGAGTTGACAGGGGATGGAAAATCCTCACCATCCATGGTTGCAAGCATTAAGGCTCCACCAGATAAAACCTTTGTAACCACAAATGGACCTTCATAGTTCGGTGTCCATTTTCCCCCGTGATCTGTGTTTGGAGGAAGGATCCTTTTAAGTACCAATTCACCAACTTGATACTCCTGAGGTGTCACTTTCTGATCAAATGCTCGCTTCATCCTTCTCTGATATAATTGACCATGACAAACAGCTGCTAGTCTCTTTTCCTCAACTAGGCTCAGCTCATTGAATCGGGTGTGAACCCATTCTGCCTCATCCAATTTGACATCCATCATAACCCTCAGCGAGGGAATCTCAACTTCAACTGGTAGGACTGCCTCCATACCATACACAAGTGAGAACGGTGTTGCCCCAGTTGATGTCCTTACAGATGTTCGGTACCCATGCAAGGCAAACGGTAACATCTCATGCCAATCTTTGTAGGTCACCACCATCTTTTGCATAATCTTCTTGATATTCTTGTTGGCCGCTTCAACAGCGCCATTCATCTTTAGACGGTACGACGAAGAATTGTGATGCTCAATTTTGAAGTCCCGACATAATTCTGCCATTATTTTGTTGTTGAGATTAGAACCATTATCAGAAATGATTCTTTCGGGCACTCCATAGCAACAGATGATATCTCTCTTCAGAAATCTGGCTACCACCTGCTTGGTGACATTAGCATAAGACGCTGTTTCCACCCACTTGGTAAAGTAATCAATAGCGACCAAGATGAAGCGATGGCCATTGGAAGCAGTTGGCTCGATCTTTCCAATCATGTCAATGCCCCACATTGCAAAGGGCCAAGGAGAAGACATGACATTCAACGGATTCGGAGGTACATGCACTTTATCCGCATAAATCTGATATTTGTGGCATTTGCGGGCGTATAAACAACAATCTGTATCCATAGTCAACCAATAATACCCCGATCTCAATAATTTCTTTACCATTGCATGTCCTCCAGCATGGGTACCGAAAGAGCCTTCGTGCACTTCTTGCATCAACATGTTTACTTCGTGTCTATCCACGCATCTGAGCAAAACCATGTCAAAGTTCCATTTGTACAACACGTCATCTTGGTTCAAGAAGAAGCTACCAGAAAATTTCCTCAAAGTCTTCTTATCTTTGGTAGATGCCCCAGGCGGGTACTCTTGACTCTTCAAGAAGCACTTGATATCATGAAACCATGGCTTGTCATCGGACACTGCGTCAACAACAAATACGTGTGCAGGTCTGTCAAGATGAGACACATTAATCTTGGGTACATGGTTCCACCTTTGCACTTTGATCATAGAAGACAATGTGGCCAAGGCATCAGCAAACTTATTCTCATCTCAAGGAATATGGTATAGCTTCACTATCATGAAAAACGTCAGCAGTCTTCTCGTGTAATCTCTATATGGAATCAGATGTGTCTGGTGCGTGTACCAGTTCCCATTCACTTGATTGATTACCAAAGCTGAATCACCGAAGATATCGAGGGTCTTAATTCGCAAATTAATCTCCTATTCTATCCCCATTATACAAGATTTATATTCTGCTTCATTGTTGGTGCATCCGAAAGTTACTCGTGCAGTGAAAGGCATATGAACACCTTCTGGCGTGATAAGAACTGCTCCAACTCTGCATCCATTCATGTTGACGACCCCATCAAACATCAAACTCCATTTGGATTCAGGGTCTGGCCCCTCCTCCGGGAGTGGTTCCTCGCAGTCTTTAACCTTGAGAAACATGATGTCCTCATCAGGGAAATCAAATTTCATGGGTTGGTAATCATCAAAAGGCTGCTGCGCAAGATAGTCTGACAGGATACTTCCTTTGATGGCTTTCTGAGAAGTATACTGGATATCATATTCGTTCAGCACCATCTGCCAATGTGCAATCCGTCAGGTCAATGCTGGTTTTTCAAATATGTACTTGACAGGGTCCATCTTTGAAATTAACAAGGTTGTATGAGTGAGCATATATTGCCTCAATCGCTTAGCAGCCCATGCAAGTGCACAACATGTTCTTTCAAGCATTGAGTATCGTGATTCGCAATCATTGAATTTCTTGCTCAAGTAATAGATGGCGTGCTCCTTCTTACCCGTCTCGTCAAGTTGATCGAGAACACAACCCATGGATCCTTCAAGCACCGTCAAATACATGATCAAGGGTCTCCCTGGAACTGGAGGCATGAGAATTGGAGGTTCCCGCAAATATTCTTTTATTTTCTTGAAAGCCCTTTGGCAATCGTCATTCCACCTGACCGTTTGTTCTTTTCTTAACAGCTTAAATATTGGTTCACAAGTGGCTGTGAGGTGAGATATGAACCGTGCAATGTAGTTCAATCTGCCCAGGAAACCACGTACTTCTTTTTCTGTTCTTAGTACAGGCATTTCTTGTATCGCTTTTATCTTGGCGGGATCGACCTCGATTCCCTTTTCTCTTACGATGAAACCCAACAATTTACCGGACCGTACTCCAAAAGTGCACTTGTTCGGATTCAGCCTTAGTCAAAATTTTCTCAACCTCTCAAACAGTTTCTTCAAGTTGACCAGATGCTCTTCTTCTGTTCGAGACTTGGCAATCATATCATCCACATAACACTCAATATATTTATGAATCAAGTCATGGAATAATGTTACCATAGCTTGCTGATACGTTGCCCCGGCGTTCTTCAACCCAAAAGGCATCACCTTGTAACAGAAGGTACCCCACGGAGTAATGAACATTGTCTTTTCCATGTCTTCCGGTGCCATCTTGATTTGGTTGTACCCGGAGAAGCCATCCATGAAAGAGAATACCGAGAACTGAGCGGTGTTGTCAACCAGTACATCAATATGAGGTAAAGCAAAGTCATCTTTCGGACTTTACCATCTTTCTTCGGCACAGGAACGATATTTGCAACCCATGGTGGGTAATTGGTAACGGCCAGAAATCCCGCATCTAACTGTTTTTGTACCTCCTCCTTGATCTTGAGAGCCATTTCTGGTTTAGTTCTCCGGAGCTTTTGTTTGACAGGAGGACAACCCTCTTTCAACGGCAACCTGTGCACCACAATGTCTATATCTAACCCTGGCATATCTTGATACGACCAGGCAAAGATGTCAACATATTCCTGCAGCATACTGATTAGCTCTTTCTTCACCTCGGCCTGCAGACTGGCTCCAATCTTGATCTCTTTCTTGGCGTCCTCGGAACCAATGTTGATAACCTCAATTATCTCTTGGTGAGGTTGAATGACCCTCTCCTCCTGCTTCACCAATCTGGCTAATTCCCCGGGAACTTCACAGTCTTCTTCATCCCCCTCTTCGGCTTGATAGATTGGATTATCAAAGTCATACTTGGCCATAGTAGAATCGTTATCAATGAAATCCGGGTGATTAAGTCTACATGATTGGGGGTCATGCTTTATTTTAGAATGAGACTTTTTTTGAAAAAGGAAACAACAAAATAAAACATTGCCATTTATTGTTTTTTCTGCAAAAATAAAAATGAAAGACAAGGAACACAAAATTTGAATGCAAAATGTCCTTTATTAATGATAAAAAACCTTGCAAATGCAATTATGAGGCCCTACAAATGGATCTACACGCCTTGGGCAGAGCGTGAGATTTTAACATGCAAGAAAAACAAAGAAAATTACTCTGTTTGGAGAGTAACTTGAACAATTTCTTCAACAGACCAATTGCAAAGCTCTTGACCCGGTACACACGGGCGCACCCACTTGTCGAGGTCACAATCACTGTCAACGACATCTTCACTTGCAGCGCACATCTGATTTGGATTAATGATTCCCCCGCTGTAGATAGTAATCGGCCCCTTGCGCTCTACTGCAGCAGCTTGATACAGATTATAGCCTATACCGAACTTATCTTCCTTTGCAGAGACTTCAATCAATTGGCCCCAGCCCTGGGAATTACCTGCTCTAACTACTTCCACTGCCTTTCTGTAAGAAGCAATAGAGGTACCCACCTGTTCTTCACCCTGAGAAGATACCGCTTGTGAAGACGAATCACCAATATTGACTGCCTCAAATGCTTGACCAGCATCTCATGGATCTCTCCATCCATTTCCACGTACTTAAAGGTAGACAGCTGACTTACGAAGATGTCTTCTTCTCCACATACAGTCACCACTTGAACATCAACCACGTATTTTAACTTTTGATGCAACGCAGATGTCAGTGCCTCAGCGGCATGAATCCACGGTCTGCCTAACAAGCAGCTATATGCGGATTGAATGTCCATCACGTAGAACACGCACTTAAACACCTGAGGACCGATCTTTACTGGGAGCTCTACCTCTCCGAATACAGAACGTTTCAAACCATCAAAAGCCCTCACTACCAAATCACTTGGTCTCAGAATAATACCGTCAGCGTCTAACTTCATTAAGGCCTTCTTTGGTAACATGTTCAGGGAAGACCCCGTGTCCACCAACACATGAGATAATACTGCACCTTTACACTCCAGGGTGATGTGTAACGCCCTGTTGTGATTACGACCCTCAGTAGTCAAATCAAAGTCTGTAAAACCTAACCCATGGCTAGCATTGACATTAGAAACAACTGACTCCAATTGATTCACAGTAATCTCTTGAGGTACATAAGCCATATTCAAAACCTTCAGAAGTGCCTCTCGATGAGCTGCAGAACACATAAGCAATGACAAGATAGAAATTTTTGATGGCGTTGGATTCAACTGATCAACCACTTTATAATCACTCTTTTTGATAAGTCTCATGAAATCTTCAACCTTTTTCTCAAAAGTACCTTTCTGCACAGATTTAGGAATAACAACCTCCTCTGTAGCCACCTGTTTACCCTTAGCTTTGGCCGCTGCCTAAGCTTCAGCATTAGTTCTCAAAGTCTGTGGAGCATACAAGCGTCCACTTCTGGTGAAGCCACCAAGACCACCAACATTATCAATACTGGAACTACCCCCAGCTGGAGTTCCCATCTCTTGATTTTCTCCTTGATAGTAAACGTCTGTACCGTAGTGCCATGGGATAGCCCGCTCACTAGTATAAGGAACTGGTCCTGGTACCGTGATAGTAACAGGACTCACCACGTCAGGCACAATGATAGCAGCAGGCGAAGGCACTTGAATTTCATCTGGCGTAAAATAAATGGTAACAGTTGACACATCATCGTCCTTTCTGTCCCCCTGATCAAACTGTAGACATCCTTCGTCCATCAAACTTTGAATACCGGCTTTCAGTTTATCGCAACCATTACTCTGATTCTTGCAATCAACACAACCTTCTTCACAGCCAGGGAATACCTGCCCTTTCAACAATCGAGCCTTCACAATACTCAAGGGAGTCCTCACCCTGTTCACATCAGTTACCAAATTCAAAACTTTCCTATCTTCAATGGCGTTGACCTTTGGCACATTATGATCCGGCATGGGATTTTGAATCACATTTGGTGGAGGCGAGAAATTAATTGCCTTGGCATCAATCAAATCATGTACTTTATGCTGGGATGTACGACACTGTTCAATATTATGACCTGGAGCCCCAGAATGATACTCACAGCGGGCATTAACATCGTAACCCTTTGGTAGTACTGCAGGAGTTGGGCCCATCGTACGAAGCTCCACCAGATTAAGCTTCAACAATTAGGGTAGCAAAGCTGCATAAGTCAAAGGCAGAGGGTCCATACGTCTGTCAGCTCGTCTCTGCTGATATGATCTTCGTGGCTGTTGATTATTCTGTGATTGAACATTCTGTTGCTATGGCTGTGATTGAACTTGCGGACTAGGAATGGTAACAGCGGCAACCTAATCATATGAATCTTGATATCCTCTTCCTCTGTTCTTATAAACAGCACTGGCTTCACCATCTCTCTTTCTGGTAGCTCCAGCAAATGGCTTCCTCCCTCCTGAAGAATTAGCACCACTAGCATCCTGTATTTTTCTGAGCTTAAACAAACTTTCGATCCTTTCTCCAGCGATTACAATGTCTGTAAACCCAATTGAAGGGCAGGCGGCTAACCTATCAAGATAAGTTCCCTGAAGAGTACCCATAAACATGTCAACCATTTCCCGATCCTGCAGCGGAGGTTGAATAATGGTAGCCAACTGGCGCCACCTTTGAGTATATTCCTTAAAACTCTCCTTCGTATTCTGAGCCATACTCTGCAACTGAGTACAGTTCGGAGCCATGTCCATGTTGTATTGATACTGCTTGACAAAAGCATGAGCTAACTCCTTCCAGTTCCTTACAGTAGTCCTGCTCAACTTCATATACCATTCTTGAGATGCCCCAGTAAGGCTGTCCTGGAAATAGTATATCCATAATTTCTCATCATCAGTATGGGCGGCTATCCTCCCCACATAAGATTGAAGATGAGTTTTAGGACAAGTAGTGCCATTGTACTTGTCAAATGTTGGTGGCTTGAACTTGTGTGGGATTCTTACTCCAGGTACCAATCCCAAGTCAGAAACATCAAAACCAAGAGTGTTCTGGGATTCATTAGACCTGATTTTTTCAGCAAGCTCGTCAAACCTGTGAGTGTTCTCATCTTCAGCATCTAACAGAGTGAACTGATCATCTTGGTTATCTTCTGCAACCTGACGAACCCCGTTATTTCTATGAGGGTCACCACCTGCATTAACTCCATCTTGATTACCATTGCCATTCTGAACCTCTACCTGTGGCCGCTCGACCATTACCCTGAGTCTTTCCTGATTTTGAGCCATCTCAGTCATTAAGGTCATGAACTGGTCCATCCTGTTCCTTAGCTCAGCCAATTCTGTCTGCATCTGATCCATGATCTTAGTCTGGTTTCTGCGAGTTGCGTACTGGTGAATGTGGTTATCAGCTATAGTGCCTGAAACCAAATAAAGGTTAGAGGACCTGCAACGAGTACCTGAAAAGCAAGCAACAAAATGCAAAATGATATACAATGCAAATGCCATGTTTATCTTTTCCAAGGTGTCCTACACCCTGATTCCAATCTTAACCACAGAAATCTGAAGATCAAAAATCGTGATATGAAGGGACGTGTTGTGACCATGTGCTTGTGTACAGATAACAGCCAAAGAAGCATTTCTGAATAAACTGCTTGTTTCAATTAAAAAGGAACCAGACATACACATATCATTCAACAATGAGTTCAAACAACATACATCAAAATAGTGGATTCATCAACAAGCCTGATGATATCCATCAACAAAATTACATTAAGAAAGAGAGAAAAACGGTCAATCTGATAACTCTAAATCCTTCAACTTTTCACTGGAATACTTGACTTCTTCGAAGAGTATGCGAGTGCGCTGGTGATTTGGTCTTTCGATTAACTCCTTAATCAGAACATCTCTTTTTGCTAGGGCTTCAGTCAGCGAGTCCATATACATCAGGAGAGCTTCATCATCACAGACTCCTTTGTGCCTCTTCACACCGGCTTGCACTTTGAGTCTCCTCATATCTGCTATAGCCTCTTCAAGCTCCTTATTGGAAGTCTTCAGCTCCTCTCTAGCGCTTACCAATTGCTCTTGACTTTTACCGAGGTTCTCTCAATACTTCCTCTGTTGTTCATGTGCCTTTTTAAGCTCGTCCTCCTTGATCTTCAGCTGTTCCTGCAACTCTGCGTTTTCGAGTCTAACCTCATCCCAGGCTTGCTGAAACTTAGCTAGCGCATCCTTGGTCTGAGCTAAAGTCTGTTTGGTCTTCTTATGAGCTTGAGTAACAGCATCGGCACCTTTACTAATTTTCTGGAAATGTTGAGCTCTTTCGACGAAATCCTTTTCTCTTGTAGCTAAGATTTTTTCGGCGTTTTGGGCTTTATGCTCCAACTCTTTGTTGGCATGCAGGGCGTTTTGAAGAAGACTACTTAGATCTGAATTCTCCACCCGAAGCTTCTCACCAACTTCTGCAGCTTGTCAAACTCCTCTATGGCTACCGTGGTAGGCTGCTCTGGCATTATAGGATATAGAGGGGGTTCCCTTGAAAAAGGCAAGAGTAATTCGTTCACCTTCATTTCAATCCATCTTTCGTAATCAGGATAAGATCTGCAATCCATTTTTCCAAAAACTGTTTTTCCTGTTTTACGCTGGTGCCCCCAAGCATTCACAACTTCTCGCAACATTTCCTCATTTTCAGTCCCTGTGAAGAACAAAGATTTCTCAACATCCCGATCTGTGGGAGGATACCTAGAGGCGTATCCAAACTATCTAATGGCCAGAATCGGGTTATAGTTGATTCCCCCTTTTCTGCTGATTAGAGGAACATTGGGAAAGTTCCCACAACTAGTGATGATTTCTATTCCCAGCAACTTACGATCGAACCAGACAATGTTATCAGCAGTTAATCCCATTATCCGCTTGGACCATTTTAAAGAATCTTTTGTGTCTACAAAAGCGCCTGTTTGAGGTAAATGCTTCGAAAACCAATGAGATAAAAGTGGAGTGCAACAATTAACGGATCCTCCCCTTCTTTTTTCATTCTTGAAGTGCACAGAGTAATAAAAATCTCCTAACAAAGTGGGAACCGGATTTTTGAGAACAAAAACTCTTACAGCCTGCATATCCACAAAATCCTGTTGATTATGGAAAAGAACAATGCCATATATGCACAAAGCCAGGATGGAATTGTAAACCGCCCAATTCTTTGCTTCAGCAGCCTCTTGAGCTTGATTGGTAAGAAAGGCTAAGTGAAAACCTTTGACCCCACTTTTGATAGCCACATTTCCTTTTAGCACTGAATCTTTCACCTGTACCGCAGCTGCAATCTCCTCTATGTTAGGATGACTACCAGAAAAAATGGCACTGCTGATTCGACCGGAATTCCCAAAATAAATGAGAACTCTTCCAAAGTAGGCATCAAAATGTAATCAGGAAAAAGAAAGCATCTCAACGAAGGCTCATAGAACTGTAGCAAAGTGTGAAGAGCGTCATGTTCATACTGTGTGATTCTGCGGACCATCTCAACCAATTTCCCATATTTCTTCTGTGTGATTATGCAGTGAATCCAAAGTAGGTTCTGGGAACTTGTAGGCAACATTGCTCTTTCTCTTGAGAACTGTCTCTGTCGAGCCCATTGATTGGAATCAAAAGTGTAATAAGCACCTGTAAATGACAAACATGAATGTTATGACATGATAATGCAATGCAAAAGGGCATGGTATCAGCGTGCTCTGTGTCTGTACTGGACTGTGTGCTCGGTGTCTGTACAACTCTGAGAATAATACTGTAGATAGAAACCCACTGACTGCGATAGGTTACATCATCTGTCTATGAAAATACCAGAGTATTAGGGTATGTGGGAGGCATGGTCACCTGCAAACCTGTAAACATCTGCCCATACTCACATGTGGGTACTAGAACAGCGGTTCCTCAGTTTCGGATTCTCTATTTTGAGAAGCAATAGTACATTCATCCCTCGGGGTACAATACTATCGCCAAACAAAGAGAACGTTCACTGATTCCCCAAAAATAAAGGCCATCTTATGCAAGTTCCAAAGTGGGCCCTCGGGTGCGAATGGGTTTGCCATAGAATGTGGTCTGCCACTGTCACCACTAAAGAGGGATGTTTCCACTAAGGTCCTCAATGATCGGTCACCAGCGTCGACAACTTTCTAGGTTAACACCTCAAAATGCACAAGACGCGCAAATCAGAGCATCTCCCAAGAAAACCTCGTCTGGTTGTGAATTTCATGTAAACCATATGTACCAACACGCTACGTAGGCCACACTACTTTCCACTTTAATCCTATGTATATACTCAAGCCTGTGTAATGGGCTTATCTCTCAGACTACCCATCCCGCCAAACAGAAAACCAACACAACACAGTCCAGTATAATAATGATATGTAATGTAGAAAATGCGATAAATACAGTAATACAGTAAAGCAATAATACAGTAAATAGAAATACAGTAAAAACAGTAAATACAACATCAAAGTAAACACCCAATGAAAGAAAAACAACAAGCGCCAGGATCGACTCGCTTAAGGAACCAGAGATTCTGGTCTCCTAAAAGTCTCCAACAGAGTCGCCAGCTGTCGCTCCCGGGATTTTCATCTAGGTACAAACGCGAAAGTGGCGCGGAAGAAAGAAAGAGAGTCGCCAGCCAGGCATTTTTATCCCAAAGAAAGGGAAAGGTAATGCTGCACAAACCCAGGAGGAAGGAAAGAACGAGGTCTCGCGAACCAAAGAGAACGGGTAAGGGAGTTGGTTACGTGAAGGGAAGGTTATCGCACCCCTTCACGTCCTTCGTACTCGACGGGATCCACGCTTGAAGTACTGCTCAAAGGGTGATAAACGAAAAGGAACTGAGAGAGCACGAGAAACAAATGTAGGGAAAATAAAAGAAGTGCTCAAATGGGCCCTACCCCACTGCCTACGTATCTCATCGGGAACATGAGAATCAGAGCGACGTAGTTCCCCTCAGCTAAGGGAAAGTTGTTTGTGTTTTTTAATGGAAACGCCAGAGTGCGCGTCCCAGCAGTTAGGTGTTGCAGCTCGCTGTATGGAGACTTAGGCGTTACCTGTTTGCGGTAGAACGGACATGACGAGTCCTTAAGGAATAAAATGAAGGAGATGAGAAGAGAATTTGTTTGTTTTTGTATTTTTTAAGAAGAAGTGTTTTGATTATTTTGTGTTTACAACACATATTGTATTTAAGTCCTTCACGTAGGATCGAATGCCTCGCATATCGACCCAAGACGGGACGTATGCTAAACATTCTAAGAAAGTGAGAGAAGACCCCTCACTATCTCATTCTCACATGAAAGGCTCAAATACAATATGTGTTATGCCTTTATTAAGTATTTTTGCTTTTGTTTTGAGATGAGAAGAAGAAAACTCAAAGGTTAAGAAAGGTGAAATCTAATGAGGGAGACTAAGACTCAAACCCTAAAGTTATCATACATGGATGTTCCTAATGGTTAAGTGTGGTTTAGAAACCTAACTTTAAAAGAAAAGAGAAGAAGAATGAATTCTAACTTACTTCCAAGATGGAAGTTAAGTTAAGAATTCAAAAGGGAATGGAAGAGATTGAACAAAGAAAACATTATATGCTTTGCACAAACACAAATTGAAAACATTAAAATATGAGGGAAGAAAGTTGTATATGGGAGCATACCCACACACATGACTTACCATTAGCCCCTACAAGTAAAGGTTAGTTCCATAATGCAATAAGGAAGCATAAGTAAAAGAAAGAAAACAATTAAGCATCAAAGTACTTATGGATTGAAATTAAGCATCAAACAAAGCTCAAACCTAAAAGGAAAGGATTCTAAGTACTAAATGACCTCTAAAGTCAGTAGCTATGCCTAAAGGTGTTCAATTAGGGTTATGGTACCTAAGGGAATCAAACTATGCACAAACAATGTCTTAAACATCAAAGGAGAACACTATGAAAGAAGTTGATGAAAGATTAATAAAAGGGCAAGATGAACATGTATTTTTGCTTAAATAAATGTCAAGGTCAGAAGCACACATCTCACAATGCATACGAACAATCATACAAGTATGGATGAGATGATTCAAGTTAAAGGAAGGATGACAAACAAATCACACAATGTTCAAGTTCACATGAAATGGCATACTTATAATGCACATTAAGAATGAAAAATGAAACATGAATATGTATAAGAGTGGGTGCAAGTCAGAAGGGTATGATATGCTTGATCATATTAGGATGCATGAAAGATGTCACAAAGATGCACACACAACATGTTAAGACACATAGAAGAAGGAGCACACAATTAGGTCAAAGTAGCTCACATAATCAACAAACATTTATGAACCAAAATAGAAAGACAAGCGACCTATAATCCAACATGAGTGACCTGTAATGTTTATAAAATAACATATAAAATGATCACACAAATCACAATGCAATGGCACAAGTGCCTCCTAATCAATTAAGGGTGAAAAGCTCAAGAAGAACACACAATTATGACCTATAACCATCAACCAAAGTAAAAATAGAAGAAGACTTGGAAAAATTATAAAATTAAGTCAAAAAGTACTTAGGTCAGAAGCAAGTCACATGTCAAAAACTCACACCAAAACTAAAAAAGAAAATGGTTTAAATGAGTTCACAAATCCACATTGAAGTATGGCAAAGAAATGCACAAAGATGCTCACCACAATTTATGATAAAATGACTTTAAAAATATAATAAAAATGTTTTTAGATGCTTTAAGATATTATTTAATAAATGCAAAAAGGTTGGATTCAGAATGATTTTAGAGTTATGCAAAACAATTATTTCAAGTCAAGGCATCAAGGAAGTATCACTTTGAAAAAGGAAATAAAAGGAAATTCACAAAATATGATCAAATATACACAAAATCAGAAATAAAAAATAATGGAAAATTATTTTAATGTCCAAACATGGTTCATGAATTTTTTTAGAATTTTTAAATGCATTTTAGTATTTTTAAAAGAATAAAATCAAAACAAATATAAAAGGAAATTAAAAATGGAATGGAAATGTGCAGGGGGTGTGGCGAAAGTAATTTGTTAGTTTAAAATGGAATTGGGCTTAAAGATAGGTGTGCAGATAGCAAATAAGCTCAGTCCATTAAGGCGCGCGTGTGTGTGTGGTGAAGGTGCACCTCAGTCACATGTGGATGCAATCATAGCCACAGGATCAGATCATGATGAAAAGTACTACAATCCAACGAATCTCAAAGCATGCACACCACAATTATCACGCACACACACACACACATGTGATCATGCAGAATAAAAAAATAAAGCACGTGAGTGGCCACCTCCTCATTTATGCGTTGGCGTGTTGTGGACCATTGGATCAATAAAAATCAACGGCTACGTTTTAAAATTAAGAAACCCTAGCTGCGAACCCTCACCGGCCGGAGAAGGACCTCCGGTCATCTTCTCCGGCCACTGCAAATCTCCAAATGTTCCAGAAACTCACAAATCTTATACCAATCGAAAGCTGAAGTTACACAGAATGCAAATCCACACTAAGAATCAACACATCATGCATATATTCAGAGAATCGAACACAAACATTTTTGCCCTAGGTTTGGATCTACACCTCTAAGAGGTCTATCAACTAGCCAGATTGTTCATAGCTTCTAGTAAGCTTCAAAATCAACAAAAACAAGCTAAACTAAATGAAGTCGAAGCAATAAAAGTTGGAGAAATTAGAACCTAAAACTGATGAAACCTTGAATCTACAAGAATACCAGAGAGGAGCACTTGATCTTGAGCTTCCTGAGAGAAAAATAAATGCTCTGAATCCTTGGGATCTTAAAAACAGGTGGAGATTCAAAAATGCAATGAAGCTACACTTGGAGAATTGATGTTGATTCTACTTGTTCTTGCTTTAGTAACGCACTATTGATGATGATGATGATGAAACAAAGAGGAACTCGTGCAATGATAGAGAGTGCAGAGAGAATTTTCAGAGAGAAAGAATGAAAATGATTTGTGAAATGTAGCAAAATGAAGTCCTCTCTCAAGACCTGTGAGAGTTTTGCTTATATATGTTGAGTTAGGGTGTTAACTAGTGTGGTTGATAGTTGGAGATTAAGTTAACTGAGTTGGTTAAGTGAGTTTGAGTTAACTAACTGAGTCAAGTTAGTTAAGCTCAAGTTAGAGAGCTTAGTTATGGTGTGGAGAACTCATGGTAAGGATGTGAAATCAAATAATGTTGAGATTATGTTGTTGCTGCAGAAACTTGCAAGACAAGCTTGGTATTTCTTCTTTGGTGTATGGTAGTGTGGCATGTCATGTATGTGTGTAAGACCATGTTGGTTCAAATGAAGTAAAGAGTGGGGAGGTGTGTAAAGAGGCATGCGTGTGACTGTGTGAATCAACAACATCAATGTCATAACCTTCCAACTTTGGGCAACTTGATATCAATGAAAACATGGAGATTTGGTGATGAAATTCTTCATGTACAAGGCATGGAATGATGAGGTTCTTGATGTCATTAGAAAGAGGAGACATGGTAGAACACTTTTGTTGTTGGAATCCAATGGAATAGAGACTTGTAAGATGATAAAAAATAGCTTAGAACATCAAGGCATAAAACTGACTTTATGGGCGTGTGACCTGGTGCGTGCATGGCAACATGACTTGTAGAAAATTCAGAGTGAAACCATCAACTTTGGCCCCTCATAACTCCTTCATAACTTGTTCAGATGGAGAAATGTCTAACATCAAAGTTGAAGAGGACATGGAGATGAACGACTTTGATATTCAACATTTTTTCATTTGAAGCTTTATTCCATTAGAAAAATGGCTTGAAATTCGGCACACCAAGTGTTTGATGAAATTATGGCCTGGGGGCCTGAACTTGCCTTGCCATGACTTGGAATTTGCCTTGATTTTACCAAACTTTGATTGATCATAACTCCCTCAATTTTGATCCAATGGAAGAGTTCTTTATATGGATTTGAAGCTTAGAATATGATCTTTAATTGGCTCAACTTGGTCCTGAAGTTTGAAACTTTTATCTTAAAGAAAGGAAGCCTTAAAGTTTAGTGCCAAATGGTCCAAAACTTGCCATTTTTGGAAACCCTAAGTTTCTAAAAATGGCAACTTTGTACAATTCTTGATTTTTGATGATTCCTCCATCATTTCTTGATCAAATCTTGTCCAATGAACATATGTAACTTGAATTTCATGAATTTGATCTTAAAAAGTCAGGAGTTGACTTTTTTCACTGCACAGTTGACTTTTCCCCAAATTTCTTGATTCTCAAGCAACTGACCAATTGAACCTCTTCTGATATATCATCGAACTTGCAGTTATATTGGCCACTACATCATCGAACTCGACGACGGATATATCATGCAAAACATAGGCAGTGTTCAAGACCTTCAACAAGGCTGATATGTGCGTGGGTGAACTCATGAGTAAAGACAAGATTGAAATCCTCGAGGGAGTCTGCCCAGCTGATCCATAATTTTAAAGTCACTTTTCTCAATCAACTTTAAGAACTCTTGATCATCAAGTGTCTCTTTGCTCTTTGAAATATCTCCAGACGGAATAGTCGGCACTGGAACTGTAGCAGATGCCCCTTGTTGAACAACAGCGGTCACAAATGCAGGCGTTTCCTTGGGAGGAACAACAGTTGGAACTTGAACAAGCTTTGTAGTGACCTTCGGAGCGAACACCCATCCACTATGAGTCATACCTCCAACAGCTGTAACGTTTAAGATCTCAGATTCTGCAAACCTTATCTCTTGACCTCCAGAAAACACATTAGACCCATACCTCTAAGGTACCTCTTTAGAACTCTGATACGAAAACAGGTTTAGCGGGCAAACAACGATGGGTTGTACCTTCTTCTGCTTAGGGGATTCAGCAGGAACCTTTCTATAGACAATGATGAATGGCTCGATAGCAGTAACTTCCTCAACAGGTTTAGATCTGGCAAATTGGACTTCACCTCGGTTCATCAAAATCTGGACACAACTCTTCAGCCTTCGACACTTGTTAGGATTATCGTCACAAATCTGACACTCACCATGCAGTCCCTTCAACAGCCCATGTTCATTCAATCTCTTGAAAACCACAGTCATCGGGGTCTTTACCTCGTCGACATCCATGATCAATTCAGCCCTTGAGTTATCTTCAATCATGTTCACCGCAGGTCCACTGTGATCTGGCAACAGATTATTCTGAATGTTAGGTCCTTCCTCAGCGAAAGTCAAAATCTTCTTATCAATGAGTTCCTGAACTTTGGTTTTGAAAACAAAACAGTCCTTTGTCGCATGTCCTATGTATCCAGCGTGATAAGCACATGATGCATTTGGATTATGCTTCGGGCCAAATGGAGGAATTGCAGGAGCGATCTGTTTGGGAACGATTGCCCCTTGGTGAACCAAGTAAGGAAACAATTCAATGTATGACACCGAAATCCTATCAAAATTGGGACGCTTGCGATTTCCTTGATTGTTGTTGCTCTGACAGTTTTGATTCTGGTGACTTTTGTTGTTCTGTTGATTCTGTTGCTGATTTTGAGCATTCTGAACTGGTTGTTGCGGATGATACTGATATGGAGGTTGTTAATATTGTGCAGCAGCAATGTACGGATACGGGTAATATGGCATAGGTTCCATGAGAGCTTGATATTGAGGAGAAACTTGAGATGTCACAGCATTGGCTTAACTTTCCTTTTTCTTGGACTGAGTGTTCTGAGATTTTCTAGTGGCCAGCTGCTAGGAAGCAGCTCCAGGAATCTTTCCAGTCTTTAAACCGTTTTCAATCCGTTCACCAATTGTTACAATGTCAGCAAAGTTTGATGAAGAACTACCCACCATTTTCTCATAGTAGGAACCTTGCAATGTACCCATAAAGATGTCAACCAACTCTTTGTCAGAGAGAGCAGGTCGTACACGAGATGCCATCTCGCGCCATCTTTATGCATACTCCTTGAATGTTTCAGCTGAGTGCTGAGACTGATTCTGCAACTGCAATCTAGTAGGCGCCAGATCAAGATTGTATTTGTATTGTTTCAAGAATGCTTTAGACAAATCCCTCCAAGTACGGATCTTGCTGTGTTCCAAGCCCATGTACCAATCTATTGAAGCACCAGACAACCTATTTTGAAAACAATGAACAAGCAAGTCATCATTAAAAATATAGGATGCCATCTTCCTGCAGTACATAGTGATATGACTACGCGGGAAACTCAAACCTTTATACTTTGGCAGCTCAGGTAACTTGAATTTCTGCGGCAGCACAACATTCAGAGCCAAACACAAATCCTTGGCCTCCATGCCAAAAGCAGAAAACCCTTCAATAGCTCTGATACGGTTTTCCAACAACTTGTAGTCATCAGGTCTACTTTGATTAGTGGGCCTGACAAGAATATGAGGATTTGGCAGCTGAGATACGGCAGGAGCGTGCACTTGCGGAGCAGCAAACTGAGAAGGATACACCAAACCCGAATTAACCATCTGACCAGCATTCTGACCCATTTGAACACCAAACGGATAATTCGAAAGAGGTATCACAGCAACTGAGGAAGATGCCCTAGGATAGAACATTCCAGGATGAACATTCTGACCAGCAGTTTAAGCAGCTTGAGATGAAACCAGAACATGAATAGGAGGACCCCTATACACATGCTCTTCTTCATCAGGGGTTTCAATGTCAGCCAATCCGGAAGCTTGACGAGTCTGAACCTGAAGATTCTCAGGATCATCATTCTCCACTGGAGGTGGAATTGGAGTAGGCATGCCCCATGGATATGCAGCTGCATTCCCATTAGGCACGGGCGCAACAAATGGCTGATATGGTAGGAAGGTGTCACGATGAAAATTGGATACCATAGTTATTTGTTAACTAGGATCGCATTTTTAATGTCACCACCGTCTTTGATTTTATCCAAGGGAAGGGAGAAAGACCGAATACCCACAATGCAATGCAAATGCACTAAGATTCTAAGTTCGGGGGTTGGTTATACCTAGGGAAGGTGTTAGCATCCTAGATATCTGTAGTACTCTACAGGAACCTCTTGATTTATTTTATATTATCTGTTATTTGTTTGCTAAGGGTTTAAGGGTAAGTGATTTATTATTTTTATTCCTAAGTGTGCTCAACAAGATATCGCATCTTGTGCCTACATATCCTGTCAGGAGGGAATCAGAGCACTTGTAGTCCCTTATTAAGGATACTAAATGTGTTTTAAAGGTTTAGGAGAGAAGATGAGTCATCATCTTAAGAAAGACCACCACGCTTTTGAAAATGTTTAAATTTTGTGGGGTATGGGATTGTATGTCCCTTTCTTTGAGATGATTAACATCTAATTCTCTTGTGTGGAGAATTAGGTGGGCTAAAGTTTGATTTTAAATCAAAATTAAGGGGGGACTAACCTAGGAAATCTATCCTAAGTTATCTAATTGACTTATCTTAGGGTGTCAATTATGATGCAAATGATATGCACCATGCACAATAACATGGTTATCATGCATGGGGTTTTCCCTTGGATATTAATGCGATTAATTATATTATTTAGGCGAGTGTGCTAGCAGAGTGATGCTAGACTTGTGTCCAGTGATCGGTAGGTCGAATGCGATGCCCTGAGGCGATCGACTTACATGGGTAGAAAATTGGCTCGACGTTGGATCGAGGATTTTTTAATTTTTGAAAGGGGTTTAGACATGCAAGCAAGCATACATTCAAAAATAAAGGCATAGTAAACAGATAAACACGCAAGCGTACACTCGGACGCGAGAGATTCTAAGTGAGTTTGATTTACTAAAAGGAGTTAATTAAGTTAAGGTTAATTGAGAAAAAGTTAGAGGTTTATTATTATTTAGAAAAAAGATGATTTTATTATTTATTAATAAAAAGTTGATTTTAAGGTTCATTGATGAAAGTTAAAGGTTTTATTATTATTTTAAGATTACGCTTAATTTGAAAAAGGTTAAGGATATTCACTATAAAAGATTTTAATTATCCTAAAGTTCTTTATTTAAGTCTTAAAGTTACAAAAAACAAAAGAGTTTTTTTTTTTTTTATAAAAGAGTTTTAATATTATTATGTGGTAAATAAGAGTTTTTATTAAAAGGGTCCTTACTAATTAAAAAATGTTTTAACAGAATATTTAATTTGCTTAGTTATTTTTAATATTGTTAAGAGATATGGTACTAATTGTTATTATTAATAAAAAAAGTTAAAGGTTTTTTTTCATATTAATTAAAAAGGATTAATTTTAGTAAATAAATAAAGTTTCATTATTAAAAAGGTTTTACTAGTTTTGAAAAAAAGATTTTTAAATTATTAATATAAAAGAAACAGTTTTAAATTAAATTATAAAACTTAATTTTGATTATAAAAAGGTTTTCATCTTAATTATAAAAGGATTTTTAATTGCAATTATAAAAAGTTAATTGTAACTAAAAAAAAGGAAGAAAAACGAAAGAAAAAATAAAAAGAACCCGGAACCGAGAGAACATCATCGTCATTCTCTTTCTCGCTCTCAAAAACCTCTCTCGCTCTCTCACTCTCGCCGAAAATGAAATTGGGGTTAGAGAAAACCCCAACCGCCGTCGTTCTCCCCTCATCTCTTGATCTCTCGTCTCTCCGATCAAGCAAATCAAAACAACACAACCCCACCCCACGATTCCCAGCCCCATTCCATTATTTTTTATGGTGATTACATTTACAGGGCGATTTGCGAATAGAAGTAAAAGAAAAAGCAAAACGGCGACGGGAAACGCGATCTCCTCTGGGCCTCCTCTAAAGATGAGCCTTCCCTTCCCTTTTCTGATTGAATTCTTCTCCTTTCTGAACTCTGTGTGTGTATGTGTTGTTGATAACTTCCAATTCGCCTCTCCCACCTAGTGTGAATGATTTGATGCTCTGGTGTGTATCTTTGTATAAATTTTGAACTATGCTGATATGCTGTCATGTGCGAATGTTTGCTATTGTGCCTTACATGTGGATTGTTTCTGATGTCGAGTGCGTTGTTGTCTCCTCCTCCTTCAGCGTGAGAGTGATGGTTTTGCTTTGTGTTCGGGAACTTCCTGGTGTATGCGTGTGATTTTTCTTCGTCCTTTTTCTGATGCAATGATCCTCCTCTTATATAGGCCAATGATGTCTTTATTGCTGCATTGAAAACAAATCTCAATCTTTGTTCGATTTGATTTTGTATGATATTATGATGGTTTGATTTGGAAAGTTTGGACTTGGTGTTGTCTGCTGATATGATATACGAATTCAATGCTGATGATCTGGTTGCTGCCTATTTTGGAATGTTTGAATGATGCTGGCGATATCCTATGACATTGCCCTTCATTGTGATTAAAATGATGAAAATTCTTCTGATTCGATCTTCTAAACATATCTTCTTGATTCTTCTCTTCTTTCCTTTTCTGGCCTATGAGGACGTAAAAGGTAATCCAATTTTGCCTTGTCTGAGGCGCCTGGGTATTAACTACAATGAGATCCTTCTTTTCAATCTTTGATTTGGATTGAATGTCCTTACCATTTACGGGTTGACATGTTGTGGCTTGCTTGGACTGATTTGGGAATATTTGAATTTGTCTGAGGCTTGTGATACTTTGGGCAACTTTTGAATTCTTAGTGAATTTTTGGCATCTTTCAATCGTATTTGGAAAAAAGTTTTTCTTTTTTTTTTGGAAACAATTCAAAGGGTTTGTCTGTTGTGATTAATCATATTGGATGCATTGGAAATATGTTGGAGATGTGCTGACGTGGTACTTTGTATGCCCTGGCATAATTAATGGCCTTACTTCTGTTGGGTTCTAAAGGATACTCTTCCCATTATTGTTATTGTTGTCTTGCAATATTTGATGACTTCCCCCGTTTTTGTGATTTCTCCTTTTGCTGCCTTTAATTCCTCAATTGCCTTTAAGTTACAGCTCTTGTTCGCTGGTTATAGTTTTGAGCAATATTGGTACGATATATTTGGTTTTGTGGTTGCGTTAGAGCTTATTCTCCTACTGTTGCCCTTGGTTTGCTAAACCTTGCTGGTAGCTATTGAAGAAAGTTTGCTCTTGACAATGGCTGATGATTTGAACTCTTTGTGTGCATTTGACCTACTCTTGTTCTGAGGCCTAGAATTCACTCAATCCTTTCCTTTTGTCGCAACATGTTGGGTACGGTTTTGGAAATGTAATTTTATTGATGTCTGTTCTGGTTTGAGCGTTCAATACACTGATCTCCTTTGATTATTTTCCCTGATATGAGATTCGTGAACCTTTCTTCTTTGTGTTACTTGTACCTTGCTTGCTTGAAAATCTTCTCTTCATTATGGCTTGAACTGCTGCTGACATTATTGTCCTTGTTTTGGAATAGATTTCTAATTACCCTTTCCCTGCGCAGACACATTCTTTGGAGTAATTTCGGGGCATGACATCACCTTGGCATAAAGAGAGCTCTTGGAGGTTTCTTGGTGGCGCGTGACGAGGATTCATGAAGACTCTGTGAGGGTATGGGAATTAGGAACCTCCCTGTTAGCTTGTGATGACAACTTTTAGCATGATGCTTGTTTTGAATCATTAATATGGTCATAGTTTTTCGTATACGCCTTCTGCTTCTTATGGCATTGTTGTTTTTCAACTAGCATTGCATTACTTTCTTTGGTGACTGCTGTTTTAGTTCCCATTCAATGGCTCTCCGGGAGTTTCGAGATGAATGTAATCATATGCTTCCATATTCAAATGATGCTTTTATTTTTTGACAGTATTCAAATTTTCATTGCAGATCCAAGCTTATGGAAATGCTGGCTGAGATAGGCTTCAAAAGAGTATCATTTCATCGTAGGGCTTTAGAAGTAGTCTTTGGTCGAGAACTTGATGAAAACCAACCGGACCTCCCCTTTTAGTGGCGATTAGCAGCTTGTCACAAATAAGACAAAACCAAACGACTTAGTGAAACCACTCTTTGTCTTTGCTGCTAGATGATAGACATTAAGAATATTGGATTATTTGTGATGCCTTACTAACTTCTTTATTTGCTTACTCGTGTCCCTGCAGGATTGGGAAACCAACTCTTTACCGCTGTTTGGAGAAGAATTTCACTTGGTTGCAATGTGTTCACAGGACAATGACAGACTATGCCAGCTTGTGATATTGGTGATTGATTGACCAAAATTCGTCGCCCTTGTCTCGTGGTGTTATGGTAAGTGGATGACGTAACGAATTGTTTGTTTTATTGGCCCTTGGATACATCCACGATTAAGATTTAGAGCTGAGTCATGTACCGCGTGGAACATACATCCCTGAAGAATTTCCGAATAGTTCAAAATATTGTCAAGATTCTAATGCTATGCTTTTGCCATGTAGATGTAACTTTGTACCTGACCGGTGTGCGTACGCTTCTGACATGTTCCAAAGACGAACGTCTTTTGAGGTAAGACTTCTTTTACACGTAGCCTCGTCACATTTCTGGTCTAGAAGTGTTCCTATACATAAGATTTATTTCCTCATGTTTACCACGCTTGCCTCCCAAGCAAAGGTTCCAAATAAAGTTATAGTTGCTCCATGGTTAAGTAGATTGAACCGGACCTGTGGTATGATGTTGTTTGTCCATGACAGTTCGTCCGTTATTTTCATGATTCTCATGTTTGTTCTGTTGACAGGTTGTCATCCGGCACATTACTGTCAAGACCTTTGTTGGGTGCTCATCCCGTCATGCTGAGATACTGTAAGCAAGTAACTGCGGCTGAAAAAAAGTCGCGATGGCGGAACTCGTGATCACTAGGTCGTGCCGTACACTATAGTTGAAGGTGCTCTACATGTCGACTAGGTGCTGCCCTGAATTAGTATCTGCAGTAGTTCTCACTATCATAGCTAGTGATATATTCTTGGTAGTCGTGAAATGTATTGACATGCTAGGTGCTTCTAAACATGGTTCAGAGGTTGTGGTTTATCCACTGAGCATTGGAAGGCTTTATTCATGGTATAGTACAAGTGGTACGAGCTTATGCACTTCCTCGCCATGCCTCTTGACAACATACTTGTATTTAAGAAATATTAAGAGATGCAGTCAAAGCAATATCAGCTATTATTCTGTAATGTGTCTACGCATATCCTGCAATGAACTCATGTTGCTTTCTAGGCCCGCAAGTGGCATTGACCATGTTATTCCCGTGACAAATTTGAAGGGCGCTCCAACTTACACCTTTTGTAAAAGTATTAATGAGTTTGTATCGAAATTGAATTTGGTTTGTAACTCAAAACTCTTGTATTTAACTAATTCGGGCTTTATGTCCATTAATTGGTGAATCTTCAATATTGAAACGTGAATTACTCTATATCCTTGTATGTCCTCAGAAAGAAAGGCAATCTTGTGACCTTAAATTGAATTCTCATGCTTGAACCTTGTAACCATGAATAATAAACAAACCTTTTTTGAAATGATACATTAACCCCCCAATTCGAGATAATGTGAACCGATGATCCGAATGCGTTCAAAATCTAACAGAATTTAAGCTTACGATTAGGGCACCATCATCAAGAGACCCCTACACAAATCCTTTGAAGTGACAGTCCAAATATGACCCTTGGAAACGTCTTGAAGCATGGCTAACATTTCTAGATATTCCTCATGATCGCTTTAAAAATAAATTGGCCATCTTGAAAACATGAATAACCTTTGGAACCAAATGTGACTTAAAGCCTGGAATACAATCAGAAAAAGGCTTGAAGGCCATCAGAATGATGGTATAACTCTCCTGTACCTCCACAAGAGTCCGACACCATTTGCAAAGGGCTAGAATCCACATGAGCATAGATAACCTTTTAACCTTCTATAGCAAACCTGATTTCACAATGGCAAACAAACAAAGTCTAGAATAAAAGGGTTAGTTGCGCACGAAAGAACGACCTAATATGCTATGCAAGGAACAAGGCGGAGATCTCAGGGTTATAAAAATTGGGTGCGACAGAAGGCACTGCCATTGTTTACAATCTGAGGTGTGTAATTCAGAGGCATGCCCCAAGGAAAACCATCGGGCATCTTGTTCAAACCTGATTGAGGATTAATCGGATGAATAACAGACTGATTCAGAGGCTCAACTGGCACTTCAACAATAGCAGGAGAATGAACAACAACAAGAGTAGCCGTAAAAACAGGAGAAGGAGTCACAACAGGAGTGATAACAGTTGCATCAGTAGTGGTTGCAACAATAGTGGCAGCAGCAGCGGCGTCCGTTTGAGTACGAAGGAGTTCCATAATGACATCCATGTTCATCTGAAACTGATCCATACGACCTTGGAATTGAGCCAGAGTTTCCTTATAAGCAGCGTTCTCAGCTTCGAAGTCAGCCATGATTTTGGATTTGTTTGAGCGAGTAAAATACCGATGTTGAGTCGTCGTCTTGCTACAAGGAAGGCGGACAAGGGTGAGCTACGGTTTCGGATGAAGGGACGTGCATATGTGTGCAAATGAATGTATGCTATGCATGCAAAAATAAAGTTTTAAATTCCAGGAATTCTTAAACTTATCTTTGTTGACAATAATCATAAAGCATACAAATAAAGGTGCGAAAGATAAAATAGGCAAGCAAGTTCATTCATTCATTCAACAATAAAAGAAAGAAGTACGAGTCAAGCACACATCAAATATCTGCCTTTTGGGCTACAATAAAATCCACATGGATTCTATCAAATACCACCCTACAAACAGACAAGAAGTGGAAAACAGCCCAAGGAAGCTGGTGTGGCAATACATCATCATATGGATCCCTCAAAAACCCAAGTAGGTCCTCCAATGCATGCTCAGTAAATCTGGCTAGACGGCCATGTCTCTCACTCCAATACTTCGCATCCTTCATGAGGTTGCGCAACAAAGAATGGTTGGGTCCCTGAAGCGAATCCTGAAGAAAGGCCTCTTTCTGATCCAAGAGGTTTTGCAGATGACGGCTTTGATGCTCCCAATAAGTGCTCTCTATGTTGAGCTGACTAATCTGCTCTCAACTCTGATGTGCTTGATCCTGCAACTTCTGAATCTCATCGAAGACTTTATCGAGCTGGGCTTGACATTGAGAAAAGTCCTTTGCTAACTGATTCGCACGATCTTACTCGCTTTTCCACTTTGTATTATACTCGGATAACTTCCCTCGAAGCTATTTAAGTTGCTTTTTGTAGATCAACTCATCCTTGTAGGTTTGATACTGGATATCGGTGAGTTGTCTCTTTTTTGAAGTAAGTCCCTCATAGGTGCTCTTCAAAGCATCACCCACTTTCCTACGCTTGTTCTGTTCAACTTCCACCTCTTTGAGCATGCGCTCGCGCTTTTGGTGGAGCTCAATCTGTAGGTTATCCTTCTCGAAAGTGACTTTATCAAGGTTGAGATGAAGATCAGCATTCTCCTTCTTCAACTTCTCAATAATCAGCTTGAGCTGGTCGACCTCAGATGGAGGAACAATGGCAAGTTCAGGAGGCTTGGCATTCATGGAAGGCTCGGGAGAAAATGGCAACAAGAACTCTTTAACGCATTCTTTGACCCAAAGTGTGTAAGCTTCCTTGGCTACGCAATTCTTCTTACCCAAATCGGCTCTTCCTTCGAGGTGAATCTTAGTCCAAGCGGTACTAAATCTCTTCAGTAAACCCACGTCATCAACCCCTTCATGAAAGATGAACTCTTCCACTACCTCAGGATCAGGCTTAGCAACCATAGGATATCCCAACTGTCGGAAGGAAAGTCTCAGATTGTAGTTAATTCCACCCTTTGTACCTAAGAGAGGCACATTAGAGAATTTCCCACAATGAAGAATGATCTTAATATCGTCGAAGACTTGAGAATACCAAGAAATGTCATCAGCAGTAAGAGACATGATTCGTTGAGACCACTTGAGATTACCCTTACTCTCAACAAAGGGACCCTTCTGTGGAAGGTGAGACATGAACCATCTGTACAGCAGAGGAGCACAACAGGCAATGGTTCCCTTCTTCTTTTCATTCCTCGAATGAATAAAATGGTAGGTATCAGGAAGAAGTGTTGGAACAGGGTTCTTGGACAAGAAGATACAGATGGCATCCTGATCTACGAAATCCTCCATGTTCGGAAACAAGACAATCCCATATATTAGCAAAGCAAGAACGGCGTTGAAAGCCTTCCAATTTCCATCCTTAGCAAAAGAAGTGGCCTTGTCAACCAAGAATTTCGAAGCAAACCATCGAATACCTTTCCCTTTGGTCTTGAGATTATCCTCCACATCCTTCTTACTAATGCAAAGTGCATCAGCAATAAGAGGAAATTTCGGACAACCACTGGTGTAGACATAAGGAACCTGCTTCTTGATCTCATCCCCTAGAATATAAGCATACTCCTCGAGTGTAGGTGCTAGCTGATAATCCTGAAATGTGAAGCACCTATATGGCGGATCATAGAACTGAACTAGAGTATGAATGACAGTGTTGTTCACTTCATTATTGAGGATGGACAATAAATTACCATAGGTATCCCTGAAAATCCCTCTGTTATCTTCAACCACACGGGATGCTAGACCTCTCAAAATACCCAGCTTAGGCTCCACAAACTTGTAACTGAAAATGCCTCGGCAACCAGGATTCATCTCTATGATAATGCCAACAAAGAATAAGCCTTCGAAAACCTGGAAATGCACATGAAAAAATTAATTTACATGATGAAATGATATGCAAAACAAGCAATAGGAAGCCAACACTGTCTGAACAATCAAATCTGAACAATCCGGATATCTGTATATAATTTTGTGTCGGTGCCACATAGTCTGATGTGTGTGCAAAATCTGGCGTGTGTGAGAGAACAAAGGTATGAAGTGGCTTGGTTTCCTGCAAAAACCTATCCCCCTCACAGGTTTGATCTAAAAGAAGGCTACTAACCCAAGGGTGCAAGTATTCGAACCAAGAAAAGGTTGCCAACTGCTGGGGATTAGATTTTAATAGAAGAACTATAATTAACCGAGAAGGAAACAAGTGATTAACCAAGAGAAGGTGATTAACTCAAAAGGGATCAGTGTTTTAACAGACTGTCTGTGGTTAACTGGAAAAAATGAGCGATTAACCAAGAGAAGGTGATTAACTCAAAAGGCTCAGCATTTTTACAGATAGGCTGTGGTTAACTGAAAAGATGGGTGATTAGCCCAATAGGAATTCAGTGTGTTAACAGATAGACTGTGGTTAACTGAGAAGGAGTGCAAATTGGTGTTTTAATTGACAGGCAGTGGTTAACCAAACAAATGGAGAAGGACCAAAAGAAGGTTGCGAACTCCTGTGGATACGATTGTAACAGGAATACTGTGTTTAACCAAAGAAGAAGGAATTGAGACTCTTTAGGGGAATAAAGAAGCAATGATTGACTGTAAGAAAAGAACAGGGTATTGAAACAAAGAGAACTTGCTACATCAAGGGGCAATGATCTTAACCAAGAAGGTGATCGACCAAAAGAGAGAGAGATTGAAAGAGATAGGAGTGATCAAGGATCGACTTGACTGGGGAAGAAGGTACACTACCGCCTAGAGATAGAGGCGACTAAGCCAAGCACAGGGTCATTCGTCCCCTACCTGAAGTAGTCAGAATGAGAGTAGGAATTCTCCCTTCTCATTCCTTCTCTAACACACAGGAAACGGACAGCATAAAAGCTCCAAGTTGTACCGTGCTCCCGCATCGCGCAAAACTCCAACTCAGCCGGGGACCAAGAGAAAGCAAGTTCTAAAGGAAGCCTAAAGAGAATCGCCAAAGGGTGAGATCAATAATCGAAACTAGGTTTCGATTGATTAATCAAAAGGGAGGAACCTGCTAACGATTTTCCAAATGAATGGAAAATTATTAAAGAACAAGGTGTATTATTGATTGTATAAGATTAAGCTTATTCTTTTGAGAATAAACTTAATGCTAACATGTAAAGAAATGTGCAAAACAGCGCCCAATGATCATCAAAATGCAACACAAAATCATGTTATTAATAGAACAAAGTTATGAAAGAATGATTATGTTCATACAATGCCAAGAATATGAACAAATTGAATAATCGAAAATGTGCATCAAAAGTTCATGAATATGCTTCAAACAGAAGTGAAATGACACTTAAAACATCCATAAAAATCAAGCATATCAATCCATGGAAGTTAGAGGAAGAAAGCATGGCAAACACACTTGAAAAAAGCATGAAAATGGCCTTCTGTTACAGTGGTAACCAGTTACTCACCATAGGGTAACCGGTTACTTGCTTGCAAATTGCGTTTTTTGGTGAAAAATACACTGAGTAACCGGTTACTCACCATTTGGTAACCGGTTACCACTGTGACATCGGCAAAGAACAGTTGTTGAAAAAGCACTTTTAGCCTTTAAATCACTTATTTAAACTAACACATGCTAAGGTATGGCTTTGTGCATGAAAATCAAGCTTGCAAACAGCAAATAAGAAGTGATGAAATCAATTAACACATCAAGATCATGGATCAAATAATGCAAAAATCAAATCACATAAAGAAAGTATCGAAACTACATCGCGAATGATACAAAAATGTTCGAAACAGTAAAATTAGTGAGATCTACCCACCTACAAGCCGAAGATTTAGCTTGGTGATTGTTGCAAAGTGATCTTGATGAAGATAAACAAAGAAAACCAGAGGAATCTTCAATTAGAGCCGAATCGTACCGAAACCGAGCAAATTGCGACAAAGCTCCGAAATACGAATTCAAACCGTTGAAACTTGAAGAAGACACTTGAGATGAATCCAAAAGCCAATAGAACTCCAGCAACACAAGTATAATTGCAATGTGATGACGGTTAAGCTCAAGAAATAATCACTTCCAATGTAGAAGTGATTAATCTTTAATGGAGAAGAGCTATGGTGAGGTTTGGGAAGAAAATTGAGATGAAGATAAAGAAGTTGCAGAAAAAATTCAGAGAGAATGTGAGAGAATTGAGAGTGAAATGTGGGAGATTTGTGTGAAATGGTTGAGAGTGATTGGTCCCCTTGAAAAATGAGTGAAGCTTTGTTTATATAGACTTTTTGGTTTGGAGTGTGAGAGGTTTGGAATTTGGTTTGGACTTAGCTTTGGGTGGTTTGGAACTAGGCTAGGAGTTAGTTAGGCATGACTCACTGAGTCAAGCTGTTAATTCGGTTAGTTAGGATCAACTCGGTAACAATCCCAATGTAAACTCCAACATCCAAAGGTTGACATGCTTGGAAATCAAGGAACATGGTGCACTTAATTTAGAGTGAAGCATTAAAATAAATGCACTTGGAATGTCTTGAATAGTCTTGAAATGTCTAAAGATGTCTAAAATATTCCACATGCTGCTACAACACTATAGAACCAAAGACCAAAGAGTGTACACAACTGCTGTCCCAAAAAATGCATCTGGAATTGTAACTTTGTACAGAGTAACCGATTACTGACCATAGGATAACCGGTTACTTCAACCAATTTTGCCCAAATTTGCTTAGGAAATGATACTGAAGTCCCGATTTCCACCTCTTGTTTTGATGAATAAACATGGAAACCTTTATTTTGAGCTTGATTTGATGATGTGATGACCTTGTGAGGATTCAATTAATCGAGATTGAAAAACCTGAAAATCCTGCAACAAGAAACACATAGAGAAAAGTGTGAGTGCTTATGTCAGCGATGCGAATGTTTGTGCTTATGCAAAAGGCACAAAAGAGGGAGGTCAAATTTCGGGTTACGACACTGCTGAACAAAAGTTACCCCAAGATCTCTGAAAGTGCTAATCTTTGTACGGTTTAAACCCTTGTACCATTTGAGTGTGGCACCGGTTAAATTGTCTTGGAAGTAGTGGATTAGTAGTTGTTGGTTTTTGGTCTGGGTAGACATTTTTCGGGTGTACATTACCAAGTGACTTTGTGGGAAAGAGTTACCTTTGTATTTTTCAAAGTCAGGCACTTTGAATTTGTGCGGTATCTTTACATTAGGGACCAAACAGAGGTCGGCGGCGTCCTTGCCAAACAAGTTATGTCCGCGAATGGCATGCAATTCTTTCTGCATTTCCAAGAATTGTTCTTGGAATTCATTCATTCTTTCGTATACTTCTTCATTTCTGCCAGAAACGACCTGCAGAATCTGTTCCTCTGGGATAGTATGTATCACAGGTTGTGGTATAGAGATTATGACGGTAACTCTTGGCGCTTCAGTGACCTGAAGTTTGTAACCTTCAGGTACATAAGTCTCTGTTGTAACCCTTGCGTCTTCGTTTTCCTGAAGTTTGTAACCTTCAGGTCTGGAGGTTCCTGCTATAGCCTCTAGGTCTTCAGTGACCGGAGGTATATATCCTTCAGGTACAAAATTGAAAGACATGCCCTAGGGAAAACCTTTAGGCATGTTATACTGAGGATAACTGCCAGGTGTCTCAAATGCTGGTGTAGACATAATCTCTGAGATCGCATTCCTTTGAGGTGGTTGATCCTGAGCTGTTGCCAAGGATTCAATCATGTTGTGGAGTTTCTCCAAACTTTCCTTCAGAGCATTGATTTCCTCTCTTAGCTCTCTGTTCTCTTCCTTGAGATCGTCCATTTTCTTTTGCCGATTGGCCCGAGTATTGTATGAATGAGACAGTTTGACTCTAAAGTGTGAAACATGTGTGAGACTCAATGACAAAGATGTGTTATGTAAGAATGATGAATGACATGCAAAGAATGAGAGTGATCTTTTTGTTTTGTTTTCAAAAGAACTTTTTAACAATTATGTTGCAAATATCATACAGCGGTGGAAACCTTTTTATTGAATTCAAAGGATTGCAGTATCTTACAGGGAAAAGTACATTATTTTACAAAGTATGAGAAGGAAATTTTTCACTTCTTTGATTGGGCCCCTTCAATCGTTGTTGGGTCTATGATCATTTGCCATGTGAATGGAGAGAGCAAATTTCTTCATTCCTCTTGGCTTTCTATAGCATGCTGCTCTAATATCTCAATCTGAGCATCCTTTTCTTTCAAAAGCTCTTGGATTTTTGTGCATTCCAAGCTGATAATCTGGTACTTGTTCTTCCAAGAGTTCTTCTCGCGTTGGACCTTGTTGAAGGCAACCTGAAGTTTTTCCGTATCGGACATGAAATAGAGAACAAACTCCTTTAAGGGAAAAACTTCTTGACAAGGGTAAGGCATCTTCAATTTGATGGCTCTGGTTTACACCCATCGGAGGTAAGGCTCTGTAGAGATGCAATTTGGCCTTCCTAAGAACTATCTTCCCTTCCTATGAACATGTTGTCAGGCATGCACAATTTCTTTCTTTAGTGCTCTGTTATTTTCTCCTTCCTTGAAGAAAAGACCTTCCAGATGACTGTCATGTGGTACATTCTTCATCGGGTATCCAAGTTGACGACGAGCTAAAATTGGATGATAATTGATCCCTCCTTTAGTACCAATGAGAGGTACATTGGGAAAATTTACACATTTGTCGATGGATTTTATTCCATCATAGATCTGATTGTACCAATCTATGTCAAAATGAGTGAGAGACATAATCTTCTGCGACCATCGCATACCACTCTTGAGATCCCAAAAAACAGCAGACTTGGGTAAGTGAGAAATAAACCATTTGTAGAGTAACGGTACACAACATGTGATCATCCCTCCATAGTACACATTTCTTAAATGTACTGAATGATAAGCATCTGCGAGCAAAGTTTGGACTAGATTCCCAATTAAGAATATCTTGAAAGCATTAATATTGACGAAGTTGTCAATGTTGGGAAAGAGAAATAACCCATATATGAGCAGAACAAAGACATCCTCGAAAGCAATTATGTTTCCTATGCTGGCAAAGTATAGGGCTTTCTCCATCAGAAATTTTGCTGGTAAACCCTGGATTCCTCCCTTAGTGGTCATGTGAGTTTTGATATCTGGCTCTTCCAAAGAGGTAGCTCTTGCAATGGCTTGTTCTTTTGGAATTCCTTCCAGTCCAGAAAATGGATCTTGAGCAGTGATAGGTAAATCAATCAGATGAGAGTACTCTTCCACTGTAGGTGTAAGCTGATAATCTAGAAATGTGAAGCAGTGGCATACTGGATCATAGAACTTAACCAATGTAGACAGGACTCCTTCCACCATGTTGACCTTCAAAAGGGGCAACAGTCCTCTGTGCTTAGCTCTGAAAGCCTCAGGATTAGTAGTCATCCTATCCAAATTTCTTAGGTCTTCCAGTTTTGGAATTTTGAAGGTGTACTTGTGCGTTTTTCTTCTACCGAAATCCACGACCTCTGATATTTGCAACGATTGTTTTAGTTTCTTTTGAAAAAGATTTTTATTTTGAAAAAAAAAGTTTTTTTTGAATGAAATGCATGGATGCATGAATGCATCAAACAAAAACATTTGAGAACATAGGTTTAGGGGTTCATCGTCACGAGCATGGAGTCATGGATCTACCCATCCCCAAGGTGTGTACTAGGGTTCAATTTTTGTACCTGTAGAACGGGTTCTAACAAAGGTTCCCAAAATCATTGACCATTCTTAAGAATATTGACAGCAAATCGACTGACTCATGAGAGCTGTAATATCCCCAAGATGAATCTCATTTGAGTGTAGTATCACATATCAACTATTCTTGATAGTTACTACACTACGTCTTAACAAAGGTTAAGTGGGTACAAGTCTACTAATCCTCAGTTTCAAGGGTGCCTAGAGGAAAAAGTAATGTTTTCACGACTTGCTCGTTCAACATCAGTAATTCCAAAAGGGTACTTCCACTGATTCGGTGGACTTTCAGGTTAGTTTGGTCGGGACTCACTCCCTATAAGCCTTCCTGAATCTTCCACCACTTATCTTAATGTGCTCTCGGACTCACCACATGTGTATTAATCACATTCCCAGGTAACAGTAATTTAAACAAGTATAGCAGATAAACAAATAGTATGGCAGCAAATGATATAAAATGAGAATGCAAATAAAAAATAGCAGAAAAATAAATGTAATGCAATGCCTAAACCTCTTATGAAATCTAGACAGATAAGATAATCCCCAGCAGAGTCGCCATTTTTCTGAAGCTCCGGTTTTAGTGTTGCTACCACTACCGCTTTTAACACTACTTTCTAATTTCAGTATTTATCCTATGAAGCTTAAAAGGAAGGGGAAGATATTTTAAACTAACCCTGCGTGCAAATGTTTTCTTTAACAAATACGAAGAGATCGGGGATCGGGGTTTGGTTATACAAAGGGAAGCTATTAACACCCAGAGTGTCTATAGTAATATATAGGAACCTCCATTTACACGTATTTTCTACTGCTTTAAGTGCCTTCTTAAGTCTATCTATTGTTGATTAGGGAAAGTTTCTTCTTTGTGAGGGCTGAGGAAATGTTTTTGTTGTTTTTGAGTTTTCTATTGTTTTTGGGAAGGTACTGGACCTAAGGTTTTTGATTAGTGCGCTCGCTAAGATTTCCCAATCTTATGCCTACATATTCCTGTAAAGAGATTCGGGGAAATCAGAGCGTTCGTAATTTGGTGTCTTGTTCAAAGCCCAAGATTGAAGCTAAAAGAGTATTTGTGTCTTGTTCAAAGCCCAAGATTGAAGCTAAAGGAGTATTTGTGTCTTGTTCAAAGCCCAAGATTGAAGCTAAAGGAGTATTTGTGTCCTGTTCAAAGCCCAAGATTGAAGTTAAAGGTTGACTAAGAGAGAATTTGTCATCTCTAAAGGGAGATATCTCACATATTCATCACAAATGTTGAGTAATTAGTTATAAGGGAAGTTACTTTAACTGGGATGTATGGAATCTAGCAAGGCCATATCTTCCTTTATAAGAGAAATGTCATGAAGGAAGAAGCTTTAACTCAGTGTAGAGCAATGCCACTTTTTCCTTTATGAATCTTTCATGCTAAGAGAGGGATATTAGCTTGGATGTGTAGAATCCAGAGGCTTGCCACTTACATCAGTTTGATGAAAAAGATAAATTTTAGCCATGATAAGGGATGGACTCCAGCTTGGATTTTGAATCAACAAGTGTGCCACTTACATCAATTATCTGGAAAAAAGGGGATTGATTGTTTGCTTTGATATGTGATGTATAGAGGGGATATTTTCCTATAGAGAGGACTCAAATTCTCATCTGTGGGGATGATGAGTTTTGTGCCTTGATCAAATCCCAAGGTTGAAGCTTTAAAAAAAATTGGGGATTGAATCCACTGGAGATGTTTTATTTTGTGTCTTGTGTAACGCCCTAAATTTCGTAAAAATATTTAATTTATTTATTTAAATATTATGTTCGTGAATTTCGGTGATTTGTGTGGATGTTGGTGATTTTATGAAGTTTTAGGTTATTTAATTAAATAATAGCATATGTTATGGAATATGATGTATTATTATTTAAATTAAATAATATTAGAGGAATTAAGGGTGAAGTGGACAATTGAGGAGAATTAGTGGGGTTAAGATGGGAATAGCACATTTAGGGGTATTTTAAGAGAGAATAGTGAAAGGAACTCATTATTCGTATTTTCTTGAGGAAGAGGACAAGGTGCTCTGAAGAACAAGTGAGAGGGAGGCTAGGGCATAGAAGATTTCCGGCGAAACATCGAGAGAAGATAGAAAGAAGAAAAACTCTAAGGTATGGGGAGTATTGCTTTACAATATTTGTTATATAAAGATTATGTGTTGTGGGTAATTGGGGTTTTGTGGGGAAAACCTAGGAATTGAGGTTAGGGATGATGAATTGTGATGATTTACTATGTGATGATTGTTGTTATTGATGCATACATGATAGTTATAGGTTATAATAACGTAATCTGTGATGATCTGAGGAAAAATATGGGTTTTGGAGTGTGGAATCATAGATGGGGAAGTTCTGTTATCGCAGGGGTTTTCTGCAGAAATCGCAGAGCCCGCTTAGCGCGGTTTGAAGAAATTTCGCATCTCCGAGGCAGTGAGTAGCGCACTTAGCGCGGGTGGGGCGCGCTTAGCGCGACCTGGAACTGAAAATATTATTTTTTTTATTGAATTAAAATTCATGAAAAATATATGTCTTGTGTTATATTGATGGTGCGATGTTGCGGTGAATTTCTGCTATGTGTTGACGTGTTATATGTGATGAAAATGATGTTTTGATGATTATATGATGATGTGACGTTATTGATGCTTATTAGATGTTTGTATGTGATGTTTGATGACAAAATGATGACGTGAAGTACCATGAGTACATTGATGATTATGAGATGACGATTCATGATGCTTTGATGATTAAATGACGATATGGATAACATGATATTTGATGAATGATGATGCACTTAATAACTTTTGTTGATGATGATGATTATGACGTTGTGCATCATGCATTCATAGCATGTAGACTTTGGTATATTGATGATGTTAGGACTTCGGTCCAGTGACGATGATAGGACTTCGATCTAGTGACGATTTAGGACTTCGGTCCAGTGGTGGATTCAATCGCATTGTGCGGATTGGAGTATTTTGTGACGTGCTCCCTTGTGGAGGGTTGATGGCCTAGTGTCCATTATTATGACAATTTGGTACCACATGCATTTTATGACGTTGCATTTCATCCTTGGTGGCATTGCATAATTGCATATGAGTGATATTGGTGATGTGTTGTTTTATGTGATGCTTTATATGACGTTTAGGGTGAGAAGCTGTAGTATGTGATGAAAATAACTGTTTCCTGTTGATGTCTTTTATTTAAATGATTTATATTGAATTGTGATTACTCACCCTGCCTGTTTGAATGTTGCCTCCACGTGGGTAACATGCAGGTGATCAGGTTTAGCCGTGGACGTTTTCGAGGACTTGAAGTTTATTTTCTTTGGTCGATTTATAGGGTATTGCTCTGATAGTGTAACATCAGGTTGGGGTCCTTTGAGTCGAACTATGTTGTTTCTTTATTTTGGTGTTATTTGACGATGTGGTTTTATTTGAATTATTATGACGTTTGTTGAAAACCGTTTTAATTGGAAGTTTTGAATTCTGATTCCATGTGAAGGCTTTTAATTTAATTTTGATGGAAGTCCCTTGGTGTATAGGGCAATTGTGTTATTTTGAGTTTATTGAGAAATGTTCACCCTTTGAGGTGATTATTACTCTGATATGTTGTGTTTTTTGCCATGTTTATTCGTGGGGTAGAAAAGGGTGTTACATTAGTGGTATCAGAGCAGGTCGGTCCGTCCGGCCAGGTTTTTACTTGATGTTTATCCCTGTCAGTCGACGAGTGTGTGTACACTGTCGATGTTTTAGTTCTTCTAATCTTGTTGGTGGTGTACAGGATGGCTGGAAGAAATGATCGTGCAATTGCTGATGTGTTGGAATCGGTTGCTAATGTGGTGGCGCAACTGAATCCAAATGGTGGAGCTCATGATGAGTTTCGAGCTTTGGGTAAGTTTCAGAGAAACAATCCACCGACTTTTGTGGGTACGCATGATCCAGCAAGTGCACACAAGTGGCTGAAGGCGATCGAGAAGATTTTATGAGTGATGGGGTATTCTGATGAGCAACAGGTTTAGTTTGGAACGCATATGCTGGAAGAAGAGGCTGAGGACTGGTGGGATAATACCCGCCAGAGACTCACAGATGTTGGTACTGTGATAACTTGGGCTGTGTTTAAGCAGGAGTTTTTGGGCAAGTATTTCCCAGAGGATGCTCGTGGCAAGAGAGAAGTGGAATTCCTTGAGCTGAAACAAGGAGATATGACTGTGGCAGAGTATGCCGCAAAGTTTGAGAAGTTGGTGAAGTTTTGTCCGCACTACAATCGTGCTGATGCAGAGATGTCTAAGTGTCTCAAGTTTGAGAATGGGATGAGACCAGAGATTAAGCAGGGTATTGGGTATCAGCAGATCCGCAGGTATGCTGAGTTAGTTGACAAGAGCAGAATCTACGATGAGGATAGCCGAGCTCGATCTGCTCACTACAAGCAGTTGAGTGAGAAGAAAGGGAAGTATACGGGTAAGCCTTATACTACTTTAGCTGACAAAGGGAAACAAAAGGCTTCAGATGGGAAAAATACGAGTGGGGGAGCAGTTCCCGCTTCTGGAAAGTGTCATAAGTGTGGCGAGCAAGGTCACCGTGTTGATGTGTGCACCAAAAATGTGATGAGGTGCTATAGATGCGGTAAGAAAGGTCATCGAGCTACTGATTGCAAAGATGAAGGTCCGACCTGTTTCAATTATGGTGAGAAAGGTCATATCAGTACTCAATGCCAGAAGCCGAAGAAGGCTGCGACCAATGCCCAAACCATTGGCAGGGTGTTTGGTTTGAGTGGTGCCGAAGTGCCAGAGAAGGACAACCTGATTCGAGGTACTTGTCTTATTAATAATATCGAGTTGGTTGCTATTATTGATACTGGTGCTACTCATTCTTTTATCTTGCTTGAATGTGCTAATAGATTGGGTTTGAAGTTATCTGATATGAATGGTAATATGGTAATAGAAACTCCAGCTAATGGTTCTATTACTACTACCCTTGTGTGTTTAAGATGTCCTGTGATGATTTTTGAGAAGAGCTTTGTGATGAATTTGGTGTGCTTACCCTTGCACCAAATTGATGTGATCTTTGGAATGAACTAGTTGGAGTTCAACCATGTTCATATAAATTTTTATACCAAAACTGTAGAGTTTCCCGAGTTTGATGATAGCGGGGAGTTGATGTTCTTGTTGGCTAAGCAAGTAGACGAGCTGATGGAAGACGAAGCGTTGGTGTTTGCCATGTTTGCATCATTGCAAATTGATCGTGAAGCTGTGAGTGTGAAGTTGCCGGTTGTCTGTGAATTCCCAGAAGTGTTTCCAGATGACATCAATGATTTGCCTCCAGAGCGTGAGGTAGAGTTTGCAGTGGACTTAATACCAGGTACGAGTCCAGTGTCGATGGCTCCTTATCGGATGTCAGCCTCTGAGCTAAGTGAATTGAAGAAATAACTGGAAGAATCGCTTGAGAAGAAGTTTGTTCGACCAAGTGTTTCTCCGTGAGGTGCTCCTGTGTTGTTAGTGAAGAAGAAGGATGGAAGTATGAGGTTGTGTGTTGATTATCGGCAGCTAAATAAGGTGACTATCAAGAATAAGTATCCGCTACCGAGAATCGATGATTTGATGGATCAGCTAGTAGGTGCCTGAGTGTTCAGCAAGATAGATTTGAGGCCGGGTTATCATCAGATCCGAGTTAAGCCTGATGATATTCCGAAGACGGCTTTCAGAATGAGATATGGACACTATGAATACACTGTGATGCCGTTTGGTGTATCTAATGCACCTGGTGTGTTCATGGAGTACATGAATCGGATTTTCCATGAGTATTTGGATAAGTTTGTGGTGGTGTTTATCGATGATATCTTCATATATTCTAGATCCGAAGAAGAGCATGCTGAGCATTTGAGGTCTGTATTGCAAGTGTTGAAAGAGAAGAAGTTGTATGCAAAGCTGTCGAAGTGTGAATTCTGGTTGAAGGATGTGAGTTTCCTTGGCCATGTGATTTCAAGTGGTGTTGTTGTTGTTGATCCTTCTAAGATTGATGTCGTGTTACAGTGGGAGACTCCGAAGTCTGCTACTGAGATACGAAGTTTTCTGGGATTAGCGGGTTATTACCGCAAGTTTATTGAAGGCTTTTCTAAGTTGGCATTACCTTTGACTCAGTTGACTCGAAAAGGTCAAGCGTTTGTATGGGATGTAGCTTGTGAAGAGAGTTTTATGGAATTGAAGAAGAGATTGACTACTGCTTCAGTGTTGATTTTACCTAATCCGAGCGAATCTTTTGTGGTGTATTGTGATGCATCGAAGATGGGCCTTGGTGGAGTATTGATGCCGAATGGACAAGTTGTTGCCTATGCTTTGACACAATTGTGAGTTCATGAGAGGAATTATCCTACCCATGACTTGGAATTAGCTGTTGTGGTGTTTGTGTTGAAGATTTGGAGACATGATTTGTTTGGCTCTAAATTTGAAGTGTTTAGTGATCATAAGAGTCTGAAGTACTTGTTTGATCAGAAGGAATTGAATATGAGGCAGAGGAGGTGGTTAGAGCTGTTGAAGGATTTCGATTTTGATTTGAGTTATCATCCGGGAAAAGCAAATGTAGTGGCTGATGCATTGAGCAGAAAGTCATTGCATATATTGATGCTTATGGTGAAAGAGTTGGAATTAATTGAGCAATTCAGAGATTTGAGTTTGGTGTGTGAAGCGACTCCTGACAGTGTGAAGTTGGGAATGTTGAAGTTGACTAGCAATATTCTGGAAGAAATCAGAGTGGGACAACAATCTGATTTAAAGTTGGTTGACCAATTGACTTTAATCAACCAAGGTAACGGAGGAGATTTCTGAATTGACGAGAATGGTGTAATGATGTTCAGAGACAGGGTGTGTGTCCCAGATATTAAGAAGAGCATTCTTGAAGAAGGACATCGAAGTAGGTTGAGCATTCATCCCGGTGCTACGAAGATGTACCAGGATCTGAAGAAGTTATTTTGGTGGCCAAGTATGAAGAAGGATGTTGTAGAGTTTGTTTATGCGTGTTTGACTTGCCAGAAGTCGAAAGTCGAGCATCAGAAGCCTTTAGGTATGATGCAGCCGTTGAGGATTCCAAAATGGAAATGGGATAGTATTTCCATGGATTTTGTGGTGGGATTGCCGAAGACTGCTAAGGGAAATGATTCAATTTGGGTGATCGTGGATAGATTAACTAAGTCGGCTCATTTCTTACCGATGAAGATTAATCATTCCATGCAGAAGTTAGCCGAGATGTACATTGAGGAGATTGTGAAGTTACATGGGGTACCTTCCAGTATTGTGTCGGATTGAGATCCGAGGTTTACATCGAGATTTTGGAAGAGTTTGCAAGATGCTTTGGGTACTAAGTTGAGGATGAGTTCTGCCTACCATCCGCAGACGGACGGTCAGACAGAAATGACTATCCAATCTTTAGAAGATTTGCTGAGGGCTTGTGTGTTGGATCATGGAGGATCGTGGGATAGCCATTTGCCATTGATTGAGTTCACGTACAATAATAGTTTTCATGCTAGTATTGGAATGGCGCCTTATGAAGTTTTGTATGGGAGAAGGTGTAGGACTCCGTTGTGTTGGTATGAGTCGGGCGAGAGTGTTGTACTCAGACCTGAAATTGTGCAAGAGACGACCGAGAAGATTAAGAAGATCCAATAAAGAATGAAAGCTTCGCATAGTCGTTAGAAGAGTTACCATGATAAGAGGAGGAAAGCACTTGAATTCCAAGAGGGAGATCACGTGTTTCTGAGAGTGACGCCAGTGACTGGTGTGGGTCGAGCTTTGAAGTCTAGGAAGCTCACTCCACGTTTTGTTGGTCCATATCAGATATTGTAGTGGATAGGAGAGGTAGCCTATCGAATTGCTTTACCACCGTCGCTTGCGAATTTGCATGACGTGTTCCCTGTATCTCAATTGAGGAAGTACATTCTGTATCCGTCGCATGTGATTCAGATGGATGATGTACAAGTGAAGGACAATATGACTGTGGAAGCATTGCCGGTGCGTGTTGATGGCCGAGAGACGAAGCAACTGCGGGGTAAAGACATAAATTTGGTGAAGGTGTTGTGGGGTGGACCAACTGGTGAAAGTTGGACTTGGGAACGTGAAGATCAGATGAGGGAGTCATATCCGACCCTATTCCCTTGAGGTAATTTTCGAAGGCGAAAATTCTTTAAGTGGGGGAGAGTTGTAACGCCCCAAATTTTGTAAGAATATTTAATTAATTAATTTAAATATTATGTTCATGAATTTCGGTGATTTGTGTGGATGTCGGTGATTTTATGAAGTTTTGGGTTATTTAATTAAATAATAGCATATGTTATGGAATATGATGTATTATTATTTAAATTAAATAATATTAGAGGAATTAAGGGCGAAGTGGACAATTGAGGAGAATTAGTGGGGGTAAGATGGGAAGAGCACATTTAGGGGTATTTTAAGAGAGAATAGTGAAAGGAACTCATTATTCGTATTTTCATGAGGAAGAGGAAAAGGTGCTCTGAAGAACAAGTGAGAGGGAGGCTAGGGCATAGAAGATTTCCGGCGAAACTTCGAGAGAAGATCGAAAGAAGCAAAACTCTAAGGTATGGGGAGTATCGCTTTACAATATTTGTGATATAAAGATTAGGTGTTGTGGGTAATTGGGGTTTTGTGGGGAAAACCTAGGAATTGAGGTTAGGGATGATGAATTATGATGATTTACTATGTGATGATTGTTGTTATTGATGTATACATGATAGTTATAGGTTATAATAATGTAATCTGTGATGATCTGAGGAAAAATCTGGGTTTTGGAGTATGGAATCGCAGATGGGGAAGTGCTGTTATCGCAGGGTTTTTCTGCAGAAATCGCAGAGCCCGCTTAGCGTGGTCTATCGCGCTTAGCGCGGTCTGAAGAAATTTTGCCTCTCCGAGGCAGTGAGTAGCGCGCTTAGCGTGGATGGGGCGCGCTTAGCGCGACCTGGAACTGAAAATATTATTTTTTTATTGAATTAAAATTCATGAAAAATATATGTCTTGTGTTATATTGAGGCTGCGATGTTGCGGTGAATTTCTGCTATGTGTTGACATGTTATATGTGATGAAAATGATGTTTTGATGATTATATGATGATGTGATGTTATTGATGTTTATTAGATGTTTGTATGTGATGTTTGATGACAAAATGATGATGTGAAGTACCATGAGTACATTGACGATTATGAGATGACTATTCATGATGCTTTGATGATTAAATGATGATGTGGATAATATGATATTTGATGAATGATGATGCACTTAATAACTTTTGTTGATGATGATGATTATGACGTTGTGCATCATGCATTCATAGCATGTAGACTTCGGTCTATTGATGATGTTAGGACTTTGGTCCAGTGACCATGATAGGACTTTGGTCTAGTGACGATTTAGGACTTCGGTCCAGTGGTGGCTTCAATCCCATTGTGCAGATTGGAGTATTTTGTGACGTGCTCCCTTGTGGAGGGTTGATGGCCTAGTGTCCATTATTATGACGATTTGGTACCACATGCATTTTAAGACGTTGCATTTCATCCTTGGTGGCATTGCATAATTTCATATGAGTGATATTGGTGATGTGATGTTTTATGTGATGTTTTATATGATGTTTAGGGTGAGAAGCTGTAGTATGTGATGAAAATAACTGTTTCCTGTTGATGTCTTTTCTTTATATGATTTATATTGAATTATGATTACTCACCCTGCCTGTTTGAATGTTGCCTCCACGTGGGTAACGTGCAGGTGATCAGGTTTAGCCGTGGACGTTTTCGAGGACTTGAAGTTTATTTGTTTTGGTCGATTTAGAGGGTTTTGCTCTGATAGTGTAACATCGGGTTGGGGTCCTTTGAGTCGAACTATGTTGTTTCTTTATTTTGGTGTTATTTGACAATGTGGTTTTATTTGAATTATTTTGACGTTTGTTGAAAACCGTTTTAATTGGAAGTTTTGAATTCCGCTGCCATGTGAAGGCTTTTAATTTAATTTTGATGGAAGTCCCTTGGTGTATAGGACAATTGTGTTATTTTGAGTTTATTGAGAAATGTGTACCCTTTGAGGTGATTATTACTCTGATATTTTGTGTATTTTGCCATGTTTATTCGTGGGGTAGAAAAGGGTGTTACATCTTGTTTGAAGGCTAAGATTATGAAGCTGGAGAGTTTGAATATAGCTCTAAAGAAGACTGGCTCAACTGGAGAGTATGATATTTTTCTTGCACAAAGCCCAAGATTGAGTCTGATTGGTTAAATCATTATATGAAGCCTAAGAGGAGGCCGACTCTTGTTGAGGATTTGTCCAAATCCAGGAGCAAGTCTAAACTATTTTTGAAGAATCCAAAGGGAAACTAACTCTTGTTGATGAATGGAGCAGAGTTAAATTATCAGATGCCATGAGGCTCTGATACTTTTTGGGATTTGTTGATGGCAAACTGACCCTGGCTGGAGATTTTAAGGTGAAAGTCAAGCCTTGTTGGGGGTCAGAAGGGATTTACAAATGATTTTGAATTCCTTAGAGGTTTTAACTCCTCTGGGGATTGATGTATTGGTAAAGATGATTAGGATTTATCTTAAGCTTTTAGGAAGCCTTAGGGTTCTTGTATTAAGCCCAAGAGGAGGCTATGGGGGTGAGACTTTCCAAGTCTACTTGTATGAAGCCCAAGAGGAGGCTAAGACTACCCATGTCTCTTAAGAAGATGTAGTCTCTTTGAAAAGATATTTGTATAATGCCCAAGAGGAGGCTGTGGGTCCTAGAGATGAAGATCAATCCTTGAATGATTGGATGCTCTAGAGTTTTTGACTTTCCTGAGGATTGAACTAGTAGAGATGACTAAACTCTTTCCTATACTTTTAGGAAGCCTTTGGGTCCTTGTACTAAGCCCAAGAGGAGGTTAGGATGCTTCTAGGAAGCCTGTGGGTCATTGTACTAAACCCAAGTAGAGGCTATGGGGAACTTCTAAGAAGCTTGTGGGTCCAAGCCTAAGAAAAGTTCAAGAAAGGTTTCACCAGGAAATAATCCTTTCTTTGCTGAACAGTTCTAAGGTTTGAAGAAATTCAAAAGAGGTTTCACCTGGAATTAATCCTCTCTGGGTAAATGAATTTATTTATATAGGAATAAACTAGTTGATTGAACTAAGTTATGAGTATCCTACTGTTCTACCTAAGTATGAACTGAGGATGACCTAATTGCTGAGGGAACTCTAACTGCTGAGGGAACTCTAGACAGGTATGCACAAGTATATACAAATAAGTGGTTTAACAAGTATATGAACAAGTATGCATTGAAAAAGTGACGGGTCTTATTCTCTGGATAGAAGCCCAAGTGTATTGTGATTGGTTGTATTGATTATCACTGTATGATTAGGGTTTTGAGAAATTGAAGAAAGTTTTGAGAAAACTTTGAATTTGAATTTGAATTTGAATCAAAAGAAAGTTGTTGTTATTTGAATGAATTGAAAAGAAAGTTTGGGGCTTATAACTCAAAGAGAGGCCCAAGTGGTCTAAGAGCAGTTTCACATGGAATAATGCTCCTCTTAGTACCAGTGTAATATGAATCTTCTTTTTATTGTAAAAAAGGAAAAGGGATGGGACTTACACTCTATTGAGAGACCCAAGTTAATATATTTTTGAATGAAAGAATATTATTGGGTCTTATACTCGGGGAGAGGCCTATGTGTTTTCAAATAGTTTTAAACAGACAGCTGATTTTGAAAACAGAGGTGCGGGGCTTACAACTCAAGGAGAGGCCCATGGAGGTTGTTTATTGTTTAAAACAAAGTTTATGTACAAAATATTTGGGGCTTATACTCAAGGAGAAGCCCAGATGATTTATTTGAAAACAGTGATCGCACCACGATATCGAAAGACATTATGGGACTTATACTATAGCAGAGTGTAGCGACCGATTTTGGATGTGGTTCTTAAGCACTGTCGCTCTGGGAGGGTACTGCAGGTCGATTCATTTTTTATCCTATTGGACCTGATGAAGGAAGGGAAATAGATGTCTCCAACTAACCCTGCTTTGCAAACTGAGGTTAAAGAGTCAAAACTGTTGGTTTACAGATGCGATCAATATGGGGGGGGGGGGGCTCTCTTAGGTTTATTTTGATCGAGTTTAGACTTTTGGTGGGCGATACAGACTCGGATGTTTTGATGGATATGTGAGGATTTGTGGCCAGAGGTTTTTGATGTGGTGTGCTCGCTAAGATTTTTCTTTCAATCTTATGCCTACGTATTCCCGTTTACCGAAATAGGAAAATCAGAGTGATCGTAGTTCCTCCTATTCTATGGGAGGAAACGGTGTTTTGGTGTCTTGTTCAAAGCCCAAGACATGAAGCTAAAGGTGGTTTGTATCTTGTTCAAAGCCCAAGATGTGAAGCTGAAGGGTCTATTTGTATCTTGTTCGAAGCCCAAGATATGGAGCTAAAGGGTTTATTGATGAGAGAGAACTTGTCATCTTTAAAGGGGATATTTGGTCTGTTTGTCACAACTGTTGGGTGACTGGTTATAAAGGAGAATTACTTTAACTGGGACATGTGAATCCAACAATGCCATAATTTCCTTTATAGGGGATTTTTAACCTGAAGGAGAAGACTTTAACTCAGTTTAGAGCAATGCCATCTTTCCTTAGGAATTTCTCATGCTAAAAGAGGGACAGTGGCGTGGATGTAAATAATCCAGAGGCTTGCCGCTTACAGCAATTAGATGGAGGGGAAAGGAATTATTGATGTTTGTATACTGTGAACGAGGCACAAATTTGATGCTAAAAGGTTGATTGACTCTACCGGGGCTTTCTTATACAAAGCCTAAGAGGAGGCTAATGACCCAACAAGAGGATGCTTTTGTGTCTCGTACGAAGCCCGAGAGAGAGGCTGGACGGGTTGACTCAACAAGAGAGTGATTTTGTATGTGTCTTGTACGAAGCCCAAAACGGAGGCTAAGGGTTTGACTTAACAAGGATTTCTTTTATACTCAACAAGAGAGTGATTTGTATCTCGTACGAAGCCCGAGATGGAGGCTAAAGGTGATCGACTCAACAAGAGAGTCTCTTTATACTCAACAAGAGAGTGTTTTGTATGTGTCTTGTACAAAGCCCAAGACGGAGGCTAAAAGGGTTTGACTCAACAAGAGAGTCTTTTATACTCAACAAGAGAGTGTTTTTGTATCTCGTACGAAGCCCGAGATGGAGGCTAAAGGATTAACTCTGCTGGGGAGAATCATTATACAAAGCCCAAGAGGAGGCTAGGATTACTGTTTCAGTTGAGTGACAGGTCCAGTATGTTGGTTAAAAGAGAAAATCAGTTCTTATATGGGTAATGTTGTACTCATGGATTTGATTTGAGGACCGGGATTATTTCCTGTTCTTTATGGAAACGGGGAATCCGAAGGGTATTGAGACTGCCCAAGTCTACGGGTCTTATCGTTTGTACTGTGCTTAAGAAATAGTAGTAGTGAGATCTAGACTTTTTGAAAGACTGTTCTATTAAGATGACTAATTTCTGTTCCTATACCTCTAGGAGGTCGTCGGGACAATTTGTATGAAGCCCAAGAGGAGGCGAGAAAACTTTTAAGAAGCCGAGGGACAATTTGTACTAAGCCCAAGAGGAGGCTATCTTCCCGGGGAAAGAATCATTATACAAAGCCTAAGAGGAGGCTGTGAAAACTTCTACGAAGCCGACGGGTCCTTGTACAACGCCCAAGAGGAGGCGGGGATGCTTTTAGGAAGCCTGTGGGTCCTTGCACTAAGCCCAAGAGGAGGCTGATGAACAGTTCCAGAAGGGGTTTCACTTGGAACATTGGCCTTCTGTATATGAACTATTCAAGGGGGAGATTTCTTAGATTTAGTCATCTAAAATTGTTGTAAAAGAAAATTCTCAGGGTTAAGGTATATCCGGGTGAACGTCGGAGGTAAAGAGGCGAGGTTTTGCCTAGTTCTAGACGTAGTTGTCGGGGAAACTCTAAATATCTATACTATTATTACACAGTCGATATGAGTTTGTGAAATAAGACCTACAGTGAAACAGCCCCACAATACAGTTATATACCTATGAAAGCTGTAAATGAAAACGGGTAAACACTTACTCGATTGTAGAGCTTCCATGCTGTTTTGTTAGTTTGTTCAACAAAGAAAGCTTTGATAACAATATTATATTCAAAATCAAAGGAGAAAGTGCTTTGAAAAGATTGTTGGGGCTTATAGTTCAAGGAAAGGCCTAGGGTTTTATTAGTGATCGCACTGTCGTTTTGTACAGGGACTTATACAAGTGACTGAGGCCCAAGAAAGGTTTTTTGTACAAAGGGGACGAGTCTTACACTCTATTAGAGGCCCAAAAGTTTTTGGTTTCAAAAAGGGGGGTTGGGTCTTACACTCTAATAGAGGCCCAAAAATGATTTTGAATGGGTCTTATAGCTCGAGGAGAGGCCTAGATGGTTTGTTTTAAACGGGCGATGATCGCGCCGAACTTTTGAAATACAACGGGACTTATACAACATTTGAGGCCCAAAATAGGTTTGTATTTACAAAGGATTGGGTCTTACACTCTATTAGAGGCCCAAAAATGATTTTGAAAGGTTTGATGAGGGTTGAATTAATCAAAACCCTAATTTATTTCCAAAATGTATTTTAATTGAATAAAAAATTCAATTAAAATGATTAAAATTGTTAAACGTGTCGAAAACAAATTGTGATCTTAGATTAATGTTTCAAAAATCATGTTTTGACCTACAAAATGATTAGAAATCATAAAAATTTGCAAAATCAAGAAGGAAAAAATATTTTAAATGTCAAAAATAATTAAAATATTAATTCTTGGCAAAAATATCAATTATATGAAATAAATAATATTTTTGGGATTTTTTGGTAAAATAAAATATTTTAACATTTTTGTGAATTATTAAAAAAAGAATCAACTCAAAATCATTAAAACTCAGAGAGAAATTAATTTTTTAATCAATTAAATAAAATAAAAAAATTCAAATATTTGAATTTTCAAAAAGGGCGCCAAGAACAAGGGCAAGAACATGCGCCACCCTCTGTTTCTGTAGATTTGCGTTTTCTATCCAATCTCACTGAATACTTGATTATATCATGCAATCTACATATCAATCTACTCGTTTCAACCTCACGATCATGTCTATGGTCTTTAATTTCATTTATTTTAAGCATGGAATAAGAAATCAAAGAGAAACCTCAAGAACCCTAAATTATGTATGAAGGTTCAAAAATTCCATACACGATTCAAACAATGCAATTGATTGAGGGAAAACACTCCATGCATGATTATGAACATATGGCCAAATTATTGTGCAGCAAAAATTGCATGGATCATAGAGTTAGAAGAGCTCATGCTTACCACTTGCAGCTGGTGATCGTGTTTTGTGTTAGAGGTGTTACAGCTTGGTTCCAAGGTTATGGACAGCTTCCCTAGGTGCTATGGAGTGTGTCTGGATGCTTGGAATGGATTGAAATGATCTGGAACTTGAGATGGTACCCCAACTGCAAATCTGTCAAAGGCTTGAGCAATTGGCTGGTGATTTTGTGATTTCGGTGTTCTAGATGTTATGTGAGTGTTTCGATCACTTCTATATGATGTTTATGAGGTGTGTGTGTGTGATTGGTTTGGTTGGAATTGCTCTCAAACTCAAAACCCGATGGTGACTTGCCTTAGAAGGCAAAATTGGAAGTGAGAAGGTGATTTTGAGGAAAGCATCTGTTTGATGGCTTTGGTGTACTCAAACTGAGCACAAATGAGCTTTATTTATAGTAGAGCAAGTTTGTTTTGCAAGCAATAGTGAATGGCAACTGCAGCAGAGGTTTGACCAATGTTGGCAAATGAGAATCCAAGTCTCCTCTAGCCATTGACTAGAGGTTAGAGCACAGAGCTGTGGTTCCCTAGTTGTTGGATAATTCTTGACTGAATTCAGTTGAAAATGTGTCAGTCCATGCCACCTTGGTGCATCCGTTAAATGGTCCAATCCAAAATTGGAGTCTTGACCCTTTTTTAGGGATTTCTAGGTTTGGCATGCTATTTTTGGTTCCAAAGACTTGGGAGGCTTGGGATCAGAGTTGGTTCCTCCTTGGTCCCCCCTTGAGGTGTTCAGATGGACAGAGTTGCTTGACCCTTGCAAAATTTGAGCAAATCGAGCAAAACTCCAAAATCTGCCTTGCCTTGACAGTTTTCAGCAAGGCATGTTGCCATGGTCATATCTCATGGCTCAAGTTGAGTTTGGTGATGTTTTTGGCCATTTTGGAAAGCCCTTATATGATACAATAACTGTTTGATCATAATTGGTTTTGATACTTTTTGGATCGAAGTGAAAAATGCCCCTACATTTGGAAAAAAGTGAAGGCAGATTTTAACTTAGTGAAAATTTCACTAAGTGTTAGAAAAAGTGGCATTTCATGTTTTCAGCCATTTTGATCATTCCATAACTCAAAATCTATAATGAATTGGAATGAGGTGTAGTTGAAGCTTTTGTAGAGGGCCATGAGATCTACAAATCTAGCTTTGGATGGGAAAAAATGGCCTTGTGATTTAGGAGTTATGATCCTCCAAAGTTGATACCCTAGCCACTTTATTCCATAACTTAGAAAAATTTCTAAGTTTTTATGGTTACCCCTTTTACAAGTTATCCCACTTTTATTGAATTGTCTTGATGAATGATGAGTCAAATCACACATTAACATCATTTTAGGGTTAAAAACCCATAATTGTGAAAAATCTCAAAAAGTCAAAGTTTGACTTTAGTGCACAGTTGACTTTTTGTCAGATGAATTCCAAACTGTGCGATCCTCTATGAAATCAAGTCCTTGACCTAAATCAAACTTGATGGATTGATTTCATAGGTGTTATAGGGTGTATTGAATCATGTCCTAGGGTTTGGGAGCATGTCCTGGTCAAAAGTCAAAGATACAATTGACTTTTTTCGCGAAACCCTAACTGTGGTTCAGATGAAACTGAAACTTGTGAATCAAGCTTCTTGGATCAATCCATTGTTGCAAATGGATCAATGGGATGTATTTGAGACCCTCAAATCCCCTCTTGAGGTCTTGGCTCATGTTTTGTCCCAAAAGTCAACTTAGGGGTGAATTAGGTCAAGAAACCCTAATTCCAGATTTTTTATGAATGCACCCCCTAAAGCCAAATTGACTTGATGATTGGGTTTATGATGTCTCTTGGAGGCCCAGATGATTTGTTTTAAACGGGCGATGATCGCGCCGAACTTTTGAAATACAACGGGACTTATACAACATTTGAGGCCCAAAATAGGTTTGTATTTACAAAGGATTGGGTCTTACACTCTATTAGAGGCCCAAAAATGATTTTGAAAGGTTTGATGAGGGTTGAATTAATCAAAACCCTAATTTATTTCCAAAATGTATTTTAATTGAATAACAAATTCAATTAAAATGATCAAAATTGTTTAACATGTGGAAAACAAATTGTGATCTTAGATTAATGTTTCAAAAATCATGTTTTTACCAACAAAATGATTAGAAATCATAAAAATTTGCAAAATCAAGAAGGAAAAAATATTTTAAATGTCAAAAACAATTAAAATATTAATTCATGGCAAAAATATCAATTATATGAAATAAATAATATTTTTGGGATTTTTTGGTAAAATAAAATATTTTAACATTTTTGTGAATTATTAAAAGAAGAATCAACTCAAAATCATTAAAACTCAGAGAGAAATTAATTTTTGAATCAATTAAATAAAATCACAAAATTCAAATATTTGAATTTTCAAAAAGGGCGCCAAGAACAAGGGTAAGAACACGCGACACCCTCTGTTTCTGTAGATTTGCCTTTTCTATCCAATCTCACTGAATACTTGATTATATCATGCAATCTACATATCAATATACTAGTTTCAACCTCACGATCATGTCTATGGTCTTTAATTTCATTTATTTTAAGCATGGAATAAGAAATCAAAGAGAAACCTCAAGAACCCTAAATTTTGCACGAAGGTTCAGAAATTCCATACACGATTCAAACAATGCAATTGATTGAGGGAAAACACTCCATGCATGATTATGAACATATGGTCAAATTATTGTGCAGCAAAAATTGCATGGATCATAGAGTTAGAAGAACTCATGCTTACCACTTGCAGCTGGTGATCGTGTTTTGTGTTAGAGGTGTTACAACTTGGTTCCAAGGTTATGGACAGCTTCCCTAGGTGCTATGGAGTGTGTCTGGATGCTTGGAGTGGATTGAAATGATCTGGAACTTGAGATGGTACCCCAATTGCAAATCTGTCCAAGGCTTGTGCAGATGGCTAGTGATTTTGTGATTTTGGTGTTCCAGATGTTATGTGAGTGTTTGGATCACTTCTATATGATGTTTATGAGGTGTGTGTGTGTGTGTGTGATTGGTTTGGTTGGAATAGCTCTCAAACTCAAAACCCGATGGTGACTTGCTTTAGAAGGCAAAATTGGAAGTGAAAAGGTGATTTTGAGGAAAGCATCTATTTGATGGCTTTGGTGTACTCAAACTGAGCACAAATGAGCTCTATTTATAGTAGAGCAAGTTTGTTTTGCAAGGAATAGTGAATGGCAACTGCTGCATAGGTTTGGTCAATGTTAAGCAATGAGAATCCAAGTCTCCTCTAGCCATTGACTAGAGGTTAGGGCACATACTACTGGTTCCCTTGGTCTTGGATAAGTCTTGACTGAATTCAGTTGGAAATGGCTCAGTCCACGCCACCTTAGTGCATCCATCAAATGCTCCAAAACAAAATTGGAGTCTTGTCCCCTCTTTAGGGATTTCTAGGTTTGGCATGCTACTTTTGGTTCCAAAGACTTGGGAGGCTTGGGATCAGAGATGGTTCCTCCTTGGTCTCCCCTTGAGGTGTTCAGATGGATAAGTGTGCTTGTCATTTGCACAATTTTGGCAAATCGAGCAAAATGTACAAATCTTCCTTGCTTTGGCAATTTTCAGCAAGGCATGTTGCCATGGTCATATCTCATGGCTCAAGTTGAGTTTGGTGATGTTCTTGGCCATTTTGGAAAGCCCTCATATGATACAATAACTGTTTGATCATAATTGGTTTTTATACTTTTTGGATCCAAGTGAAAAATGCCCCTACATTTGGAAAAAAGTGAAGGCAGTTTTAACTTAGTGAAAATTTCACTGTGTTGGAAAAAGTGGCATTTCATGTTTTCAGCCATTTTTATCAATCCATAACTCAAAATCCATAATGAAATAGAATGAGGTGTAGTTGAAGCTTTTGTAGAGGGCCATGAGAGCTACAAATCCAGCTTTGTATGGGAAAAAATGGCCTTGTGGTTTAGGAGTTATGATCCTCCAAAGTTGGTACCCTAGCCACTTTATTCCATAACTTAGAAAATTTTCTAAGTTTTTATGGTTACCCCTTTTACAAGTTATCCTACTTTTCTTGATTTTTCTTGATAAATGATGATTCAAATCACACGTTAACATCAATTTAGGGTTAAAAACCCATAATTGTGAAAAATATCAAAAAGTCAAAGTTTGACTTTAGTGCACAGTTGACTTTTTGTCAGATGAATTCCAAACTGTGCGATCCTCTATGAAATCAAGTCCTTGACCTAAATCAAACTTGATGGATTGATTTCATAGGTGTTATAGGGTGTATTGAATCATGTCCTAGGGTTTGGGAGCATGTCCTGGTCAAAAGTCAAAGATACAATTGACTTTTTCCGCGAAACCCTAACTGTGGTTCAGATGAAACTGAAACTTGTGAATCAAGCTTCTTGGATCAATCCATTGTTGCAAATGGATCAATGGGATGTATTTGAGACCCTCAAATCCCCTCTTGAGGTCTTGGCTCATGTTTTGTCCCAAAAGTCAACTTAGGGGTGAATTAGGTCAAGAAACCCTAATTCCAGATTTTTTATGAATGCACCCCCTAAAGCCAAATTGACTTGATGATTGGGTTTATGATGTCTCTTGGAGGCCCAGATGATTTGTTTTAAACGGGCGATGATCGCGCCGAACTTTTGAAATACAACGGGACTTATACAACATTTGAGGCCCAAAATAGGTTTGTATTTACAAAGGATTGGGTCTTACACTCTATTAGAGGCCCAAAAATGATTTTGAAAGGTTTGATGAGGGTTGAATTAATCAAAACCCTAATTTATTTCCAAAATGTATTTTAATTGAATAACAAATTCAATTAAAATGATCAAAATTGTTTAACATGTGGAAAACAAATTGTGATCTTAGATTAATGTTTCAAAAATCATGTTTTTACCAACAAAATGATTAGAAATCATAAAAATTTGCAAAATCAAGAAGGAAAAAATATTTTAAATGTCAAAAACAATTAAAATATTAATTCATGGCAAAAATATCAATTATATGAAATAAATAATATTTTTGGGATTTTTTGGTAAAATAAAATATTTTAACATTTTTGTGAATTATTAAAAGAAGAATCAACTCAAAATCATTAAAACTCAGAGAGAAATTAATTTTTGAATCAATTAAATAAAATCACAAAATTCAAATATTTGAATTTTCAAAAAGGGCGCCAAGAACAAGGGTAAGAACACGCGACACCCTCTGTTTCTGTAGATTTGCCTTTTCTATCCAATCTCACTGAATACTTGATTATATCATGCAATCTACATATCAATATACTAGTTTCAACCTCACGATCATGTCTATGGTCTTTAATTTCATTTATTTTAAGCATGGAATAAGAAATCAAAGAGAAACCTCAAGAACCCTAAATTTTGCACGAAGGTTCAGAAATTCCATACACGATTCAAACAATGCAATTGATTGAGGGAAAACACTCCATGCATGATTATGAACATATGGTCAAATTATTGTGCAGCAAAAATTGCATGGATCATAGAGTTAGAAGAACTCATGCTTACCACTTGCAGCTGGTGATCGTGTTTTGTGTTAGAGGTGTTACAACTTGGTTCCAAGGTTATGGACAGCTTCCCTAGGTGCTATGGAGTGTGTCTGGATGCTTGGAGTGGATTGAAATGATCTGGAACTTGAGATGGTACCCCAATTGCAAATCTGTCCAAGGCTTGTGCAGATGGCTAGTGATTTTGTGATTTTTGTGTTCCAGATGTTATGTGAGTGTTTGGATCACTTCTATATGATGTTTATGAGGTGTGTGTGTGTGTGTGTGTGATTGGTTTGGTTGGAATAGCTCTCAAACTCAAAACCCGATGGTGACTTGCTTTAGAAGGCAAAATTGGAAGTGAAAAGGTGATTTTGAGGAAAGCATCTATTTGATGGCTTTGGTGTACTCAAACTGAGCACAAATGAGCTCTATTTATAGTAGAGCAAGTTTGTTTTGCAAGGAATAGTGAATGGCAACTGCTGCATAGGTTTGGTCAATGTTAAGCAATGAGAATCCAAGTCTCCTCTAGCCATTGACTAGAGGTTAGGGCACATACTACTGGTTCCCTTGGTCTTGGATAAGTCTTGACTGAATTCAGTTGGAAATGGCTCAGTCCACGCCACCTTAGTGCATCCATCAAATGCTCCAAAACAAAATTGGAGTCTTGTCCCCTCTTTAGGGATTTCTAGGTTTGGCATGCTACTTTTGGTTCCAAAGACTTGGGAGGCTTGGGATCAGAGATGGTTCCTCCTTGGTCTCCCCTTGAGGTGTTCAGATGGATAAGTGTGCTTGTCATTTGCACAATTTTGGCAAATCGAGCAAAATGTACAAATCTTCCTTGCTTTGGCAATTTTCAGCAAGGCATGTTGCCATGGTCATATCTCATGGCTCAAGTTGAGTTTGGTGATGTTCTTGGCCATTTTGGAAAGCCCTCATATGATACAATAACTGTTTGATCATAATTGGTTTTTATACTTTTTGGATCCAAGTGAAAAATGCCCCTACATTTGGAAAAAAGTGAAGGCAGTTTTAACTTAGTGAAAATTTCACTGTGTTGGAAAAAGTGGCATTTCATGTTTTCAGCCATTTTTATCAATCCATAACTCAAAATCCATAATGAAATAGAATGAGGTGTAGTTGAAGCTTTTGTAGAGGGCCATGAGAGCTACAAATCCAGCTTTGTATGGGAAAAAATGGCCTTGTGGTTTAGGAGTTATGATCCTCCAAAGTTGGTACCCTAGCCACTTTATTCCATAACTTAGAAAATTTTCTAAGTTTTTATGGTTACCCCTTTTACAAGTTATCCTACTTTTCTTGATTTTTCTTGATAAATGATGATTCAAATCACACGTTAACATCAATTTAGGGTTAAAAACCCATAATTGTGAAAAATCTCAAAAAGTCAAAGTTTGACTTTAGTGCACAGTTGACTTTTTGTCAGATGAATTCCAAACTGTGCGATCCTCTATGAAATCAAGTCCTTGACCTAAATCAAACTTGATGGATTGATTTCATAGGTGTTATAGGGTGTATTGAATCATGTCCTAGGGTTTGGGAGCATGTCCTGGTCAAAAGTCAAAGATACAATTGACTTTTTCCGCGAAACCCTAACTGTGGTTCAGATGAAACTGAAACTTGTGAATCAAGCTTCTTGGATCAATCCATTGTTGCAAATGGATCAATGGGATGTATTTGAGACCCTCAAATCCCCTCTTGAGGTCTTGGCTCATGTTTTGTCCCAAAAGTCAACTTAGGGGTGAATTAGGTCAAGAAACCCTAATTCCAGATTTTTTATGAATGCACCCCCTAAAGCCAAATTGACTTGATGATTGGGTTTATGATGTCTCTTGGAGGCCCAGATGATTTGTTTTAAACGGGCGATGATCGCGCCGAACTTTTGAAATACAACGGGACTTATACAACATTTGAGGCCCAAAATAGGTTTGTATTTACAAAGGATTGGGTCTTACACTCTATTAGAGGCCCAAAAATGATTTTGAAAGGTTTGATGAGGGTTGAATTAATCAAAACCCTAATTTATTTCCAAAATGTATTTTAATTGAATAACAAATTCAATTAAAATGATCAAAATTGTTTAACATGTGGAAAACAAATTGTGATCTTAGATTAATGTTTCAAAAATCATGTTTTTACCAACAAAATGATTAGAAATCATAAAAATTTGCAAAATCAAGAAGGAAAAAATATTTTAAATGTCAAAAACAATTAAAATATTAATTCATGGCAAAAATATCAATTATATGAAATAAATAATATTTTTGGGATTTTTTGGTAAAATAAAATATTTTAACATTTTTGTGAATTATTAAAAGAAGAATCAACTCAAAATCATTAAAACTCAGAGAGAAATTAATTTTTGAATCAATTAAATAAAATCACAAAATTCAAATATTTGAATTTTCAAAAAGGGCGCCAAGAACAAGGGTAAGAACACGCGACACCCTCTGTTTCTGTAGATTTGCCTTTTCTATCCAATCTCACTGAATACTTGATTATATCATGCAATCTACATATCAATATACTAGTTTCAACCTCACGATCATGTCTATGGTCTTTAATTTCATTTATTTTAAGCATGGAATAAGAAATCAAAGAGAAACCTCAAGAACCCTAAATTTTGCACGAAGGTTCAGAAATTGCATACACGATTCAAACAATGCAATTGATTGAGGGAAAACACTCCATGCATGATTATGAACATATGGTCAAATTATTGTGCAGCAAAAATTGCATGGATCATAGAGTTAGAAGAACTCATGCTTACCACTTGCAGCTGGTGATCGTGTTTTGTGTTAGAGGTGTTACAACTTGGTTCCAAGGTTATGGACAGCTTCCCTAGGTGCTATGGAGTGTGTCTGGATGCTTGGAGTGGATTGAAATGATCTGGAACTTGAGATGGTACCCCAATTGCAAATCTGTCCAAGGCTTGTGCAGATGGCTAGTGATTTTGTGATTTTGGTGTTCCAGATGTTATGTGAGTGTTTGGATCACTTCTATATGATGTTTATGAGGTGTGTGTGTGTGTGTGTGTGATTGGTTTGGTTGGAATAGCTCTCAAACTCAAAACCCGATGGTGACTTGCTTTAGAAGGCAAAATTGGAAGTGAAAAGGTGATTTTGAGGAAAGCATCTATTTGATGGCTTTGGTGTACTCAAACTGAGCACAAATGAGCTCTATTTATAGTAGAGCAAGTTTGTTTTGCAAGGAATAGTGAATGGCAACTGCTGCATAGGTTTGGTCAATGTTAAGCAATGAGAATCCAAGTCTCCTCTAGCCATTGACTAGAGGTTAGGGCACATACTACTGGTTCCCTTGGTCTTGGATAAGTCTTGACTGAATTCAGTTGGAAATGGCTCAGTCCACGCCACCTTAGTGCATCCATCAAATGCTCCAAAACAAAATTGGAGTCTTGTCCCCTCTTTAGGGATTTCTAGGTTTGGCATGCTACTTTTGGTTCCAAAGACTTGGGAGGCTTGGGATCAGAGATGGTTCCTCCTTGGTCTCCCCTTGAGGTGTTCAGATGGATAAGTGTGCTTGTCATTTGCACAATTTTGGCAAATCGAGCAAAATGTACAAATCTTCCTTGCTTTGGCAATTTTCAGCAAGGCATGTTGCCATGGTCATATCTCATGGCTCAAGTTGAGTTTGGTGATGTTCTTGGCCATTTTGGAAAGCCCTCATATGATACAATAACTGTTTGATCATAATTGGTTTTTATACTTTTTGGATCCAAGTGAAAAATGCCCCTACATTTGGAAAAAAGTGAAGGCAGTTTTAACTTAGTGAAAATTTCACTGTGTTGGAAAAAGTGGCATTTCATGTTTTCAGCCATTTTTATCAATCCATAACTCAAAATCCATAATGAAATAGAATGAGGTGTAGTTGAAGCTTTTGTAGAGGGCCATGAGAGCTACAAATCCAGCTTTGTATGGGAAAAAATGGCCTTGTGGTTTAGGAGTTATGATCCTCCAAAGTTGGTACCCTAGCCACTTTATTCCATAACTTAGAAAATTTTCTAAGTTTTTATGGTTACCCCTTTTACAAGTTATCCTACTTTTCTTGATTTTTCTTGATAAATGATGATTCAAATCACACGTTAACATCAATTTAGGGTTAAAAACCCATAATTGTGAAAAATCTCAAAAAGTCAAAGTTTGACTTTAGTGCACAGTTGACTTTTTGTCAGATGAATTCCAAACTGTGCGATCCTCTATGAAATCAAGTCCTTGACCTAAATCAAACTTGATGGATTGATTTCATAGGTGTTATAGGGTGTATTGAATCATGTCCTAGGGTTTGGGAGCATGTCCTGGTCAAAAGTCAAAGATACAATTGACTTTTTCCGCGAAACCCTAACTGTGGTTCAGATGAAACTGAAACTTGTGAATCAAGCTTCTTGGATCAATCCATTGTTGCAAATGGATCAATGGGATGTATTTGAGACCCTCAAATCCCCTCTTGAGGTCTTGGCTCATGTTTTGTCCCAAAAGTCAACTTAGGGGTGAATTAGGTCAAGAAACCCTAATTCCAGATTTTTTATGAATGCACCCCCTAAAGCCAAATTGACTTGATGATTGGGTTTATGATGTCTCTTGGAGGCCCAGATGATTTGTTTTAAACGGGCGATGATCGCGCCGAACTTTTGAAATACAACGGGACTTATACAACATTTGAGGCCCAAAATAGGTTTGTATTTACAAAGGATTGGGTCTTACACTCTATTAGAGGCCCAAAAATGATTTTGAAAGGTTTGATGAGGGTTGAATTAATCAAAACCCTAATTTATTTCCAAAATGTATTTTAATTGAATAACAAATTCAATTAAAATGATCAAAATTGTTTAACATGTGGAAAACAAATTGTGATCTTAGATTAATGTTTCAAAAATCATGTTTTTACCAACAAAATGATTAGAAATCATAAAAATTTGCAAAATCAAGAAGGAAAAAATATTTTAAATGTAAAAAACAATTAAAATATTAATTCATGGCAAAAATATCAATTATATGAAATAAATAATATTTTTGGGATTTTTTGGTAAAATAAAATATTTTAACATTTTTGTGAATTATTAAAAGAAGAATCAACTCAAAATCATTAAAACTCAGAGAGAAATTAATTTTTGAATCAATTAAATAAAATCACAAAATTCAAATATTTGAATTTTCAAAAAGGGCGCCAAGAACAAGGGTAAGAACACGCGCCACCCTCTGTTTCTGTAGATTTGCGTTTTCTATCCAATCTCACTGAATACTTGATTATATCATGCAATCTACATATCAATATACTAGTTTCAACCTCACGATCATGTCTATGGTCTTTAATTTCATTTATTTTAAGCATGGAATAAGAAATCAAAGAGAAACCTCAAGAACCCTAAATTTTGCACGAAGGTTCAGAAATTCCATACACGATTCAAACAATGCAATTGATTGAGGGAAAACACTCCATGCATGATTATGAACATATGGTCAAATTATTGTGCAGCAAAAATTGCATGGATCATAGAGTTAGAAGAACTCATGCTTACCACTTGCAGCTGGTGATCGTGTTTTGTGTTAGAGGTGTTACAGCTTGGTTCCAAGGTTATGGACAGCTTCCCTAGGTGCTATGGAGTGTGTCTGGATGCTTGGAGTGGATTGAAATGATCTGGAACTTGAGATGGTACCCCCAATTGCAAATCTGTCCAAGGCTTGTGCAGATGGCTAGTGATTTTGTGATTTTGGTGTTCCAGATGTTATGTGAGTGTTTGGATCACTTCTATATGATGTTTATGAGGTGTGTGTGTGTGTGTGTGATTGGTTTGGTTGGAATAGCTCTCAAACTCAAAACCCGATGGTGACTTGCTTTAGAAGGCAAAATTGGAAGTGAAAAGGTGATTTTGAGGAAAGCATCTATTTGATGGCTTTGGTGTACTCAAACTGAGCACAAATGAGCTCTATTTATAGTAGAGCAAGTTTGTTTTGCAAGGAATAGTGAATGGCAACTGCTGCATAGGTTTGGTCAATGTTAAGCAATGAGAATCCAAGTCTCCTCTAGCCATTGACTAGAGGTTAGGGCACATACTACTGGTTCCCTTGGTCTTGGATAAGTCTTGACTGAATTCAGTTGGAAATGGCTCAGTCCACGCCACCTTAGTGCATCCATCAAATGCTCCAAAACAAAATTGGAGTCTTGTCCCCTCTTTAGGGATTTCTAGGTTTGGCATGCTACTTTTGGTTCCAAAGACTTGGGAGGCTTGGGATCAGAGATGGTTCCTCCTTGGTCTCCCCTTGAGGTGTTCAGATGGATAAGTGTGCTTGTCATTTGCACAATTTTGGCAAATCGAGCAAAATGTACAAATCTTCCTTGCTTTGGCAATTTTCAGCAAGGCATGTTGCCATGGTCATATCTCATGGCTCAAGTTGAGTTTGGTGATGTTCTTGGCCATTTTGGAAAGCCCTCATATGATACAATAACTGTTTGATCATAATTGGTTTTTATACTTTTTGGATCCAAGTGAAAAATGCCCCTACATTTGGAAAAAAGTGAAGGCAGTTTTAACTTAGTGAAAATTTCACTGTGTTGGAAAAAGTGGCATTTCATGTTTTCAGCCATTTTTATCAATCCATAACTCAAAATCCATAATGAAATAGAATGAGGTGTAGTTGAAGCTTTTGTAGAGGGCCATGAGAGCTACAAATCCAGCTTTGTATGGGAAAAAATGGCCTTGTGGTTTAGGAGTTATGATCCTCCAAAGTTGGTACCCTAGCCACTTTATTCCATAACTTAGAAAATTTTCTAAGTTTTTATGGTTACCCCTTTTACAAGTTATCCTACTTTTCTTGATTTTTCTTGATAAATGATGATTCAAATCACACGTTAACATCAATTTAGGGTTAAAAACCCATAATTGTGAAAAATCTCAAAAAGTCAAAGTTTGACTTTAGTGCACAGTTGACTTTTTGTCAGATGAATTCCAAACTGTGCGATCCTCTATGAAATCAAGTCCTTGACCTAAATCAAACTTGATGGATTGATTTCATAGGTGTTATAGGGTGTATTGAATCATGTCCTAGGGTTTGGGAGCATGTCCTGGTCAAAAGTCAAAGATACAATTGACTTTTTCCGCGAAACCCTAACTGTGGTTCAGATGAAACTGAAACTTGTGAATCAAGCTTCTTGGATCAATCCATTGTTGCAAATGGATCAATGGGATGTATTTGAGACCCTCAAATCCCCTCTTGAGGTCTTGGCTCATGTTTTGTCCCAAAAGTCAACTTAGGGGTGAATTAGGTCAAGAAACCCTAATTCCAGATTTTTTATGAATGCACCCCCTAAAGCCAAATTGACTTGATGATTGGGTTTATGATGTCTCTTGGAGGCCCAGATGATTTGTTTTAAACGGGCGATGATCGCGCCGAACTTTTGAAATACAACGGGACTTATACAACATTTGAGGCCCAAAATAGGTTTGTATTTACAAAGGATTGGGTCTTACACTCTATTAGAGGCCCAAAAATGATTTTGAAAGGTTTGATGAGGGTTGAATTAATCAAAACCCTAATTTATTTCCAAAATGTATTTTAATTGAATAACAAATTCAATTAAAATGATCAAAATTGTTTAACATGTGGAAAACAAATTGTGATCTTAGATTAATGTTTCAAAAATCATGTTTTTACCAACAAAATGATTAGAAATCATAAAAATTTGCAAAATCAAGAAGGAAAAAATATTTTAAATGTAAAAAACAATTAAAATATTAATTCATGGCAAAAATATCAATTATATGAAATAAATAATATTTTTGGGATTTTTTGGTAAAATAAAATATTTTAACATTTTTGTGAATTATTAAAAGAAGAATCAACTCAAAATCATTAAAACTCAGAGAGAAATTAATTTTTGAATCAATTAAATAAAATCACAAAATTCAAATATTTGAATTTTCAAAAAGGGCGCCAAGAACAAGGGTAAGAACACGCGCCACCCTCTGTTTCTGTAGATTTGCGTTTTCTATCCAATCTCACTGAATACTTGATTATATCATGCAATCTACATATCAATATACTAGTTTCAACCTCACGATCATGTCTATGGTCTTTAATTTCATTTATTTTAAGCATGGAATAAGAAATCAAAGAGAAACCTCAAGAACCCTAAATTTTGCACGAAGGTTCAGAAATTCCATACACGATTCAAACAATGCAATTGATTGAGGGAAAACACTCCATGCATGATTATGAACATATGGTCAAATTATTGTGCAGCAAAAATTGCATGGATCATAGAGTTAGAAGAACTCATGCTTACCACTTGCAGCTGGTGATCGTGTTTTGTGTTAGAGGTGTTACAGCTTGGTTCCAAGGTTATGGACAGCTTCCCTAGGTGCTATGGAGTGTGTCTGGATGCTTGGAGTGGATTGAAATGATCTGGAACTTGAGATGGTACCCCAATTGCAAATCTGTCCAAGGCTTGTGCAGATGGCTAGTGATTTTGTGATTTTGGTGTTCCAGATGTTATGTGAGTGTTTGGATCACTTCTATATGATGTTTATGAGGTGTGTGTGTGTGTGTGTGATTGGTTTGGTTGGAATAGCTCTCAAACTCAAAACCCGATGGTGAATTGCTTTAGAAGGCAAAATTGGAAGTGAAAAGGTGATTTTGAGGAAAGCATCTATTTGATGGCTTTGGTGTACTCAAACTGAGCACAAATGAGCTCTATTTATAGTAGAGCAAGTTTGTTTTGCAAGGAATAGTGAATGGCAACTGCTGCATAGGTTTGGTCAATGTTAAGCAATGAGAATCCAAGTCTCCTCTAGCCATTGACTAGAGGTTAGGGCACATACTACTGGTTCCCTTGGTCTTGGATAAGTCTTGACTGAATTCAGTTGGAAATGGCTCAGTCCACGCCACCTTAGTGCATCCATCAAATGCTCCAAAACAAAATTGGAGTCTTGTCCCCTCTTTAGGGATTTCTAGGTTTGGCATGCTACTTTTGGTTCCAAAGACTTGGGAGGCTTGGGATCAGAGATGGTTCCTCCTTGGTCTCCCCTTGAGGTGTTCAGATGGATAAGTGTGCTTGTCATTTGCACAATTTTGGCAAATCGAGCAAAATGTACAAATCTTCCTTGCTTTGGCAATTTTCAGCAAGGCATGTTGCCATGGTCATATCTCATGGCTCAAGTTGAGTTTGGTGATGTTCTTGGCCATTTTGGAAAGCCCTCATATGATACAATAACTGTTTGATCATAATTGGTTTTTATACTTTTTGGATCCAAGTGAAAAATGCCCCTACATTTGGAAAAAAGTGAAGGCAGTTTTAACTTAGTGAAAATTTCACTGTGTTGGAAAAAGTGGCATTTCATGTTTTCAGCCATTTTTATCAATCCATAACTCAAAATCCATAATGAAATAGAATGAGGTGTAGTTGAAGCTTTTGTAGAGGGCCATGAGAGCTACAAATCCAGCTTTGTATGGGAAAAAATGGCCTTGTGGTTTAGGAGTTATGATCCTCCAAAGTTGGTACCCTAGCCACTTTATTCCATAACTTAGAAAATTTTCTAAGTTTTTATGGTTACCCCCTTTTACAAGTTATCCTACTTTTCTTGATTTTTCTTGATAAATGATGATTCAAATCACACGTTAACATCAATTTAGGGTTAAAAACCCATAATTGTGAAAAATCTCAAAAAGTCAAAGTTTGACTTTAGTGCACAGTTGACTTTTTGTCAGATGAATTCCAAACTGTGCGATCCTCTATGAAATCAAGTCCTTGACCTAAATCAAACTTGATGGATTGATTTCATAGGTGTTATAGGGTGTATTGAATCATGTCCTAGGGTTTGGGAGCATGTCCTGGTCAAAAGTCAAAGATACAATTGACTTTTTCCGCGAAACCCTAACTGTGGTTCAGATGAAACTGAAACTTGTGAATCAAGCTTCTTGGATCAATCCATTGTTGCAAATGGATCAATGGGATGTATTTGAGACCCTCAAATCCCCTCTTGAGGTCTTGGCTCATGTTTTGTCCCAAAAGTCAACTTAGGGGTGAATTAGGTCAAGAAACCCTAATTCCAGATTTTTTATGAATGCACCCCCTAAAGCCAAATTGACTTGATGATTGGGTTTATGATGTCTCTTGGAGGCCCAGATGATTTGTTTTAAACGGGCGATGATCGCGCCGAACTTTTGAAATACAACGGGACTTATACAACATTTGAGGCCCAAAATAGGTTTGTATTTACAAAGGATTGGGTCTTACACTCTATTAGAGGCCCAAAAATGATTTTGAAAGGTTTGATGAGGGTTGAATTAATCAAAACCCTAATTTATTTCCAAAATGTATTTTAATTGAATAACAAATTCAATTAAAATGATCAAAATTGTTTAACATGTGGAAAACAAATTGTGATCTTAGATTAATGTTTCAAAAATCATGTTTTTACCAACAAAATGATTAGAAATCATAAAAATTTGCAAAATCAAGAAGGAAAAAATATTTTAAATGTAAAAAACAATTAAAATATTAATTCATGGCAAAAATATCAATTATATGAAATAAATAATATTTTTGGGATTTTTTGGTAAAATAAAATATTTTAACATTTTTGTGAATTATTAAAAGAAGAATCAACTCAAAATCATTAAAACTCAGAGAGAAATTAATTTTTGAATCAATTAAATAAAATCACAAAATTCAAATATTTGAATTTTCAAAAAGGGCGCCAAGAACAAGGGTAAGAACACGCGCCACCCTCTGTTTCTGTAGATTTGCGTTTTCTATCCAATCTCACTGAATACTTGATTATATCATGCAATCTACATATCAATATACTAGTTTCAACCTCACGATCATGTCTATGGTCTTTAATTTCATTTATTTTAAGCATGGAATAAGAAATCAAAGAGAAACCTCAAGAACCCTAAATTTTGCACGAAGGTTCAGAAATTCCATACACGATTCAAACAATGCAATTGATTGAGGGAAAACACTCCATGCATGATTATGAACATATGGTCAAATTATTGTGCAGCAAAAATTGCATGGATCATAGAGTTAGAAGAACTCATGCTTACCACTTGCAGCTGGTGATCGTGTTTTGTGTTAGAGGTGTTACAGCTTGGTTCCAAGGTTATGGACAGCTTCCCTAGGTGCTATGGAGTGTGTCTGGATGCTTGGAGTGGATTGAAATGATCTGGAACTTGAGATGGTACCCCCAATTGCAAATCTGTCCAAGGCTTGTGCAGATGGCTAGTGATTTTGTGATTTTGGTGTTCCAGATGTTATGTGAGTGTTTGGATCACTTCTATATGATGTTTATGAGGTGTGTGTGTGTGTGTGTGATTGGTTTGGTTGGAATAGCTCTCAAACTCAAAACCCGATGGTGACTTGCTTTAGAAGGCAAAATTGGAAGTGAAAAGGTGATTTTGAGGAAAGCATCTATTTGATGGCTTTGGTGTACTCAAACTGAGCACAAATGAGCTCTATTTATAGTAGAGCAAGTTTGTTTTGCAAGGAATAGTGAATGGCAACTGCTGCATAGGTTTGGTCAATGTTAAGCAATGAGAATCCAAGTCTCCTCTAGCCATTGACTAGAGGTTAGGGCACATACTACTGGTTCCCTTGGTCTTGGATAAGTCTTGACTGAATTCAGTTGGAAATGGCTCAGTCCACGCCACCTTAGTGCATCCATCAAATGCTCCAAAACAAAATTGGAGTCTTGTCCCCTCTTTAGGGATTTCTAGGTTTGGCATGCTACTTTTGGTTCCAAAGACTTGGGAGGCTTGGGATCAGAGATGGTTCCTCCTTGGTCTCCCCTTGAGGTGTTCAGATGGATAAGTGTGCTTGTCATTTGCACAATTTTGGCAAATCGAGCAAAATGTACAAATCTTCCTTGCTTTGGCAATTTTCAGCAAGGCATGTTGCCATGGTCATATCTCATGGCTCAAGTTGAGTTTGGTGATGTTCTTGGCCATTTGGAAAGCCCTCATATGATACAATAACTGTTTGATCATAATTGGTTTTTATACTTTTTGGATCCAAGTGAAAAATGCCCCTACATTTGGAAAAAAGTGAAGGCAGTTAACTTAGTGAAAATTTCACTGTGTTGGAAAAAGTGGCATTTCATGTTTTCAGCCATTTTTATCAATCCATAATGAAATAGAATGAGGTGTAGTTGAAGCTTTTGTAGAGGGCCATGAGAGCTACAAATCCAGCTTTGTATGGGAAAAAATGGCCTTGTGGTTTAGGAGTTATGATCCTCCAAAGTTGGTACCCTAGCCACTTTATTCCATAACTTAGAAAATTTTCTAAGTTTTTATGGTTACCCCTTTTACAAGTTATCCTACTTTTCTTGATTTTTCTTGATAAATGATGATTCAAATCACACGTTAACATCATTTTAGGGTTAAAAACCCATAATTGTGAAAAATCTCAAAAAGTCAAAGTTTGACTTTAGTGCACAGTTGACTTTTTGTCAGATGAATTCCAAACTGTGCGATCCTCTATGAAATCAAGTCCTTGACCTAAATCAAACTTGATGGATTGATTTCATAGGTGTTATAGGGTGTATTGAATCATGTCCTAGGGTTTGAGAGCATGTCCTGGTCAAAAGTCAAAGATACAATTGACTTTTTCCGCGAAACCCTAACTGTGGTTCAGATGAAACTGAAACTTGTGAATCAAGCTTCTTGGATTAATCCATTGTTGCAAATGGATCAATGTGTTGTATTTAAGACCCTCAAATCCCCTCTTGAGGTCTTGGCTCATGTTTTGTCCCAAAAGTCAACTTAGGGGTGAATTAGGTTAAGAAACCCTAATTCCTGATTTTTTTTTGAATGCATCCCCTTGGAGGCCCTGGTCGACCAAAACCCTAATTTAGTGACACTATCAATCATGAGGCTTGATCCACTCAGAATGCTGCAACCTTGTGCTTGATTCTTGAAGTGGGAGTCCTCTTGATCCATTGTGGATGTTGGAGAGGCTGGACAAGTTACAGATTATGTCATTTCTTGATTGATCCTTTGTCTAAGAGCTCTGAGAGGGCTTGAAACCCTAATTCTGATGGTAGTGGATGCTCACCCATCTTTGGGGAGACTAATGGTTCATCCATATTGTGATGATAATTTACACAATGATGGGAAATCTTAGTGGTCAAAATTTGGGGTATGACACAGAGGCTCAAAAATTTATTTATGTACATAGGGAGGTTGGGTCTTACACTCTAATAGAGGCCCAAGTGTGTTTGAAATGAAGTTTTGAAAGATTGAATCCAAGAAAATCCTAATTTCATTTTTCAAAGGTTTTTTCAAAGAAAAATCAATTAAAAATGATAAAAAATCAAGAAATTTAATAAACATGTTATGAATTATGATTAAGGTTTAGAAAAATGAGGTTTTATTCACATGATGATTGAAAATTCAATTGGTTTTGAAAAATCAAGAAAAAGAAATTATTTAAAATGTTTAAAACAAATTAAAATAAAATTCTTTAAAATATTCAAAAATATATCAAATAAAAAATATTTTTTGATTTTTTGTGTGGAATAAAATATTTAAATATATGAAGGATTTATGTTTAAAAAATAATTTGAAAAAGATTAAAATTGGAGGAGAAATTAATTTTTGAAAATAATTAAAAATTCAAAAATTTGAAAAAAAGATTTGAATTATGGCGCCAACGGTCATTTTCTTCCTCGCGCGTGTCCTCCATGGCCGTTTTGCAAAACCTCTCATATATCTCTCAATACGTAATGATTTTGCATGATGTAAGCATGAAAATTGTGTATTTTTTAATAAGGATTTCAATGATACCAATTAATTGCATTTCTTTTAAGTGTAGAGTGAGATATCATGTGAAGAACAGATGAACCCTAATTTTTGCAAGAACACTATGAAATCCTATACACGATAGATACATAACAATTGATTGAGGTAAAACACTCTACATAAGTGCAGAAGCATGTTGGTAACTTGAAAACACATTTATGATGCATAGATCATGGATTTTGAAGAGTTCAGGCTTACCTGTGCAAGAGGAATTCGAATCCTCAGTTTTAGGTGTTAAAGAAGTGTTTTGATGATTTGGATAACTTCCTTGGACCTCAAGTAGTGTGTTGAGATGCTTGGAATGGATTGAAAACCTTTGGATTGGTGGTCACGACTCCAACTGCAAATGGCTTTGGGATAAAGTATGAACTTGATGAATCGTGTGTTACAAATGTTGTTCAAGTGTTTAGATCATTCATATATGATGTATGTGAGGTGTTAGGACCATTGGTTTGAGTGGAATTGCTCTCTATCTCAAAACACGATTCTCACTTCTTTGGAAATGGAATTTTTGGTGCACACGAGGGAAATGGTGGAAAACATGCATTCTAATGTTTTGGTGTCGTTTATTCAACCTGAAATGACCTCTATTTATAGTAGAGGAAGTTTGTTTTGCAAGGAATAATGAATGGGGACTCGATCACCCTATTGTCCAATGGATATGGCTAGGTGTTCAAAGTCACCTCTAGCCATTGACTTGAGCCAAACTTTACAAGTTTAGGTCTTCTGATTCTTGGCTAAGGCTTGACTCATTTGGATTAATATGGCTTGGTTCATGACACCTCAGTGTATCCTTTCAATGCCATATGACAAAATTGAATTTTGGATTTGCAACATTGATGATCACATGCCAAAGGGATATGGTTCTTGACTAAATGGCCTCATGGTTTAGATTCTTCATCATTTAGGTTGATATTGGACAGAAATCAAATGATGCAAGTGTCCAAAATTGGCTCAAGAAATCGTGGGATACAAGTCATGTGCAAATGCTGTAAAAAAATAGTTTGTATTAAGGCATGTTGTGAGGTTCATAACTCCTTGCTCAAGTTGAATAAATGGTTGTTCTTGTACTCTTTGGAAAGCTTTTATATCATACTTCAACTTTGATGTTTACATTTGGTCTTGATTCCTCTTGGATCACAATGAAAAATGCCTCCAAAGTTGGACAAAACATGAGACAGATTCTGTCTAAAATTTTTCTAAGTGTCAAAGTTCAAATTTTATGAAACCCTAACTTTATGGTCTTATAACTCAAAATCTAGGCATTTTTTCACCATGGATCAGTAGGACACTTTTGTAGTATGTAATGAGAGCTTTCATTTGAGATTTGGATGGAAGAAATTTTTTGCTTGGATCACAAGTTATGGCCTTGCAAAGTTAGGTAAAAATCATGTTTTTCCATAACTTAGTGAAAATTCTAAGTTTTCTAAGGTTACCTTATTTACAAGTTATCCCACTTTTCTTGATTTTTCTTGATCAATCATGATCTAAATCACAAGTTGACATTGTTTTAGGCTTAAGGAAGCCATGTTTGTCAAAAAATCCCAAAAGTCAAACTTGGTTTTGATCACAGTTGACTTTTTTAACAGATTAATTTTGAACTTTGTGATCCTTTATGAAATCAAGTCCTTGGGATAAATTGAACTTAATGGATGGATTCCATAGGTGTTTTAGAGTGTCTTGAATCATGTCCCAAGGTTTGAGATCATGTTTTGGTCAAAAGTCAAAGGTATGGTTGACTTTTTCCCCAACACCCTAATTTGTGGTCCAGATGAATTTGAATTCTTATATGGCTTATGAACCAAGTTCTTTGAATCAATCCATCTTGTGAATGGATCAATATGATGCATTTGAGGTCTTGGGCTCATTCCTTGCTCCAAAAGTCAACTCAGAGACTAAATTAGGTCAAAACCCTAATTCTTGATTTTTGATGGATGCACCCTCTAAGGCTATTTTGAACTTATGAATGGAATTATGAGGTTATTTTGAGCTTCTTGAATCATGTTTTGAAGTATTGGCTCATGCCCAGATGAAAATTTCCTCTAGAGGCCTTGGTCGACGAAAACCCTAATCTAGTGACACTGGTGATCTTGAGGCTTGATCAACTTGAAATGTTTCCTTTTTGTGTTAGATTCTTGATGTAGGAGACCTCTTGATCCTTGATGGATGTTTGAGAGGTTTTATAAGTTAAAGATCATGTCAATATTTTATTGATCCTTTGCCTGAATGCTCTGAGAGGGCTAAAAACCCTAATTTTTGGCTAGAGTGAACACTCAACAATCTTTGAGAGGATTGACGAGGTATGAAAGTACATCCATATTGTGGTGACGATTTGCACAATGATGTGAAATTGTGTGGTCAAAATTTAGGGTATGACACTCCCATCAGGCTCATTTCAAATTCAGCTTGCATTAACTTAGAAAATTCCTTGCACAAGGAAGTATTAGCAGAACTAAATATAATATCATCAACGTAAATTTGAATAACCAGAATGTCATTTTTAAAGGTTTTGTAAAAGGGTGTTGTATCCATTTTTCCTCTAGTAAAGTCATTTTCCAAAAGAATGTTACTTAGCCTTTCATACCAAGCTCTGGGAGCCTGTTTCAGACCATATAATGATTTTTTAAGTTTGAAAACAAAATATGGGTTTTAAGAACTTTCAAAACCATGAGGTTGGTGCACATACACTTCTTCAGAAATATACCCATTTAAAAATGATCTTTTTACATCCATCTGATATAAAGTAATGTCATGATTTACAACAAAGGAAATTAAAAGACGATTAGATTCCAACCTGGCAACTGGTGCAAAGGTTTTTGTATAGTCTATCCCTTCTTGCTGACTATAACCTTATGCTACCAGTTATGCTTTGTTTCTTACGACCTCAAATTTCTCATCTTACTTGTTTCTGAATACCCATTTTGTTCCAATGACGTGGACACCTTTTGGTTTCTGAACAAGATCCAAAACATCATTTCTGGTGAATTGGTTTAGCTCTTCTTGCATGGCCAGAATCCACTCATTCTCCATAAGAGCTTCATCAACTGATGTTGGCTCTATCAGAGACGCCAGACCCAGAAGAGTTTCTTCAGAAGGTTTAAATGATGAACGGGTTCTGACTGGATCAGCTTTGTCTCCCATAATCAATTCTTCAGAAAGAGAAATCTTTAGTCTATTCTTCATCTGATGAGATGGACTATTTGTTGTTTTTGGTAAGGTTGTATCTGATTCTGTAGATTCTGCATCATTGTCTCCTTCCTTTGAATCTTCCTCCTTGGATTTTGATAAAGTAATCTTCAAATCTGTAAACTTTTCAACTAGATTTGACTTTTCAGGGTCAAGCTTATCATTGAATCTGACATGAATTGATTCCTCAACAATCCGTGTTTATGTGTTATAGATTTTGTAGCCTTTAGAGCGTTCAAAGTATCCTAACAGTAAACACTTTTGAGATTTGGAGTCAAACTTGCCAAGATTCTTTTTAGTGTTCAACATAAAACAAATACATCCAAAAGGATGAAAATATGAGATGTTGGGTTTTCTATTCTTCCACAATTCATAGGGAGTCTTACCCAGAATAGGTTTGATAGAAATCCTGGTTTGAATATAACATGTTGTATTTACTACCTCTACCCAGAAGTGCTTAGCCATGTCAGTTTCTTGGATCATGGTACGAGCCATTTCTTGCAAAGTACTATTCTTTCTTTCCACTACTCCATTCAGTTGTGGAGTTCTGGTATAGAAGAAATCATGGGAAATGCCATGGGAATAAAAAATATTCTCAAAGTATATATTCTCGAATTCTCCACCATGATCACTTCTGACTCTAACTATTTTGCAATCCTTCTCTGTTTGCACTTGTGACCAAAAGGTAGAGAACACAGAATGTGACTCATCCTTGTGTTTCAAGAATTTTACCCATGTCCAATGACTATAGTCATCAACGATAACTAATCCATACTTCTTTCCACTGATTGAAGCAGTTTTCACTGGTCCAGACAAATAAATGTGTAGAAGTTCTAACGGTCTTGAGGTGGACACAACATTTTTGCTTTGAAGGAAGTTTTAGAGAACTTTCCTTTCTAACATGCTTCACAAAGAGCATCTGAAGAATACTTCAGATTTGGTAAGCCTCTGATAAGTTCAAGCTTATTTAGCTGAGAAATCCTCCTCATGCTAACATGGCCCAAACGTCTATGCCATACCCATTGCTCCTCATTAACAGACATTAAGCATTTGACCTTCTGTTCACAGAGATCAGAAAGTATAATCTTGTAAATTTTGTTTTTCCTCTTTTCGATAAAAAAGATTGAGCCATCTTTCTGACAGACAGTCTTATAGGACTTTTGATTAAAAATGATATCATAACCATTGTCACTAAGTTGACTAATTGACGATAAATTATGCATCAAGCCATCGACCAGAAGAACATCAGTAATAGAAGGTAGTTTACCATTACCAACAGTTCCATAGCCAATGATTTTTCCCTTCTTGTTTAGCCTACAGGCTTAAGTTCCTGACTTTGGAACATATGCCTTCTTCCCGTCATGTGTCGCAAGTAACCACTATCCAGGTACCATGATTGGTGTTTCAACTGAGCTGCTAAGGATATCTGCAACATAGATTATATTGTCCTTAGGTACCCACTTTCTGGGTCCTCTTTTGTTAGTTTTCCCAGAGTGTTTGACAACCTTGGGCTTATGAGCAACCAGATAATCAAGTGGAATTTGTGCATGATATTTATCTTTAGAAATATATTTCTGTGTCAGTGGGGGTTTTGTGCAAGCTTAGAACAATCAAGTTCAGTGCCAGAAGGCACAAAATGATCATAGAGAGGTTTTGGTTTTACAGGCTAACTTTCGTCAATTTCAAATGTTTCTATACACCCCAAACCTTTCTTTCCATTTCTCCTAACTCCATAGATTATGGAAGCTATTTTTCTTCTATCTATGCTTTTACTCAGAAATTACTTGAATGCTCTACCATACTTGTTGACACAACTGGTGTTAGAGACATTGGAGATTAATTCTTCTTCTAGTTTGGAAATTTTGCTTTTCAAAGCACAATTACTATTTTTTAAAGAAAAAATATTTTCATTTAGAGAAGAATTATTCTGCTTAAGCTTATCTCTTGCTTCAGAAGCAATTACATGGGATTTTTTAAGATCCTTGTATTTACTTTCAAGAGTTTTATATTTTTCCAGCATTTCTGAAAGACACAACTCTAATTCACAATGATAGAGTTTAGATAATACCTCTAAGTCGGAGTCTAAGTCTGATTCTGGTTCTGATAACATTTTGTCTTCTGGTTCTCCAGAGACTTCGCGTCAATTGTTGTTGCCACTAACGCAATGGTTGCTTGTTCTTCATCAGAATCTTCTTCTTTAGAATCAGAGTCATCCCAAGTTGCCATGAGTTCCTTCTTCGCTTTGGAGAAGTTCTTCTTAGGCTTCTTGTCTTTCCTAAGCTTTGGACACTTGTTCTTGTAATGACCTTGCTCATTACACTCATAGCAGATGACTTCTTTTCCATAACTCAGCTTCTTTTGTCTAGATGATGAATCAGCACGACCTTTGTTCCTTCTTGATCCTCTGAAATTTCCTTGACTATGTTTTTAGAGTTTGTAGATCCTTCTGGAGATAAGTGATAGCTCATCTTCTGAGTCTTCATCAAAATCTTCTAATTCTTCCTTAGCTTGATAAGCCTTTGCCTTTTCAGGTTTAGACTTAAGAGCAATAGATTTCCTCTTCTTCTAAGGTTCATCTTCTTCTAGCTCTATCTCATGACTTCTTTAAGAACTAACAAATTCTTCAAGACTTATGGTGTTAAGATCCTTGGATAACTTTAGAGCAGTTACCATAGGTCTCCATTTCTTGGGAAGGATTCTGATGATATTTTTGACATGATCAGCAATTAAGTATCCTTTGTCCAGAACTTTAAGTTCCGCGACTAGCATTTGAAACCTTGAAAACATAGTCTCAACTGTTTCATCATCCTCGATTATGAATGCCTCATATTTCTAGATTAGGGAAATCGTATTTCTCTTCTTAACTTGAGCATTTCCTTCATGAGTCATTCTCAGAGAATCAAAAATGGATTTGTCAGTATCACTGTTTGTTATCTTCTCATACTCAGTATAAGAGATATCATTTAATAGTATAGTTCTTGCCTTGTGATGATTCTTGTAATCTTTCTTTTGTTGATTGGTCATAGCACTTCTAGACACTTTTACTCCTGTAGCATCAACTGGGTGAGTATAGCTATCGACTACAAGATCCCAAAGATCTACATCGTAACCAAGAAAGAAACTTTCAATTATATCTTTCCAGTAGTCAATCTTTTCACCATCAAAGAATGGTGGTTTGGCACTGTAATGATCTATCTCTTCTTGAATAGGATTAACATTAGTTGCAGCCATGATATCTCACACAAATACTTGATCAGTACTGAACACGGTGAAGTGTTGATAAAACTTTTACACAATCAGAACCAGAGCTCTAATGCCAATTGAAGGTGTGAGAAAACACAAGAAAGGGGGGTTTGAATTGGGTTTTCAAGAATGAAGCTTTTTGTGAAACTCAAACAAAGATCACAAATAAAATAACAAGAGAGAAAGACGCATGATATATCCTGGTTCACTTGAAAACTATCAAGCTAATCCAGCCCACCCGCCAAGGTGATTTCACCTTATACACAAGGACTTAATCCATTATAATCAACTGATTACACTGCACTAGCAACTGTTGGTGACTAACAAGCAAAGACTAATTGTCTCTTCTTAAGTATTCTGACCTAACTGGTCCCTTAAGGAATACAAACAACTGTTTGAACAAAATTAATGTTTACAATGAATTGCTTCTACACAAGCAGATGTAAACACTATGAATAGCTCAAGTAACTTAAAGAAATTTTATACAGTATGAACAATGTTTCATGCATTGTATTGTGGTGTTTTACTGTTCGTGCATATCTTTCTTATTTTCTTCAAGTGATCAAGTCCTTATATAGCAAGAAAGAGTTCCGTTGGAGAGCAGATCAGGAATATCATTAAGATTGCTGGCGACTTGAAATAATTTCACTATGCATGGATGAAAATCGTACACAAAAGTTGTCCTTTGTACCACCAAATCAGGTAGTGGAATGGTAGTGGAATAGAAAGTGCTTGATATGTACTATGTACTATTTTCCCTTGCAAACGTTTCATCTTCTTCTGTTCATCAGAGGCTTCTGAATAAAGATGATTGAAGCATAAGTAGAAGAGTTTATCACTATGTCTTCAGATTTTTGAGTCATCAGAGTCTTCAGAACTTGTTCACCAGAACCTTATCTTCAGAGTCTTTAGCACTCAGTCTTCAGAACCCTTAGTCTTCGGAAACTTAAGTCTTCCGTGTCTTCAGAACGTTGTTCAGCAGAACCTTGTCTTCAGAGTCTTTAGCACCTAGTCTTCAGAAGATAATGACTTCAAAAGCTAGAAAGCCTTCATAAGTAAATCATCAGAGTCATGTTCAGAGGCATAATCCAAGAGAACATTGCAGCAGCAACATAATGTCTTCTTTGAATCTTTCTGAATGTGAGTAGATCAGAAGCAGACTTGCTTCTTTGGGGCAGAAGCTACTTTTGGTCAAATCAGAGTGATGTTGCACATGGTCTCTATCAGAGTCAGAACTTTCTCTATCAGAGTCAGATCTTATTTGTTAATTCTTCAGAAAACAAATGTTAGAGTACCAAAATTATTCTCACACAAATACTACTTTGTTATTATCAAAACTTAGAGATAACTGGCAGAACCAAATCTTCTTCTAACACTATATTACGAGGATGATGACCATGAGGTAAAAAATCCATCTTATAAGTAGTTGTTTAAAATAAGTTCTAAGTTAATAGAAGAAAATGATAAGATTAAAAAATGTTATTTAGACCTTAAGGAGTATCTAGAGTTTCTTGAAGAAAGTAATAAAACGCTTAAGCTAGAAATTGCTTATATTATAAACTCATCGGAAACATGTGAAACTTATGTCTCAGTGAAAAAGGAAGTGACTGATCTGCATAAAATTCTAAGTAAGTTTACTAAGGGGAAAGAAATAATTGACTTGATATTATCGAGTCAAAAGCCTTCCTTAAATAAAAATGGACTAGGCTTTAAGAACGATAGATCACTTAGTAAAGGGAATAGGCATTAAGAACGATAGACCAGGCCATTTAGAGCGTTTTTGTTTCGATAAATTGAAAATGTCTAAAGATAATAATCTTATACCTTTTAGAGAAACTAACACACCTGGAATCAAGAAAATTTAGAAACCAAAGGTGAAACCCTAGTGTCATACCCCAAATTTTGACCACTAAGATCTCCCATCATTGTGCAAATTATCATCACAATATGGATGGACCATCATGCCTCATCAGTCTCCCCAAAGATGGGTGAGCACTCACTACAAATCAAACTTAGGGTTTCAAGCCCTCTCAGAGTTCTTAGACAACAAATCAATCAAGGAATGACATGATCTTCAACTTTTCTAACCTCTTAAACATCCACAAAGGATCAAGAGGACTCCCAATTTAAGGATTAAGCACAAGGCTGCTCCCTTCTAGGTGGATCAAGCCTCAAGATCGCCAGTGCCACCAAATTAGGGTTTTGGACGACCAGGGCCTCCAGATGGGAATTTTCCTCTGGGCATGAGCCAATGCTTCAAAGCATAACCTATGACGCTCCAAGGGACATAATGAACCAAATCATCAAGTCAATTTAACCTCAGGGGATGCACTCATAAAAAATCAGGAATTAGGGTTTCTTGACCTAATTCACCCCTAAGTTGACTATTGGGACAAAACATGAGCCAAGACCTCAAAGGAGGATTTGAGTGTCTCTAATACACCACATTGATCCATTTGAAACAATGGATTAATCCAAGAAGCTTGATTCCCAAGTTTCAAGTTCATCAGAACCACAATTAGGGTTTCGCGGAAAAAGTCAACTGTGCCTTTGACTTTTGACCCAGGCATGCTCCCAAACCTTGGGACATGATTCAATACACCCTATAACACCTACGAAATCAATCCATCAAGTCTGATTTAGGCCAAGGACTTGATTTCATAGATGATCGCACAGTTTGGAATTCATCTGACAAAAAGTCAACTGTGCACAAAAGTCAACTTTGACTTTTTGAGATTTTTCACAATTATGGTTCTTTGACCCTAAAATGATGTTAATGTGTGGTTGAAATCATCATTAATCAAGAAAAATCAAGAAAAGTGGGATAACTTGGAAAAGGGGTAACCATAAAAACTTAGAAATTTTTCTAAGTTATGGAACAAAGTGGCTAGGGTACCAACTTTGGAGGTTCATAACTCCTAAACCACAAGGCCATTTTTCCCCATTCAAAGCTGGATTTGTAGCTCTCACGACCCTCTACAAAAGCTTCAAACACAACTCATTCCAATTTCTCATGGATTTTAATTTATGGAATGATCAAAATCAAGAAAAGTGAAAATGTCACTTTTTTCCAACACTTAGTGAAATTTTCACTAAGTCAGAATCTGCCTTCACTTTTTTTCAAATGTAGGGGCTTGGATCCAAAAAGTATCAAAACTAATTATGATCAAACAGTTGTTTTATCATATGAGGGCTTTCCAAAATGACCAAGAACTTCACCAAATTCAACTTGAGCCATGAGATATGACAATTACAACATGCCTTGCTGAAAACTGCCAAAGCAAGGAAGATTTGTACATTTTACTAGATTTGCAAAAATTGTGCAAATGACAAGCACACTTATCCATCTGAACACCTCAAGGGGAGACCAAGGAGGAACCAACTCTGATCCCAAGCCTCCCAAGTCTTTGGAACCAAAAGTAGCATGCCAAACCTAGAAATCCCTAAAGAGGGGACAAGACTCCAATTTTGTTTTGGAGCATTTGATGGATGCACTAAGGTGACATGGACTGAGCCATTTCCAACTGAATTCAGTCAAGACTTATCTAAGGCCAAGGGAACCAGCAGCATGTTCCCTAACCTCTAGTCAATGGCTAGAGGAGACTTGGATTCTCATTGCTCAACATTGGCCAAACCTATGCAGCAGTTGCCATTCACTATTCCTTGCAAAACAAACTTATAGCTCTTTTTGAATTCTCATTCCTTGCAAAACCTATGCGCGTGTTCTTTCCCTTGTTCTTGGCGCCCTTTTTGAAAATTCAAATATTTGAATTTTGTGATTTTATTTAATTGATTCAAAAATTAATTTCTCTCTGAGTTTTAATGATTTTGAGTTGATTCTTCTTTTAATAATTCACAAAAATGTTAAAATATTTTATTTTACCAAAAAATCCCAAAAATATTATTTATTTCATATAATTGATATTTTTGCCAAGAATTAATATTTTAATTGTTTTTGACATTTAAAATATTTTTTCCTTCTTGATTTTGCAAATTTTTATGATTTCTAATCATTTTGTTTTAATTGATTCAAAAATTAATTTCTCTCTGAATTTTAATGATTTTGAGTTGATTCTTTTTTTAATAATTCACAAAAATGTTAAAATATTTTATTTTCCAAAAAAATCCCAAAAATATTATTTATTTCATATACTTGATATTTTTGTAAAGAATTAATATTTTAATTATTTTTGACATTTAAAATATTTTCTCCTTCTTGATTTTTCAAATTTTAGTGATTTCCAAACATTTTGTGAATCAAAACCTGATTTTTGAAACATTAATCCAAGATCACAATTTGTTTTCCACATGTTTAACAATTTTGATCATTTTAATTGAATTTTTTATTCAATTAAAATACATATTGAAACAAATTAGGGTTTTTGATTAATTCAACCCTCATCAAACTTTTTCAAACACTTTTGGGCCTCTAATAGAGTGTAAGACCTAACCCCTTTGAAAACCAAACATTTTGGGCCTCAGTCATTGTATAAGACCCACTGCGTTTTCAAAAAACCTCGGCATAATCACCGTTTTCAAACAAACCAAAAGGGCCTCTCCTTGAGCTATAAGACCCATTCCTTAAACTTTTGGGCCTCTTGGTAGAGTGTAAGACCTAACCCTTTGTAGAAACCAAAATATTTTGGGCCTCAGTGTATTGTATAAGTTCCGATACCGTCAAAAAGTTCGGCGCGATCGTCGCCTTTTTAACAACAAAAACCTTGGGCCTCTCCTTGAGCAGTAAGCCCCATCACTTGTACAAAAATAACCTTTGGGCCTCTAATAGAGTGTAAGACCCAACCCCCTTTTAACCAAAACTTTTTGGGCCTCAGACATGGTATGAGTCCCTCTAAGTTAAAAAAAGAAATCTCGGCGCGATCGCCAATTCAAAAACAAATCATCTGGGCCTACCCTCGTGTTATAAGCCTCATTCTTTTTCTTTAAACACCTTTGGGCCTCTTGAGAGAGTGTAAGACCCATCCCTTTTTATAGAAAACCGTTTTGGGCCTCAGTCACTTGTATAAGTCCCTATACAAAACAACAGTGCAATCACTGATAAAACCTTGGGCCTCTCCTCGAGCTGTAAGCCCCAACAATCTTTTCAAAGCACTTTCTCCTTTGATTTTGAATATAATATTGTTATCAAAGCTTTCTTTGTTGAACAACTAACCAAACAACATGGAAGCTCTACAACCGAGTAAGTGTTTACCCGCTATCATATATATATATATATAACTGTATTGTGGGGCTGCTCACTGTAAGTCTTCTTTCACAAACTTTTATATACTTGTCAAATATCAACTGTGTAATACTAGTATAGTTATTTAGAGTTTTCCCCGACAACTACTTCTAGCACTAGGTAAAGCCCTGTTGGTCACTCCTAAATACAAACAAAACTAGATCCCCATAGGATTACCAGACACAGTGCTCCCTCCTCTTGGGGTTAAACAATATGGAGACGTGAAAGGTAGCATTCTCGGTGAACCCTTTCTCAGACTGTCACTCTTAGAAATTGTCAAAGAAACTCTACTCCCCAGAGTTTATATATTCTCCATGAATAGCATCTCTTGACTTTCTTCCAAATTCTCGGACTTTCCTGGCTTGACCTATTCTCTGTGAATGGCATGTCTTGAACTTCTCGGGGTTTGGGGACCCACAGGCTTCCTAAAAGCAACCCTGCCTCCCCTTGGGCGTTGTACAAGGACCCTTCGGCTTCTTAAAAGCTCTCATGCCTTATCTTGGGCTTAGTACAAGGACCCAGAGGCCTTTACAGGTATAGAAACAAAACCTAGTCATCAATTTGCTAGAGCTGTCTTTCTGAGTTAAGTGTCAGACCAGTTAATGGGTTGACCTTCATCCCTTAACATACCAGTCTTCTCTTGGGAATCATACAAAGATCATTCACTACCTGAGAATCAATTTCTCAAAACACCAGTAGAATTGGACAGTCTCAATACCCCTTTGAATTTCTCATTTCATTAAAGAACATGAAATAACCCTGATCCTCTGATCAGTACCAAAGCACAACCTTACCTTTGATCGTTCCCTTCATAAGAACTGATTTTCTCTTTTATCCAACATACTGGACATGTCACTAAACTGAAACAGTCACCAGCACAACTAGCCTCCTCTTAGGCTTTGTATAACGATCCTTCCTCAGTGAAGTTAGCCTCCTCTTGGGCTTTGTATAATGATTCTCCCCCAGCGAAGCTAACCTTAAAAAACTCTCTTGTTGAGTCAAACACTTTTAGCCTCCATCTCGGGCTTCGTACGAGATACAAAACACTCTCTTGTTGAGTATAAAAAACTCTCTTGTTGAGTCAAACACTTTTACCCTCCATCTCGGGCTTCGTACGAGATAGAAAATCACTCTCTTGTTGAGTATAAAACACTCTCTTGTTGAGTCAACCCTTTTAGCCTCTCTCTCAGGCTTCGTACGAGACACATAAAAGCACCCTCTTGTTGGGTCAACAGCCTCCTCTTAGGCTTTGTATATGGAAAACCCCGGTTAAGTCAATCAACCTTTTTTAGCATCACTTTGTGCCTTGCTCAGAGTATATAAACATCAACAACTCCTTTTCCTTCATCTAATTGCTGTAAGCGGCAAGCCTCTGGATTATTTACATCCACGCCACTGTCCCTCTTTTAGCATGAGAAATTCCTAAGGAAAGATGGCATTGCTCTAAACTGAGTTAAAGTCTTCTCCTTCAGGTTAAAAATCCCCTACAAAGGAAATTATGGCATTGCTGGATTCACATATCCCAGTTAAAGTAATTCTCCTTTATAATCAGTCACCCCAACATTTGTGACAAACAGACCAAATATCCCCTTTAGAGATGACAAATTCTCTCTAAAGTCAAAACCCTTTAGCTTCACATCTTTGGCTTCAAACAAGATACAAATAGACCCTTCAGCTTCACATCTTGGGCTTCGAACAAGATACAAACCACATTTAGCTTCACGTCTTGAGCTTTGAACAAGACACCAAAACACCTTTTTCCTCCCATAGAATAGGAGGAACTACGATCGCTCTGATTTCACTGTTTCGTTAAACGGGAATACGTAGGCATAAGATTGAAAAATCTTAGCGAGCACAGTAATCAAACATCCAAAATCCCATACATCAATAAAAAAAAGCATCAGACCTAACATCCTTCCGATAGCCTAGACACTGTTTTAACAAAATAACCTAAGAGAAACCCACAATCTTTGTAGCATCTGTAAACCATCAGTCATCTGTTCAAACTCAGTTTGCAAGCAGGGTTAATTAGAGACATCTATTTACCTTCCTTCATCAGCTTCAATAGGATAAAAAATGAATCAAGCTGTAGTACCCCAAAGCGATAGTGCTTCGAAACCACGCAAAAAATCGCGCTACAGAAAAATGGCGACTCTGTTGGGGATTATTTCTATGATCTTATTCCCTCCTCATTTCTTAGGTAGAAACCTTAGGTAGTGCTACAGCAGATTGGTGACCACAGTGGGAGGCATTCTTTCTTGCTTTCCCAAGAGATGAAACCCTAAATTCACGTCACAGAAAATGACAGCTCTGCTGGGGAGTCATTGTCTGTGTAGGATCATAAGACTAGAGCTCCAGGATGATTAAGAGAAATATATATACTGCTTTAATTGATATATGTGTTTATTTTTCTGCAAATGGGAAAGCATGTGATGCCGCATGTGGAAAGATTGAGTATACACCTAAGATAGGTGATGACAATGTGGGTAATTTTACTGGGAGTGAATTCCAGTTAAGAGCCCCCGATCGACCATCAAACTTAGTGGAGACTCCTTTTGCATATACATTGCCTATACGACTTCGGTTGTTGAAAGCAGTGTGGTCGACTGGGTTATCTGAGAAGCTGAGGTTTTTAGTAGACTTAAGCCATTTTGTAGTGCGGAAGCTATCGGAAATAGTTGTCACGCGATACTACCCTCATTTGAGATCACTCTGGGATACATCAGCTCGTTGACGATCCGCTTGCTATTGCTATCCCAGAGGGGTCAATGATTTTGCGGACAGGTACAAAAAATCACCAATATAAACCTTTGGGGAGGGGGGGGGGGGGGTAGAGCCTTGACTTTATGACACCGACCCTTTAACCCCATGTTTTTTCTATGTTTTTGTGTGCTGCATTCATGCATTCATTTAAAAAAAACACATTAAAAAGAAAATCTTCTCTTCTAGTCTCTCTTTTTCAAACTAAACTAAGACAATGATTGCAAATATCAAAGAGAAAGAAGATTTCGCTAATGGATTTCGGTAGAAGGAAAACTCATAAGTATACCTTCAAGGTTCCAAAGTTAGAGGATTTAAGAGGTTTGGCGAGAATGATCACCAACCACGAGGCTTTCAGAGCCAAGCATGGAGGGCTATTGTACTTATTAAGGGTCCATGTAATTGAAGGAATCCTGTCCATGCTAATCCAGTTCTATGATCCAGTTTATCACTGTTTCACATTCCCGGACTATCAGCTAGCACCAACGCTGGAGGAGTATTCTCACTTGACTGATCTGTATATCACTGATCAAGCTCCATTTTCTAGACTGGAAGAAATTCCAAAGGATCAAACCATTGCAAGAGCAATCCATTTGGACGAGTCCGAAGTCAGGACTCACATGACCACTAAGGGTGGAATACAAGGTTTGCTAGCCCAGTTCTTGACAAAGAAAGCCCTGTACTTCGCTAGTATAGGGAACGTGGCCACTTTCGAGAGCATCTTTGTTTTGCTCACCTACGGTTTATTTTTGTTTCCCAACATCGATAACTTTGTAGATATCAATGCCATTAAGATTTTCCTGATTGGAAACCCTGTACTGACCTTACTCGCAGATGCGTATCATTCAGTACACTTAAGGAATTTATACAGCGGAGGAATGATCACGTGTTGTGTACCCTTGCTTTACAAATGGTTCACTTCCCATTTGCCCAAGTCTTCTCCATTTTGGGATTAAAAGAATACTTTACGTTGGTCACAGAGAATCATGTCTCTTACCAACTCTGACATTGATTGGTACAATCAAATCTACGACGGGATCAGAATCATTGACCATTATGGAAATTTCCCAAATATACCCCTTATAGGAACTAAGGGAGGAATCAACTATCATCCAGTGTTAGTTCGTCGTCAATTTGGATACCCAATGAGGCATGTCCCGTGCAATACTCATCTGGAAGGTCTTTTCTTCAAGGAAGGAGAAAATGACAGGGCACTAAAGACAGAAATAGTGCATGCTTGGAAACACGTTCATTGGAAAGGGCGAGAGTCTCTAGGAAAACCAGACTGTGTCTCGGTGGAGCCTTATCTCCATTGGGTACAAACTAGAGCTCCCAAGCTGAGGATGCCTTACCCTCGCCAGGAAGTTCTTCCATTGAGGGACTCTGCCCTTTAATTCATGTCTGAGATGGAATGTAAGAAAAGTACCGTAATCTCAATGTGGAATGTAAGAAAATACATCAGCTATTAAAAGAAAAGGATGCTCTGATTGAGATTTTAGAGCAACATGTTGTAGAGAATCAGGATGACCAAAGGAATTTGCTCGCTCATTTCACTTGGGAAAGGAATGACAACCCGACAACGACTGAAGAGCCCCGGTCAAAGAAGAGGAAAGTACCAGAACCAGTACTTGAGCTCTCCTCAAAGAGGACTCAAGATCCCTTAGTTTAAATTTCCTTTTTTAGCACTTTGTAATCTATTGTATTTCCGTTTCCGCAATCCTTTGAATTTAATAAAACGGGGTTCCCCCACTGTTTGATATTTGCAATCCAATTGTCGAAGTTTACTTTGAATAAACAAAAACATACAATTAATATAATCATTGCATATCAATCATTCTCGCGTAAACGCATTCTTCTTACAATACTCGGGCCAATCGTAAGAAAAAGATGGATGATCTCGAGGAAGAGAACATAGAGTTGAGAGAAGAGATCGACACACTGAAAGAGGATATGAGAAAGCTTCATAATGACATGCAAGCTCTAGCAGAAGCTCAAATGCAACAACAAAGGACCGTGATCTCAGATATCACATCAACGCCCATAGTAGAGAAGTATGATCCTAGGTACAAGATGCCGAAAGATCGTCCCTGGGGCATGCCTATTAACTATATCCCGGAAGGATATGTTCCGCCGATCGCTGAGGGTCAGGGAACTGCAGCAGGAGCCGCTGGGCCTGAAGGTTACAAACTTCAGGAAAGCAAAGATGCCAGGGGCATGACAGCAACTCCTGAAGGTTACAAACTTCGGAAGGCACCGAGAGTCTCGACCATAATGACTATACCACCGCCCGTGGGACACACGTTCCTGGAAGGACAGATTCCACAGATACCTTCTGGTGGAAGTGACAGCATGTTCGACAGAATGAATGAATTCCAGGAACCATTCCTGGAAATGCAGAAGTAACTGCAAGCCCTTCGCGGTCAGGATCTATTTGGAAAGGATGCCGCAGACCTTTATTTGGTCCCCAATGTGAAAGTCCCGCACAAGTTCCAGGTACCCGACTTTGAAAAGTACAAGGGTAACTCTTGCCCTCAGAGCCATTTGGTGATGTACGCTCGGCGAATGTCAGCTCAGACAAAGAACCAGGAGCTACTGATTCACTACTTTCAGGATAGTTTAACCGGTGCCGCATTAAAATGGTACATGGGTTTAAACCGCGCTACGATAGGCACGTTCAGAGATCTTGGCGCCGTCTTCGTTTAACAATATAAATACAATTTAGACATGGCACCGGACATAGATCAGCTCAGATCGATGTCACAAAAGGACAAGGAATCCTTTAAAGAATACGCTCAGAGATGGCGTGAAATTGCCGCTCAAATTTCTCCACCTCTGGAGGAAAAAGAGATGACAAAGATCTTCTAAAAGACCTTAAGCTCATTTTACTACGACAGAATGGTTGTCAGTGCACCCAGTGACTTCACCGAGATGGTAGGCATGGGAGTTCGACTTGAGGAAGCCATCCGAGAAGGACGTTTAGTTAAAGACGCTGGATCATCAAGTAGTACAAAATAATAAGGTAGTGCTCTCCCTAAGAAAAAAGAGCAGGATATTGGGAATATCTCTCTCGGAAAGCAAAGACGACGTTACCAACCAGTAGCAGCTGTAACTCCTGCTATCAACCCGGCGCCTGTTCCTACGTATCAACCTCAGGTTGCATAGAGCCAACCTAATCAACAACAACTTCAGCAAAGGACACAACAGTCTCTTCAGCAAACTCGTCCTCAGTACAACAACAACCGTACTACACGACCACCAGAGTTTGACCCTATACCCATGTTGTACGCAGAGCTGCTTCCGTTATTACTGGTCAAGGGGCACGTCCAAACTAATCTCCTCTTACAGTATCAGAAAATCCGCCTTTTTGGTATAAAACAGATCAGACTTGTCCTTACCATCAAGGAAGACCAGGGCATAACATAGAAAACTGTCTCAGTTTCAAATCTGACGTACGAAAGCTTGTTAGGAGCGGGGTCTTATCTTTCAAGGATACGAATCCAAACATTTTCACAAACCCGCTGCCTCAACATGAGAAAGCTGCAGTCAATTTGATAGAGGGAGAGTCTAACAACACCTATCAAATTCATGATGTACTCTTATTAAGGGCCAACTTGGTCAAGATGCATTGTAGATAGAGCGGACGTGGCCAGGTGCCACCACACAACTATGAACGCTGTAGAGTCTGCTCGGAGAGTAATCAAGGATGCTACCTTATGCGGGCAGCCCTTTAAGGTCAGTTGGATTGTAAAGAGATTCACCCGTGTCAGAATCCCGAGCTAGTCAACTGGACGCCGAACTACTTCACTGATCAAATCAGAGACGTTGTCATAATCTATGATCATCAATAGAACAAGGATGATTGTACCATCATCCCTCTACTGGACGAATCAAAGGTTCTTAGCCAAGAACTGGTTGAAGTTACTTACGACAGTCAGAAAAATTAGAAGGCTCCTGTAGTTATCTATCTACCGGGACCATTACCGCATGAGTCAGCTAAGGCGATCCCTTACAAATATGGTGCAACAGTAATTGAGAATGGAAGGAAATTACATTACCCTCTATCGTGAATATTGAAGACATCAGTCGAGTAACACAGAGCGGTCGAATCTTCAACCGAGGAGTTGGAGAACCTAACAAAGAAAAGGAACTTCCGACAGAAGCTCCTGATCCACCGGTCGGTCAATCCAGTAATTCCGACCTTTGGAAAAACAATGATGAGATGCTGAAGCTCATCCAAAGGAGTGAATACAACATTGTTGATCAGCTGTTACAAACTCCTTCAAAGATCTCTGTGCTATCACTTTTACTCAGTTTCGAAGCCCACAGAGAGGCTCTACAGAGAGTCTTAGAGTAGGCCTTTGTGGAATAGGATGTGTCATTACGACAGTTTGATAGCATCATCTCTAACATCACTTAGGATTCAGTGATGAGGATTTGCCAGAGGCGGGCAAAAGTCACAACATGGCGCTCAATATCACAGTTAACTGCCAGGACGATGGTTTAGCCAGCGTACTGGTAGACACAGGATCGGCCGTGAACGTTATGCCGAAGTCCACTTTAATGCGACTATCATTCAAAGGATCCCTGATGAGGGGCAGTGAGGTCATCTTCAAAGCCTTTGACGGATCTCGGAAAGCAGTTATCGGCGAAGTCGACCTTCCCATAACTATCGGTCCTCACACTTTCCTAATCACTTTCCAGGCCATGGATGTCCGGGCAGCGTACAACTGTTTATTATGAATACCTTGGATACACCAGGCTGGGGCAGTCAATTCGACGCTGCACCAAAAACTAAAGTTCGTCAAGAACGATCAACTCATCACGGTCTGTGGAGAGAAGGCCTTGCTCGTGAGCAACTTGTCATCATCTACTTGTGTAGAACCCGAGGAGGCTGTTGGGACTCAGTTCCAAGCACTTTCGGTGAGCAATGAGAATCAATCAGAGAAAGGAACCCCAATTTTCTCATACAGAGATGCTCTCGAAGTAATCAAGAATAACAATACAAAAGGGTGGGGATAGCTTGTCATTCCTACTGATAATAAAACAAAGAAGGGTATTGGTTTTTCTGCAACCTGCACCCAGACAGCTGCTAACGATGAAAGTCTTCATCCCATTCAGGATTTCTTCCACAGTGGAGGTTTCCTTCACCCAGTGCCTCAAACAATCCATACTATCAACGAGGAAGATTCCTCTGACACAGATGAGGAATGGAAGTCCTATCTTAACAAGGATGGTTATATGTCTCAAGAAGAGGTACCTACGTCATTTTGCTATCCCGCACAGAGTCCAAGATTTATACCCAGGTCAGACGTCAAAATGATATATAGAGATTGTGATCCGGAGGGATGCCGTGCTCCACCAAATTCATTAGAGGAAGACACTCTGATGAAAGACAACTTTGACCATGAATATTATGGCCCAATGGATGGCCTGCCTATCTGGCAGCCGTATCCAGGAGACTTGGGGCAAGAAAATCAGCCGAACAATGAAAATCAGCTGAGCATCATTGAAAAGAATATCTGCGTCCCCACCATGTCATGGGATCAACACTCAGGTCATTCCAAAATTATCCTGTACGATGATGAATTGGAAAAGCTTGCCAGACTAAAATTCATTAACTATGCTTTTCCCGAGGTCAACGTCATCGAGAGAAATGACTCCTCCAGTTCCAAAGAAGTATGGGACACCTTGGGACAACCAAGTGGAAAATTTGACTTCATGGTCAAGTACACCGCTCAAGAAAACTCTCGTATCAGGCTCGAAGACATCCAGCCAACTGGATGGGGAGATTTGCCTGAGAGCACCAATACTATGCAAAATACAACTGAGGAATCCCCCTACGACAATTCTGCCTGGGAGACAGATTCCAATGTGTTATTTCTTTGATTTTGTGGTTGGCATTTATTTTACTAAAACTATTCTAGCAGCAAGATGTTGAAACAAGATGTTATAATTATCTGCATTCAACATGTCGAATAAAGATGCCCCATACTGGCTCATAGGACATCGCGTCTGATTTTGGTCTAAAAGGAAGATTCTGTTGCTGTTAATTGTTACTGAATATTCTGTGAATATTTAGTTATCCTATGTGGCATCCAAAGTATTTTGGGTTGAGTTTTTTGTGTTGGTTTTCGGACTCTCAGCGTTTTCTAAACATGGAGACATATTAGGAAACTTTAGATTGAAGACCTATTTTCTTGGAGTTTATTTTGCAGATTTGTGTGCAGTCTCTTTGCTGCATTTTTGAAGCCCAATCCAGTCCAGATTTAATGTTATATATTGACTGGTGTAAACCTAGTTTAGGTGTGGAACTTACGTGTGTTTTGTTAGGGTTTTTCGAGTGTTATTTGTGAGTCTAACTGGTATCATTCTGATAACAGTATAAGGACTGGTTTTCATGTTGTAAACTCATAAGCTTTTAAGCATTGGGTTTCTTGTGTGTCAATTCTCATAAGCTTTGAAGTATTGAGAATTGTGTGTTTTGAAAGTGTGGCTTTCGTTTTGTTACTTGTGTTGAAAGGAACCAGTCACGGGTTGTGATTGTAGAGGGATTTGAGGAGGGCCTCATACCTAGGTGAGTCTTAGGTAGAAGTCATAGGAAGGGTAGTGATTAAGTGAGCAGATTGTAACCGGGTGTGGTTGTTGTATGATCTGTGAATTGATACTATCGTATATTGGTTTCGTCCTTGGCTTGGTAGCCCCCAGAGTAGGATTTTTGATCCGAACTGGGTAAACATATCACTGTGTTCTTTACTTTCTGCACTGTTATTATTATTGTTATCTTGTTCATTGTGTTGGATATCCATGTCTCAACATCTGTGTAGGACATCTGATATCTGTGCCAGAATTTCAATTGGAATAAAGAGCTTGCACCCTTGTTTGGTTCTGGGTGAGATTCAGGGAAGGTACTTTCTGGTATAATGGACAAGGATGGAGGATTTTTGAACAAAGCACCTCTGCTTGATGGTTCTAACTATGACTATTGGAAACCAAGGATGATACCATTCATCAAATCCATGGATGATCAAGCATGGAAAGCTGTTATCAAAGGATGGGAACCCCCAAAGGTTAAAGATGGAAAAGGTAATCCTACTGATGTGGTGAAGGAAGAGGAAGACTGGGATGATGCAGACTACAAAGGGTCCGTGGGAAATTCCAAAGCCATGAATGCACTGTTTAATGGTGTTAATAAGAATATCTTCAGGTTAATTGAACATTGCACCATTGCAAAAGAGGCGTGGGAGGTCTTGAAGGTTGCTCATGAAGGGACTTCAAAGGTGAAGATGTCAAAACTACAGCTTCACACTACCAAGTTTGAGAGTTTGTAGATGAAGGAAGATTAGAGCATTCATGATTTTCGCATGAACATTATTGAGATAGCTAATGCTTCAAATGCCCTAGGTGAAAAGATGTATGATAGCAAACTGGTCAGAAAAATCCTCAGATCTCTACCTAAGAGATTTGACATGAAAGTGACTGCTATAGAGGAAGCTCAGGACATAGATAAGATGAAAGTGGATGAACTTGTGGGATCTCTTCAAACATTTGAATTGGGGATCAGTGAAAAGTCTGAAAAGAAGAAGAGCATAGCTTTTGTGTCAAATGCTGGTGATTCAGACGATGAAGGTGACCTGGTCAGAGATGAAGGGGTGTCTAAAGATCTGGTATTGCTTGGAAAACAATTTAACTAAGTGTTGAAAAGGATGGACTGGAAGTCACGAGCAAATGTTCAGAACAAGTCACTCGACATCAGTAAAAACCAGGATGGAGGCAGAAGGTCCAAAACTAAAGAAGACTCCAATCAAGGGAAGAGAGTTCAGTGTTTTGAATGTGAGGGATTTGGGCACAAAAAAACTGAGTGTCCCACGTATCTCAAAAGGCAGAAGAAGGGCTTATCTGTGTCTTGGTCAGAAGGAGAGTCTGAGAGTGATCTTGAAGAAGAATCAGCAAAATTGGTGACAGCCTTGACCGGAATATGTAAGCCTGATGGAGAAACGACTTGTGAGTCTAATTCTGACAAAGAATCTTATATTGGAGAACTCACTAAGCATGAAGTCTTCACCGGGTTCTCAGAGTTGTGTATTAAGAATGAAGAGAGGTGCCAGATAATATTAGAACAGAAGGTTCTGATAGCTCAACTAGAAGCTGAGAAGGAAGAACATCTATCAATCATTGTTGATCTTAAAGAGGAGGTTGTATGGCAAAAGTCAAAACTCGACAATATGACCAAATCTATAAGAATGCTGAACAATGGTACCACGCAGCTGGATGAGATTCTTCAGACTGGGAAAAATGATGGAAATGTACAAGGTCTTGGTTTTAACAATCAAGCAGAGAACTACAAGAAGCATGTATTAAAGTTTGTTCCTCAGAAAATAAAGCAAGAGGAGGAGATGTCAAATGACATGTTTCAACATCAGATGAAGCATCTGAAAAGAGTATGTAGTTCAAAGTATAAACCATGGAGATGTCATTACTGTGGAAAGATTGGTCACTTAAAGTCCTTTTGCTACAAGTTGCACGGTTATTCCAAAACTGCTCATCAACAAAATAAAGGACAGAGTTGGGCTAAAGTAAAGAAAAGATGGATTCCTAGAAATATGATGGCTGGTTTCATAGCACATACCTCTCTCAGAGCATCTGCAAGGGAAGATTGGTACTTTGACAGTGGTTGTTCAAGACACATGACTGGTGTGAAGAAATTCTTGTCAGATATCAAGCCTCACTCCACCAATTATGTCACTTTTGGGGATGGATCAAAAGGTGAAATAAAAGGTGTTGGAAAGCTGAACTACACAGGACAACCAAATTCGGATCGTGTTCTATTTGTCAAAGGGCTGACTACAAATTTGATCAGTATAAGCCAACTGTGTGATCTAGGACTCAAAGTAAATTTCACAAAATCTGAATGTCTAGTAACCAATGAGGAAGATGAAGTTGTAATGAAGGGAACCAGGTCTAAGGATAACTACTATCTGTGGAATCCTCAAGAATCGGAAAGTTTGTCTACCTGTTTGATGTCAAAGGAAGATGAAACCAAACTGTGGCATCAGAAATTGGGTCACTTACATTTGAAAGGGATGAAGAAAGTTATGGCAAGTGAGGCTGTTAGAGGTATTCCCAAGCTGATGATTGATGAGGATAGAATATGTGGTGAATGTCAAGTTGGGAAGCAAACAAGAGTGTCACACAAAAGGCTTCAACATCTTACCACAACTTCTAGAGTTCTGGAACTGCTTCACATGGACTTAATGGGACCTATGCAGGTTGAAAGTCTTGGTGGGAAGAAGTATGCCTATGTTGTCGTTGATGATTACTCCAAATTCACCTGGATAAGCTTTATCAGAGAAAAGTCTGAAGTATTTGCAGCCTTCAAAGAGTTGTGTCAAAGGATTTAACGGGAAAAGGATTGTGGTGTTGTTCGAATCAGAAGTGACCATGGGAAAGAATTCGAAAATAGCAGGTTTGAAGAGTTTTGTTTATCTAAAGGAATCACTCACTAATCACTCCTCAGCAGAATGGTGTGGTGGAACGCAAGAATAGGACTATACAAGAGTGTGCAAGGTTCATGATTCATGCTAAAAAGCTTCCATATCATTTTTGGGTTGAAGCCATGAATAGCGCTTGCTATATACACAATAGGGTGACTCTCAGATCAGGTACTTCTGTTACTCTTTATGAGCTATGGAAAGGTAGAAAGCCAAATGTGAAGTACTTCCATGTGTTTGGGAGTAAGTACTATATCTTGGCGGATCGTGAGCAGAGGCGAAAGATGGATCCTAAGAGTGAGGAAGGGATATTCTTGGGATACTCTACAAACAGTAAAGCATATAGGGTATTTAATTCCAGAACTAAGGTGATGATGGAATCCATAAATGTGGTGGTAGATGACTCTGGCAAAGACGAAGATGTCCCAGATGATGTTGGAGCATGCTTTCCCATGAACAATGAAATCTCACAAGACACTGAGTCCGTAGAAGATAATGCTCAAGAGACCGACACTAGACCTGAGAATGAAGAGGTAGAGGATGCTAACAGGGGGCCCTCTATAAGGATTCAGAAGGATCACCCTAAGGAGGTGATTATTGGAAATCTGAATGAAGGTGTGAGAACCAGAACGAGGGAGGCTGTGTCAAATGCTTGTTTTGTTTCAAAGCTTGAACCAAAGAATGTTAAAGATGCATTGACAGATGAGTTCTGGATAAGTGCTATGCAGGATGAGCTTTGTCAATTCAAGAGGAATAAAGTCTGGGAACTGGTACCACGACCAGCAGGAACAAATGTGATTGGAGCAAAGTGGGTGTATAAGAATAAGTCTGATGAACAAGGAGTTGTTACCAGAAACAAAGCCAGATTAGTTGCTCAAGGATACACACAGATTGAAGGAGTAGATTTCGATGAAACATTTGCTCCGGTGGCTCGGTTGGAATCCATCAGATTGTTGCTAGGAGTGGCATGTCTTTTGAAATTCAAATTGTTTCAAATGGATGTCAAGAGTGCCTTTCTGAATGGCTGTCTTAATGAGGAAGTTTATATTGAGCAGCCTAAAGGGTTTGTGGATCCAAATTTTCCTGATCATGTCTTCAAGCTAAAGAAGGCTTTGTATGGTTTGAAACAAGCTCCACGAGCTTGGTATGAAAGGCTGACTGAGTTCTTAGTCAAACATGGATACAGGAAGGGTGGTATTGATAAAACACTTTTTGTCAAGGAGAAGGATGAGAAACTAATGATTGCTAAGATTTATGTAGATGATATTGTGTTTGGTGGGATGTCGGATGAAATGGTCCAACATTTTGTCAACTAAATGCAGTCTGAATTTGAAATGAGCTTGGTAGGTGAATTGACTTATTTCCTTGGATTGCAAGTCAAGCAGATGGAAGATTCCATTTTTATTTGTTAGAGCAAATATGCGAGGAATATTATGAAGAAGTTTGGATTGGATAATGCCAAGCATAAGAGAACTCCTGCTCCTACTCACTTGAAGTTATCCAAAGATGAAAAGGGAGTGAATGTTGAACAAAGTTTACACAGAAACATGATTGGCAGTCTGCTGTATCTTACAACAAGTAGGCCAGACATAACCTTTGCTGTTGGTGTATGTACAAGATACCAAGCAGAGCCCAAGGTCAGTCACATCAATCAAGTTAAGAGAATTCTTAAGTATGTGAGTGGTACATGTGATTATGGGTTGTTGTACTCCCATGACTCAAGTTCCATTTTAGTAGGATACTGTGATGCCGATTGGGCTAGAAGTGCTGATGATAGGAAGAGTACCTCTGGAGGTTGTTTCTTTTTGGGAAATAATCTTATTTCATGGTTTAGTAAGAAGCAAAACTCTCTATCTCTTTCTACTGCTGAAGCTGAGTACATAGCAGCTGGAAGTAGTTGTGTTCAACTGGTGTGGATGAAGCAAATGTTATCTGAGTATAATGTCACACAAGATGTCATGACATTATTTTGTGACAACCTGAGTGCTATTAATATTTCTAAGAATCCTATTCAACATAGCAGGACTAAGCACATTGATATCAGACATCACTTCATCAGAGAACTTGTGGAGGACAAAGTCATAACTCTTCAGCATGTGAGCACAGAAAATCAGCTTGCTAACATATTTACCAAGGCTCTGGATGCAATTCGGTTTGAAAACCTGAGGAGTAGACTTGGGGTTTGCATTCATGAAGAACTATAGCAATTAATGTTCCTTCTGGCTGCCAGATTGAAAAGATTAAAGGTGGTTCTGGTAGTGCAGTGTGTGCAGGTGGTTAAGAAGGGGAAGATGCTGAAGTTTGTGCATGACACTTGGTCATGTGATGTGGTGTGCATCTACTCTCTGATGCATTTGTTAATTTAATAACTATTCTAATTGCCTTTGTCTTATTTCTGGCTAAAAAGGGGGAGTAGTGTGCTTTTGCTGGTGCTGCAGCTGAGGGGGAGAATGTTGAATGTTGTTGTGTTGCTGCAGCTGAGGAAGAGAATGTTGAATGTTTTTGTGTTGCTGTAGTTGAGGGGGAGTTTTTTGCTATGCTGTATTGTGTGTTGGTATTATTGTGTGTTTTTCGCTGTTGTCTCTGATATGGATGTTTTGCTTGTGTTATCTTTGCAAGATTTGTTTGGTGTGTAGTTTTAGCCAAAATAAGCCAAAGGGGGAGATTGTTATTTCTTTGATTTTGTGGTTGGTATTTATTTTGCTAAAACTATTCTAGCAGCAAGATGTTGAAACAAGATGTTCTAATTTTCTGCATTCAACATGTCGAATAAAGATGTCCCATACTAGCTCATAGGACATCGCGTCTGATTTTGGTCTAAAAGGAAGATTCTGTTGCTGTTAATTGTTACTGAATATTCTGTGAATATTTAGTTATCCTATGTGGAATCCAAAGTATTTTGGGTTGAGTTTTTTGTGTTGGTTTTCGGACTCTCAGCGTTTTCTAAACATGGAGACATATTAGGAAACTTTAGATTGAAGACCTATTTTCTTGGAGTTTATTTTGCAGATTTGTGTGCAGTCTCTTTGCTGCGGTTTTGAAGCCCAATCCAGTCCAGATTTAATGCTATATATTGACTGGTGTAAACCTAGTTTAGGTGTGGAACTTACGTGTGTTTTGTTAGGGTTTTTCGAGTGTTATTTGTGAGCCTAACTGGTATCATTCTGATAACAGTATAAGGACTGGTTTTTGTGTTGTAAGTTCTGTCAGTTACTCATAAGCTTTTAAGCATTGAGTTTCTTGTGTGTCAATTCTCATAAGCTTTGAAGTATTGAGAATTGTGTGTTTTGAAAGTGTGGCTTTCGTTTTGTTATTTGTGTTGAAAGGAACCAGTCACGGGTTGTGATTGTAGAGGGATTTGAGGAGGGCCTCATACCTAGGTGAGTGTTAGGTAGAAGTCATAGGAAGGGTAGTGATTAAGTGAGCAGATTGTAACCGGGTGTGGTTGTTGTATGATCTGTGAATTGATACTATCGTATATTGGTTTCGTCCCTGGCTTGGTAGCCCCCAGAGTAGGATTGTTGATCCGAACTGGGTAAACATATGACTATGTTCTTTACTTTCTGCACTGTTATTATTATTGTTATCTTGTTCATTGTGTTGGATATCCATGTCTCAACATCTGTGTAGGGCATCTGATATCTGTGCCAGAATTTCACAATGATCCTGCTCCACCAAAAATCAGCGTTATTTCTGAAGACAAATCGAGGAAAGTACCAGACTTTGTGATTCACCGGGGAGTTCGCCGCCAATGGGTTGTTGTCGATGTTCCGAAGATTGTTCATAAGTCAAAGTAATTGCCGTCTTTACTTTAACCTTTCACCCTGCCCAGGTGAAACAGATGTTTTGATAGGGCTCGCTTTCTGTAAATGTCCCTCTTCACTTCGCCCAAAGCGACGGAGTTTTGTTTTATAGGGCTGTAGTTTCAAGAATCGACTTGTTCATAAATAAAATAACGTCGTTCTGTAATTTCTGCAGTTATTGCTGTTTCTCTTTTCGCTTTTTCAGAAAATGGTAATCCTAAAAAAACAACTCAATAATAAAAACAAACAGTTTTTCAAAAAAAATACACTGCACACACTTGCATTCTCTCTATCTCTTCTAAACACAAATCATCGCGTCATGCAGATTGCTTGTTTTAAACCCCGTTGATACATACGATCCGATGCCTTCTCCCGACTTTGAGTTCCCGGTATTTGGGGCTGAAGAAGAAGTTGACAATGAAATTCCAGAAGAGATCTCCCGATTACTCCGACAAGAGGAAAGGTCCATTGAACCTCACAAAGAGCCGTTGGAAACGATCAACGTGGGTTCACGGGAAGAGTGAAAAGAAGTCAAGATTGGGACACTACTCAGTCCAACTGCCAAAGAGAGTCTGACAAAGCTTCTCAGAGAATTTCCCGATGTGTTTGCTTGGTCCTACCAGGACATGCCAGGGTTGGATACCAGCATCATGGAACATCATTTACCATTGAAATCGGAATGTCCGCCAGTAAAACAGAGGTTGAGACGGACTCACCCGGACATGGCCATCAAAATCAAGGAGGAAGTACAAAAACAGATTGACGTGGGTTTCCTCGCCACGTCAGAATATCCTCAATGGTTAGCCAATATCGTATCCGTTCCAAAAAAGGACGGAAAGGTCAGAATGTGTGTCGATTACCGAGATCTAAACAAGGCTAGTCTAAAGGATGACTTTCCTTTGCCACACATTGACATGCTGGTAGATAGTACAACAAAGTTCAAAGTTTTCTCCTTCATGGATGGATTCTCGGGCTATAATCAAATCAAAATGGTGCCGAAAGACATGGAGAAAACTTCGTTCATTACCCCATGGGGTACCTTTTATTACAAGGTAATGCCGTTCGGTTTGAAGAACGTCGGGGCAACCTATCAAAGGGCCATGACTACTCTCTTTCATGACATGATACACAAGGAAATCGAGGTATATTTCAATGATATGATTGCAAAATCTAAGACAGAGGAGGAGCATGTGACCCACCTGTCAAAACTCTTCGAGCGGCTGAGAAAGTACAAACTCCGCTTGAATCCCAACAAGTGCACCTTCGGTGTCCGTTCAGAGAAACTCTTAGGGTTCATCGTCAGCCAAAAAGGAATTGAGGTTGATCCTGACAAGGTCAAGGCCATTCAAGAAATGACTTCTCTGAAAACTGAAAAACAAGTCAGAGGATTCCTGGGACGGTTGAACTATATCTCCAGATTCAATTTCCTCATGACCGCGACATGTGCGTCGATTTTCAAATTACTTAAAAAGAATCAGGACTGCGTTTGGACAGAGGACTGCCAAACTGCCTTCGATAGTATTAAGGAATACCTATTGAACCCACCAATTTTATCACCTCCAGTGGAAAGAAGACCACTGATCATCTACCTCACAGTCCTAGAGGACTCGATGGGTTATGTGCTCGGCCAACAAGATGAAACCAAAAGGAAAGAGTCTACCATCTACTATTTGAGCAAGTAATTCACCGACTGTGAGACTCGGTACACTATGCTTGAGAAAACTTGCTGTGCTTTGGCTTGGGCAGGCAAACGTCTTCGCCAGTACATGATTCGTCACACTACTTCGTTGGTCTCCAAAATGGACCCAATCAAGTATGTATTTGAAAAACCTGCTCTCACAGAAAGAATCGCCCGTTGGCAGATGTTGTTATCAGAATATGAAATCGAATACCATGCTCAGAAAGCCGTTAAAGGAAGTATTTTAGCCAATCATTTGGCTCATCAACCGATTTAAGATCAAGAATCAATCGGGTTTGACTTCCCAGACGAAGATGTCATGTATTTAAAGATGAAAGATTACGATGAACCACTACCTAGTGAAGGGCCAGAACCAGGTTCCCAATGGGGACTTATCTTTGACGGAGCTTTCAATCATTACGGAAATAGAATTGGGGCAATCATCATAACCCCTCAGGGTACCCACATTCCTTTCACTACCAGACTTATGTTCAAGTGCACAAACAACGAGGCCGAATACGAAGCTTGTATCATGGGTCTCGAGGAAGCGATCGACTTAAGGATCAAAAACTTGGACGTATATGGTGACTCAACCCTGGTTATCAATCAGATCAAAGGAGATTGGAACACATACCAATTAGGCCTGATTCCTTACAAAGACTATGCGAGAAGGTTGTTACCTTTCTTCAACAGAATCGAGTTTCATCACATCCCTCGTGATGAGAATCACATGGCTGATGCATTAGCCACTCCCTCTTCCATGATTAGTGTAGGTCAATGGAGCGACCTACCTAAGATCGACATAATGCGCCTTGAACAGCTCGCTTACATCTTCGCGATCAAAGAAATCATAGACGACAAACCTTGGTATCACGATATCAAATGCTTCCTTCTGAAACAAGAGTACCCACCTGAGGCACTAAGGAAGGACAGAAAAACCCTCAGAAGGCTGACAGGCAGTTTCTTCCTGAGCGGTGATACACTCTATAAGAGAAATTTTGACATGGTCCTGCTCCGATGTGTAGACAGACCAGAAGCAGGCATGCTGATAAAAGAAATTCACGAAGGATCTTTTGGCACTCATGCCAACAGACACATAATGGTGAGAAAAATTTTGAGAGCAGGGTACTACTGGTTGACCATGGATTCTGACTGCTACAAGTACATGAGGAGGTGTCACAAGTGTCAGATATACTCCGACAAAATCCATGTACCGCCAACGCATCTCAAAGTTCTCTCTTCCCCGTGGCCTTTTTCTATATGGGGGAATCGACATGATTGGGATGATTGAACCCAAGGCTTCGAACGGACATCGGTTCATCCTGGTAGCCATTGACTACTTCACCAAGTGGGTTGAAGCAGCGTCATATGCCAATGTAACCCGACAAGTGGTGGTCCGATTTATCAAAAACAATATCATCTGCCGTTATGGTGTTCCGAGCCAGATCATTACAGATAATGGATCTAACATAAATAACAAGATGATGAAAGAGTTATACGCAGAGTTCAAGATCGAACACCATAACTCATCTCCCTACCGACCCAAGATGAACGGAGCGGTAGAAGCGGCTAACAAGAACATCAAGAAGATTGTTCAAAAAATGGTTGTAACCTACAAATATTGGCACGAGATGCTACCCTTTGCTCTTCATGGTTATCGCGCATTTGTCCGCACTTCGACAGGGGCAACCCCTTTCTCTCTAGTATATGGCATGGAAGCAGTGCTCCCCATAGAAGTAGAGATCCCATAAATCCAGGTATTGATGGAAGCTAAGCTAACAGAAGCTGAATAGTGTCAAAGTTGACACAATAATCTGAATCTGATCGAAGAGAAGCGAATAACGACACTATGCCACGGTCAGTTGTATCAACAGAGAATGAAGAAAGCCTTCGACAAAAAGGTCTGACCTCGCGTCTTCAAGAAATGAGACCTTGTGCTCAAGAAGATACAATCATTTCTCACTGATTCCCGGGGCAAATGGACTCCGAATTATGATGGCCCCTATGTGGTCATGAAAGCTTTCTCAGGCGGCGCCTTGAGACTTGCAACCATGGATGGAGAGGAATTTGCCTACCACACGAATGTTGATGTAGTCAAGAAATACTTTGCCTAAACTAAAAAAAAAAGTCTCGGTAGATTGAAAACCCGAAAGGGCGGTCCAGGCAAAAATTAGAGACATGATAAAAAATCATCCCGATGGATTGGAAATCTCAAAGTATAATCCAGGCAAAAGTTAGGGATAATGGTAAGTAACTACGTCCAACAGGGACAAGTCTCTTAGCAGCAGTTACACCATCCATCGAAAGAAAACCCCAGTCAGGGCCATCTTCGACAGAAGCTCAGGATGCCCGGAATTCAAAGTTAGTAGAAGGATAGTGGTCGTTATGTTTCAATGTAGCCCTTTTCCCTTAAATTACCATTTTTAAACCTTGTAAATACTCTATGGAATCACGCGCTTGGCTGATTTCCATCCTATCAATAAAATTTGAGCCCCCGTGCTTTTGTTTGCAATTCTTATTTGTTTTAGCTTTACAGAACGACATTTTAATATGATTAACGGTTCTTGAAACGAAACAAAAATGAATTTACTTGTTAAAATTTTTCTGCTTTTAAAATAAAGATGGCAATTTCTTTTGACTGTTTGACATCGAAAGAACGTCGTTCACTTCTCCATAAGTAATCAAGCTTCAAAGCGCAGAATCAAAGGACTCCTTCTAAACCAGTGCGCCTGAACGAAGGATCAATTATGTCAGAGACCATGTTTCATCTGACACGCTCGGCCGAGTTCTCATCTCCTAAGCCGGACCAACGGTTGTCCCCGTAGGGACTACTTCTCCTAAGCAAGGCAGAATTGCTATCATGAACCATTGATACATTTCATCCCCCGCAGTGGCCGAGTATCCAGTCGTGTTCATCTGTCAGTTTGTATGTCGTGTCGGTTTTGTCAGCATAAACATACATGCATTATTGATTTACAGTCGCATTCATATTGCATCACTATCACTCTAGTCGGTCTTATCCCCTAGTGATAAACAGTATTCTCAATCGAGTTGTCAATTCTTTCCTCTTTAGGAAATGTTAAGTGTGAACAATCTCTCCTCCGGTTTACTTCTAGATTAGAATTGGCCCTTGACCACTTTGATAACTTGAACCTCTGAAAAACCATAGAACGTTCGACAAACTTCACTCTTCGCCATTGAAGATGATATTTTCGCTTTCCCGGATTAAGGAAAATCCCCAGAGAAAGCCTCTTAATCAGAGATTCGACAATACAGTAGTTTTTCTCCAAAAAATCCGCTAACGAAAAGGTCATCAGCACCTCAAAATTGGATTACATCATATGGAATTTCCCCGAGAAGATCCCGAGAAAAGTATGATGTAGCACCCCCAAGCGGAAACCGCCTCTCAAGAGACTCGTTTTCCCCGATAGAGTCAATAAATGGCGTCTCCAATAGAGAAGTTTGTACACCTCTATAGCTCAGACGACTGGGTTCCCCAGCAAGTCTAACATCAAAATCTTTCTATCAAATGGCATCTCCCCAGGAAAATTCAATGAGAAGTTTGAGGAAAACCGCTACGAACAGCGTCCCTTGTCAAGAAAGTTTATTGACAAAAGAAACTTAGACCTGTTCCTTGGTAGGAAACCATGATCGAGGGGAAGTTTATTTCAGAAACTTAGACCAGTTCCTTGGTAGGAAACCAGGATCGGGGGGAAGTTTATTTCCGAAACTTAGACTAGTTCCTTGGTAGGAAACCAGGATCGAGGGGAAGTTTATTTTAGAAACTTAGACCAGTTACTTGGTAGGAAACCAGGATCGAGAGGAAGTTTATTTCAGAAACTTAGACCAGTTCCTTGGTAGGAAACTAGGATCGAGGGGAAGTTTATTTCAGAAACTTAGACCAGTTCCTTGGTAGGAAACCAGGATCGAGGGGAAGTTTATTTCAGAAACTTAGACCAGTTCCTTGGTAGGAAACCAGGATCGGGGGGAAGTTTATTTCAGAAACTTAGACCAGTTCCTTGGTAGGAAACCAGGATCGAGGGGAAGTTTATTTCAGAAACTGAGACCAGTTCCTCGGTAGAAGACCAGGATCGAGGGGAAGTTTTTACCTTTTCTAAGCATCATTGCTTAGCAAAAGAAGAAGGATGCGCAAATTGCCATTCCTAACCACCATCAAAATTTTGGGCATTCCGATATTTAATCATCTTGCACCCCGAATGCCCGAATACCTTCGCCATTCACACCTTCGGGTCCAAGAAGATTAAATAGGGGCATCTGTGATACCCCAAATTTTTACCACTAAGATCTCCCATCATTGTGCAAATTATTATCACAATATGGATGGACCATCATGCCTCATCAGTCTCCCCAAAGATGGGTGAGCACTCACTACGAATCAAACTTAGGGTTTCAAGCCATCTCAGAGTTCTTAGACAACAGATCAATCAAGGAATGACATGATCTTCAACTTTTCTAACCTCTCAAACATCCACAAAGGATCAAGAGGACTCCCACTTTAAGGATTAAGCACAAGGCTGCTCCCTTCTAGGTGGATCAAGCCTCAAGATCGCCAGCGTCACCAAATTAGGGTTTTGGTCGACCAGGGTCTCCAGATGGGAATTTTCCTCTGGGAATGAGACAATGCTTCAAAGCATAACCTATGATTCTCCAAGGGACATCGTGAACCCAATCATTAAGTCAATTTCACCTCAGGGGATGCACTCATAAAAAATCAGGAATTAGGGTTTCTTGACCTAATTCACCCCTAAGTAGACTATTGGGACAAAACATGAGCCAAGACCTCAAAGGAGGACTTGAGGGTCTCTAATACACCACATTGATCCATTTCTAACAATGGATTGATCCAAGAAGCTTGATTCCCAAGTTTCAAGTTCATCAGAACCACAGTTAGGGTTTCGCGGAAAAAGTCAACAGTGCCTTTGACTTTTGACCCAGGCATGCTCCCAAACCTTGGGACATGATTCAATACACCCTATAATACCTTTGAAATCAATCCATCAAGTTTGATTTAGGTCAAGGACTTGATTTCATAGAGAATCGCACAGTTTGAAATTCATCTGATAAAAAGTCAACTGTGCACAAAAGTCAACTTTAACTTTTTGATATTTTTCACAATTATGGTTCTTTGACCCTAAAATGATGTTAATGTGTGGTTGGAATCATCATTCATCAAGAAAAATCAAGAAAAGTGGGATAACTTGAAAATGGGGGTAACCATAAAAACTTAGAAATTTTTCTAAGTTATGGAACAAAGTGGTTAGGGTACCAACTTTGGAGGATCATAACTCCTAAACCACAAGGCCATATTTCCCCATTCAAAGCTGGATTTGTAGCTCTCATGGCCCTCTACAAAAGCTTCAAACATAACTCATTCGAATTCCTCATGGATTTTAAGTTATGGAATGATCAAAATCAAGAAAAGTGAAAATGTCACTTTTTTCCAACACTTAGTGACATTTTCACTAAGTCAGAATCTGCCTTCACTTTTTTCCAAATGTAGGGGCATTTTTCACTTGGATCCAAAAAATATCAAAACCAATTATGATCAAACAGTTGTTGTATCATATGAGGGCTTTCCAAAATGACCAAGAACTTCACCAAATTCAACTTGAGCCATGAGATATGACAATGGCAACATGCCTTGCTGAAAACTGCCAAAGCAAGGAAGATTTGTGCATTTTGCTCGATTTGCCAAAATTGTGCAAATGACAAGCACACTATCCATCTGAACACCTCAAGGGGAGATCAAGGAGGAACCAACTCTGATCCCAAGCCTCCCAAGTCTTTGGAACCAAAAGTAGCATGCCAAACCTAGAAATCCCTAAAGAGGGGACAAGACTCCAATTTTGTTTTGGAGCATTTAATGGATGCACTAAGGTGGCATGGACTGAGCCATTTCCAACTGAATTCAGTCAAGACTTATCCAAGACCAAGGGAACCAACAGCCTCAAAATCTCCTTCTTCACTCCAAAATTGCCTTCCAAAGCAAGTCACTATCGGGTTTTGAGTTTGAGAGTTATTCCAACCAAACCAATCACACACACACCTCATAAACATCATATAGAAGTGATCCAAACACTCACATAACATCTGGAACACCAAAATAAAAAAATCACTAGCCATCTGCACAAGCCTTTGACAGATTTGCAGTTGAGGTCCCAAATCAAGTTCTAGCTCAATTCAATCCACTCCAAGAATCCAGACACACTCCATAGCACCTAGGGAAGCTGTCCATATCCTTGGAACCAAGCTGCAACACCTCTAACACAAAACACGATCACCAGCTGCAAGAGGTAAGTATGAGCTCTTCTAACTCTATGATCCATGCATTTTTTGCTGCAAAATAATTTGGCCATATGTTCATAATCATGCATGGAGTGTTTTCCCTCAATCAATTGCTTTGTTTGAATCGTGTATGGAATTTCTGAACCTTCATGCAAATTTTAGGGTTCTTGAGGTTTCTCTTTGATTTCCTATTCCATGCTTAAAATAAATGAAATTAAAGACCATAAACATGATAATGAGGTGAAAACTAGTAGATTGATATGTAGATTGCATGTTATCGTCAAGTATTCAGTGAGATTGGATAGAAAACGTAAATCTGCAGAAACAAAGGGTGGCGCGTGTTCTTGCCATGTTCTTGGCGCCCTTTTTAAAAATTCAAATATTTGAATTTTGTGATTTTATTTAATTGATTCAAAAATTAATCTCTCTCTGAATTTTAATGATTTTGAGTTGATTCTTTTTTTAATAATTCACAAAAATGTTAAAATATTTTATTTTCCCAAAAAATCCCAAAAATATTATTTATTTCATATACTTGATATTTTTGTAAAGAATTAATATTTTAATTGTTTTTGACATTTAAAATATTTTCTCCTTCTTGATTTTTCAAATTTTAGTGATTTCCAAACATTTTGTGAATCAAAACCTGATTTTTGAAACAATAATCCATAATCACAATTTGTTTTCCACATGTTTAACAATTTTGATCATTTTAATTGAATTTTTTATTCAATTAAAATACATTTTGAAAACAAATTAGGGTTTTTGATTAATTCAACCCTCATCAAACTTTTTCAAACACTTTTGGGGCTCTAATAGAGTGTAAGACCCAACCCCTTTGAAAACCAAACATTTTGGGCCTCAGTCATTATATAAGACACACTGCGTTTTCAAAAAACCTCGGCACAATCACCGTTTTCAAACAAACCAAATGGGCCTCTCCTTAAGATATAAGACCCATTCCTTAAACTTTTCGGCCTCTTGGTAAAGTGTAAGACCCAACCCTTTGTAGAAACCAAAATATTTTGGGCCTCAGTGTATTGTATAAGTCCCGATACCGTCAAAAAGTTCGGCGCGATCGTCGCCTTTTTAACAACAAAAACCTTGGGCCTCTCCTTGAGCTGTAAGCCCCATCACTTGTACAAAAATAACCTTTGGGCCTCTAATAGAGTGTAATACCCAACCCCCTTTTAACCAAAACCATTTGGGCCTCAGACATGGTATGAGTCCCTCTGCGCTAAAAAAAGAAATCTCGGCGCGATCGCCAATTCAAAAACAAATCATCTGGGCCTACCCTCCTGTTATAAGCCCCATTATTTTTCTTTAAACACCTTTGGGCCTCTTGAGAGGGTGTAAGACCCATCCCTTTGTACAGAAAACCGTTTTGGGTCTCAGTGACTTGTATAAGTCCCTGTACAAAACAACAGTGCAATCACTGATAAAACCTTGGGCCTCTCCTTGAGCCGTAAGCCCCAACAATCTTTTCAAAGCTCTTTCTCCTTTGATTTTGAATATAATATTGTTATAAAAGCTTTATTTGTTGAACAACTAACCAAACAGCATGGAAGCTCTATAACTGAGTAAGTGTTTACCCGCTTTCTTTATCCGCTTTCATATATATATATATATATATATATATAACTGTATTGTGGGGCTGCTCACTGTAAGTCTTCTTTCACAAAATTTTATATACTTGCCAAATATCAACTGTGTAATACTAGTATAGTTATTTAGAGTTTTCCCCAGCAACTACGTCTAGCACTAGGTAAAGCCCTGTTGGTCACTCTTAAATACAAACAAAACTAGATCCCCATAGGATTACCTGCCACAGTCTTCCCTCCTCTTGGGGTTAAATAATATGGAGACGTGAAAGGCAGCATTCTCGGTGAACCCTTTCTCAGACTGTCACTCTTATAAATTGTCAAAGAAACTCTACTCCCCAGAGTTGATCTATTCTCCATGAATAACATCTCTTGAGTTTCTTCCAAATTCTCAGACTTTCATGGCTTGATCTATTCCCTGTGAATGGCATGTCTTGAACTTCTCGGGGTTTGGGGACTCACAGGCTTCCTAAAAGCATCCCCGCCTCCTCTTGGGCGTTGTACAAGGACCCTTCGGCTTCTTAAAAGCTCTCATGCCTTCTCTTGGGCTTAGTACAAGGACCCAGAGACCTTTACAGGTATAGGAATAGAACCTAGTCATCAATTTGCTAGAGTTGTCTTTCTGAGTCAAGTGTCAGACCAGTTAATGGGTTGACCTTCATCCCTTAACATACCAGCCTTCTCTTGGGCATCATACAAAGATCATTCACTACCTGAGAATCGATTTCTCAAAACACCAGTAGACTTGGACAGTCTCAATACCTCTTTGGATTTCCCATTTCCTTAAAGAACAGGAAATAACCCTGATCCTCTTATCAGTACCAAAGCACAACCTTACCTTTAATCGTTCGCTTCATAAGAACTGATTTTCTCTTTTATCCAACATACTGGACATGTCAGTAAACTGAAACAGTCACCAGCATAACTAGCCTCCTCTTAGGGCATCATACAAAGATCATTCACTACCTGAGAATCGATTTCTCAAAACACCAGTAGACTTGGACAGTCTCAATACCTCTTTGGATTTCCCATTTCCTTAAAGAACAGGAAATAACCCTGATCCTCTTATCAGTACCAAAGCACAACCTTACCTTTAATCGTTCGCTTCATAAGAACTGATTTTCTCTTTTATCCAACATACTGGACATGTCAGTAAACTGAAACAGTCACCAGCATAACTAGCCTCCTCTTAGGCTTTGTATAACGATCCTTCCTCAGTGAAGTTAGCCTCCTCTTGGGCTTTGTACAATGATTCTCCCCCAGCGGAGCTAACCTTAAAAAAATCTCTTGTTGAGTCAAACACTTTTAGCCTCCATCTCGGGCTTCGTACGAGATACAAAACACTCTCTTGTTGCGTATAAAAAACTCTCTTGTTGAGTCAAACACTTTTAGCCTCCATCTCGGGCTTCGTACAAGATAGAAAATCACTCTCTTGTTGAGTATAAAGCACTCTCTTGTTGAGTCAACCCTTTTAGCCTCACTCTCGGGCTTTGTACGAGACACATAAAAGCACCCTCTTGTTGGGTCAATAGCCTCCTCTTAGGCTTTGTATAAGGAAAACCCCGGTTGAGTCAATCAACCTTTTTTAGCATCACTCTGTGCCTTGCTCACAGTATACAAACATCAACAACTCCTTTTCCTTCATCTAATTGCTGTAAGCGGCAAGCCTCTGGATTATTTACGTCCACGCCACTGTCCCTCTTTTAGCATGAGAAATTCCTAAGGAAAGATGGCATTGCTCTAAACTGAGTTAAAGTCTTTTCCTTCAAGTTAAAAATCCCCTACAAAGGAAATTATGGCATTGCTGGATTCACATATCCCAGTTAAAGTTATTCTCCTTTATAATCAGTCACCCCAACAGTTGTGACAAACAGACCAAATATCCCATTTAGAGATGACAAATTCTCTCTAAAGTCAAAACCCTTTAGCTTCACATCTTGGGCTTCGAACAAGATACAAATAGACCCTACAGATTCACATCTTGGGCTTCGAACAAGATATAAATAGACCCTTTAGATTCACATCTTGGGCTTCGAACAAGATATAAACCACATTTAGCTTCACGTCTTGGGCTTTGAACAAGACACCAAAACACCTTTTTCCTCCCATAGAATAGGAGGAACTACGATCGCTCTGATTTCCCTGTTTCGTTAAACGGGAATACGTAGGCATAAGATTGAAAAGTCTTAGCGAGCACACTAATAAAACACCCAAAATCCCATACATCAATAAAAAAAAGCATCAGACCTAACATCCTACCGATAGCCTAGACACTTTTTTAACAAAATAACCTAAGAGAAACCCACAATCTTTGTAGCATCTGTAAACCAACAGTCATCTGTTCAAACTCAGTTTGCAAGTAGGGTTAATTGGAGACATCTATTTCCCTTCCTTCATCAGCTTCAATAGGATAAAAAATGAATCGAGCTGTAGTACCCCAAAGCGATAGTGCTTCGCAACCACGCAAAAACTCGCGCTACACCTAGTATGTTTTGCAGCTATTATGAAGCCTTAGAGAATAGTAAATGAAGTTGTGCAAAGCAAAGAGTATACTCTTTGGTTTACAATAGTTTTTGGTTTGATCCAAGAATGATCGACGATGGTGAATCAATGGTGGTGATCAAAGAAAAAGTTTTCGCTGAGAATGATCTTAACATCTTTGATCAATAATCATCTTGCCTCATGGGAGGTTGAGTAGATATGTCTGTAGCAGACATATTATCTCGTTGTTTGACCAATTCTCGTATTCAACTATATGTAGAGAATGATGTGCCATAATGTGTTGGTGTTTCCTCAAGAAAAGGGAAAGTTTTATCAAGAATTATTGATAATTAAGAAAAGAGGTGCAAATAAACTGAACATGGTACAAAAGAAAAATTCAAAAGAAAATTGTTTGATAATTAAGAAAAGAGGTGCAAATAAACTAGACACAGTGCAAAAGAAAAATTCAAAAGAAAATTCAACACAAGGTACGTTTGAATGATGTGACAACTCGTAGTGGTAAGCAAGTGGGTAGTTCTAGTGAGATAGAAAAAGAGGTTGAAGAGAGTGGGAAGGAAGCACCTTATGTTACTCCTCCTCCCTACAAACATATCGTCCCTTTCTGACAAATGCTTATAAAGGCCAAAGTGGAGGGCCATTTCAAAAAGTTCGTGGAACTCCTTAAAAAGATCCACCTCAATATGCCTTTCACTGAGGAAATGAATCAAATTCCCTCTTATGCTAAGTTCTTAAAAGAGTTTATTTCCAATAAAAGGATGTTAGAGGACCATGAAACTATAGCTATGAATCTTGATAGCAGTGTTGTGATTCAAAATATGTTGATTCCTAAGCTTAAAGATTCGGGGAATTTCTCTATCCCTTGTCAAATAGGCACCATGAAATTTCATAAAGCACTTTATGATTTAGGGGCTAGCGTTAGCTTGATGCCTTTGTCTGTGTAAGAAGTTAGACATGGGAGAGATGAAACCGACAAACGTGTTTCTGCAACTTGCAGATAGATCGGTTAAGTACCTCATAGGCTTAATAGAAGATGTTCCAGTGAGAGTAAGAGAGGTCTATGTGCCGGTAGACTTTGTCATAATGGACATCAGTGAGGATTCCTAAATCTCGAGAATCTTAGGCATGCCTTTCTTAGCTACGGCGGGGGCCATCATCGATGTCAAGAGAGGAAAGTTAACCTTTGAGGTAAGGGAAGAGAAGATAGATTTTATCCTAGAAAAACTCATGAAAAACCCTTTGTTGAGGGATTTTTGTTGCTTAGTAGATATAATTTACGCTTGTGTTCAAGAGAGTGCATCAAAACTTGCTCTGACTGGTAAGTTCGAGGTATGTTTGCTTGATAGCACCAAAATCAATAAAGAAAACATCAAAGTTAAGGTCTATGAGGAAATATTGGATAAAAGTTCCATTTCCACTCACCAAAGCTTTGAAGCGCTTGTTACATAAAGTGATGAACTTAAGCCAAAAAAACCCAATTAGAACTGAAGCAACTCCCCTAGGCCCTCAGGTACGAATTTTTAGACAAAGAGAAAAATCGGCCTCATGATAGTGACTGTTAGTTTAGGAGAGGTCGAAACTGAAAAAACTCCTTATTGTCCTTAGGAAATACCCAAAATCCATGGGATACACTATAGATGACCTTATAGGTATTAGCCCTTATACTTCTATGCATAAGATTATGTTATAGGGTGTCTGTTAGCCCTCTAGAGAACACCAGAAGAGGATAAATCCTAATATGAAAGAAGTGGTTAAAAAGGAGGTGTTTAAACTCCTGGATGCTGGGATAATCTATCCCATCTCCGACACTAAGTGGGTTAGTCCTATTCAGGTTGTACATAAGAAAGGGGGATGATAGTTATTAAAAATGAAAAGGGAGACCAGGTTGCCACTAGGAACATTACGGGGTGGGGAATGTGCATTGACTATAGGAAGCTTAACAAAGATTCTCGAAAAGATCATTTCCCACTACCTTTCATTGATAAAATGCTTGAGCGTCTGGTCAAGCACACCCAATTTTTCTACCTTGATTGTTGTTTGAAAATTTTGGAAAAAGTCTTAGAGAGGTGTGTTAAAGTGAACCTTGTGCTTAATTGGAAAATGTCATTTCATAGTGAAGGAAGGCATTGTCTTAGGACACTTAGTGTCAGAGAGAGGAATTAAGGTTGATAGATCTAAGATAGGATGATAGAGAAGCTAACTCCCCCACCATTGTGAGGGATGTTAGGAGTTTCCTAGGTCATTCCGGCTTTTATCGCTGGTTCATTAAGGACTTCTATAAGATTGTTAAGCTCCTAACTGGGCTATTGATGAAAGATGTTGAATTCAACTTTGATAATGATTTCCTTGAAACCTTTCCATCTTTGAAAAATACTTTGATCTTTGCACCCATAATGTAACCTCTAGATTGGAGTGCTCTCTTTGAGATCATGTGTGATGTCAGAGAATACATAGTAGGCGCCGTGTTAGGTCAAAAAAACAATAAGATGCATACCATTTACTATGCTAGTAGGACTCCAGATGAGGAGCAAATTAATTAGAAATTTGGCAACATCTTCCTCACATTCACTCACAGATTTTGACCAAGTGATGTTTAATCCCTTTTCCTGTCTCCTTAGAAAGTTAGGGAATTCTGATATAATGTGTCCATAGTCCCCACATTCAAAGCATTGATTACCCTTCCCACTAATGGGTTCTTCTTCATTAATATATTTGTTATGGGGAACACTGTTGTACCTCTTATTTGGGGCATTTGTCCTCCATTTTTTATCCAGATATTTCAATGAACTGTTGATTTTTTCTCAAGAAGAGCAATGTCATCTTCCAATCTCTCACCTTTGTCACCTTGAATTCCAACTTCCTCAGTGTTGGATACAAAGGTTATACCTTTATTCTTCTTTTCTGACCTGTCATTGGTGGATACCTCAAAGGTTTGTAGGGAAACAATGAGTTCATCAACCTTTATACTACTTAGATCCTGAGCTTCTTCAATAGCAGTCACTTTTATATCAAACCTCTTAGGTAATGATTTGAGAATCTTTCTGGAAAGCTTTTCTTCGGACATCTTTTCACCTAAAGCAGAGGAAATGTTGGCAATGTCACACAATCGCATGTGAAACTCACTCATATTTTCATCTTCATTCATCCTTAGGTTCTTAAGTTTTGTTGTTAAGAGCTAAAACCTTGACATATAAACCTTGGATGTGATTTCTTGTGGAGTTTTCATAATCTCTCGTGCTTTTTTAGCTTTGTAACTTGTGTTGATCATCTTGAACATGTTCTTGTCCATATCATTGAAAATCGCATCCAATGCCTTGGAGTTCCCAAGGGCTTCATTATCTTCAGCATTTGTCCAATCAGCCTATGGTTTTAGGTTGGTTGTACTACATTCAAAGGTAATCATTTGATGTTTCTATCCCTTGGTTAGAAATTTCCATACTTTGTTTCCCAAGGATTTGAGAAAATCGACCATCATCACCTTCCAATAATCATAATTTATGCCATCCAAAATAGGTGATTTGTTGAGTGGTCCTCCATCTTTAATTGTCTCCATTTGACCAGAATTCATCTTCCCTAGAGCTTACCCAACAGGCTATGGTGCCTACTCTGATACCAATTGAAATCATGTTCCTCAGGGGGAAGATGTCGAACTTCATGCTTCGATAACATGTTTGGCAAGATACACCAGAACCACTACAATAATCAGTACTAGATGACGGAGTAGAAAAGCAATAAAGAACACAATCAATTATTTACCTAGTTCGGTGAAACTTCACTTATATCTGGGGAGATGATTCCACAACCCAAAAAAGTAAATTCACTATTAGTAGCTTAGTACAATTAAACTTAAAAGTAACAACCAACCATATATTGTTCAATGCCTCTTCCTAACACTACCCAATAGCTTTCTGTTTAAAGCCTCCCCCAAAACATGAGAACCTACTCACTTTTTTCTCTATCACACAACCCATGACAGGAGCAAATAATCACTAAACCTTAGTGATCAACTTCAATCTTAATAAGATGAAAGAATGTTAAATATTACAACTCAACTAGACAAACCTTCTATGCCAAGTTACTGAAACATAGAGGTGTACACAACAATGTTGAATTTATAACTCAACTAGACAAACCTTTTATGCCAAGACAGCCAAGTTACTGAAAGATAGAGGTGTGCATAAAGATAACAAGGAATCTTGAAAACCCTAACCCTGTAAAATTTTCAATGTGAATGGATGCTTTCCAATGTAAGTTTAAGCTCTTTATATAGAAAAATAACTTTGAGATTTTTCCTTGTGGATCTGTAGTTATTTTTGTCCAGAATCTTTGCATAATCTGTTAGATATTTGATTTGCTCCTTGAATATCTCCAACAAATAGATATGATTTGGTTTGTTACAAATTCAAATTTAAATCTCTTTTAAATCTGATTTAATCTTCATAGTTGTCTAACAAATCATATAATCATATTGCTAAACCAATAGTAATAAAACATAATTGGATCTTCTCAAAAGATTTTGTTAAAACACAACAATCTGGCACCTGTTGCACAAGGCTCAGATGTTGTGACAAGATACTGGAGCATCGCGCATAGCATGTGTCCCTTTTGCAGTTCCATACAACTTCAGCAAGCTAGACAAATCTTGAACACTTGGACATTTCTCCTAGGTGTTATTTTGCTAAATGCAGCCAATCCAAAACACCGATCCACTAGAAACAACACCCCTGACTTCTGGTGAGGAATTGAGTATTGTAGTCGCACGTACAAAGCTTCTGCAATAACACCCATGGTTGTTATTATGTGTTTTGTGTTACGGAGGAGTTGATTTTTTTATTTGCACATGAAAAGCATCTGCGACAACACATCCGGTTTCATTATGTTGGGCCTCGATCTTGTCTGTCGTACCTCATATTTATTGTTAATATGCACAGCCAGAAACAAACAAACATTTAAGAAATCGGCACATTTCATTCATAATTGAAAACAAGTCCTGCGTATGAAGTGGGAGATTATACAAGAATATCGTTTAGTACATAAAAAAAATAACCAGGCGGAGTAGCCAATGCTTATTTTTCATGTTTTCCTCCTTATTTTTGAGCCACATCTTGGTGGGCGAATGTTCATGTCTCGTAGCTGACCGGTTAGGGATACCATGTTGATCTCCATGGCTAGTCCCTCTCCTTGGTATTATTGGAGCACTTGGTATATTCTTTTAGCTCCTTCAAGATCAACATTGATGATGTAAGGTTCTCCCTGAAGGTTATGATATTTGAGCTTGAGGTGGAACAAGGAAGCTACAACGTCCAACATGGATGCAAATTGGTTTCCCATGATGTATTTGTAAACGCTCCAGCTATAGCGCGGATTTTTGCGTGGTTGCGAAGCACTATCGCTTTGGGGTACTACAGTTCGATTCATTTTTTATCCTATTGAAGCTTGTTATTTCTTTGATTTTGTGGTTGGCATTTATTTTGCTAAAACTATTCTAGCAGCAAGATGTTGAAACAAGATGTTCTAATATTCTGCATTAAACATGTCGGATAAAGATGTCCCATCCTGGATCATAGGACATCGCGTCTGATTTTGGTTTAAAAGGAAGATTCTGTTGTTGGTATTTGTTACTGAATATTCTGTGAATATTTAGTTATCCTATGTGGCATCCAAAGTATTTTGGGTTGAGTTTTTGTGTGTTAGTTTTCGGATTTTCAACATTTTCTAAATATGGAGACATATTAGGAAACTTTAGATTGAAGACCTATTTTCTTGGAGTTTATTTTGCAGAATTGTGTGCAGTCTCTTTGCTGCGTTTTTGAAGCCCAATCCAGTCCAGATTTAATGCTATATATTGACTAGTGTAAACCTAGTTTAGGTGTGGAACTTACGTGTATTTTGTTAGGGTTTTTGAGTGTTATTTGTGAGCCTAACTGGTATCATTCTGATAACAGTACAAGGACTGGTTCTGTGTTGTAAGTTCTGTCAGTTACTCATAAGCTTTTAAGCATTGAGTTTCTTGTGTGTTAATTCTCATAAGCTTTGAAGTATTGAGAATTGTGTGTTTTGGAAGTGTGGCTTTCGTTTTGTTACTTGTGTTGAAAGGAACCAGTCACGGTTTGTGATTGAAGAGGGATTTGAGGAGGGCCTCATACCTAGGTGAGTCTTAGGTAGAAGTCATAGGAAGGGTAGTGATGAAGTGAGCGGATTGTAATCGGGTGTGGTTGCTGTATGATCTGTGCATTGATACTATCGTATATTGATTTCGTCCCTGGCTTGGTAGCCCCCAGAGTAGGATTGTTGATTCGAACTGGGTAAACATATCACCGTGTTCTTTACTTTCTGCACTGTTATTATTATTGTTAGCTTGTTCATTGTGTTGGATATCAGTGTCTCAACATCTGTGTAGGACATCTGATATCTGTGCCAGAATTTCAATTGGCATCAAGAGCTTGCACCCTTGTTTGGTTTTGGGTGAGATTCAGGGAAGGTACTTTCTGGTGCAATGGACAAGGATGGAGGATTTTTGAACAAACCACCTCTGCTTGATGGTTCCAACTATGACTACTGGAAACCTAGGATGGTAGCATTAATCAAATCCATGGATGATCAAGCATGGAAAGCTGTTATCAAAGGATGGGAACCCCCAAAGGTTAGAGATGGAGAAGGTAATCCTACTGATGTGGTGAAGGAAGAGGAAGACTGGGATGATGCAGACTATAAAGGGTCCTTGGGAAATTCCAAAGCCATGAATGCACTATTTAATGGTGTTAATAAGAATATCTCCAGGTTAATTGAACACTGCACCATTGCAAAAGAGGCGTGGCAGGTCTTGAAGGTTGCTCATGAAGGGACTTCAAAGGTGAAGATGTCAAAACTTCAGCTTCTCACTACCAAGTTTGAGAATTTGAAGATGAAGGAAGATGAGAGCATTCATGATTTTCACATGAACATTATTGAGATAGCTAATGCTTCAAGTGCCCTAGGTGAAAAGATGTCTGATAGCAAACTGGTCAGAAAAATCCTCAGATCTCTACCTAAGAGATTTGACATGAAAGTGACTGCTATAGAGGAAGCTCAGGACATAGATAAGATGAAAGTGGATGAACTTGTGGGATCACTTTAAACATTTGAATTGGGGATCAGTGAAAAGTCTGAAAAGAAGAAGAGTATAGCTTTTGTGTCAAATGCTGGTGATTCAGACGATGAAGGTAACCTGGTCAGAGATGAAGGGGTGTCTAAAGATCTGGTATTGCTTGGAAAACAATTTAACAAAGTGTTGAAAAGGATGGACTGGAAGTCAAGAGCAAATGTTCAGAACAAGTCACTCGACATCAGTAAAAACTAGGATGGAGGCAGAAGGTCTAGAACTGAAGAAGACTCCAATCAAGGGAAGAGAGTTCAGTGTTTTGAATGTGAGGGATTTGGGCACATAAAAACTGAGTGTCCCACGTATCTCAAAAGGCAGAAGAAGGGCTTATTTGTGTCTTGGTCAGAAGGAGAGTCTGAGAGTGATCTTGAAGAAGAATCAGCAAAATTGGTGACAGCCTTGACTGGAATCTGTAAGTCTGATGGAGAAATAACTTGTGAGTCTGATTCTGACAAAGAATCTTATATTGGAGAACTCACTAAGCAGGAAGTTATCACTGGGTTCTCAGAGTTATGTATCAAGAATGAAGAGAGGTTCCAGATAATATTAGAATAGAAGGTTCTGATAGCTCAACTAGAAGCTGAGAAGGAAGAACATCTATCAATCATTATTGATCTTAAAGAGGAGGTTGTATGGCAAAAGTCAAAACTTGACAATATGACCAAATCTATAAGGATGCTGAACAATGGTTCCACGTAGCTGGATGAGATTCTTCAGACTGGGAAAAATGCTGGAAATGTACAAGGTCTTGGTTTTAACAATCAAGCAGAGAACTACAAGAATTCTGTATTAAAGTTTGTTCCTCAGAAAATAAAGCAAGAGGAGGAGATGTCAAATCACATGTTTCAACATCAGATGAAACATCAGAAAATAGTATGTAGTTCAAAGTATAAACCATGGAGATGTCATTACTGTTGAAAGATTGGTCATTTAAAGTCCTTTTGCTACAATTTGCATGGTTATCCCAAAACTGCTCATCAACAAAATAAAGGACAGAATTGGGCTAAAGTAAAGAAAAGATGGAATCCTAGAAATATGATGGCTGGTTTCATAGCACATACCTCTCTCAGAGCATTTGCAAGGGAAGATTGGTACTTTGACAGTGGTTGTTCAAGACACATGACTGGTGTGAAGATATTTTTTTCAGATATCAAGCCTCACTCTACCAATTATGTCACTTTTGGGGATAGATCAAAAGGTGAAATAAAAGGTGTTGGAAAGTTGGACTACACAGGACAACCAAATCTGGATCGTGTTCTATTTGTCAAAGGGCTGACTGCAAATTTGATCAGTATAAGCCAACTGTGTGATCTAGGACTCAAAGTAAATTTCACAAAATCTGAATGCCTAGTGACCAATGAAGAAAATGAAGTTGTCATGAAGGGAACTAGGTCTAAGGATAACTGCTATCTGTGGAATCCTCAAGAATAAGAAAGTTTGTCTACCTATTTGATGTCAAAGGAAGATGAAACCAAACTGTGGCATCAGAAATTGGGTCACTTACATTTGAAAGGGATGAAGAAAGTTCTGTCAAGTGAGGCTGTTAGAGGCATTCCCAAGCTGAAGATTGATGAGGATAGAATATGTGGTGAATGTCAAGTTGGGAAGCAAACAAGGATGTCACACAAAAAGCTTCAACATCTTACCACAACTTCTAGAGTTCTAGAGATGCTTCACATGGACTTAATGGGACCTATGCAGGTTGAAAGTCTTGGTGGGAAGAAGTATGCCTATGTTGTCGTTGATGATTACTCCAGATTCACCTGGATAAGCTTTATCAGAGAGAAGTATGAAGTATTTGCAGCTTTCAAAGAATTGTGTCAAAGGATTCAACGAGAAAAGGATTGTGGTGTTGTACGAATCAGAAGTGGCCATAGGAAAGAATTTGAAAATAGCAGGTTTGAAGAGTTTTGTTTATCTGAAGGAATCACTCATGAATTCGCATCACCAATCACTCCTCAGCAAAATGGTGTGGTGGAACGAAAGAATATGACTATTCAAGAGTGTGCAAGGGTCATGATTCATGCCAAAAAGCTTCCATATCATTTTTGGGCTGAAGCCATGAATACAGCGTGCTATATACACAATAGGGTGACTATCAGATCAGGTACTTCTGTTACTCTTTATGAGCTATGGAAAGGTAGAAAGCCAAATGTGAAAAATTTCCATGTTTTTGGGAGTAAGTGCTATATCTTGGCGGATCGTGAGCAGAGGCGAAAGATGGATCCTAAGAGTGAGGAAGGGATATTTTTGGGATACTCTACAAACAGTAAAGCATATAGGGTATTTAATTCCAGAACTAAGGTGATGATGGAATCCATAAATGTGGTGGTTGATGACTCTGGCAAAGACGAAGATGTCCCAGATGATGTTGGAACATGCTTTCCCATGAACAATGAAATCTCACAAGACATTGAGTCCGTAGAAGATAATGCTCAAGAGACCGATACTAGACCTAAGAATGAAGAGGTAGAGGATGCAAACAGGGGACCCTCTATAAGGGTTCAGAAGGATCACCCTAAGGAGTTAATTATTGGAAATCTGAATGAAGGTGTAAGAACCAGATCGAGGGAGGCTGTGTCAAATTCCTGTTTTGTTTCAAAGCTTGAACCAAAGAATGTTAAAGAGGCATTGATAGATGAGTTCTGGATAAGTGCTATGCAGGATGAGCTTTGTCAATTCAAGAGGAATGAAGTCTGGGAACTGGTACCACGACCAGCAGGAACAAATGTGATTGGAACAAAGTGGGGTTATAAGAATAAGTCTGATGAACAAGGAGTTGTTACCAGAAACAAAGCCAGACTAGTTGCTCAAGGATACACACAGATTAAAGGAGTAGATTTTGATGAAACATTTGCTCACGTGGCTCGATTGGAATCCATCAGATTGTTGCTAGGAGTGGCATGTTTTTTGAAATTCAAATTGTTTCAAATGGATGTTAAGAGTGCCTTTCTGAATGGCTATCTTAATGAGGAAGTTTATGTTGAGCAGCCTAAAGGGTTTGTGGATCCAAATTTTCCTGATCATGTCTACAAGCTAAAGAAGGCTTTGTATGGTTTGAAACAAGCTCCAAGAGCTTGGTATGAAAGGCTGACTGAGTTCTTAGTCAAATATGGATATAGGAAAGGTGGTATTGATAAAACACTCTTTGTCAAGGAGAAGGATGGGAAACTAATGATTGCTCAGATTTATGTTGATGATATTGTGTTTGGTGGGATGTCGGATGAAATGGTCCAACATTTTGTCAACCAAATGAAATCTGAATTTGAAATGAGCTTGGTAGATGAATTGACTTACTTCCTTGGATTGCAAGTCAAGCAGATGGAAGATTCCATTTTTATTTGTCAGAGCAAATATGCGAGGAATATTGTGAAGAAGTTTGGATTAGATAATGCCAAGCACAAGAGAACTCCTGCTCCTACTCACTTGAAGTTATCCAAAGATGAAAAGGGAGTGAATGTTGAATAGAGTTTATACAGAAGCATGATTGGCAGTCTGCTGTATCTCACAGCAAGTAGGCCAGACATAACCTTTGCAGTTGGTGTATGTGCAAGATACCAAGCAGAACCCAAGGTCAGTCACATCAATCAAGTTAAGAGAATTCTTAAGTATGTGAGTGGTACATGTGATTATGGGTTTTTGTACTCCCATGACTCAAGTTCCATTTTAGTAGGATACTGTGATGCTGATTGGGCTGGAAGTGCAGATGATAGGAAAAGTAACTCTGGAGGTTGTTTCTTTTTGGGAAATAATCTTGTTTCATGGTTTAGTAAGAAGCAGAATTCTATATCTCTTTCTACTGCTGAAGTTGAGTACATAGCAGCTGGAAGTAGTTGTGCTCAACTAGTGTGGATGAAGCAAATGCTATCTGAGTATAATGTCACACAAGATGTCATGACATTATTTTGTGACAACCTAAGTGCTATTAATATTTCTAAAAATCCTATTCAACATAGCAGGACTAAGCACATTGATATCAGGCATCACTTCATCAAAGAACTTGTGGAGGACAAAGTCATAACTCTTGAGCATGTTAGCACAGAAAATCAGCTTGCTGACATATTTACCAAGGCTCTAGACGCACTTCAGTTTGAAAACCTGAGGAGTAGACTGGGAGTTTGTATTCATGAAGAACTATAGCAATTAATGTTCTTTCTGGCTGCCAGAATAAAAAGAATAAAGGTAATTCTGGTAGTGCAACTTGTGCAGGTGTTCATGAAGGGAAAGATGCTGAAGTTTGTGCATGACATTTGGTCATGTGATGTTGTGTGCATCTACTTTCTGATGCTGTTTATTCTGCTTTATGACTTGACCATTTCTCAAAATTAATAACTGTTCTACTTGCCTTTGTCATATTTATGGCTAAAATGGGGGAGTAGTGTGCTTGTGGTGTGCTTGTGCTGGTGCTGCAGCTGAGGGGGAGAATGTTGAATGTTGTTGTGTTGTTGCAGTTGAGGCGGAGTTTTTGTTTTTTTTGGGTGAGAATTTTTGCTGCTGCTGTCTTTGATATTGATGTTTTGCTTGTGTTATCTTTGCAAGATTGTTTGGTGTGTAGTTTTAGCCAAAATAAGCCAAAGGGGGAGATTGTTATTTCTTTGATTTTGTGGTTGGCATTTATTTTGCTAAAACTATTCTAGCAGCAAGATGTTGAAACAAGATGTTCTAATATTCTGCATTAAACATGTCGGATAAAGATGTCCCATCCTGGATCATAGGACATCGCGTCTGATTTTGGTTTAAAAGGAAGATTCTATTGTTGGTATTTGTTACTGAATATTTAGTTATCCTATGTGGCATCCAAAGTATTTTGGGTTGAGTTTTTGTGTGTTGGTTTTCGGATTTTCAACATTTTCTAAATATGGAGACATATTAGGAAACTTTAGATTGAAGACCTATTTTCTTGGAGTTTATTTTGCAGAATTGTGTGCAGTCTCTTTGCTGCGTTTTTGAAGCCCAATCCAGTCCAGATTTAATGCTATATATTGACTGGTGTAAACCTAGTTTAGCTGTGGAACTTACGTGTGTTTTGTTAGGGTTTTTGAGTGTTATTTGTGAGCCTAGCTGGTATCATTCTAATAACAGTACAAGGACTGGTTTTGTGTTGTAAGTTCTGTCAGTTACTCATAAGCTTTTAAGCATTGAGTTTCTTGTGTGTCAATTCTCATAAGCTTTGAAGTATTGAGAATTGTGTGTTTTGGAAGTGTGGCTTTCATTTTGTTACTTGTGTTGAAAGGAACCAGTCACGGTTTGTGATTGAAGAGGGATTTAAGGAAGGCCTCATACCTAGGTGAGTCTTAGGTAGAAGTCATAGTAAGGGTAGTGATTAAGTGAACGGATTGTAACCGGGTGTGGTTGCTGTATGATCTGTGAATTGATACTATCGTATATTGATTTCGTCCCTAGCTTGGTAGCCCCCAGAGTAGGATTGTTGATCTGAACTGGGTAAACATATCACTGTGTTCTTTACTTTCTGCATTGTTATTATTATTGTTAACTTGTTCATTGTGTTGGATATCAGTGTCTCAACATCTATGTAGGACATCTGATATCCGTGCCAGAATTTCAAAGCTGATTAAGGAAGGGAAATATATGTCTCCAATTAACCCTGCTTGCATACTGAGTTTAAACAGATGACTGTTGGTTTACAGATGCTATTGAGATTGTGGGTCTCTCTTAGGTTATTTTGTTAAAAATAGAGTGCCTGGACTATTTGTGAGGTTTTTGGTAAGGTGTTAGGACTTGGTGCTTTTGGGTTGATATATGGGGGATACTGGATTTGAGTTTTTGATTAATATGCTCGCTAAGATTTTTCATTCTTATTCCTACGTATTCCCGAAACAGGGAAATCAGAGCGATCGTAGTTCTTCCTATTCTATGGGAGGAAAAAGGTCGTTTTGGTGTCTTGGTCAAAGCCCAAGACATGAAGCTAAACGGTTTATTTGTATCTTGTTCAAAGCCCAAGATGTGAAGCTAAAGGGATTTGGCTGAGAGAGAATTTGTCATCTCTAAAGGAAAACATTTGGTCTGTTTATCACAACTGTTGGGTGACTGATTATAAAGGAGAATTACTTTAACTGGGATATGTGAATCCAGCAATGCAATAATTTCCTTTATAGGGGATTTTTAACCTGAAGGAGAAGACTTTAACTTAGTGTAGAGCAATGCCATCTTTCCTTAGGAATTTCTCATGCTAAAAGAGGGACAGTGGCGTGGATGTAAATAATCCAGAGGTTTGCCGCTTACAGCAATTAGATGAAGGAAAAGGAGTTGTTAATGTTTGTATGCTATGAGCAAGACACATGTTTGATGCTAAAAGGTTAATTGACTCAACCAGGGTTTTCCTTATACAAAGCCTAAGAGGAGGCTAGTGACCCAACAAAAGGGTGCTAACAAGTGACTAACTCAACAAGAGAGTGCTTTTATGTGTCTTGTACGAAGCTCAAGACGGAGGCTAAAAGGTTTTGACTCAACAAGAGAGAGTTTTTTTATCTGCCTTATATGAAGCCTAAGTCTGAGGCTAAAAAAGGTTTGACTCAACAAGAGAGTCTTTTATACTCAACAAGAGAGTGTTTGAGTATCTCGTACGAAGCCCGAGATAGAGTCTAAAGAGGTCTGACTCAACAAGAGAGTCTTTTATACTCAACAAGAGAGTGATTTCTATCTCGTACGAAGCCCGGGATGGAGGCTAAAGAGGTCTGACTCAGTAAGAGAGTCTTTTATACTCAACAAGATAGTGATTTATATCTCGTACGAAGCCCGAGATGGAGGCTAAAAGGTTTGACTCAACAAGAGAGTCTGAAAAGGTTAGCTCCACTGGGGAGAATCATTGTACAAAGCCCACGAGGAGGCTAACTGTGCTGGTGACTGTTTCAGTTTAGTGACAGGTCCAGTATCAGTTCTTATGAAGGAAAGATGAAAGGTATTGTTGTGCTTTGGTATTGATCAGAGGGTCAGGGTTATTTCCTGTTCTAGAAAATCCAAAGGGTATTGAGACTGTCCAAGTCTGCTGGTGTTTTGAGAAATCGATTCCCAGATAGTGAGTGATCTTTGTATGATGCCCAAGAGAGGGCTGGTATGTTAAGGGATGAAGGTCAACCCATTAACAGGTCTGACACTTGGCTCAGAAAGACAGCTCTAGCAAATTGATGACTAGGTTCTGTTCCTATACCTGTAGAGGTCTCTGGGTCCTTGTACAAAGCCCAAGAGAAGGCATGAGAGTTTTTAAGAAGCCGAACGGTCCTTGTACAACGCCCAAGAGGAGGCGGGGATGCTTTTAGTAAGCCTATGGGTCCCTAAACCCCGAGAAGTTCAAGATATGTTATTCACCAAGAATAGATCAAGCTAGGAAAGTCTGAGAATTTGGAAGAAACTCAAGAGATGCTATTCACGGAGAATAGATCAACTCTGGGGAGTAGAGTTTCTTTGATAATTTCTAAGAGTGACATTCTGAGAAAGGGTTTACCGAGAGTGCTGCCTTTCACGTCTCCATATTGTTTAACCCCATGAGGAGGGAAGTCTGTGTCTGGTAATCCTATGGGGATCTAGTTTTGTTTGTATTTAAGAGTGACCAACATGCTTTACCTAGTTCTAGACGTAGTTGCCGGGAAAAACTCAAAATAACTATACTAGTATTACACAGTTGATATTTGACAAGTATTTAAAAGTTTGTGAAAGAAGACTTATAGTGAGCAGCCCCACAATACAGTTATATATATATGAAAGCGGATAAAGAAAGCGGGTAAACACTTACTCGGTTGTAGAGCTTCCATGTTGTTTTGTTAGTTGTTCAACAAAGAAAGCTTTGATAATAATATTATATTCTAAATCAAAGGAGAAAGTATTTTGAAAAGATTGTTAGGGCTTACAACTCAAGGAGAGGCCCAAAGTTTTATCAGTGATTGCACTGTTGAAATTGTACGGGGACTTATACAAGTGACTGAGGCCCATAAAAGTTTTCTGTAAAAAGGGATGGGTCTTACATTCTATTAGAGGCCCAAAGGTGGTTAAAGAAAAGGAATGGGGCTTATAACACGAGGGTAGGCCCAGATGGTTTGATTTTTGAACTGGCGATTATGCCGAGATTTCTTTTAACGCGGAGGGACTTATACAATGTCTGAGGCCCAAAAAGTTTTGGTTAAAAGGGGGTTGGGTCTTACACTCTATTAGAGGCCCAAAAATGATTTTAAAAGAAAATATGGGGCTTACAACTCAAGGAGAGGCCCAAAAAGTTGTTTGAAAAATGACGATCGCGCTGAGATTTCATTAGCGTATCGGGACTTATACAATGCACTTAGGCCCAAAAAAGTTTTTATCTACAAAGGGATGGGTCTTACACTCTATTAAAGGCCCAAAGGTTTTAAAGAAAGGAAATGGGGCTTATAACACGAGGGTAGGCCCAAAAGTTTTTCTGTTTTGAAATGGCGATCGCGCCGAGATTTTTGAAAACGCAGTGGGTCTTATACAATGACTGAGGCCCAAAAAATATTTTGGTTTTCAAGGGGTTGGGTCTTACACTCTATTAGAGGCCCAAAAGTGTTTGAAAAAGTTTGATGAGGGTTGAATTGATCAAAACCCTAATTTGTTTTCAAAATATATTTTAATTGAATAAAAATTCAATTAAAATGATCAAAATTGTTAAACATGTATGAAAAATAAATTGTGATCTTGGATTAATAATTGAAAAATCATGTTTATACCCACAAAATAATTGGAGATCAATTAATTTTGGAAAATCAAGGGAGAAAAAATATTTCAAATGTTAAAAACAAATAAAACATTAATTCTTTGCAAACGTATCAAATATATGAAATAAATAATATTTTTGGGGTTTTTTGGTAAAATAAAATATTTTAACATTTTTGTGAATTATTAAAAAAAGAATCAACTCAAAATCATTAAAACTCAGAGAGAAATTAATTTTTGAATCAATTAAATAAAATCACAAAATTCAAATATTTGAATTTTCAAAAAAAGGCGCCAAGAACATGGCAAGAACACGCGTCACCCTCTGTTTCTGCAGATTTGCATTTTCTATCCAATCTCACTGAATACTTGATTATATCATGCAATCTACATATCAATCTGCTCGTTTTCACCTCACGATCATGTCTATGGTCTTTAATTTCATTTATTTTAAGCATGGAATAAGAAATCAAAGAGAAACCTCAAGAACCCTAAAATTTGCATGAAGGTTCAAAAATTCCATACACGATTCAAACAAAGCAATTGATTGAGGGGAAACACTCCATGCATGATTATGAAAATATGGCCAAATTATTGTGCAGCAAAAAATGCATGGATCATAGAGTTAGAAGAGCTCGTGCTTACCTCTTGCAGCTGGTGATCGTGTTTTATGTTAGAGGTGTTACAGCTTGGTTCCAATCATGTGAATAGCTTCCCTAGGTGCCAAGCGATGTGCCTGAGTGCTTGGAATGGTTTGAAACAAGCTGAAACTGAAGATGGTATCCCAACTGCAATTTGGTTAAAACCTTGAGCAGTTGGCTGGTGATTTTGTGAAATCAGTGTTCCAGATGTTGTTAAAGTGTTTGGATCACTTCTATATGATGTTTATGAGGTGTGTGTGTGATTGGTTTGGTTGGAATTGCTCTCAAACTCAAAACCCGATAGTGACTTGCCTTAGAAGGCAAAATTGGAAGTGAAAAGGAGATTTTGAGGAAAGCATCTGTTTGAAGGCTTTGGTGTACTCAAACTGATCACAAATGAGCTCTATTTATAGTGGAGCAAGTTTGTTTTGCAAGCAATAGTGAATGGCAACTGCTGCAGAAGTTTGGCAAATGTTGATCAATGAGAATCCAAGTCTCCTCTAGCCATTGACTAGAGGTTAGGGCACAGGCTGCTGGTTCCCTTGGTCTTGGATAAGTCTTGACTGAATTCAGTTGGAAAGGGCTCAGTCCATTCCACCTTGGTGCATCCATTAAATGCTCCAAACCAAAATTAGAGTCTTGTCCCCTCTTTTAGGCATTTCTAGGTTTGGCATGCTACTTTTGGTTCCAAAGACTTGGGAGGCTTATGGATCAGTGTTTGTCCCTCCTTGGTCTGCCCCTGAGGTGTTCAGATGGATAAGGGTGTTTGTCATTTGCACAAATTTGGCAAATCGAGCAAAATGCACAAATTTTCCTTGCTTTGGCAGTTTTCAGCAAGGCATGTTTCCATTGTCATATCTCATGGCTCAAGTTGAATTTGGTGAAGTTCTTGGTCATTTTGGAAAGCCCTCATATGATACAACAACTGTTTGATCATAGTTGGTTTTGATATTTTTTGGATCCAAGTGAAAAATGCCCCTACATTTGGAAAAAAGTGAAGGCAGATTCTGACTTAGTGAAAATGTCACTAAGTGTTGGAAAAAAGTGACATTTTCACTTTTTTGTGATTTTGATCATTCCATAACTTAAAATCCACGAGGAATTGGAATGAGTTGTGTTTGAAGCTTTTGTAGAGTGCCATGAGAGCTATAAATCCATCTTGGAATGGGGAAAATGGCCTTGTGGTTTAGGAGTTATGATCCTCCAAAGTTGGTACCCTAACCACTTTGTTCCATAACTTAGAAAATTTCTAAGTTTTTATGGTTACCCCTTTTACAAGTTATCCCACTTTTCTTGATTTTTCTTGATGAATGATGATCCAAATCACACATTAACATCATTTTAGGGTTAAAGAACCATAATTGTGAAAAATCTTAAAAAGTCAAAGTTGACTTTTGTGCACAGTTGACTTTTTGTCAGATGAATTCCAAACTGTGCGATCCTCTATGAAATCAAGTCCATGACCTAAATCAAACTTGATGGATGGATTTCATAGGTGTTATAGGGTGTATTGAATCATGTCCCAAGGTTTGGGAGCATGTCTTGGTTAAAAGTCAAAGGCACAATTGACTTTTTCCGTGAAACCCTAAATGTGGTTCTGATGAACTTGAAACTTGTTGATCAAGCTTCTTGGATCAATCCATTGGTGCAAATGGATCAATGTGGTTTATTAGAGACCCTCAAATCATCTCTTGAGGTCTTGGCTCATGATTTGTCCCAAAAGTCAACTTAGGGGTGAATTAGGTCAAGAAACCCTAATTCCTGATTTTTTAGTGAATGCATCCCCTGAGGCTAAATTGACTTGATGATTGGGTCCATGAGGTTCCATGGAGCATCTTAGATTATGCATTGAAGCATTGGCTCATGCCCAGAGGAAAATTTCCATCTGGAGGCCCTGGTCGACCCAACCCTAATTTAGTTACACTGGCGATCTTGAGGCTTAATCCACCTGGAATGCTGCAACATTGTGCTTGATTCTTGTTGTGGGAGTCCTCTTGATCCATTGTGGATGTTTGAGAGGTTTAGACAAGTTGAAGATCATTTCAAATCTTGATTGATCCTTTGTCTAAAGCTCAGAGAGGGCTTGAAACCCTAATTTTTTATAGTAGTGAATGCTCACCCATCTTTGGGGAGATTGATGAGGTATGATGATTCATCCATATTGTGATGATGATTTGCCCAATGATGGGAAATCTTAGTGGTGAAAATTTGGGGTATGACAGATGCCCCTATTTAATCTTCTTGGACCCGAAAGTGTGAATGGCGAAGGTATTCGGGCATTCGGGGTGCAAGAGGATTAAATATCGGAATACCCAAAATTTTGATGGTGTTTAGGAATGGTAGTTCACGCATCCTTCTTCTTTTGCTAAGCAATGATGCTTAGAAAAGGTAAAAACTTCCCCTCGATCCTGGTCTTCAGCCAAGGAACTGGTCTCAGTTTTCTTTTGAAATAAACTTCCCCTCGATCCTGGCATCCTACCAAGGAACTGGTTTAAGTTTCTGAAATAAACTTCCCCTCGATCCTGGTATCCTACCAAGGAACTGGTCTAAGTTTCTGATGTAAACTTCCCCTCGATCCTGGTTTCCTACCAAGGAACTGGTCTAAGTTTCTGATATAAACTTCCCCTCGATCCTGGTTTCCTACCAAGGAACTGGTCTAAGTTTCTGAAATAAACCTCCCCTAGATCCTGGTTTCCTACCAAGGAACTGGTATAAGTTTTTGATATAAACTTCCCCTCGATCCTGGTTTCTCACCAAGGAACTGGTCTTAGTTTCTTTTGTCAATAAACTTTCTTGACAAGGGACGCTATGTGTAGCGATTTTCCTCAAACTTCTCGTTGAATTTTCCTGGGGAGATGCCATTTGATATAAAAAATTTTGATGTCAGACTTGCTGGGGAACCCAGTCGTCTGAGTTGTAGAGGTGTACAAACTTCTCTAATGGAGACACCATTTGTCGACTTTATCGGGGAAAACGAGTCTCTTGAGAGACTATTTTCGCTTGGGGATATTACACCATACGTTTCTCAGAGATCTTCTCAGAGAAATGCCATATGATGTGATCCAATTTTGAGGTGCTGATGACCTTTTTGTCAGCGGTTTTTTCGGAGAAAAAGTGATGTATTGCCGAATCTCTGATTAAGAGGCTTTCTCTGGGGATTTTCCTTAATCTGGGAAAGCCAAAATATCATCTTCAATAGCGAAGAGTGACGTTTGTCGAACGTTTTCTAGTCTTTCAGAGGTTCAAGTAATCAAAGTGGTCGAGGACCAACTTGTATCTAGAAATAAACTGGAGGAGAGAGATTGTTCAGACGCAACACTTCCTGACGAGGAAAAGGCTGACAACTCGATTGAGAGGACTGTTATCACTAGGGGATAAGACCGACTAGAGTGATAGTGATGCAATATGATTGTGAATGTAAATCAATAATGCATGATGTATGTATGTTTATGTTGACAAATCTGACATGACATACAGACTAGTAGATGAACATGACTGGGTACTCGGCCACCGCGGGGGACGAAGAAGTATCGCTGCTCCAAAAGTAACAATTCTGCCTTGCTTAGGAGAGATAGTCCCTGTGGGGAAAACCGTTGGTCGGGCTTAGGAGGTAAGAACTCTGTCGGGGGTATCAGATGGGAAAGTCGCATCTGATACAGCTGATCCTTCATTCAGGCGCACTGGTTTAGAAAGAGTACTTTGATTTTGCACTTTGAAGCTCGATTACTTCTGGAGAAGCGAGCGATGTTCTTTCGATGTTCAACAGTCAAAAGAAATTGCCATCTTTGTTAAAAAGCAGAAAAAGTTTGACAAGTAAATTCATTTTTTTTTTATTTCAAGAATCGTTAATCATGTTAAAATGTCGTTCTATAAAGCTAAAACAAATAAGAATTCCAAACAAAAGCACAAGAGCTCAAATTTTATTGATAGGATGGAAATCAGCCAATCGCGTGATTCCATGGAGTATTTATAAAGTTAGAAAATGGTAATTTAAGGGAAAAGGGCAACATTGAAACATAATGACCTCTATCCTTCTACCAACTTTGAATTCTGGGCATCCTGAGCTTCTGTCGAAGATGACCTTCACCGGAGTTTTCCTGATGGATGGCATGACTGCTACTGAGGGATTTGCCCCTGTTGGATGTAGTTACTTTCCATTATCCCTAATTTTTCCTGGATTCTACTGTGATATTTCCAATCCACCGGGATGATTTTTGATCATGTCTCTAATTTTTGCCTGGATCGCCCTTTCGGGTTTTCAATCCACCGAGACGTTTTTTTTTTCCTTTTTTTTAGGCGAAGTATTTCTTGACTACGTCAACATTCGTGGGGTAGGAAAATTCCTCTCCGTCCATGGTTGCGAGTCTCAAGGCACCGCCTGAGAAAGCTTTCTTGACCACATAGGGGCCGTCATAATTCGGGGTCCATTTGCCCCGAGAATCAGTGAGAAATGATTGTATCTTTTTGAGCACAAGGTCTCCTTTTCTGAAGACGCGAGGTCGGACCTTTTTGTCAAACGCCTTCTTCATTCTCTGTTGATATAACTGACCATGGCATAGTGTCGTTGTTCTCTTTTCTTCGATCAGATTCAGTTTGTCGTGTCGACTTTGACACCACTCAGCTTCTGTAAGCTTAGCTTCCATCAATACCCAGATTGATGGGATCTCTACTTCTATGGGAAGCACTGCTTCCATGCCATATACTAGAGAGAAAGAGGTTACCCCTGTTGAAGTGCGGACAGATGTTCGATAACCGTGAAGAGCAAAGGGTAGCATTTCGTGCCAGTCTTTGTAGGTTACAACCATCTTTTGAACAATTTTCTTGATGTTCTTGTTAGCCGCGTCTACCGCTCCGTTCATCTTAGGTCGGTAGGGAGATGAGTTATGGTGTTCGATCTTGAACTCAGCGCACAACTCTTTCATCATCTTATTGTTCAAGTTGGATCCATTATCCGTAAAGATCTGGCTCGGAACACCATAACGGCAGATGATATTGTTTTGGATAAATCGGAGCACCACTTGTTGGGTCACATTAGCATATGACGCTGCTTCGACCCACTTGGTGAAATAGTCAATGGCTACCAAGATGAACCGATGTCCGTTTGAAGCCTTGGGTTCGATCCTGCCAATCATGTCGATTCCCCATATGGAAAAAGGCCACGGGGAAGAGAGAACTTTGAGATGTTTAGGCGGTATATGGATTTTGTCGGAGTATATTTGACACTTGTGACACTTCCTCATGTACTTGTAGCAGCCGGTTTCCATTGTCAACCAATAGTACCCTGCTCTTAGAATTTTTCTTGCCATTGTGTGTCCGTTGGCATGAGTGCCAAAGGATCCTTCGTGAATTTCTTTCGTTAGCATGTCTGCTTCTGGTCTGTCTACGCATCGAAGCAAGACCATGTCGAAGTTTCTCTTATAGAGTGTATCACCGCTCAGGAAGAAGCTGCCTGCTAGCCTTCTGAGGGTTTTCTTGTCTTTCCTTAGTGCCCCAGGTGGGTACTCTTGTTTCTGAAGGAAGCATTTGATATCGTGATACCAAGGTTTGTCGTATATGACTGCTTAGATCGTGAAGATGTAAGCGGGCCTTTCAAGCCGCATTATTTCGATCTTAGGTAGGTCGTTCTATTGACCTACACTAATCATGGAAGAGAGAGTGGCTAATGCATCAGCCATGTGATTCTCTTCACGAGGGATGTGCTGAAACTCGATTCTGTTGAAGAAGGGTAACAACCTTCTCGCGTAATCTTTGTAAGGAATCAGTCCTGATTGGTATGTGTTCTAATCTCCTTTAATTCGATTGATAACCAGGGCTGATTCGCCATATACATCCAAGTTCTTGATCCTTAAGTCGATCGCTTCTTCGAGACCCATGATACAAGCTTCGTATTCGCCCTCGTTGTTTGTGTACTTGAATGTAAGTTTGACAGTGAAAGGAATGTGGGCACCCTGAGGTGTTATGATGATTGCCCCAATTCTGTTTCCGTAATGATTGACAGCTCTGTCAAAGATAAGTCCCCATTGGGAACCTGGTTCTGGCCTTTCACTGGGTTGCGGTTCATCGCAATCTTTCATTTTTAGATACATGACATCTTCGTCTGGGAAGTCAAACCCGATTGATTCTTGATCGTCAATCGATTGATGAGCCAAATAATCGGCTAAAATACTTCCCTTAACGGATTTCTGAGCATGGTATTCTATGTCATATTCTGATAACAACATTTGCCAACGAGCAATCCTTCCCGTGAGAGCAGGTTTTTCAAAGACGTACTTGATTGGATCTATTTCTGAGATTAACCTAGTAGTGTGGCGAATCATATATTGGCGAAGACGTTTGGCTGCCTAAGCCAGAGCACAACAAGTTTTCTCAAGCATAGTGTACCGAGTCTCGAAGTCGGTGATTTTCTTGCTTAAATAGTAGATGGCCGACTCTTTTCTTTTGGTTTCGTCTTGTTGGCCAAGTACAAAACCCATGGAGTCTTCCAAGATTGTTAAGTAGATAATCAGTGGCCTTCCTTCCACTGGAGGTGATAGAATCGGCGGATTCAACAGGTATTCCTTGATACTATCGAAGGCGGTTTTGCAGTCTTCTGTCCAAACACAGTCCTGGTTCTTTTTGTGTAATTTGAAAATCGGCGCGCATGTCGCGGTCATGAGGAATATGAATCTAGAGATGTAGTTCAAACGTCCCAGGAATCCTCTGACTTGTTTTTCAGTTTTCGGAGAAGGCATTTCTTGAATGGCCTTGACCTTGTCAGGATCAACCTCAATTCCTTTCTGGCTGACGATGAACCCTAAGAGTTTCCATGAACGGACACCAAAGGTGCACTTGTTGGGATTCAAGCGGAGTTTGTATCTCCTCAACCGCTCGAATAATTTTGACAGGTGGGTCACAAGCTCTTCCTCTGTTTTAGATTTGGCAATCATGTCATCGACATATACCTCAATTTCCTTGTGTATCATGTCATGAAACAGAGTAGTCATGGCCCTTTGATAGGTTGTCCCGACCTTCTTCAAACTGAAGGGCATTACCTTGTAACAAAAGGTACCCCATGGGGTAATAAATGAAGTTTTCTCCATATCCTCCGGCGCCATTTTAATCTGATTATAGCCCGAGAATCCATCCATGAAGGAGAAGACTTTGAACTTTGTTGTATTGTCAACCAACATGTCAATGTGTGGTAAAGGATCCTTCGGACTAGCCTTGTTCAGATCTCTTTAGTCCACACACATTCTGACTTTTCTGTCCTTTTTCGGAACGGGTACGATGTTGGCTAACCATTGAGGATATGCTAATGTGGCGAGGAAACCCGCGTCAATCTGTTTTTGTACTTCCTCCATGATTTTGATGGCCATGTCCGGGTGAGTTCGTCTCAACCTTTGTTTTACTGGTGGACATTCTGACCTTAACGGTAGATGATGTTCCACGATGCTGGTATCCAAACCTGGCATATCCTGATAGGACCAAGCGAATACATCGGGAAACTCTTTGAGAAGCTTTGTCAAACCCTCTTTGGCAGTTGGATTGAGCAGTGCCCCAATCCTGATTTCTTTTCTTTCTTCCTCTGAGCCCAAGTTGACAGTTTCCAACGACTCTTTGTAAGGTTCAATGGACCTTTCCTTTTGTCTGAGTAATCGGGAGATCTTTTGTGGAATTTCGTCGTCAACTTCTTCTTCAGCCTAGAATTCCGGGACCTCAAAGTTGGGAGAAGGCATCGGATTGTATGTTTCAATGGGGTTTAAAACAAGCAATCTGCATGACGGGATTATTTGTGTTTATAAGAGATAGAGAGAATGCAAGAGTGTGTGCAGTGTATTACATTTTTTACTGCTTGTTTTTATTATTGAATTGTTTTTTAGGATTACCATTTTCTGAAAAACGAAAAGAGAAAACAACAATTAATGCGGAAATTCTAGAACGACGTTTATTTTATTTATGAACAAGTCGATTCTTGAAACTACAGCCCTATAAAACAACACTATGTCGCTTTGGGCAAAGCGGAGAGGGACATTTACAGAAAGTGAGCCCTATCAAAACATTCTTTTCACCTGGGCAGGGTGAAAGGTTAAAGATGGCAACTACTCTGACTTATGAACAATCTTCGGAACATCGACAGCAACCCATTGGCGGCGAACTCCTTGGTGAATCACAAAGTCTGGTACCTTCCTTGATTTGTCTTCAGAAATAACGTTGATTTCTGATGGAGCAGGATCATTAGAATCTGTCTCCCAGGCAGAGTTGTTGTAGGTGAACTCTTCTTTTGTATTTTACAGAGTATTTGTGCTCTCAGGTGAATCTCCCCATCCAGTTGGCTGGATGTCTTCGAGCCTGATACGAGAGCTCTTAGGAGCGGTGTATTTGACCATGAAGTCATATTTGCCACTCGGTTGTCCTAAGGTATCCCACACTTCTTTGGAACTGGAGGAGTCATCCCTTTCGATGACGTTGACCTCAGGAAAATCATAGTTGATGAATTCTAGTCCTGCAAGCTTTGCAAATTCATTGTCGTGCTTGATGTTTTCTGAATGACCTGAGTGTTGATCCCATTACATGGTGGGGACACAAGGATTTTGTTCAATGATGCTCAACTGATTTTCATTGTTCGGCTGATTTTCTTGCCCCGAGTTTCCTGGGTACGGCTGCCAGATAGGCAGGCCATCCATCGGGCCATAGTAGTCGTGGTCAAAGTTGTCTTTCATCATAGTGTCCTCCTCTAATGAGTTTGGTGGAGCACGACATCCTTCCGGATCACAATCTCCATATATCATTTCGACGTCTGACCTTGGTATAAATCTCGGACTCTGTGCGGGATAGCAAAATGGCGTAGGCACTTCTTCCTGAGACATATAGTCGTCCTTGTTAAGATAGGACTTCCATTCCTCATCTGTGTCAGAGGAATATCCCTCGCTGATAGTGTGTACTTCTTGGGACACTGGGTGAAGGAAACCTCCACTATGAAAGAAGTTCTGAATGGGATGAAAACTTTCATCGTTATCAGATGTCTGGGTACAGGTTACAGAAAAACCAAGACCCTTATCTGTTTTGTTATTAGTAGGAATGACAAGTTGTCCCCATCCTTTCGTATTGTTACTTTTGATCACTTCGAGAGCATATTTGTACGAGGAAATCGATGTTCCTTTTTCTGACTGATTGTCATTGCTCACCAAAAGTGCTTGGAACTGAGTTCCAACAACCTCCTCGGGTTCTACACAAGTAGATAATGACAAGTTACTCACGATAAAGGCTTGTTCTCCGCAGACCGTGATGAGTTGATCGTTCTTGATGAATTTCAGCTTCTGGTGCAGCGTCGAAGTGACTGCCCCAGCCTGGTGTATCCAAGGTCTTCCTAATAAGCAACTTTATGTTGCACGGATGTCCATGACCTGGAAAATGACTTGGAAAGTGTGAGGACCGATAGTTATGGGAAGGTCGACTTCGCCGATAACTGCTTTTCGAGACCCTTCAAATGCTTTGACGACGACCTCATTGCCCCTCATCAGGGATCCTTTGAATGATAGTCGCATTAAAGTGCACTTCGGCATAACGTTGATGGATGATCCTGTGTCTACTAGTACACTGGCTAAAGCATCGTCTTGGCAATTAATTGTGATATTGAGCGCCATGTTGTGGCCTTTGCCCCCTCTGGCAAATCCTCATAACTGAATCCTAAGTTATTGCATGAAGTGATGTTAGAGATGATACTATCGAACTGTCGTATTGACACATCCTGTTCCATAAAGGCCTGCTCTAAGACTTTCTGTAGAGCCCCTCTGTGGGCTTCGGAACTGAGTAAAAGTGATAGCACAGAGATCTTTGAAGGAGTTTGTATCAGCTGATCAACAATGTTGTATTCACTCCTTTGGATGAGCTTCAGCATCTCATCGTTGTTCTTTGAAAGGCCGGGACACTGGATTGACCGACTGGTGTATTGGGAACTTCTGTTAGAGGTTCGTTTTCTTTGTTAGGTTCTCTAACCCCTCGGTTGAAGATTCTACCGCTCCGTGTTACTCGACTAATGTCTGCAATATTCACGACGGAGGGTAATGGAATTTCCTTTCCATTCTCAATTATTGTTGCACCGTATTTGTAAGGGATCGCCTTAGCTCTTTCATACGGTAACGGTCCAGGTAGATAGATAACTACAGGAGCCTTCTGATTTTTATGACTGTCATAAGTAACTTCAATCAGTTCGTGGTTAAGAACCTTTGATTCGTCCAGTAGAGGGATGATGGTACAAAAATCCTTGTTCCTCTCAGGATCAGAGATTACAACCACATCTTTGATTTGATCAGCGAAGTAGTCGGGCGTCCAGTTGATAGACCCAGAAACTGAATATTGTTGAATCTCTTTGCGGTCCAACTGACCTTGAAGGGCTGCTCGCACGAGGTAACATCCTTGGCTATTTTCCGAGATGACTCTACAGCATTCATAGTTATGTGGTGGAACCTGGCCACGTCCGCTTTGAATACAATGTAACCTCACTAGGTCAGTTTCCATAGATCGGACATCCAGACTTTGACGTCGAGTAGGGTTCCCATTAAGCACACTGATTTGTTACGTGTCTTCATCCATATAGATTGGAAGCCACCAGTGGTTTAACAAGTGTTGCAAAGTTCTTTGAACGAGAGCGCACCCTTGGTTACTCCACAACATCCTTTACAGCTCAGATAATCGTGAGAAGTGAGAAAACCGAGTTGGACTTGCTTGGCATATAACTCCACCAAGCTGGTATTCATCACACGAATATCAAAGATTTGGATCATGTTGATTTGATAAGGATTTCTATCATGGTAGTCCTGGATCCATCCAATATCCATCTGACACTGGAGGGCCTCTTGTACAAAAGAGCATCCCTGTTTGTTTACCGAGCAAGTCAGACAGGAATTGTAATCGTGCCGCGGCAGATTATGATACTGGCTTTGCCTTAAGTGCATTGCCACCAAGTTAACATTCATTGCATGAATGTCATGACTCTGAATGATGTTGGAATTCTTATAAGTCATGTTGACTCCCCGAATTCGATGCTCTTGGATCAACCCGAGATCCAATTGTTCCTGTAGAGCTGATTGCACCATAGAACATCCTTGATTATCTTTAGAGCAGATATCACATTGGTGATAATTATGAGGTGGCACGTGGCCATATCCACTCTGTCTGCGATGCATCTTGACCAGATTGGTCCTCAATAAGAGTACATCGTGAATTTGATAGCTGTCATTGGACTTTTCCTCTATCAAATTGACCGTAGCTTTCTCATGTTGAGGCAGTGGATTTGTGAGAACATTAGGATTTGTATCCTTGAAGGATAAGACCCCGCTCCTAACAAGCTTTATCACATCGGATTTGAAACTGAGGAAATTTTCTATGTTATGCCCTGGTCCTCCTTGATGGTAAGGATAAGTCTGATCCGTTTTAAACCAAAAAGGCGGATTTTCCGGTACTGTAAGAGGAGACTTAGTTTGGGCATGCCCCTTGACCAGTAATAATGGAAGCACTTATGCGTACAAAATTGGTATAGGGTCAAACCCTGGTGGTCGCGTTGTATGGTTGTTGTTGTACGGAGGACGAGCCTGCTGAAGAGGCTGTTGTGTCCTTTGCTAATATTGTTGTTGATTAGGTTGGCTCTGCGCAACTTGAAGTTGATACGTAGGAACAGGCGCAGGGTTAATAGCAGGAGTTACAGCTGCTACTGGTTGGTAACGTCGCCTTTGCTTTTCGAGAGAGATATTCCCAATATCCTGCTCTTTTTTCTTAGGGATAGCACTACCGTATCTTTTTGTATTACTTGATGATCCAACGTCTTTAACTAAACGTCCCTCTCAGACGGCTTCCTCAAGACGAACTCCCATGCCCACCATCTCGGTGAAGTCACTGGGCGTACTGGCAATCATTCGGTCGTAGTCAAGGTTTTCAAGAAGATCTTTGTCATCTCTTTTTTCTCAAGAGGTGGACAAATCTGGGTGGCAACTTCATGCCATCTCTGAGCGTATTCCTTAAAGGTTTCCTTGTCCTTTTGTGACATCGATCTGAGTTGATCTCTGTCTGGTGCCATGTCCAAATTGTACTTATATTGTTGGACGAAAGCAGCGCCAAGATCTCTAAAAGTAGCGATCTTAGTGCGGTTTAAACCTATGTACCATTTTAATGTAGCACCGATTAAACTATCCTGAAAGTAGTGAATCAGTAGCTCCTAGTTCTTTGTCTGAGCTGACATTCGCCGAACGTACATCACTAAATGACTTTGAGGGCAAGAGTTACCCTTGTATTTTTCAAAATCAGGCACTTGGAACTCGTTCGAAACTTTCACATTGGGGACCAAACAAAGGTTTGCGGCGTCCTTTCCAAATAAATCCTGACCGCAAATGGCTTGCAGTTCCTTCTGCATTTCCAGGAACTATTCTTGGAACTCATTCATTCTGTTGAACACACTTTCGTTCCCACCAGAAGGTATTTGTGGAATTTGTCCTTCAGGGACAGTGTGTACCACGGGCGTTGGTATAGTCATTATGGCCGAGACTCTCGGTGCCTCCCGAAGTTTGTAACCTTCAGGAGTTGTTGTCATGCCCCTGGAATCTTCGCTTTCCCGAAGTTTGTAACCTTCAGGCCCAGCGGTTCCTGCTGCGTTTTCTAGATCTTCCATGATCGGCGGGATATATCCTTCCGGGATATAGTTAATAGGCATGCCCCAGGGACAATCTTTCGGCATTTTGTACCTAGGATCAGACTTCTCCACTATGGGCGTCGATGTGGTCTCTGAGATCACAGTCCGTTGTTGTAGCATCTGAGCTTCTGCTAAAGCTTGCATGCTGTTATGAAGCTTTCTCAGATCTTCTTTCAGAGTGTCGATCTCTTCCCTCAACTCTCTGTTCTCTTCCTCGAGATCATCCATCTTTTTCTGACGATTGACCCGAGTATTGTACGAAATAGACACTTTGACTCTAGAATCGAGACACAAACATGAGATTCGTAGGTAAAAAGAACGCGTGATGCGAGAATGATGAATGATATGCAATGATTATATATGTTTTTGTTTATTCAAAGTAAACTTCGACAATTTGATTGCAAATATCAAATAGTGGGGAAACCCCGTTTTATTGAATTCAAAGATTGCGGAAACGGAAGTACAAAGTGCTGTAAAAGGAAATCTAAGTTAATGGATCCTGAGTCCTCTCTAAGGAGAGCTCAGGTGCTGGTTCTGGTACTTTCCTTTTCTTAGACCGGGGCTCTTCAGCCATTGTCAGGTTGTCATTCCTTTTCCAAGCGAAAGGAACGAGCAAATTCCTTTGGTCATCCTGATTTTCTACAGCATGTTGCTCTAAAATCTCAATCAGATCATCTTCTTCTTTTAATAGCTGCTGTATTTTCCTGCACTCCACATTGAGAATACGGTACTTGTTCCTCCAAGACCTCTTCTCCTGCTGAACTTTGCTGAGAGTAACCTGAAGTTTTTCCGTGTCTGACATGAAATAAAGGTAAGGCATCCTCAGCTTGAGAGCTCTAGTTTGTACCCAGTGGAGATAAGGCTCCACCAAGACACGGTCTGGTTTTCCTAGAGACTCTCGTCCTTTCTTATGAACGTGTTTCCAAGCATGCACTATTTCCATCTTTAGTGCCCTGTCATTTTCTCCTTCCTTGAAGAAAAGATCTTCCAGATGAGCATTACGCGGGACATGCCTCACTGGGTATCCAAATTGTTGACGAACTAAAATCGGATGATAATTGATTCCCCCTTAGTTCCTATAAGGGGTACATTTGGGAAATTTCCACAACGGTCAATGATCCTGATCCCGTCGTAGATTTGATTGTACCAATCGATGTCAGAGTTGGTAAGAGACATGATTCTCTACGACCAACGTAAAGTATTCTTTTGATCCCAAAATGCAGCAGACTTAGGTAAGTGGGAAGGGAACCACTTGTAAAGTAAGGGTACACAGCACGTGATCATTCTTCCACTGTATAAATTCCTTAAGTGTACCGAATGATACGCATCTACGAGCAAGGTCGATACGAGATTTTCGATCAGGAAAATCTTAATGGCATTGATATCTACAAAGTTATCGATGTTGGGAAACAAAAATAACCTGTAGGCAAGCAGAACAAAGATGCTTTCGAAAGCAGCCACATTCCCTATACTAGCAAAGTACAGGGCTTTCTTTATCAAGAATTGGGCTGGCAAACCTTGGATGCCACCCTTAGTGGTTATGTGAGTCCTGACTTCTGACTCGCCCAAATAAATTGCTCTAGCAATGGTCTGATCCTTTGGAATTTCTTCCAGTCCAGAAAAGGGAGCGTGATCAGTAATGTGTAAATCAGTCAGGTGAGAATATTCCTCCAGTGTTGGTGCTAGCTGATAATCCGGGAATGTGAAACAATGATAGACCGGATCGTAGAACTGGATTAGTGTGGACAGGATTCCGTGGTGATCATTCTCGCCAAACCTCTTAAATCCTCTAACTTTGGAACCTTGAAGGTGTACTTATGAGTTTTCCTTCTATCGAAATCCATTAGTGCAATCTTCTTTCTTTGATATTTGCAATCATTGTCTTAGTTCAATTTGAAAGAGGGAGAGACTAGAAGAGAAGATTTTTCTTACTTTTAATGTTTTTTAAATGAATGTATGAATGCAACACACAAAAACATAGAAAAAACATGGGGTCAAAGGGTCGGTGTCATGAATTCAAGGCTCTACCCCCCCCCCCCCAAAAAGGTTTATACTGGTGATTTTTGGTACCTGTCTGCAAAATCATTGATCCCTCTTGGGATAACAACAACAAGCGGATCGCCAGCGAGCTGATGTATCTTAGAGTGATCTCAGATGAGGGTAGTATCGCGTGACAACTATTTCCGATAGCTTCTGCATTACAAAATGGCTTAAGTCTACTAAAAACCTCAGCTTCTCAGATAACCCAGTCGACCACACTACTTTCAATAACCGAAGTCGTATAGGCAATGTATCTGCAAAGGGAGTCTCCACTGAGTTTGATGATCGATCAGGGGCTCTTAACTGGGATTCACTCCCCGCAAGATTACCCGCATTACCATCATCTATCTTAGGTGTATACTCAATCTTTCCACATGCGGCATCACACGCATTCCCATTAGCAGAAAAATAAACACAGATATCAATTAGGAAAAGCGGTATATATATTTGTCTTAATCATCTTAGACCCCTAATCTTATGATCATATACAGACAATGACTCCCCAGCAGAGTCGCCATTTCTGTGACATTTTGTGAACTTAGGGTTTTCTACCTAAGATTGTAAGAAATAGGAAAGGGCCCCACGGTGGGAGTCACTTTTCTCTGTAGCACCTTTTTAAGGTTTTTACCTAAGAGATGGGAAGAGCACAAGATCTTGTTGGTCCCCAGTGAAGTCGCCATTTTTTCTATAGCGTGAATTTTTACGTGGTTGCGAAGCACTATCGCTTTGTGGTACTACAGTTCGATTCATTTTTTATCCTATTGAAGCTGATTAAGGAAGGGAAATAGATGTCTCCAATTAACCCTGCTTACATACTGAGTTTAAACAGATGACTGTTGGTTTATAGATGCTATTGAGATTGTGGGTCTCTCTTAGGTTATTTTTTTAAAAATAGAGTGCCTGGACTATTTGTGAGGTTTTTGGTAAGGTGTTAGGACTTGGTGCTTTTGGGTTGATATATGGGGGATACTGGGTTTGGGTTTTTGATTAGTATGCTCGCTAAGATTTTTCAATCTTATGCCTACGTATTCCCGAAACAGGGAAATCAAAGCGATCGTATAGTTCCTCCTATTCTATGGTAGGAAAAAGGTCGTTTTGGTGTCTTGTTCAAAGCCTAAGACATGAAGCTAAACGATTTATTTGTATCTTGTTCAAAGCTAAAGGGTTTTGGCTGAGAGAGAATTTGTCATCTCTAAAGGAGGACATTTGGTCTTTTTATCACAACTGTTGGGTGATTGATTATAAAGGAGAATTACTTTACTTGGGATATGTGAATCCAGTAATGCCATAATTTCCTTTATAGGGGATTTTTAACCTGAAGGAGAAGACTTTAACTGAGTGTAGAGCAATTCCATCTTTCCTTAGGAATTTCTCCTGCTAAAAGAGGGACAGTGGCGTGGATGTAAATAATCCAGAGGCTTGCCGCTTACAGCAATTAGATGAAGGAAAAGGAGTTGTTGATGTTTGTATGCTGTGAGCAAGACACAGGTTTGATGCTAAAAGGTTAATTGACTCAACCGGGGTTTTCCTTATACAAAGCCTAAGAGGAGGCTAGTGACCCAACAAAAAGGTACTAACAAGTTACTAACTCAACAAGAGAGTGCTTTTATGTGTCTTATACGAAGCCCAAGACGGAGGCTAAAAGGTTTTGACTCAACAAGAGAGTGTTTTTTTATCTGTCTTATATGAAGCCTAAGACGGAGGCTAAAAAAGGTTTGACTCAACAAGAGAGTCTTTTATACTCAACAAGAGAGTGTTTTAGTATCTCATACGAAGCCCGAGATAGAGGCTAAAGAGGTCTGACTCAACAAGAGAGTCTTTTATACTCAACAATGTAGCGCGAATTTTTGCGTGGTTGCGAAGCACTATTGCTTTGGGGTACTATAGTTCAATTCATTTTTATCCTATTGAAGCTGATTAAGGAAGGGAAATAGATGTCTCCAATTAACCCTGCTTGCATACTGAGTTTAAATAGATGACTGTTGGTTTACAGATGCTGTTGAGATTGTGGGTCTCTCTTAGGTTATTTTGTTAAAAATAGAGGGCCTGGACTATTTGTGAGGTTTTTGGTAAGGTGTTAGGACTTAGTGATTTTGGGTTGATATACGGGGATACTGGATTTGGGTTTTTGATTAGTATGCTCGCTAAGATTTTTGTAATCTTATGCCTGCGTATTCCCGTTTAACGAAACAGGGAAATCAGAGCGATCGTAGTTCCTCCTATTCTATGGGAGGAAAAAGGTCGTTTTGGTGTCTTGATCAAAGCCCAAGACGTGAAGCTAAACGGTTTATTTGTATCTTGTTCAAAGCCCAAGATGTGAAGCTAAAGGGTTTTGGCTGAGAGAGAATTTGTCATCTCTAAAGGAGGATATTTGGTCTGTTTATCACAACTGTTGGGTGACTGATTATAAAGGAGGATTACTTTAACTGGGATATGTGAATCCAGCAATGCCATAATTTCCTTTATAGGGGATTTTTAACCTGAAGGAGAAGACTTTAACTCAGTGTAGAGCAATGCCATCTTTCCTTAGGAATTTCTCATGCTAAAAGAGAGACAGTGGCGTGGATGTAAATAATCCAGAGGCTTTCTGCTTACAGCAATTAGATGAAGGAAAAGGAGTTGTTGATGTTTGTATGCTGTGAGGAAGACGCAGGTTTGATGCTAAAAGGTTAATTGACTCAACCGGGGTTTTCCTTATACAAAGCCTAAGAGGAGGCTAGTGACCCAACAAGAGGGTGCTAACAAGTGACTAACTCAACAAGAGAGTGCTTTTATGTGCCTTTTACGAAGCCTAAGACGGAGGCTAAAAGGTTTTGACTCAACAAGAGAGTTTTTTATCCGTCTTATATGAAGCCTAAGACAGAGGCTAAAAAGGTTTGACTCAACAAGAGAGTCTTTTATACTCAACAAGATAGTGATTTGATGTCTCGTACGAAGCCTGAGATATAGGCTAAAGGGAGATTGACTCAACAAGAGAGTCTTTTATACTCAACAAGAGACTGTTTTAGTATCTCGTACGAAGCCCAAGATAGAGGCTAAAAGGGAAGTGACTCAACAAGAGAGTCTTTTTGACAGGTGATTGACTTAACAAGAGAGTCCGGAGGTTGTTTGACTCAATGAGAGAGTCTTTTATACTCAACAACAGATTGTTTTCTATCTCGTACGAAGCCCGAGATGGAGGCTAAAGAGGTTTGACTCAACGAGAGAGTCTTTTATTCTTATCAAGAGAGTGTTTACTATCTCGTACGAAGCCTAAGATGGAGGCTAAAGAGGTTTGACACAACAAGAGAGTGATTGATATCTCGTACGAAGCCCGGGATGGAGGCTAAAAGGTTTGACTCAATAAGAGAGTCTGAAAAGGTTAGCTCCACTGGGGAGAATCATTGTACAAAGCCCAAGAGGAGGCTAACTGTGCTGGTGACTGTTTCAGTTTAGTGATAGGTCCAGTATGTTGGATAAAAGAGAAAATCAGTTTTTATGAAGGAAATATTAAAGGTATTGTTGTGCTTTGGTATTGATCAGAGGATCAAGGTTATTTCCTGTTCTTTAAGGAAATGGAAAATCCAAAGGGTATTGAGACTGTCCAAGTCTACTGGTGTTTTGAGAAATCAATTCCCAGATAGTGAGTGATCTTTGTATGATGCCCAAGAGAAGGCTGGTATGTTAAGGGATGAAGGTCAACCCATTAACTGGTCTGACACTTGACTCAGAAAGATAACTCTAGCAAATCGATGACTAGGATCTGTTCCTATATCTGTAGAGGTATCTGGGTCCTTGTACTAAGCCCAAGAGAAGGCATGAGAGCTTTTAAGAAGCCGAAGGGTCCTTGTACAACGCTCAAGAGGAGGCGGGGATGCTTTTAGGTAGCCTGTGGGTCCCCAAACCCCGAGAAGTTCAAGACATGCTATTCACCGAGAATAGATTAAGCCAGGAAAGTCCGAGAATTTGGAAGAAACTCAAGAGATGCTATTCACAAAGAATAGATCAACTCTAGGGAGTAGAGTTTCTTTGACAATATCTAAGGGTGACAATCTGAGAAAGAGTTCACCGAGAATGCTGCCTTTCACGTCTCCATATTGTTTAACCCCAAGAGGAGGGAAGACTGTGTCTGGTAATCCTATGGGGATCTAGTTTTGTTTGTATTTAAGAGTGACCAACGGGCTTTACCTAGTTCTAGACGTAGTTGCCTGGGAAAACTCTAAATAACTATACTAGTATTACACAGTTGATTTTTGACAAGTATATAAAAGTTTGTGAAAGATGACTTACAGTGAGCAGCCCCACAATATAGTTACATATATATGAAAGCGGATAAAGAAAGCGGGTAAACACTTACTCGGTTGTAGATCTTCCATGTTGTTTTGTTAGTTGTTCAACAAAGAAAGCTTTGATAACAATATTATATTCTAAATCAAAGGAGAAAGTATTTTGAAAAGATTGTTGGGGCCTACAGCTCAAGGAGAGGCCCGAAGTTTTATCAGTGATTGCACTGTTGAAATTGTACGAGGACTTATACAAGTGACTGAGGCCCAGAAACGTTTTATGTACAAAGGGATGGGTCTTACACTCTATTAGAGGCCCAAAGGTGGTTAAAGAAAATGAATGGGGCTTATAACACGAGGGTAGGCCCAGATGGTTTGATTTTTGAACTGGCGATTACACCGAGATTTCTTTTAACGCGGAGGGACTTATACAATGTCTGAGGCCCAAAAAGTTTTGGTTAAAAGGGGTTGAGTCTTACACTCTATTAGATACCCAAAGGTTTTAAAGAAAGGAAATGGGGCTTATAACACGAGGGTAGGCCCAAAAGTTTTTCCGTTTTGAAATGGTGATCGCGCCGAGATTTTTGAAAACGCAGTGGGTCTTATACAATGACTGAGGCCCAAAAATGTTTAGTTTTCAAGGGGGATTGGGTCTTACACTCTATTAGAGGCCCAAAAATGTTTGAAAAAGTTTGATGAGGGTTGAATTGATCAAAACCCTAATTTGTTTTCAAAATATATTTTAATTGAATAAAAATTAAATTAAAATGATCAAAATTGTTAAACATGTGTGAAAAACAAATTTTGATCTTGGATTAATGTTTGAAAAATCACGTTTATACCCACAAAATAATTGGAGATCAATTAAGTTTGGAAAATCAAGGGAGAAAAAATATTTCAAATCTTAAAAACAAATAAAACATTAATTCTTTGCAAAAATATCAAATATATGAAATAAATTATATTTTTGGGATTTTTTGGTAAAATAAAATATTTTAACATTTTTGTGAATTATTAAAAAAAGAATCAACTCAAAATCATTAAAACTCAGAGAGAAATTAATTTTTTAATCATTAAATAAAATCACAAAATGCAAATATTTGAATTTTCAAAAAAAGGCGCCAAGAACATGGCAAGAACATGCGCCACCCTCTGTTTCTGCAGATTTGCATTTTCTATCCAATCTCACTAAATACTTGATTATATCATGCAATCTACATATCAATCTGCTCGTTTTCACCTCACGATCATGTCTATGGTCTTTAATTTCATTTATTTTAAGCATGGAATAAGAAATCAAAGAGAAACCTCAAGAACCCTAAAATTTGCATGAAGGTTCTGAAATTCCATACACGATTCAAACAAAGCAATTGATTGAGGGAAAACACTCCATGCATGATTATGAACATATGGCCAAATTATTGTGCAGCAAAAAATGCATGGATCATAGAGTTAGAAGAACCATGGTATCGTAAACGAAATTTGACCTCCCTTTTGCCTAGGTGCCAAGTGATGTGAATAGCTTCCCTAGGTGCCAAGTGATGTACCTGAGTGCTTGGAATGGTTTGAAACAAGCTGGAACTGAAGATGGTATCCCAGCTACAACTTGGTTAAAACCTTGAGCAGCTGGCTGGTGATTCTTAGAAATCAGTGTTCCAGATGTTGTTTAAGTGTTTGGATCACTTCTATATGATGTTTATGAGGTGTGTGTGATTGGTTTGGTTGGAATTGCTCTCAAACTCAAAACCCGATAGTGACTTGCCTTAGAAGGCAAAATTAGAAGTGAGAAGGAGATTTTGAGGAAAGCATCTGTTTAATGGCTTTGGTGTACTCAAATTGATCACAAATGAGCTCTATTTATAGTGGAGCAAGTTTGTTTTGCAAGCAATAGTGAATGGCAACTGCTGCAGAAGTTTGGCAAATGTTGATCAATGAGAATCCAAGTCTCCTCTAGCCATTGACTAGAGGCTATGGCACAGGTTGCTGGTTCCCTTGGTCTTGGATAAGTCTTGAATGAATTCAGTTGGAAAGGGCTCAGTCCATGCCACCTTGGTGCATCCATTAAATGCTCCAAACCAAAATTGGAGTCTTGTCCCCTCTTTTAGGCATTTCTAGGTTTGGCATGCTACTTTTGGTTCCAAAGACTTGGGAGGCTTATGGATCAGTGTTTGTCCCTCCTTGGTCTCCCCCTGAGGTGTTCAGATGGATAAGTGTGTTTGTCATTTGCATAAATTTGGAAAATCGAGCAAAATGCACAAATCTGCCTTGCTTTGACAGTTTTCAGCAAGGCATATTGCCATTGTCATATCTCATGGCTCAAGTGGAATTTGATGAAGTTCTTGGCCATTTTGGAAAGCCCTCATATGATACAACAACTGTTTGATCATAGTTGGTTTTGATACTTTTTGAATCCAAGTGAAAAATGCCCCTACATTTGGAAAAAAGTGAAGGCAGATTTTGACTTAGTGAAAATTTCACTAAGTGTTGGAAAAAAGTGACATTTTCACTTTTTTGAGATTTTGATCATTCCATAACTTAAAATCCATGAGGAATTGGAATGAGTTGTCTTTGAAGCTTTTTTAGAGTTCCATGAGAGCTACAAATCCAGCTTGGAATGGGGAAAAATGGCCTTGTGGTTTAGGAGTTATGATCCTCCAAAGTTGGTACCCTAGCCACTTTGTTCCATAACTTAGAAAATTTCTAAGTTTTTATGGTTACCCCTTTTACAAGTTATCCCACTTTTCTTGATGTTTCTTGATGAATGATGATCCAAATCACACATTAACATCATTTTAGGTTTAAAGAACCATAATTGTGAAAAATCTCAAAAAGTGAAAGTTGACTTTTGTGCACAGTTGACTTTTTGTCAGATGAATTCCAAACTGTGAGATCTTCTATGAAATCAAGTCCTTGACCTAAATCAAACTTGATAGATTGATTTCATAGGTGTTATAGGGTGTATTGAATCATGTCCAAAGGTTTGGGAGCATGTCTTGGTCAAAAGTCAAAGGCACAGTTGACTTTTTCCGCGAAACCCTAAATGTGGTTCTGATGAACTTGAAACTTGTTGATCAAGCTTCTTGGATCAATCCATTGGTGCAAATGGATCAATATGGTTTATTAGAGACCCTCAAATCATCTCTTGAGGTCTTGGCTCATGATTTGTCCCAAAATTCAACTTAGGGGTGAATTAGGTCAAGAAACCCTAATTCCTGATTTTTTAGTGAATGCATCCCCTGAGTTAAATTGACTTGATGATTAGGTCCATGAGGTTCTATGGAGTATCTTAGGTTATTCTTTGAAGCATTGGCTCATGCCCAGAGGAAAATTTCCATCTGGAGGCCCTGGTCGACCAAACCCTAATTTGCTGACACTGGCGATCTTGAGGCTTAATCAACCTGGAATGCTGCAACATTGTGCTTGATTCTTGCTGTGGGAGTCCTCTTGATCCATTGTGGATGTTTTAGAGGTTTAGACAAGTTGAAGATCATGTCAAATCTTGATTGATCCTTTATCTAAAGCTCAGAGAGGGCTTGAAACCCTAATTTTTTATAGTAGTGAATGCTCACCCATCTTTGGGGAGACTGATAAGGTATGATGATTCATCCATATTATGATGATGATTTGCCCAATGATGGGAAATCTATGTGGTCAAAATTTGGGGTATGACACCTGCATGGGACGAAGAGGATTTAAAAACTTGTTGTTCAGATGTCCTTGCCTTCACCCACAAAAACTAAAAAGTCGACATAACCCCAAGAACTGGTGGTCGTCTCTTTGAACTCTTGTAAATTTGATGCTTCATACGATAACAAACTTCCTCTTTTAAGGCCCATCTTCTCAAACATCTCAAAGTACATGATGTCACTAGAGCTGTCATTGAATTTCAAGATTCGGGACACATCAAACTGCCCGATCGTGGAGGTAACTGCCAGAGGATAAATCTCATTAGGGATGCCACATACCTTCTCAGATTCCCGGAAGGAGACATTTCTCGATCTCTTTTGTCCCCTTTCACATACTTAGCCAGTCGACCCCTCTTGATTAGTGTTTCAATGGTATCCATCAGCTGGATGTATTTGTCGGTGTTATGGCCACGACCTTTGTAAATGCGACAGTACTTTGACTTGTTAGTCCGAGATGTCTCTCTAATAAGGTAAGGGAATCAGATTCACCTTTCCTCAATTCTGTGTTGGCACTGTCTTGAGAGGTGTGTACTTCTCGTACCTTCCTTGTGTACCTTGATTAGAGTCATCTCTCCACCAATGGGACTCCTTCCATGTCGGGCAGTAGGAATTAGTGTCAGTGGAGGGAGGGTTATCGAAGCGCGTGCTCAAATTCTCCTTCAAGATCAGGTAGGACTGATCCAGCATCTTCTGAGTGCTCCCCATCTTTTTCCTTCCAATCTTCATTCGGAAAAGGTGATCACACAGAAGTCCATTATCAAAGATCATGCACTACAGGAATTCTTTTGTTTCCTCCACCTAAATAGCAACTTGTGTGAAACACTAAATATAAGACCGCTAGCTCTCTTTCTTCCCGTGAACAATCCCGCTCAAGGCAGCTAAGGTCATCGGTTATCTCTTTCGGGCAATAAAGTATGTTGAGAACCACTCACAGAAATCAATCCACTATTCAATGTTCTCGTCTGCCAGACCATTGAATCACAACCTGGTCGGGCCGACCATGGTTAATGCAAACAACTTGCATTTAGATGCTTCGTCAGTGCTGAAATAGTTTAGTCACTAATTTAAGAGCTATACGTGCTCATTTAGTTGCATTTAGAAGCACTTCAGGCCTTTTTTTTGCGGCCTCCACCTAAATAGCAACTTGCGTAAAATAGTATATATAATTCTGTGAGCTCTCTTTCTTCCCGTGAATGATCCCGCTCAAGGAAGCTAAGGTCACCAACTGTCTCTTTTGGAAAATAAAGTTATAACTCCCGTGGTTTTTGGATTGGTTGCATTTTGGTAAGACAACATGTTGTTAGTAAGATGCTGAACCAGATGTTCTGCCATATCAGTCAGACATCATTTTCTACATGATGTTGTGACATGTTCCAGGACATGTTATATCATATAGTTAGGGCATGACTATTTTGGTAATTTTAGTGTGATTTTTTAGTGTGTTTTGATGCACACGTGGGCGACTTTTATGGGAGTATATTGTGGGAATTTCTGTTATTGTAGATTCTGTTACTTTTCATAAAAAGGATCCTTGAGCCTTTTTAGGAAAGTTTTTGTTTTTCTCCTATTATTGTGCAGGTTGATTGCAACCAATTTATACTGATTGCCGCTATTTATGCGCCTCAAGAAGCCTAAGACCAGTAGGTCTGAAGGTTATTTAAAGAGAAGAAAAACCCTATTGGAAAAAGATAGCATATCATGAAGAATTTAGATAATTAGGATTAGTCGTTGTTTTGGTTGGTCCCTAGGGTTTTTCGTTTGTTAATTATATGTCACTCATGTATCTTCTGATGCATTGAGTTTGACTGATTGTTCATTGTTCACTCTAAGCTTTTAAGAAAAGAGTGTCCTGTTCTTGATTGAAGCTTTTAAGCAAGATCAAGTATTGTCTTGGAAGTGTGCTACTTCTATTGTTTGTTTTGTATACAGTCACTGGGATTGGGACTGTTTGATATCACTTAGGTGATTAGGAAGTGAGTGGGGATTCTCATATCTAGATGGTGATTTCTAGGTAGAAGTTGCACTGGGTATGGATTAAGTGAGGGGTTGTAAACTGGGATTGTTTAGCTTCAAATTAATACTACTAATAGTGGATTCCTTCCTGGCTTGGTAGCCCCCAAACGTAGGTGAGTTGCACTGAACTGGATTAACAATTCTGGTGTTGACTTTATTTTTCTGTCATTTAAATTCCTGCATCTTTGTGTATGTGATCAAGCTGTTGTTGATCCTGGTGTTGTGACATCTGTATCTGAGTGCCAGAACTTTAATTGCCATCAGAGCAATTCGCCCTGTTCTATTTTTGGGTGAGCTCCAGGGAGTTTTTATTCTGGTACTATGGACAAGGAAGGAGGAGGAAATGTTAATAGGCCTCCAGTCCTGGATGGCACAAATTATGACTATTGGAAGGCACGTATGGTGGCTTTCCTAAAATCTATGGACAGCATAACTTGGAAGGCTATCGTCAAGGGTTGGGAGCACCTTGTGATTAAAGATAAAGATGGAAATGAAACCCTGAAACCAGAAGAATATTGGACCAAGGAGAAAGATGATACAACTCTTGGAAACTTCAAAGCCTTGAATGCTTTGTTCAATGGAGTTGACAAGAATATGTTTAGGCTGATCAACACTTGTAATGTGGCTAAGGATGCTTGGTAAATTCTCAAGACAACTCATGAAGGGACATCCAAGGTGAAGATGTCCAGGCTTCAGCTTATCACTACTTAATTTAAGAATCTGAGGATGAGTGAAGATGAAAGTATTCATGACTTTCACAAGAATGTGCTTGAGATAGCTAATGCCTTTAGTGCTTTGGGAGAAAAGGTTTATGAAGAAAAACTGGTCAGGAAGATCCTGAGGTCTCTTCCTAAGAAATTTGACATGAAGGTCACAACCATTGAAGAGGCTCAGAACATCAGCAGTATGAGAGTTGATGAGTTAGTGGGATCTATCCAAACATTTGAATTGACCTTGAATGATAGCATTGAAAAGAAGAACAAAAGCATTGCTTTTATATCCAATGCTGAAGATAAAGAGGGACAGGCAAACCTGGACACTAAGGAGGGACTGTTAAATACTATTGTTTTACTTGGGAAGCAGCTCAATAGAATTCTAAAGAGAATGGATAGAAGAGGAAGACCCGATGTCAAGGACATCACCTCTGACATCAGAAATAATTTTGATCCTCAAAATAATTCCAGAACTGAAGAGAAGTTAGATCAAAGTAAAGGGATTCAGTTTTGTGAATGTGAAGGATTTGGTCACATAAGGCCAGAGTGTCCCAACTATCTCAGGAAACAGAAAAAAGGGTTGGTTGTTTCTTGGTATGCTGATGAGGAGTCTGAAGATGAATCCAATAAAGAGACTACTGAATTTGCTACTGCTCTTTCTGGCAGATGGGCTGATGAAGTAGAAGCATGTGATGAAAACGATCTATATGAAGATTTGGATATGGATTAAAAGGAAATCTGTAAGAGGTGTCAAGAATATCAGAAGGCAGAGGAGAATCAGAGCAAGGCCATAGCTGAATTAGAGAATGAGAAGAAGGAACAGTTAGGAGTTATCTCTCATCTTCAAAGTGAGATAACTCTCCTAAATTCCAAGCTCAATGACGTTACTGATTCCTCAAGGAGGATTAAAAATAAGATTGATCAAATAGAAGTTACAAAAAAACCAGTATCATCCTAATAACAGGCATAGAAGAATGTCTAAAGATAAGTTTCATTATTATGAAAATAGGAATATGACTGCAATGTCTAACAACATGTTACAGCATTCTGGAAGACATGATGGACATTCAAATAGTTTTCAATCTTATTGGAGGTGTCATTATTGTGGAAAGTATGGTCACATAAAGCCATTTTGCTATAAATTGTATGGAAACCAAATATCCTCAGTTAAGGATAAGCCAGTTAGCAAAAAGAGAAGTACCGAGGATAAGAGTGTTAATGTTATAGCTTACACTTCTTTGATAGTCTCAACTAGAGAAGACTGGTACTTTGACAATGGATGCTCTAGACATATGACAGGGGTACAAAAGTTGTTGATGGATATTAAGTTTCTGCCGACAGGTGCTGTCAGATTTGGTGGTGGTGTTAAAGGAGAGATTAAATGAGTTAGTAAATTGGTGGATGTTGGATCACCTAGATTGGAAGATGTTCTTCTTGTGAAGGGATTAATTGTTAACCTCATCAGCATTAGTCAGCTATGTGATCAAGGTTTGTTAGTCATTTTCTCCAAGTCAGAATGTCTAGTCAAAATGAGAAAAATGATGTTCTGATGAAGGGTATAAGGTCTAAGGATATTTGCTATCTTTGGGAACCTTAGATTACTGCTAACTCTTCCACATGTGCAAAATCTCAAGAGGATGAAGTGAAGTGGTGGCATCAGAAACTTGAACATCTTCATCTCAAGAGAATGAAAGAAATCATGTATGTAGGAGATATTAAAGGAATGCCATATCTAAAAGTCGAAAAAGGAAAATTATGTGGTGAGTGTGAAGCTAGGAAGCATAACCTGATGTCACAACCAATGTTGCATCATCAGACTACTTCAAGAACACTAAAACTTCTCCAGATGGGGGTTATGGGACCTATGGAGACTGAAAGTCTGGGTGGAAAGAAGTATGTGTATGTGGTTATGGATGATTTTTTTAGGTTTACATGGTTAAAATTTCTTACAAATAAGTCAGATATTCCTGAAGTTTTTAAGGTTTTATGTCAGAATGTTAAAAAGGAGCAGAAGTGTAGGATTATCAAGATCAGAAGCTATCATGACAAGGAGTTTGAGAATTCACAGTTCACTGAATTCTCTAAGTCTGAGGACATCAGTTATAGTTTCTATTTTCAACTAGATAGAACTTTTGAGCAAAAGACCTTGGATATACAAGAATCAGCTAGAGCCTTGATTCATGCTAAAGGCTTACCTTATCATTTTTGGGCTGAAGCTATGAATACGACTTGCTATATTCATAATAGGGTCACTCTGGGAGAGGGAACTCCAATCACTCTCTATGAGCTATGGAAAGGAAGAAAGCCTACAATAAAGTACTTCCCTATTTTTGGGAGCAAATGCCATGTCCCGACTAACAAAGACCAAAATGGTAAGGTGGTGCTCAGAAGAGCTGAAGGAATATTTCTGGGTTATTCTTCAAGCAGCAGAGCTTTTAGAATATTTAACACCAGAACTAAGATGACCATGGAATCTGTCAATGTGATAGTTGATGATTCAGAACAAGGGGTGGATGTTGAGGACAAGGTTGCAACATCCTTTGTGCAGATTGGTGAGGCTGGAAGGGAAGAAAACTGTAATTTCTCCAGCATTGTGTCAAAGACTTCAGGTCTCTCGAGTAAAGGTCATTCAGATCAATTCAAGGATCTTAGTACAAGATACTTTATAGAAGAAAACATTACTAAGGAAGTGTCTCACTCATCTGAGATAAGTCTTACTGTCCAAAAGAAGAAAACCTCAAATGGCTTCATTAGAACCAAGAATTGAGATATGGATTATTTATACAGCACAAAGGCTATGATAAAAGAATTATTAAAAGTGGAATGTGTTAGCAATATAACAAATAGTCTGACTGCCTTGATCAATAAGAGGAAGACATATGTGTCTTGGTATACTACTGAAGCTGAGTATGATGGAATCAAAAGGGGTTGCCTTCAGTGAGTATGGAAGAAACACATGCTTAAGAAACATGATGACAAGGTTGATGTTGTGACATTACACTATGAGGATCTGGATGGTATCAGTTTCTTCCTCTGGAACAAGAACCCTGACAAGTACATTCAACTAATCAGGAGTCTTGACAAAGGAAAGGTTGAGGGTTTAAAGAGTGTAGACATTAAGGATCAACTTAGTGTTATATTTACTAATGCTTCATATGAAAGTCATCTTAAAAACACAAGCAGTGGAGTAGTAACTGGTGATGTTGAGGAGTTATAGCCATTACAGATATGGAGGAATGCAATAATACTGCATCTTTCTTCTATAATCTGATGCTTGGTAGGTGTTGTACCTCGAAAAATACGATCCTCGCGATGGACGCGGAAAAAACTGTTCGAAACAGAGTCGCCACCGAACTTTATTCATTCCAAGGAAGGAATAGGAAAATATCGATAAAACCTTTAAAGGATAAGAAAATGGTCATCACAACCAAATTCGGGTTCGGGAGTCGATTACGCAAGAGGGAAGGTGTTAGCATCCCCTACGTCCGTTGTACTCAACGGGAATCTCTTGAATCGATTCGGGAAAAATATTAGCTCGGTTTGTTTGTTTTCTTCTAAGGAAGATATTGTTTTCTAAGGGGGAAATGGGTGGTTTTTTATTAGGGTGCTCGGCAAGGATTAGAACCCTTGTGCCTACGTATTCCCTCGTGCAATGGGAAAGTCAGAGCATTCGTAGTTCGTGTGACTACGGTTGGTTTATGTTTTTTAAATGAACGAGTGTTTAATTCGCATTCTAACTGCTAAACGTTGGCTTGTCTGCTCGTCAAGGGAGGCTGAAGCACTAGTTCATATGCACGGAAGAATGGACTAAACAATGTTCTTTTTGTGAAAATTGTTTAAGTAAGGATTAAGTGTGTTAAGATTTGATGAAAAAAAAAGGTTTGATTTGGACGTGTTTTAGGCGAACGAGAGTTTAGGTTGCATTCTAACTACTAAACATTGGCTTGTCTCCTCGCTAGGGGAGGTTGAAGCACGAGTTCATATGCGCGAAAGAATGACTTAAACAATGTTCTTTGGGAAAGGTGTTTGGGTTGTGGATTAAGTGTATTAGGGTTTCGATTGCGTGGGAAGTGTTTGGTTTGTTAAGTATTTTGAGGGAGAATGACGATTATTCGATAAACAAGACGTCGGCCTCGCAACCAAATAATCGGGGCATTATCAAGATGCTAGATCTCAACGACACCTTTTTCATTCTATTAATTATGAAATTGTGTTTGTTGGACAATGGGCTTCTTTGTCCATGTAATTACGGCAAGTCTTTTAGGACCGAAAGATTGGAATGAACTCAACCCAAAGCGTGCGCCTTAAGAGCATTCATTCAAGGGCCCAAGAAGTGCTAGGCCTCAAGAGTCCACTACTCTCGTAATTTAATTAGGAAAATTATTTGAATTTGGTTAGAGTATCTTAATTAGATGTATTAATCGGATTAGGGTTTGATTAAATTAAGAGTTTTTTAGGAGGATTAAATAGGATTGAGGTTTAAGTGTTTTAGAAATGGAAGATCGAAACGAACACAACCCAAGGCGTGCGCCCCAAGAGCGATCGTTCAAGGACCCAAGGAATGCTAGACCCCAAAAGCCCACTATTTCCATAATTAATTAAGAAAATAGTTTAGAAATAATAATCTAAACATTTTATTTAAGAAAATATTTTAAGCATTTTAATTTTGATTATGATTTTAATTTTTTAGTTAAAAGAGTATTTGTGAAAAGGTTAGGTGATTGTTTTAAATTTGAATTATGACTTTTAAGTCAAGAAAGTGTTTTTCAAAGGTTGAATGCTTTAGTTAGATTAAGTGTTTTTAATTAAAAAAAAAAGATTGTACTTTTAAGCGTTAAGTGTTTTGATTAAAATTGGAAGTTTCTAAGTATTTTGGAAATGGAAAATCGAAACGAACACAACCCAAGGCGTGCGCCCTAAGAGCGGTCGTTCAAGGACCCAAAGAGTGCTAGACCCGAAAAGCCCACTACTTCCATAATTGATTAAGAAAATAGCTTAGAAATATTAACCTAAATAATTTATGATTTGATTTAAGAAAATATTTAGAGATTAAGTAAAATGGATTATAATTTAACTTGATTTGAGAAAATTATTAAGAAATTAATTAGATTGAGAATTTTAATTTGAAAATAAAAAATTGTATTTTTAGGGGTTGAGTATTTTGATTAGGATTAAATATTTTAAGTATTTTAAAATGATTAAGATATAAGTGGATTATGATTTAATTTAATCGTAAGGGTTAATTATATTTTGTTTAAGCAAAGATTAATCGTTTTAGGTATTTTTTTAATGAACGAAAGACGGAATGAACACAACCCAAAGCGTGCGTCTCAGGAGCATTCATCCAAGGACCCAAGGAGTGCTAGACCCCAAAAATCCACTACTTTCGTAATTAATTAAGAAAAAAAAGTTTGATATTATCTTAAAAAATTAAATAATTAGTTAAGATTTAACTAAATAAAACGTTATTTAAGTTTTAGAGAATAAATTGTATTATGGTAAGAATAATTAATCGAAGTGTTAGAGTAAAATTAATACTATTTACTTAATTACTTAATTAACACAAGGTTAATTAGTAATATGAATAAGAAACTTAATAATAATTAATCATTAATTAAATCATGTGATCCTAAAATAAAAATGAAAAAAAAAAGTTTATTAGTTATGTTTCTAAGAACCTAATGTTACTAGTGCAAGCCCAATGGCCTCACGGTCCATCGCCTAAAAAAACTGAAGAGAGAAAAAAAAAATATTTGGGTTTGGGTTGTCCGTGAGCCAGTTTTACCCTATGACCCAAATGGGATTCATTCCCTCTAAAACCCTAGTCGTGGTTTCACATGCTGCATAGGAAAAGGCAGTTGATTTATGGGGCAGTGAAACAAGCCAATTAATTAATACCTTAAAAAAAATCACGGCAGACTATGCATTGAAAATGGGAAAAGCAAATATAGTCTTAATACCTATATGACTGTATCAATGATCCAAATTTGAAAAAAAAAGAAAAAAAAAACTCTCAACCGACCTGTGCATTGAAAAGTTCCTTTTGGTAGAATATGAACAGATTCTGAACATTTAAAACAACAACAATCTTAATCAAATTTCTCTCCCAAATGACCTTCATCTCTCTCAGACTCACACGAGTCTCTCTCACCTCTAGCTATCTCTCTCGTTCCAAAATTCCTTCCCCCCGACCATCTTCCTCTCCCGTTCAAAAATCCAACGAGTTTCCTCTCCAAACTCAAACCCTTATCCCTTTTTCAACCTTCCATGAAAAATATTTCCAAACTCAGCTAAATCAAACTAAACCCTAGATTTTTATTCAAAGATTAGACAGTAATGGAGCAATATAACCAGCAATTAGGATGGGGGTTTCAATCAACACAACCAAGCGAGTAATATGCCAAAGAGGAGCCGAGTGAAAGGAGGAAAGTCTTACACGATCGGAGCTAGTCCGATGATAAATTCCGGCGAGGGTGATAACTCGAGTAAGTAAGTGTTGTCTTTGTTGCTTTCCACTCTTTCCTTTTCCCTTAATTTGCTTCTTCTTCCTCTATCGTGTGCTCTGACTATTTTGCTGGGAATAATACGCTTCTGGGAGTGTGAGGTTGTGGTTAAGCTCGCCTTGTTCAGAGCTCTGATGTGAGCTCTGAGAAGGTTTGAGAAAAGAGCTTTAGAAAGGGTTAGGTATTGATTTTGGCAGGGTTTCATTGTAATTTTTCTTCTCCCCTTTGCCAATGATTGGCATTCTATTTATAGGAGAAATTTAGGGTTTTTGGTATGTGTGATTTGGGAAAAATCTGAGGAATATTCCTCTAATTTGTGTCAGATCATGAGCTGTCAATTTTCAAAACCGTTGGAGAGGATTGTAGTGGGATTTTGTGGAGACCCAAGGTTGTACGATTTTTGTTTGTTCTGTGATTCTAGAAAATGTGTTTTTTCTGATTTTTCACTGTGTAAAATTTGATTTTCACTGCTGTAGAAAAAAATGTGGATTTACTCACTATCTTTGTTTTCACTGCCTTTGCTCATGTGGTGTTCTGCCTTAAATCACTTCATACTAACTCTGTTTCTTTGTATTTTGGCCTTAGAGATGATAAACTGCTTGTATCCCTTATATTGAACTTTATTTCCATTACTGATTTTTTTAAAGTTAATTGCCGCTGTTCATGCACTCTTGAAATCTGTGTTTACGCCATAACATAATGTATCTTATTACATTGGCAGGTGTGATACGGCTGAGTCCCTGATCATGGTCTGATGATTAGAGGATATTATTCTTGGAGTAGTTAGTATTTGGTGGTAATATTTGAATATGGCGCAGATGGGATCAACCCAGACAAGACAATTTTTGACTTTGGTTTTTAGAAACATCTTGGTAAGATCCAACATTCAATGCTTATCCACTTGATTAATGCCTACCTGAATTTTCCTTTAAGTGTATTGATGATTATCACACTGTCCTGATAAAAAGTGGCCATTCCTTGGTATGCAGGTTACGTTATTCTAAAATTAATGCCTCGTGTAGCCAGCAAGGATATGTTGCAGTCACATGGTAGCAGCAAAATGAAACCAGAACAGAACTTGTGTAAGCCTTGATCAATCAAGGCACTATTTTCAATCACAAGGAAGTCAAGAATGGCTTGTGTTTGTTTAGAAATAATACACGTTGTTAGGCTTGCTATATGATGCTTTGGTGTAAAGCTTTTTCATAAGTTTAGAGTACCACCCAAGTCGCTATTAAACTGATGCTTTCTAGCTACTTGGTCATGAATACAGGATTCTTGGCATGAAAAATTGCATGGCCATATGAAGGGCAGCTTGTCTTCATGGCTTTGGGAGTCTTGAGAATAGCATCCTTGCCTTGCCATCTCTTCATCTTACTCTTGTCCACACTCTTGGATACTTAAAGAATGTAAGTATCCTGCAGCGCTTGTCATTGAACGTTGCTTTGTGATGTTATAGTTATCTCTAGTACATCATTTCTACTAGCTTTTTTTATTTTTCTTGCATACATGTTTCATGTTATCCCTCTCATAGTGTTCCAATTTCTGTCTCCTTTGATGGCTGCAAGGTCCTGTCCTTTTTACTTGATCCAAGGGATGAAGTTAGGATTTAAGTTGGCTTAGGGAAAGAACCACAAAGATGACGATGGAGGGCATTGTTGATGCAACTTGTCGCTTGAGCACCAATGAATACCATGGCTTGGAACAAAATGTTCTTGCTATAGATCTACATTTGTGAACATTTTTTAATACATTTGAATTTCTCTTGTATCATAAAGCTTGTGCAGTATGTATTCATTTTGCATTGCCTTAATTCATTTTCTTGTAAGATTTGCCACGAATGAAGCTTTGTAATGAATGCCCAGGTCCCTTTTTGTAGTATAATATGACAATGAATGCAGAAAAAATTGCTTTGAATTTATGCATGAATTTCGTAAAACCGGCTCTTATTCAAAGTGAGTCAACGTCACCCTTCCTTGTCATGTAAGTTTGCAATAATAAACCTTTTGATGTCCTGCCCTTGTCCAAGTGTGAAGTTAAAAGGAGTTCCTTTATCTCTGCTAGAATCAAATTTAGTACCATCAAACGATGTCCTGGTTTGGTGAACATAACGCAGCTAGTCTTGATAAGTGCACATTTAGATATTGGATGAACTAATGTATTGACCATGAGACTCAAGAATGATGACGTATATATATCTTATCAAAAGACTTAATCCAAAAAATGTCATGCGCCAGTACGTGTCCCCTGCATGGCTTGAATTGCACTACATTTCTTCATGCCTAAAAACTTCTTTTATGAATATTATTTATTATGGCTATGACAATGAGTGTAGTAATAGTCAAAAGTTGCTTTTGATTTTATCCATGAGCTTTCTTCAAAATGGTTTGTTAACTTAGAATAAAGCCCTTGTTTGAAGTGAATTAATATCACCTCTTTTTATAATATGAAGTGAGCTTTGTAGGAGAGTTCTTGCACAATCATCAATTTATGGCCATGCCTCTAGGCGTATTTATGAAATCAGGTTGAATCTTAATACCCATTTCCACATAAACTCATGAATTATTCTAGAAATGACTTCTAAAACCTGAGACAATCTTTGATTCAAAGGGAGCTTTACTCAAACTCATGGCTTCAAGAGAATATCTCGAATCACGGCTTGTGACTATAACTCAAAACAACTTATAGATAGCTTTAAGAATGAATGGCCTTAAGACATAAACTGAGAAGACATGGTCCAAAGCCTTTATTACATATTGGTTATGCCAAGATCTTTTGAAACCTTTACTTATCATCCACCAACTCAAACTTAGATTAAAAGCAAACAATACCTAAATATGAATGGCCATTTCTTAGCTTGTTTTAACCATACAGCCTTAGTGTCGCACTTGGAATATGGTTAAAGATCTTCTTGATCATAGCTTAAAATCAGTTTGAAGCCAAATGATCATGTCTTGACTGAATAATCATAAAATGAGTGCCCAATCCCTTTTTATATCTTCTGAGAAGGTGATTGGCTAGAAGCCAAGTAATATTGCGGTAGCTAGGACAAATTTAGGGTATGACAGATGCCCCTATCTAATTGTCTTGAACACGAGAGAATGAACTGCTATAAAGCGTTTATTTTAAGGGCAGAAGTCAATTAGATATGAGAATGCCCCAAAAAATTTTCTGACAAGAGATAAAGTGCCATAGAGTAAGAGCTGGTAGAATGAGGCAGTATCTCTGCGGTAAATTGTCCAAACTGAGCAAAATAACCTGAGATCCTTTGGGTGGTCAAAGCAGTCCCTTATCCATTAAGGTTCTCCAATGATACCAAAGCAGTATCTCTGCGGTAAATTTGCTGAGGGAACAGTTGAGTAAGATTTCTGTCGGAGGAACTGTGCTGGCTCTGCAGGGGGGAGCTCATAAGAAACCTTCTAAGATATCCTCTGCTTGGGGAGTAATAACAACAGCTGTTGGGGATTGTCATTATCAACTGCATGGCTGAAGAATGACTTGTTGGGGAATAGAATTCCTTGAGTATATGCGGGGTACCACCTCTCTTTAGAAGAACATTGCTGACTTTGATGGAGGATTGGCCAAGATGCTTGCAAATTGATCCTGGACCCTGTTATGCTATGCTGAGGATGGATATGCCATGCATACAGAAATGCAAATGAACTTGTTTATTATGAGATGCATATGGGAATGCAACCGGGCAAGGCTTCACTTCTGGTTTCCAAAGAAGGATTAATGGGGATTAGATGGAGCAAGGTGAAAAACTCACTGGGAATACTGGCATATCAACTCGGGGTTAAGAAAAGGAAATACTATCGACTCGGGGGTCAAGAAACATTAAGATAAATTGTCGTCAACTCGGGGGTTGAAAGAAAGGTAAAGGTAATATCAACTCGTGGGTCGAGGAAATAAAGGCAATATTGACTCGGGGGTCGAGAAAATAAAGGCAAGGTAATCTATCAACTCGGGGGTTGAAGGAAATAACAAAATATCAACTCGGGGGTTGAAGGTAAAAGCAAATATCGACTCGGGGGTCGAGGAAGATAAAGATAACAATGACTCGGGGGTCAGTACAAGCAATAAGATGTCAACTCGGGGGTTGAAGATGTAATAATGATATCGACTCGGGGGTCGAGAAAATAAAGACAGAATATCATCAACTCGGGGGTTGAAGGAAAGGTAAATATCGACTCGGGGGCCGAAGAAAATAAAGATAACAATGACTCGGGGGTCAATACAAGCAATAAGATGTCAACTCGGGGGTTGAAGATGTAATAATGATATTGACTTGGGGGTCGAGAAACTAAGGCAATATCGACTCGGGGGTCGAGAAAATAAAGACAAAATATCATCAACTCGGGGGTTGAAAGAAAGGTAAACATCGACTCGGGGGCCAAAGAAAATAAAGACAACATTGACTCAGGGGTCAATAACAAATCAATATATATCAACGCAGGGGTTGAGGAAGGAAATAGGTTATGCTATGTATGTATATGGTGCGTGTATGTTGTATGTGATGCATATGCGAATGCGAGCAGGTTATTGGTTTTATGAATGTGCCAATAGGGTGGACTTTTGGTGGTTGCCAAGGCAGGGTTGGACTTTATAGAGGTGCCAAGCAGGGTTGGACTTTATGGAGGTGCCAAGCAGGGTTGGACTTTGATTTGATGGAAATATTTGACTTCCCGACACTCGAAAATGGAAGATATTATGATCAGTAGGTCAATATGATTCTCTTGGTACCCCAAGTTTGTTCCTTTGCAGAAGTTGCGTGCTTGTGCGTGAGAGAACCTCACTTCCAGTTGATATGCCATAAATGGTTGTATGAGCGCAGCGACGTAACCAATGCATGTTGATTGTGTGAGCGTAGTGACTTATCCAATGCATTCTGGTTGTGCATTTGCTCTGCCCCAAGGCTTTTAATACTTGTTGAACTCAAGGGTCGCCTAGTGTGTGACATGGCCAGCTTGACCAACTTGAATGTATGAAGGGAATCTACCCCTGTCTGGAGGGTATTGAGATGATCTGCCCCAGTGTCTATATCAGTGGACTGCCCCTGTGTCTGGATTTTGCAGCGGTCTTCCCCCAGATTGACTAAGTATTGCTTTAAAGGACTTGCCCCAGATTTACAAGGTTATGAGATAGTCTCGATTCGAGTCAGTGCCAACGAATGCTCAAGTTTCTCTCTGATTGCACTTTGTTGGAATTTCCAAACTATCAAGTACTGATTTGCAGCTAAAATTGTTCATTCAGAAATGGTAATTTTAATGCGACATTCATGCACGTTTTGAAAAATCATTTATTGGAATAATGTGTCAGTGTGTGGCGAGTGAACCATTAGTCTAAACACAGTGCTGATTTACTGGTGTGTGAAAGATACAACAAAAATATGACACCAATACAAAAGATTAGCAAATATTTAGGAGTCAGTTTACGTAACCTTGCTGTAATATGCTTTCAGAATAAACCCCGCCTCAATTAGGTCTTTTGAGGGTTGTAATGTGGTCTGGTTCACGGTTATAGAAACAAAAGATATAAGGCTCAAAGTTATATTTGTACCCACCCCTTCTTCGTGGTGATCTTCAGTCCTACGTTCAGTTAATTCGACACACGCTTAGATTTTGACGGTGTAAGAATGACAATTAAGGTTCACAGTTCGCTTGAAATGGCAGTCATCTTATTTTGTTTCTGATGGACGTCAGTGACCTTTTGATTTTTGATATGGTGGTCACTGAATCTTATTTTTATTGCTTGAGGATTCAAGGACCTCTTTTGCTTTTTATTTTGATCCCTAATTTTGCATGGACTGATTTTATTCTACGAGTCCATCGGGATTGCCCTAATTTTTGCCTAAGTCTCCTTTTTGAGGTGTTTGACTTAGCGGGCTCTCTTTTTTTTTTTGAGTAAGGCTTGTGACTGCCAAATCATTGGTCATTACAACTGTCATAACTTCTGAATTTTGCATGGTTCCTTCGACACGTCCGGATGTGTGTGAATGCAGAGTCAGATTAACTGAACACTACCCTGCCCCAAGTTAAGCGTAAGGGTTTAGAAATCCGAAGGAAACTTCTGCTTCTAGGCTCGAAGTGGTTGACTAGGGATTAACTCCTTATCTCTCCAGTGTTTGGGGATTTGAAACAATGCCTGTACATCATCGGCAGGATTTTATCCGAAAGCATACTAGCAACAATTATGGGTATCTCATTTTCATCATCATCCATCCAATCTTTGCTAAACAACAATTTGGTGAAGAAAGTGAATGAGAGGTATATAGATGAACATTTTTGTTTTTGATATAAGTGAAGAAAATGTGAGCGAACGCGGCGTGATTAGTTCAAAAAACACATGATCATTTCATTAATATTACCATTAATAAACAATAATGTCTAAAAGCAAATAGCACATAACAAAAAATAAACTACAAATACATAGAAATGACATGATCTAAAAATTGCCAGCATTGGGGACTGGGCTTTTGTTTCTTGAGTTGCTGTTGGACTAGCATTCTTGCTCATCGAGACCACTATGATAGCCTCCCTCACACCTACTCTCAGCAACTTCTTCCATGACATGGGAGGATGGATCCACTTGATCAAGTGAAGGATTGACGTTGATTTGAAGAACTCGAGGCGTAAATGAGATTAGCTTGGACTCAATCAGGTCTTGGACCTTGCTTTTGAGCTGTTTACAATCCTCAGTTGAATGCCCCATGGCGCCAGCATGGTATCCACATCGTGCATTGGCGTCGAAGCCTGGTGGGTATGGAGGAATAACAAGATCCAAGCCCTTTGGCACTATTAGCCCGCTACTAATCAAACGTGGCAATATATGACTGAATGGCACTGGCAATGGATCAAAATGCCTTTTTGGTCTTTGACTATAGTAGCGTCGGGGTTGTGAAAAAGTTTTTGTGCAATCTGTTGTTAACAAGGGGGACCTCTATTGACAGGAGTATATTGACCATGTGGAAAGAATGGAATCGCACAGGGAGGCCCATAGGATTGCTGACTTTGAACATTTGAGATGCTTGGGTATGGAGCTTGTGGAGTGTCCCAGATTGCATTGATTTCATCCACCTCTTCCTCTTGAGAACTGATAATGGATTCACTCTTACTAGCCTGGATGCTCGAGGCGTCTCGGATCTTTCCACTCTTGAGATGACTCTCAATGCGTTCTCCTACTAAAACCAAGTCAGAGAAGTTTGATGTCCCATTGCCCGTCATCTTTTCTAGGTATGGGATTTGCAGAGGATCTATGAACAGGTCAACCAATTCTCTATCTAAAAGTGGTGGTTGAACGCAAGCAGCTACCTCTCTCCATTTCTGAGCATACCTCCTGAAGGATTCATTCTCCTCTTGAGATAAGCCTTGCAGCTGTATGCGGTTGGGAGCCATGTCAAGATTGTATTGGTATTGTTTCACAAAGGCGTTGGCTAAGTCCAACCACGACTGGATATGGCTACTCTGTAGCTGCATGTACCAACTCAACGATGCCCCACTCAGACTGTCTTGGAAACAGTGGATCATAAGTTTATCATTGAGAGCATTGGAGGTCATCTTTCTGCAAAACATCACCAAATGTTGCTTTGGACAACTATCTCCTTTGTACTTCTCAAATTTTGGCATCTTAAACTTTGGAGGTATTACAAGTCCGGGTACCAAACACATGTTCAGAGCATTCAGATCAAAAGCATCATGCTCATTTATGGTTTCGAGCTTCTCTTCCAACACACGACATCTTTCAGCAAACTCAACATCTTGAGGTCGTTCAGTATTCACCACCAGGCTTGTCCCTCGGGAATTCGGTGTAGTGAATGCAAAGCTATGGTATTCAACTGCGTTATGAGAGAGGCATGTTCATCTTGAATAATGTGACATTCTTGTATAACCTGGTCCCCAACAGAATCCGCACAAGCTGAATTTGGGCAAGATTATTCACTTGAGGCAGAACGACGTTCTCAGTGACTGTATGCCTTTGAGTGTTGTCCTCTTTCCTTGCCAAGGCTATCATAGCTTCCACAAGTTGGTCTAGTTGGTTCTTCATCAAGTCAACATCTGCTCTTGACGCAAACTGGTTCTGTTATCCTGAGTCCATGATTCTTCCAAAAGCGGCTTCAATTCTGATACAAGTGTCGGGAAATCAATTGCGGGTTATGGACAAAGGTTGGATGAGTTTTGGTTGGAAGGGTATGCCATGCAAATGAGATGCAAATGCAATGGTATGCCAATGAATGTAATGCTGATAGATGCAGGATCCAGGATAACACGAGCATTTGCAAACACTCTAATAGGTAGGTGTAGCGAGCGATTTTGGACGCGGTTCCTAAGCGCTGGTCGCTCTCTGCGGTTGAGCTTAAACTACCGGTCGATTCATTTTTTATCCTATTGTGAGCTAATGAAAGAAGGGAAATAGATGTCTCCAATTAACCCTGCTTTGCATACTGAGTTAAAACAGCGGTCTGTTAGGTTACGGATGCGATCAATGTGGAGGGGCCTTTGTACTGGTTATTTGTATTTTCGCCAATACAGTTTCTTTCTTTTTATCTAGACAGAAGGTTTCTGGCGGGGAACAAGGATTAGGATGTTAGGACCGATGCTTTTGATAGATACATGAGAGTATCGGATTTTGGGTTTTTGTTTAGTGTGCTCGCTAAGATTTTTCTTTCAATCTTATGCCTACGTATTCCCGTTTACCGAAACAGGGAAATCAGAGCGTTCGTAGTTCCTCCTATTCTATGGGAGGAAATGGTGTTTTGGTGTCTTGTTCATAGCCCAAGACGTGAAGCAAAAGGTGTTTGTATCTTGTTCAAAGCCCAAGATGTGAAGCTAAAAGGTCTTAGCTTTAGAGAGAATTTGTCATCTCTAAAGAGGGGTTTGTATGTCACAGCTGTTTATAAAGGAGAATTACTTTAACCGGGATACGTGGATCCTAGCAATGCCATAATTTCCTTTAAAGGAGATTTTTAACCTAAAGGAGAAGACTTTAACTCAGTGTAGAGCAATGTTATCTTTCCTTAGGAATTTCTTATGCTAAAAGAGGGACAGTGGCATGGATGTAGATGATCCAGAGGCTTGCCGCTTACAACGATTAGATGGAAGGGGAATGAGTTGTTGATGTTTGTGTACTGTGAACGAGGCACAACTTTGATGCTAAAAGGTTGATTGGATCAACCAGTGGTTTTCTTATACAAAGCCTAAGAGGAGGCTGATATGTGTCTCGTACAAAGCCCGAGAGAGAGGCTAAAAGGTTTCGACTCAACGAGGGAATCTTTTGGTATCTCGTATGAAGCGCGAGATGGAGGCGGAAATTCGTTTGGCTCAGGAAGAACCCTTTTATATCTCGTATAAAGCCCGAGATGGAGGCGAAAGGGTGATTGACTCAACGAGGGAGTCCCTTATGTGTCTCGTACAAAGCCCGAGAGAGAGGCTAAACGTTGTTTGACTCCGCTGGGGAGGATCATTGTACAAAGCCCAAGAGGGAGGCTATGGTTACTGTTTCAGTTGAGTGACAGGTCCAGTATACTGATTTTAAAGAGAAAATTAGTTCTTATATGAGTAACACTGTACTCATGGATTTGATTCAAGGATCCGGGTTATTCCTGTTCTTTAAGGAAGCGGGAAATCCAAAGGGTATTGAGACTGTCCGAGTCTGCGGGTTTCCTTCCTATTTAACGAAGGGGTCACTTGAGAATGTCTTGGAGACTCAAGGGTCTTAGACTGTCCAAGTCTAGAGTGTCATCTCTTGTACTATGCTTTGAGAAACAGTAGTAGACTCTATGAAAGGACTTTTCTATGAAGATGACTAAATTCTGTTCCTATACCTCTAGGAGGTCGTCGGGACAATTTGTATGAAGCCCAAGAGGAGGCTGGAAACTTTTAAGTAGCCGATCGGTCCTTGTACTAAGCCTAAGAGGAGGCTATCATTCCCGGAGGAAGAGATCATTATACGAAGCCTAAGAGGAGGCTATGAATACTTCTAAGAAGCCGTAGGGTCCTTGTACTAAGCCCAAGAGGAGGCGGGGTTGCTTTTAGGAAGCCTGTGGGTCCTTGTACGATGCCCAAGAGGAGGCCGATGCTTTTAGGAAGCCGATGGGTCCCCAAACCCCGAGAAATTCAAGGCAAGCTATTCACGAGGAATAGATCAAGTTAGGAAAGTTCGAGAATTTGGAAGAAACTCAAAGATGCCATTCACGGAGAATACATTCATCTCTGGGAATAGAGTTTCTTGACAATTCCTAATGAGGACAGCCGAAGAGAAGACTGTATCTGGTGATCCTATTGGGGATCTAGTTGTCTATTTCTACGAATAAACGAAACGGCGTCACCTAGTTCTAGACGTAGTTGCCGGGGAAACTCAAAATATCTATACTATTATTACACGGTTGATATGAGTTTATGAAAGAAGACTTACAGTGAAACAGCCCCACAATACAGTTATATGTATATGAAAGCAGTAAATGAAAGCAATAACCACTTACTCGGTTGTAGAGCTTCCATGCTGTTTGGTTAGTTGTTCAACAAAGAAAGATTGAAAACAACAGTATATTCAAAATCAAAGGAGAAAGTGTTTTGAAAAAGAAAGATTTGGGGCTTACAGCTCAAGGAGAGGCCCAGGGTTTTATCAATGAGCGCACTGTTTGAATTTGTACATAGGGACTTATACAAGTGACTGAGGCCCAAAATGTTTTTCTGTACAAAAGGATGGGTCTTACACTCTTTCACGAGGCCCAAATGTTTTAAAGAAAAAGAGTGGGGCTTATAACACGAGGGTAGGCCCAGATGATTTTTCCGTTTAAAATGGCGATCGCGCCGAGGTTTTATTTTAACGCAGAGGGACTTACACAATAAGTGAGGCCCAAAATGTTTTGGTTAAAAGGGGATTGGGTCTTACACTCTATTAGAGGCCCAAAAGTTTTGAATGGGTCTTATAGCTCGAGGAGAGGCCCAAAAGGTTATTTTTCAAAAGGCGACGATCGCGCCATTTGTTTTTGACGGTATTGGGACTTATACAATACACTGAGGCCCAAAAATGGTTTGGTCAAAAAAAGGATTGGGTCTTACACTCTATTAGAGGCCCAGAGTGTTTTGAAAATGATTTATGAGGGTTGAATTAATCCAAAAACCCTAATTTGTTTTCAAAAATGTATTTAATTGAATAAAAATTCAATTAAAATGATCCAAATTATTTAACATATGGAAAACAAATTGTGATCTTGGATTAATGCTTCAAAAATTAAGTATTGACCTACAAAATTATTAGAAAGCATTAAAAGTTGCAAAATCAATGTGGAAAAAAATATTTAAAATGTCAAAAACAATTAAAATATTAATTCTTTGCAAAAATATCAATTATATGAAATAAATAATATTTTTGGGATTTTTTGATAAAATAAAATATTTTAACATTTTTGTGAATTATTAAAAAAAGAATCAACTCGAAATCATCAAAACTCAGAGAGAAATTAATTTTTGAATCAATTAAATAAAATCACAAAATTCAAATATTTGAATTTGAAAGAAATGGCGCCAAGAACACACCAAGAGCACGCGCGTGTTCTGGGTTTGGCTGATTTGCATTTTCTATCCAATCTCCCTGAATACTTAATCATATCATGTAATCCACATATCATTATGCTCGTCTCAACCTCACGATCATGTTTATAACACTTAATTTCATTTAAATTAAACATAAAACATGAAATCACGAAGAAACCTCAAGAACCCTAATTTCTGCATGAAGGCTAGGATTTTTGATACACGATTCAAACAATGCAATTAATTGAGGGAAAACATTCCATGCATGATTATGAACATATGACAAAATTATTGTGCGAGGAAATATGCATAGATTGAGAGATGACCAAGTTTATGCTTACCTCTAGGCCGTGACAGCAAGTGCAATGTGATTTTTGATTTGGAGGTGTTACAGATGAGTGGTGATGATCTGAACAGCTTCCTTACACCCTATGGAGTGTGTTTGATTGCTTGGACTTGATTGAAAATGGCTGGAACGATTTGTGGTACCTCAGCTGTAACTTGATTGAAAGTTTGAGCAACCAGCTAGTGATTTTGTGATTTTGGTGTTCCAGATGTTATGTGAGTGTTTGGATCACTTCTATATGATGTATGTGAGGTGTGTGAGTGATTGGTTTGATTGGAAAAGCTCTCAAACTCAAAACCCGATAGCTACCTTGCTAAGAAAGGCATTTTTGCCAAGAGAAAGAGATTTTGAGGAAAGCATCTGTTAGATGGCTTTGGTGTACTCAAACTGATCACAATTGAGCTCTATTTATAGTAGAGCAAGTTTGTTTTGCAAGAAATAGTGAATGGCAACTGGTAAGTAGGTTTGGCCAATATTGGCAAATCAAAATCCAAGTCTCCTCTAGCCATTGACTAGAGGTTAGGGCACAGAGCTTTGGTTCCCTTGGTCTTGGATAAGTCTTGACTGATTTCAGATGAGAATGGCTCAGTCCATGCCACCTTGATGCTTCCATTGAATGCTTCAATCCAAATTTGGAGTCTTGCCCCTATTTTGGCCATTCTAGGTTCAACATGCTATTTCTTGTTCCATGGACTTTGGAGGCTTGGCTCAGTGATTGTCCCATTTAGATTCAATCCTCAGATGTGTCCAAGTGGATAGGAGCATTTGAATTTGGCTGATTTTGGCAAATCGAGCAAAATTGCAAATTCTGCCTTGCCCTTGACAGATTTCAGCAAGGCAACTTACCAATGTCATATCTCATGGTGTAAGTTGAATTTGGTAATGTTCTTGACCATTTTAGAAAGCCCTTACATGATACAACAACTGTTTGAACATGTTTGGTTTTGATCTCTTTTGAATCCAAGTGAAAAATCCCCCTACATTGGGCAAAAAGTGAAGGCAGATTCTGACTTAGTGAAAATTTCACTAAGTGTTGGAAAAAGTGACATTTTCACTTTTCAGCCATTTTGATCACTCCATAACTCCAAATCCTTAATGAATTGGACTTAGGTCTAGTTGAAGTTTTTGTAGAGGGTAATGAGGGCTACAAATCCATCTTTGGATGAAAAAAAATGGCTTTGTGGTTTAGCTGTTATGATCCTTCAAAGTTGGTGCCCTTGTCACTTTATTTTTAACTTAGAAAATTTTCTAAGTTTTTATGGTTACCCCTTTTACAAGTTATCCAACTTTTCTTGATTTTTCTTGATGAATGATGATTCAAATCATACATTAACATCATTTTAAGGTTAAAAAAACCATTTTGGTGAAAAATCTCAAAAAGTCAAAGTTGACTTTTGTGCACAGTTGACTTTTTATCAAATGAATTCCAAACTGTGCAATTCTTCAGGAAATCATGTCCTTGACCTAAATCAAACTTGATGGACATGTTCCATGGGTGTCATAGGGCATATTGAATCATGTCTTAGGGCTTGGGAACATGTCCTGGTCAAAAGTCAAAGTTACAGTTGACTTTTTCCTTAAAACCCTAATTGTTGTGCAGATGAAATTGAGACTTGTTGCTCAAGCTTCTTGGATTAATCCATTGTTCCAAATGGATCAATATAGTTCATTAGAGACCCTAAAACCCTCTCTTGAGGTCTTGGTTCATGATTTGTCCCAAAAGTCAACTTAGGGGTGAATTAGGTCAAGAAACCCTAATTCCTGATTTTTGATGAGTGCAACCCCTGAGGTAAAATTGACTTGATGAATGGGTCCATGAGGTTCCATGGAGTACATTAGGTTGTGTTTTGGATCATTGGCTCATGCCCAGATGAAAAATTTCCATCTGGAGGCCCTGGTCGACCAAAACCCTAATTTGGTGACACTGTCGATCTTGAGGCCTGATCCACCTAGAAGGGAGCATCCTTGTGCTTAATCCTTGGAGTGGGAGTCCTTTTGATCCTTTGTGGATGCTTGAGAGGTTAGACAAGTTGAAGATCATGTCATTCCTTGATTGATCCTTTGTCTAAGCACTCAGAGAGGGCTTGAAACCCTAGTTTTGATTGTAGTGAATGCTCACCCATCTTTGGGGAGACTGATGAAGTATGATGGTTCTTCCATATTGTGATGATGATTTTCACAATGATGGGAAATCTTAGTGGTCAAAATTTAGGGTATGACAGATGCCCCTATTTAATCTTCTTGGACCCGAATGTGTGAATGACGAAGGTATTCGGGCATTCTGGGTGCAAGATGATTAAATATCGGAATACTCGAAATTTTGATGGTGGTTATGAATGGTAGCTTACGCATTCATCTTCTTTAGCTAAGCAATGATGCTTAGAAAAGGTAAACTTCCCCTCGATCCTGGTCTTCAGCCAAGGAACTGGTCTTAGTTTTCTTTTGTCAACTTCCCCTCGTTCTTGGTTTCCTACCAAGGAACTGGTCTTAGTTTCTGATGTAAACTTCCCCTCGATCCTGGTTTCCTACCGAGGAACTGGTCTTAGTTTCTTTTGTCAATAAGCTTAATTGACAAGGGACGCTATTAGTAGCGGATTTCCCTCAAACTTCTTGCCGAATTTTCCTGGGGAGATGCCATTTGATGGAAAAAGCTTTGATGTCAGACTTGCTGGAGAACCCAATCGTCTGAATTGTAGAGGTACATAAACTTCTCTGTTGGAGACGCCATTTGTCGACTCTATCTGGGGAAAATGAGTCTCTTGAGAGACTCCTTCCGCTTGGGGTCTAACATCATACTTTTCTCAGGATCTTCCCGGAGAAATGCCATATGATGGGCTCCAATTTTGAGGTACCGATGACCTTTTCATCAGCGGTTCTTTCGGAGCGAAACTAGCATGCTGCCGAATCTCTGATTACGAGGCTTTCTCTATGGATTTTCCTTAATCCGGGAAAGCAAGGATATCATCTTCAATGGAGAAGAGTGACATTGGTTGAAGGTTCTCTGGTCTTTCAGAGGTTCAAGTTATCAAAGTGGTCAAAGGCCAACTTCCTCTCAGAAATAAACTGGAGGCGAGGTTGTTCAAACGCAGCGTTTCCTGACGAGGTAAGAACTGACAACTTGATTGAGAGGACTATTATCACTAGGGGACAAGACCGACTAGAGTGATAGTGATGCAATATGAAATGTGAATGCAAATCAAATAATGCATGATGCATGTATGTATATGCTAATAAAACTGACGTAACATACAAACTGACGAGTGAGCACGACTGTATACTCGGCCATCGCGGGGCGTATAGAAATATCACAGGTTCAAGATAGAAATTCCACCTTGCTTAGGAGAGACAGTCCCTGTTGGGAGCTACCGTTGATCGGGCTTAGGAGGTAAGAACTTGGCCGAGGCGTGTCAGACGGAGTATCCGTATTTGGCATAACTGATCCTTCATTCAAGCGCACTGGCTTAGAAGGAGTACTTTGATTCTGCACTTTGAAGCTCGATTACTTCTGGAGAAGCGAGCGACGTTCTTTCGATGTTCAACAGTCAAAAGAAATTGCCGTCTTTATTTTAAAAGCAGAAAAAGTTTAACAAGTAAATTCATTTTTGTTTTATTTCAAGAATCGTTAATCATGTTAAGAACGTCGTTCTGTAAAGCTATAACAAGTAAGAATTACAAACAAAAGCACAAAGGCTCAAATTTTATTGATAAGATGGAGATCAGCCAAACGCGTGATTCCAAAGAGTATTTACAAAGTTAAAAAATGGTAATTTACAGGGAGAAGGGCTATGTTGAAACATAATGACCACTATCCTTCTACCCACTTTGAATCCGGGGCATCCTGAGCTTCTGTCGAAGATGACCTTTACTGGAGTTTTCCTCCGATGGATGGTATAACTGCTGCTGCTGAGGGATTTTCCTCTGTTGAACATAGTTACTTGCCATTATCCCTAATTTTTACCTGGATTGTACTTTGATGTTTCCAATCCACCGGGATGATTTTTTTCATGTCTCTAACTTTTGCCTGGACCGCCCTTTCGGGTTTTCAATCCACCGAGACGTTTTTTTTTAGTTTAGGCAAAGTATTTCTTGACTACATCAACATTTATGGGGTAGGCAAAATCCTCTCCGTCCATGGTTGCAAGTCTCAAGGCGCCGCCTGAGAAAGCTTTCGTGACCACATAGGGGCCATCATAATTCGGAGTCCACTTTCCCCGAGAGTCAGTGAGAAATGATTGTATCTTCTTGAGCACAAGGTCTCCTTTTCTGAAAACACGAGGTCGGACCTTTTTGTCAAACGCCCTCTTCATTCTCTGTTGATACAGCTGACCATGGCATAGTGCCGTGATTCTCTTTTCTTCGATCAGATTCAGTTCGTCGTGTCGGCTTTGACACCATTCAGCTTCGGTTAGCTTAGCTTCCATCAATACTCGGATTGACGGGGTCTCTACTTCTATGGGGAGCACTGCTTCCATGCCATACACTAGAGAGAAAGGGGTTGCCCCTGTTAAAGTGCGGACAGATGTGCGATAACCGTGAAGAACAAAGGGTAGCATCTCGTGCCAGTCTTTATAGGTTACAACCATCTTTTGAACGATCTTCTTGATGTTCTTATTGGCCGCTTCTACCGCTCCGTTCATCTTGGGTCGGTAGGGAGACGAATTATGGTGTTCGATTTTGAACTCTGCACACAACTCTCTCATCATCTTGTTGTTCAAGTTAGATCCATTATCAGTAATGATCTGGCTTGGAACACCATAACGGCAGATGATATTGTTTTTGATAAATCGGACCACCACTTGTCGGGTTACATTAGCGTACGACGCTGCTTCGACCCACTTGGTGAAATAGTCAATGGCTACTAGAATGAACCGATGTCCGTTTGAAGCCTTAGGTTCGATCAAGCCAATCATGTCGATTCCCCATATGGAAAAAGGCCACGGGGAAGAAAGAACTTTGAGATGCGATGGCGGTACATGAATTTTGTCGGAGTATATCTGACACTTGTGACACCTCCTCATGTACTTGTAGCAGTCGGATTCCATTGTCAACCAATAGTACCCTGCTCTTAGGATTTTTCTCGCCATTGTGTGTCCATTGGCATGAGTGCCAAAGGATCCTTCATGAATTTCTTTCATAAGCATGTTTGCTTCTGGTCTGTCTACACATCGGAGCAAGACCAAGTCAAAATTCCTCTTATAAAGAGTGTCACCGCCCAGGAAAAAGTTTCCAGCCAATCTTCTGAGGGTTTTCCTGTCTTTTCTGAGTGCCCCAGATGGGTACTCTTGTTTCTGAAGGAAGCATTTGATATCGTGATACCAAGGTCTGTCGTCTATGACTGCTTCAATCGTGAAGATGTAAGCGGGCCTTTCAAGGCGCATTATGTCGATCTTAGGTATGTCATTCCATCGACCTACACTAATCATGGAAGAGAGAGTGGCTAATGCATCGACCATGTGATTCTCTTCACGAGGGATGTGATGAAACTCAACTCTGTTGAAGAAAGGTAACAACCTTCTTGCATAATCTTTGTAAGGAATCAGTCCTGATTGGTATGTGTTCCAATCTCCTTTTATCTGATTGATAACCAAGGCTGAGTCGCCGTATACGTCCAAGTTTTTTATCCTTAAATCAATCGCTTCTTCGAGACCCATAATACAAGCTTCGTATTCGGCCTCGTTGTTCGTACACTTGAACGTAAGTCTAGCAGTGAAAGGAATGTGGGTACCCTGAGGGGTAACAATGATTACCCCAATTCTGTTTCCGTAATGATTAACTGCTCCATCAATGATAAGTCCCCATTGGGAACCTGGTTCTGGCCCTTCACTGGGTAACGGTTCATCGCAATCTTTCATTTTTAGATACATGACATCTTCGTCTGGGAAGTCAAACCCGATTGATTCTTGATCGTCAATCGGTTGATGAACCAAATGATCGGCTAAAATACTTCCCCTAACGGCTTTCTGAGCGTGGTACTCTATGTCATATTCTGATAACAACATCTGCCAACGGGCAATTCTTCCCGTGAGAGCAGGCTTTTCGAAAACGTACTTGATTGGATCCATTTCGGAGACCAATCAAGTAGTATGACGAATCATGTATTGGCAAAGACGTTTGGCTGCCCAAGCCAAAGCGCAACAAGTTTTCTCAAGCATCGTGTACCGAGTTTCGCAGTCGGTAAATTTCTTGCTCAAATAGTAGATGACAGACTCTTTCCTTTTGGTTTCGTCTTGTTGGCCAAGTACACATCCCATTGAGTCCTCTAGGACTGTGAGGTAAATGATCAGTGGTCTTCCTTCCACTGGAGGTGATAGAATCAGCGGATTCAACAAGTATTCCTTAATACTGTCGAAGGCAGTTTGGCAATCTTCTGACCAAACGCAATCCTGGTTCTTTTTCAGTAATTTGAAAATCGGCGCACACGTGGCAGTCATAAGTAATATGAATCTGGAGATGTAGTTCAACCGTCCCAGGAATCCTCTGACTTGTTTTTCAGTTTTCGGAGAAGGCATTTCCTGAATGGCCTTGACCTTGTCAGGATCAACCTCAATTCCTTTCTGGCTGACGATGAACCCTAATAGTTTCCCTGAACGGACACCGAAGGTGTACTTGTTCGGATTCAAACGGAGCTTGAATTTTCTTAGACGTTCTACCAATTTTGACAGATGTTCAACGTGCCCACTCTCTGTTTTTGATTTTGCAATCATATCATCGACATATACCTCGATTTCCTTATGTATCATGTCATGAAACAGAGTAGTCATAGCCCTTTGATAGGTTGCCCCGGCATTCTTCAAACCGAACGACATTACCTTGTAACAAAAGGTGCCCCATGGGTTGATGAACGAAGTTTTCTCCATGTCTTTCAGCGCCATTTTGATCTGGTTATAGCCCGAGAATCCATCCATGAAGGAAAAAACTTTGAACTTTGCGGTACTGTCTACCAGCATGTCAATGTGTGGTAAAGGAAAGTCGTCCTTTGGACTTGCCTTGTTCAGATCCCTGTAATCAACACACATTCTAACCTTTCCGTCCTTTTTCAGAACGGGTACAATGTTGGCTAACCATTGAGGATATTCAGACGTAGCGAGGAAACCCGCGTCAATCTGTTTCTGCACCTCCTCTTTGATTTTGATGGCCATGTCCAGATGAGTGTGTCTCAACCTTTGCTTTACTGGCGGACATTCCGATCTCAACGGTAAGTGATGTTCCACGATGCTGGTATCCAACCCTGGCATGTCCTGATAGGACCAAGCGAATACATCGGGGAATTCTTTGAGAAGCTTTATCAAACTCTCTTTGGCAGTTGGACTGAGCAGTGCCCCAATCCTGATTTCTTTTCTCTCTTTTCCTGAACCCAAGTTTACCGTTTCCAACAGCTCTTTGTGAGGTTCAATGGACCTTTCCTCTTGTCTGAGTAGTCGGGAGATCTCTTCTGGAATTTCGTTGTCATCTTCTTCTTCAACCTCGAATACCGGGAACTCAAAGTTGGGAGACGGCATCGGATCGTATGTTTCAACTGGGTTTAAAACAAGCAATCTGCATGACGTGATGATTCGTGTTTAGAAGAGATAGAGGAAAATGCAAGTGTGTGCAGTGTATATTTTTTTTACTGCTTGTTTTTATTATTGAATTATTTTTTAGGATTACCATTTTCTGAAAAAGCAAAAAGGGAAAACAGCAATTAATGCGGAAATTATAGAACGGCGTTATTTTATTAATGAATAAGTCGATCCTTGAAACTACAGCCCTATAAAACAAAACTCTGTTGCTTTGGGCGAAGCGAAGAGGGATATTTACAGAAAGCGAGCCCTATCAAAACATCTGTTTCACCTGGGCAGGGTGAAAGGTTAAAAGAAGGCAATTACTTTGACTGATGAACGACCTTCGGAACCCCGACGGAAACCCCTTGACGGCGAACTCCTCGGTGAATCACAAAGTCTGGCACCTTCCTTGATTATGTCTCCCAGGCAGAATTGTCGTAGGAGAATTCCTCTGTTACATTTTGCATAGCATTTGTGCTCTCAGCTGTACCTCCCCATCCAGTAGGCTGGATGTCTTCGAGCCTGATACGAGAGCTTTCGGGAGCGGTGTACTTGACCATATAGTCGTATTTTCCACTTGGTTCTCCCAGAGTGTCCCAAACCTCTTTGGAACTGGAGGAGTCATCCCCCTCGATGACGTTGACCTCGGGAAAAGCATAGTTGATGAATTCAAGTCCTGCAAACGTTGCGAATTCATCTTCATGTTGAGTAGTTTCTGAATGACCTGAGTGTTGATCCCATGACATGGTGGGGACACAGGTATTCTGTTCAATGACGGTCAACTGAGTTTCATTACTCGGCTGACTATCTTGCCCCAAGTTTCTTGGGTAAGGTTGCCACATTGGCAGACCATCCATTGGGCCATAGTAATTGTGGTCAAAATTGTCTTTCATCAGAGTGTCTTCCTCTAATGAATTTGGCGGAGCACGGCATCCTTCCGGATCATAATCTCTATAGATCATTTCGACGTCTGACCGTGGTATAAATCTCGGACTTTCTGTGGGAAAGCAAAAAGGCATAGGTACCTCTTCCTGAGACATATAACCATTCTCATTAAGATAGGATTTCCATTCTTCATCTATGTCAGATGGACCTTCCTCATTGATAGCATGTACTGCTTGAGACACCGGGTGAAGGAAACCTCCACTGTGGAAGAAATTTTGAAGGGGATGAAGACTTTCATCATTGGCAGCTGTCTGGGTACAGGTTGCGGAAAAACCAAGACCCTTCTTTGTTTTATTGTCAGTAGGAACGACAAACTGTCCCCATCCTGTTGTATCGGTACTCTCGACCGCTTTGATAGCATCGTTGTATGAAGAAATGGAAGTTCCTCCTCTGAACTGATTGTTCTCGCTCATCGACAGTGCTTGGAACTGCGTTCCAATAACCTCCTCGGGTTCTATACCAATAGATGATGACAAGTTGCTTACAAGCAAGGCTTGTTCTCCACAGACTGTGACAACTTGATCGTTCTTGACGAACTTTAGCTTTTGGTGGAGGGTCGAAGTGACCGCTCCAGCCTGATGTATCCAAGGTCTTCCTAATAAACAACTGTACGTTACCCGGATGTCCATGACCTGGAAAGTGACTTGGAAAGTGTGAGGACCGATAGTTATGGGAAGATCAACTTCGTCGATAACTCTTTTTCTGGATCCGTCGAACGCTTTGACGACGACCTCGCTGATTCTCATTGGAGGGCCCTTGAATGATAATTGCATCAAAGTGGCCTTCGGCATAACATTCAGGGCTGACCCTGTGTCTACTAGTACGCTGGCTAAAGCATTGTCCTGGCAGTTAACTATAATATTGAGCGCCATGTTATGACGGCGACCCTCTTCAGGTAATTCCTCATCACTAAATCCCAAATTATTGCAGGAAGTGATGTTAGAGACAATGCTATCGAACTGTCTGATTGTTACATCCTGTTCCACAAAGGCTTGCTCCAAGACTTTCTGTAGAGCCTCCCTGTGGGCTTCTGAACTGAGTAACAGCGATAATACCGAGATCTTTGAAGGAGTCTGTAATAGTTGATCAACAATGTTGTATTCACTCCTTTGGATGAGCTTCAGCATCTCATCATTATTTTTCAAAAGGTCGGGATTACTGGATTGACCAACTGGTGGATCAGGAGTTACAGGCTGAAGTTCCTTTTCCTTGTTAAGTTCTCCAACTCCTCGGTTGAAGATTCTACCACTCCGTGTTACACGACTGATGTCTGCAATATTCAAGACGGAGGGTAATGGAGTTTCCTTTCCATTTTCAATTATCGTTGCACCGTATTTGTAAGGGATAGCCTTAGCTGATTCATACGGTAGTGGTCCTGGTAGATAGATGACTATGGGAACCTTCTGATTTTTCTGACCATTATAAGTAATCTCGATTCGTTCCCGGGTGGGAACTTTAGATTCGTCAAGTAGAGGGATAATGGCAAAAACATCCCTGGTCCTGTGATGACCAGAGATTGTGACAACATCCTCAACTTGCTCGGCAAGGTAGTTCGGCGTCCAGTCGATGGGTCCAGAACCCGGATATGGACGAATTTCTCCACGATCGACCTGACCCTGAAGAGTTGCTCTTACAAGGTAACACCCTTGGTTACTTTTCAAACAGACGCCGCAACGTTCATAGTTGTGTGGTGGCACCTGGCCACGCCCACTTTGAATACAATGTAACCTCACTAGGTTAGCTTCCACTGATCGGACATCCTGACTTTGACACCGAGTAGGATTCCTGTTATTGATACTAATCTGCTGAGTATCTTCATCCATATAGACTGGCATCCAACAGTGATTTAACAAGTGCTGAAGTGCCTCTTGGACAAGGGTACAACCTCGATCGTTTTCGCAACCCGCTTTACAGCTTTGATAGTCATGTGATATTAAGAATCCGAGTCGGACCTGCTCAGCATGTAACTCTACCAGGTTGGTATTCCTCACGCGAATATCAAAGATCTGAACCATGTTGATCTGATAAGGGTTCCTATCATGGTAGTCTTGGATCCATCCAAGATCCATCTGACGCTGGAGGGCCTCTTGTATGAAAGAGCATCCCTGTTTGTTTACCGAGCAAGTCAGACAGGAACTGTAATCGTGCCGCGGTAGATTATGATACTGGCTTTGCCTTGAGTGCATTGCCACCAAGTTGACATTCATCACACGGATGTCGTGGTTCTGAATGACGTTAGAATTCGTGTAAACCATGTTAACTCCACGAACTCGGTGCTCTTGGATCCATCCGAGATCCATCTGTTCCTGTAGAGCTGATTGCACTATCGAACATCCTTGGTTATCTTTAGAGCAGATATCACATTGATGATAGTTATGAGGTGGCACATCGCCATATCCACTCTGTCTACAATGCATCTTGACCAGATTGGTTTTCAACAAGAGTACATCGTGAATTTGATAGACATCTCATGTTGAGGCAGCGGGTTTGTGAGAACATTAGGATTCATATCCTTGAAGGATAAGACCCCGCTCCTAACAAGTTTTTGCACTTCGGACTTGAAATTGAGACAAGTCTCTATGTTATGCCCTGAACCTCCTTGATGATAAGGGCAAGTTTGATCCACCTTAAACTAAAAAGGCGGATTTTCCGGTACTGTAAGAGGAGATTTAGTCTGAATGTGCCCCTTAGCCGGTAGTAATGGAAACAACTCTGCGTACGTTACGGGTATAGGATCAAATCCTGGTGGCCGTGTTGTACGGTTGTTGTTATATGAAGGACGAGCCTGCTGAAGAGGCTGTTGTGTCCTTTGTTGGTCAGGTTGGCTTTGCGCAACCTGAGGTTGATACGTAGGAATAGACGCAGGATTGATAGCAGGAGTTACAGCTGCTACCGATTGATAACGTCTCCTTTGCTTTTCGAGAGAGATATTCCCAATATCTTGCTCTTTTTTCTTAGGGAGAGCACTACCGTATTTTTTAGTACCGCTCGTCGATCCAGTGTCTTTTACCAAACGTCCTTCTCAGACGGCTTCCTCGAGACGTACCCCCATGCCAACCATCTCGGTGAAATCACTGGGTGCACTGGCAACCATTCGGTCATAGTAAAATGAGCTTAAGGTCTTTAAGAAGATCTTTGTCATCTCTTTTTCCTCAAGAGGTGGACAAATTTGAGCGGCAATTTCACGCCACCTTTAAGCATACTCCTTAAAGGTTTCCTTGTCCTTTTGCGACATCGATCTGAGTTGATCTCTGTCGGGTACCATGTCCAAATTGTATTTGTATTGTTGGACGAAGGCAGTGCCAAGATCTCTGAAAGTGCTGATCGTGGCACGGTTTAAACCCATGTACCATTTGAGTGCGGCACCGGTTAAACTATCCTGGAAGTAGTGAATCAGTAGGTCCTGATTCTCCGTCTGAGCTGACATTCGCCGAGCGTACATCACCAGATGGCTCTGAGGGCAAGAGTTACCCTTGTACTTTTCAAAGTCGGGCACTTGGAATTTGTGCGGGACTTTCACATTTGGGACTAAGCAGAGGTCTGCGCCGTCCTTTCCAAATAAATTATGACCGCGAATAGCTTGTAATTCCTTCTGCATTTCCAAGAACTGCTCCTGGAATTCCTCCATTCTGTCAAACATAGTTTCCTTCTTACCAGAAGATGTCTGTGGAATCTGTCCTTCCGGGACAGTGTGCACCACAGGGGGTGGTACTGTTACTACGGCAGTGAGTCTTGGCATCTCCCGAAGTTTGTAACCTTCAGGAGTCTTCAGTATGCCCCTGGCATCTTCGCTTTCCCGAAGTTTGTAACCTTCAGGCCCAGCGGCTTCTGTTGTGATTCCCTGATCTTCAGTGATCAGCGGAACATATCCTTCCGGGATATAGTTAACAGGCATGCCCCAAGGACGATCTTTCGGTATCTGATACCTAGGATCATACTTCTCTACTATGGGCGTTGAGGTGATCTCTGAGATCACAGTTCTTTGTAGCTGAGCTTCTGCCATGGCTTGCATGTCGTTACGAAGCTTTCTCATATCCTCTCTTAGAGCGTCGATCTCTTCTTTCAATTCTATGTTTTCTTCCTCAAGATCATCCATCTTTTTCTGACGATTGGCCCGAGTATTATACGAATGAGACAGTTTAACTCTAGAACCGAGACACAAATGTGAGATTCGTAGGTAAGAAGAATACGCGATGCGAGAATAATGAATGCAATGATTATATTAATTGTTTAAGGTTTAATCAAAATAAACTTCGACAATTAGATTGCAAATATCAAACGGTGGGGAAACCCCTTTTTATTGAATTCAAAGGATTACAGAAACGGAAATACAGTAGATTACAAAGTGTAGAAACAGAAACCTAAGCTAATGGGTCCTGAGTCCTCTCTGAAGAGAAATCGGGTGCTGATTCTGGTATCTTCCTTTTCTTTGACCGGGGCTCTTGGGCCGTTGTCGGGTTGTCATTCCTTTGCCAGATGAAAGGAGCGAGCAAATTCCTTTGGTAATCCTGATTCTCTACAGCATACTGCTCCAAAATTTCAATCAGAGCATTTTTTTCTTTCAATAATTGTTGTATTTTGATGCACTCTACGTCGAGGGTGCGATACTTGTTCTTCCAAGACCTTCTCTCCCGTTGAACTTTGTTGAGAGTAACCTGAAGCTTTTCAGTTTCCGTCATGAAGTACATGACAGATTCCTTCGGCGGAAGAATTCCGTAACGAGGATAAGGCATTTTTAGCTTGAGAGTTCTAGTTTGTACCCAATGGAGATAAGGCTCCACTGAGACACAGTTTGGTTTTCCCAGAGACTCTCGTCCTTTCTTATGAACCTGTTTCCAAGCGTGCACTATTTCCATCTTTAGTGCTCTGTCATTTTCTCCTTCCTTGAAGATAAGACCTTCCAGATGAACACCCAGTGGGATGTGCCTCATCGGGTATCCAAATTGACGGCGAACCAATACTGGATGATAGTTGATTCCTCCCTTAGTTCCTATGAGGGGTACGTTGGGGAAGTTTCCACAACGGTCAATGATTCTGATTCCCTCATAAATCCTATTGCACCAATCTATATCAGAGTTGGTAAGAGACATGATCTTCTGTGACCAATGCAAGACACTCTTGCAATCCCAAAAAGCAGCAGACTTGGGCAAGTGAGAGACAAACCATTTGTAAAGCAGAGGTACACAGCATGTGATCTCCCCTCCGCTGTACAAATTTCCCAAGTGTACAGAATGATACGCATCTGCGAGCAAAGTCGACACAGGGTTTCCAATGAGAAAAACCTTAATGGAGTTAATATCGACGAAATTATTAATGTTGGGAAACAAAAATAACCCGTAGGTGAGCAAGACAAAGATGCTTTCAAAAGCAGTCACGTTTCCTATACTGACAAAATACAGGGCTTTCTTTGTTAAGAACTGGGCTGGCAAACCTTGGATGCCACCCTTAGTGACTATGTGAGTCCTGACCTCAGACTCGTCCAAATGAATTGCTCTTGCAATGGTCTGATTCTTTGGAATTTCTTCCAGTCCGGAAAATGGAGCTCGATCGGTGATATGTAGATCGATCAGATGAGAATACTCCTCCAACGTTGGTGCTAGCTGGTAATTCGGGAATGTGAAATAGTGATAAACTGGATCATAAAACTGAATGAGCGCATCCATGATTCCCTCAATCACATGGACTCTTAACAGCGGTAGCAAACCTCCGTGTTTGGCTCTGAAAGCCTCTGGGTTAGTGATCATCCTCGCTAACCTTCTCAAATCCCCTAGCTTTGGAACCTTGAAGGTGTACGTATGAGTTCTCCTTCTACCGAAATCCATTAGTGCAATCCCTTTCTCTGATATTTGCAATCACAGTCTTAGTTTAATTTAAAAGAAAAGAGAGACCAGAAGAGAAGATTTTTTGAATGTTTTAATGTTTTTTAAATGAATGCATGAATGCAGCACACAAAAACATAGAAAAAACATGGGGTCAAAGGGTCGTTGTCATGAAGTCAAGGCTCTACCTATCCCCAAAGGTTTATACTAGGGTGATTTTTGTACCTGTACTCATTATCATCAGCTCCTCCCAGGAAAGCAAAACAACAAGCGGATCGCCAGCGAGTTGTAGAGCGATCTTAGAGTAAGTGCCATTCACCGAGAATAGATCACCAGCCTCAAATGAGGGTAGTATCGCGTAACAACTATTTCCGATAGTTTCTGTAGTACGAAAGGGTTTGGCTCCTCAGCTTCTCAGACTTAACAACCGGCCCATTGTCTAGGTGAGAGAATGGGTTGCTTTGGTCAGCCTCCACTGAGGTTGATGGTCGACCCCGTCGCCATCACTTATCTTAAGTGTATACTCAATCTTTCCACATACGGCATCACCCGTATTCCCATTAGCAGAAAAATAAACATGTATAGCAATTAGGAAAAGCAGTATATATATTTGTCCTAAAACATCCTAGACCTTTTAAAGCTATGAATCCTAAGTTCCTGACAGAAATGGGTTCCCCAGCGGAAGCCCCAATCTGTGGTATTCACACAAGAGGTGAAAAGAAAGACCGTGCCTAGATCTAACTTTGAACGGCCCCACGGTGGGCGCCATTTTTTCTGTTGGCGGCCACCGCCATGAAAATGACTTACCCAAGGTTTAAATTGTAAGAAAGAAAGAACCGGCCCCACGGTGGGCGCCATTTTTCTATAGCGAGCGATTTTGGACGCGGTTCTTAAGTGTTGGTCTCTCTCTGCGGTTGAGCTTAAACTACAGGTCGATTCATTTTTTATCCTATTGTGAGCTGATGAAGGAAGGGAAATAGATGTCTCCAATTAATCCTGCTTTGCATACTGAGTTTAAACAGCGGTCTGTTAGGTTACGGATGCGATCAATGTGGGGGGGCCTTTGTACTGGTTATTTGTATTTTCGCCAATACAGTTTCTTTCTTTTTATCAAGACAGAAGGTTTCTGGCGGGGAACAAGGATTAGGATGTCAGGACTGATGCTTTTGATAGATACATGAGAGTATGGGATTTTGGGTTTTTGTTTAGTGTGCTCGCTAAGATTTTTCTTTCAATCTTATGCCTACGTATTCCCGTTTACCAAAACAGGGAAATCAGAGCGTTCGTAGTTCCTTATATTCTATGGGAGGAAATGGTGTTTTGGTGTCTTGTTCAAAGCCCAAGACGTGAAGTGAAAGGTGTTTGTATCTTGTTCAAAGCCCAAGATGTGAAGCTAAAAGGTCTTAGCTTTAGAGAGAATTTGTCATCTCTAAAGAGGGGTTTGTATGTCACGGCTGTTTATAAAGGAGAATTACTTTAACCGGGATACGCGGATCCTAGCAATGCCATAATTTCCTTTAAAGGAGATTTTTAACCTGAAGGAGAAGACTTTAACTCAGTGTAGAGCAATGCTATCTTTCCTTAGGAATTTCTTATGCTAAAAGAGGGACAGTGGCATGGATGTAGATGATCCAGAGGCTTGCCGCTTACAACGATTAAATGGAAGGGGAAGGAGTTATTGATGTTTGTGTACTGTGAACGAGGCACAGCTTTGATGCTAAAAGGTTGATTGGATCAACCAGTGGTTTTCTTATACAAAACCTAAGAGGAGGCTGATATGTGTCTCGTACAAAGCCCGAGAGAGAGGCTAAAAGGTTTCGACTCAACGAGGGAATCTTTTGGTATCTCGTATGAAGCGCGAGATGGAGGCGGAAATTCGTTTGGCTCAGGAAGAACCCTTTTATATCTCGTATAAAGCCCGAGATGGAGGCGAAAGGGTGATTGACTCAACGAGGGAGTCCCTTATGTGTCTCGTACAAAGCCCGAGAGAGAGGCTAAACGTTGTTTGACTCCGCTGGGGAGGATCATTGTACAAAGCCCAAGAGGGAGGCTATGGTTACTGTTTCAGTTGAGTGACAGGTCCAGTATACTGATTTTAAAGAGAAAATCAGTTCTTATATGAGTAACACTGTACTCATGGATTTGATTCAAGGATCCGGGTTATTCCTGTTCTTTAAGGAAGCGGGAAATCCAAAGGGTATTGAGACTGTCCGAGTCTGCGGGTTTCCTTCCTATTTAATGAAGGGGTCACTTGAGAATGTCTTGGAGACTCAAGGGTCTTAGACTGTCCAAGTCTAGAGTGTCATCTCTTGTACTATGCTTTGAGAAACAGTAGTAGACTCTATGAAAGGACTTTTCTATGAAGATGACTAAGTTCTGTTCCTATACCTCTAAGAGGTCGTCGGGACAATTTATACGAAGCCCAAGAGGAGGCTGGAAACTTTTAAGAAGCCGATCGGTCCTTGTACTAAGCCCAAGAGGAGGCTATCATTCCCGGAGGAAGAGATCATTATACGAAGCCTAAGAGGAGGCTGTGAATACTTCTAAGAAGCCGTAGGGTCTTTGTGCTAAGCCCAAGAGGAGGCGGGGTTGCTTTTAGGAAGCCTGTGGGTCCTTGTACGATGCCCAAGAGGAGGCCGATGCTTTTAGGAAGCCGATGGGTCCCCAAACCCCGAGAAATTCAAGGCAACTATTCACGAGGAATAGATCAAGTCAGGAAAGTTCGAGAATTTGGAAGAAACTCAAAGATGCCATTCACGGAGAATACATTCATCTCTGGGAATAGAGTTTCTTGCCAATTCCTAATGAGGATAGCCGAAGAGAAGACTGTGTCTGGTGATCCTATTGGGGATCTAGTTGTCTATTTCTACGAACAAACGAAACGGCGTCACCTAGTCCTAGACGTAGTTTCCGGGGAAACTCGAAATATCTATACTATTATTACACAGTTGATATGAGTTTATGAAAGAAGACTTACAGTGAAACAGCCCCACAATACAGTTATATGTATATGAAAGCAGTAAATGAAAGCAATAACCACTTACTCGGTTGTAGAGCTTCCATGTTGTTTGGTTAGTTGTTCAACAAAGAAAGATTGAAAACAACAGTATATTCAAAATCAAAGGAGAAAGTGCTTTGAAAAAGAAAGATTTGGGGCTTACAGCTCAAGGAGAGGCCCAGGGTTTTATCAGTGAGCGCACTGTTTGAATTTGTACAGAGGGACTTATACAAGTGACTGAGGCCCAAAATGTTTTTCTGTAAAAGGGATGGGTCTTACACTCTTTCACGAGGCCCAGATGTTTTAAAGAAAAAGAGTAGGGCTTATAACACGAGGGTAGGCCCAGATGATTTTTCCGTTTAAAATGGCGATCGCACCGAGGTTTTCTTTTAACGCAGAGGGACTTACACAATAAGTGAGGCCCAAAATGTTTTGGTTAAAAATGGATTGGGTCTTACACTCTATTAGAGGCCCAAAAGTTTTGAATGGGTCTTATAGCTCGAGGAGAGGCCCAAAAGGTTATTTTTCAAAAGGTGACGATCGCGCCATTTGTTTTTGAAGGTATTGGGACTTATACAATACACTGAGGCCCAAAAATGGTTTGGTCAAAAAAAGGATTGGGTCTTACACTCTATTAGAGGCCCAGAGTGTTTTGAAAATGATTTATGAGGGTTGAATTAATCCAAAAACCCTAATTTGTTTTCAAAAATGTATTTAATTGAAAAAAAATTCAATTAAAATGATCAAAATTGTTTAACATATGGAAAACAAATTGTGATCTTGGATTAATGCTTCAAAAATTAAGTATTGACCTACAAAATAATTAGAAAGCATTAAAAGTTGCAAAATCAATGTGGAAAAAATATTTAAAATGTCAAAAACAATTAAAATATTAATTCTTTGCAAAAATATCAATTATATGAAATAAATAATATTTTTGGGATTTTTTGATAAAATAAAATATTTTAACATTGTTGTGAATTATTAAAAAAAGAATCAACTCAAAATCATTAAAACTCGGAGAGAAATTAATTTTTGAATCAATTGAATAAAATCACAAAATTCAAATATTTGAATTTGAAAGAAATGGCGCCAAGAACACACCAAGAACACGCGCGTGTTCTGGGTTTGGCTGATTTGCATTTTCTATCCAATCTCCCTGAATACTTAATCATATCATGTAATCCACATATCATTATGCTCGTCTCAACCTCACGATCATGTTTATAACACTTAATTTCATTTAAATTAAACATAAAACATGAAATCACGAAGAAACCTCAAGAACCCTAATTTCTGCATGAAGGCTAGGATTTTTGATACACGATTCAAACAATGCAATTAATTGAGGGAAAACATTCCATGCATGATTATGAACATATGGCAAAATTATTGTGCGAGGAAATATGCATAGATTGAGAGATGACCAAGTTTATGCTTACCTCTAGGTCGTGACAGCAAGTGCAATGTGATTTTTGATTTGGAGGTGTTACAGATGAGTGGTGATGATCTGAACAGCTTCCTTACACCCTATGGAGTGTGTTTGAATGCTTGGACTTGATTGAAAATGGCTGGAACGATTTGTTGTACCTCAACTGCAACTTGATTGAAAGTTTGAGCAACCAGCTGGTGATTTTGTGATTTTGGTGTTCCAGATGTTATGTGAGTGTTTGGATCACTTCTATATGATGTATGTGAGGTGTGTGAGTGATTGGTTTGATTGGAAAAGCTCTCAAACTCAAAACCCGATAGCTACCTTACTAAGAAAGGCATTTTTGCCAAGAGAAAGAGATTTTGAGGAAAGCATCTGTTAGATGGCTTTGGTGTACTCAAACTGATCACAATTGAGCTCTATTTATAGTAGAGCAAGTTTGTTTTGTAAGGAATAGTGAATGGCAACTGGTAAGTAGGTTTGGCCAATGTTGGCAAATGAAAATCCAAGTCTCCTCTAGCCAATGGCTAGAGGTTAGGGCACAGAGCTTTGGTTCCCTTGGTCTTGGATAAGTCTTGACTGATTTTAGATGAGAATGGCTCAGTCCATGCCACCTTGATGCTTCCATTGAATGCTTCAATCCAAATTTGGAGTTTTGTCCCTATTTTGGCCATTCTAGGTTCAACATGCTATTTCTTGTTCAATGGACTTTGGAGGCTTGGCTCAGTGATTGTCCCCTTTAGATTCAATCCTCAGATGTGTCCAAGTGGATAGGAGCATTTGAATTTGGCTGATTTTGGCAAATCGAGCAAAATTGCAAATTCTGCCTTGCCCTTGACAGATTTCAGCAAGGCAACTTGCTAATGTCATATCTCATGGTGTAAGTTGAATTTGGTAATGTTCTTGACCATTTTGGAAAGCCCTTACATGATACAACAACTGTTTGAACATGTTTGGTTTTGATCTCTTTTGAATCCAAGTGAAAAACCCCCCTACATTGCGCATAAAGTGAAGGCAGATTCTGACTTAGTGAAAATTTCACTAAGTGTTGGAAAAAGTGACATTTTCACTTTTCAGCCATTTTGATCACTCCATAACTCCAAATCCTTAATGAATTGGACTTAGGTCTAGTTGAAGTTTTTGTAGAGGGTAATGAGGGCTACAAATCCATCTTTGGATGAAAAAAAATGGCTTTGTGGTTTAGGAGTTATGATCCTTCAAAGTTGGCGCCCTTGTCACTTTATTTTTAACTTAGAAAATGTTCTAAGTTTTTATGGTTACCCCTTTTACAAGTTATCCAACTTTTCTTGATTTTTCTTGATGAATGATGATTCAAATATACATTAACATCATTTTAAGGTTAAAAAAACCATTTTGGTGAAAAATCTTAAAAAGTCAAAGTTGACTTTTGTGCACAGTTGACTTTTTATCAGATGAATTCCAAACTGTGCAATTCTTCAGGAAATCATGTCCTTGACCTAAATCAAACTTGATGGAAATGTTCCATGGGTGTCATAGGGCATATTGAATCATGTCTTAGGGCTTGGGAGCATGTCCTGGTCAAAAGTTAAAGTTACAGTTGACTTTTTCCTTAAAACCCTAATTGTTGTGCAGATGAAATTGAGACTTGTTGCTCAAGATTCTTGGATTAATCCATTGTTCCAAATGGATCAATATAGTTCATTAGAGACCCTCAAACCCTCTCTTGAGGTCTTGGTTCATGATTTGTCCCAAAAGTCAACTTAGGGGTGAATTAGGTCAAGAAACCCTAATTCCTGATTTTTGATGAGTGCAACCCTTGAGGCAAAATTGACTTGATGAATGGGTCCATGAGGTTCCATGGAGTACATTAGGTTGTGTTTTGGATCATTGGCTCATGCCCTGATGAAAAATTTCCATCTGGAGGCCCTGGTCGACCAAAACCCTAATTTGGTGACACTGTCGATCTTGAGGCCTGATCCACCTAGAAGGGAGCATCCTTGTGCTTAATCCTTGGAGTGGGAGTCCTTTTGATCCTTTGTGGATGCTTGAGAGGTTAGACAAGTTGAAGATCGTGTAATTCCTTGATTGATCCTTTGTCTAAGCACTCAGAGAGGGCTTGAAACCCTAGTTTTGATTGTAGTGAATCCTCACCCATCTTTGGGGAGACTGATGAAGTATGATGGTTCTTCCATATTGTGATGATGATTTTCACAATGATGGGAAATCTTAGTGGTCAAAATTTGGGGTATGACAGTAGGCTTCATAAGGGAAGTTCTAGATTCTTTACCCATAAACCCATTCACAGGATAGCTTCTACGTTGATGGATAAGGTTCCCAGGATTACGGACACTAATCGCATCAATACCACGCAATAGGCTAGCTGAATTACGACGAGGATACGAAAAGGTATCTCCTGAGTGTAGTCTTCATGCTAGGCCCACGAGAAGCGAGTCCTCGGAGACTAACACTAACAACTGCCAAGATGGAAACTGGTGCTAAGAGTGGTTCCCAGAGTCACAGACCCTTCATGAATCAAGTCGTGCAATAGGCTAGCTGCGTTACAACAAGATCTACGAAAAGGTCTACTCTAAGGGAAGCTTTCATGCTAGGCACACAAGGAGCGAGTCCTTGGGGACTAACACTAATTACTTCCAAAATCTAAACTAGGTGTTCTCTCTTCTTTTTCCAAGACTCAGGTATAGAGCCTTACTTTTGATATCATCCCAAGATCCAACAAACAAGTATGATAAATAACATATAATAAAGAGAAAGCAACACAAAGCAGATAAAGAAGTAATAGGAGAAAACAAACCAGAAGAAATCAAACAAGCGAAGCTAACACTCTTGAATCGATTCAAGTTAGGCTTGACTCTCTCTATCATAGGGCAATGCATATCCCCAGCAGAGTCGCCATCTGTCGTACCTCGAAAAAAACGATCCTCGCGATGGACGCGGAAAAAACTGTTCGAAACAGAGTCACCTCCGAATTTATTCATTTCAAGGAAGGAATAGGAAAATATCGATAAAACATTTAAAGGATAAGAAAATGGTCATCGCAACCAAATTCGGGTTCGGGAGTCGATTACGCAAGAGGGAAGGTGTTAGCACCCCCTACGTCCGTTGTACTCAACGGGAACCTCTTGAATCGATTCGGGAAAAATGTTAGCTCGGTTTGTTTGTTTTCTTCTAAGGCATATATTGTTTTCTAAGGGGGAAATGGGTGGTTTTTTATTAGGGTGCTCGGCAAGGATTAGAACCCTTGTGCCTACGTATTCCCGAGTGTTTAATTCGTATTCTAACTGCTAAACGTTGACTTGTCTGCTCGTCAAGGGAGGCTGAAGCACTAGTTCATATGCGCGGAAGAATGGACTAAACAATGTTCTTTTTGTGAAAATTGTTTGAGTAAGGATTAAGTGTGTTAAGATTTGATGAAAAAAAAAGGTTTGATTTGGACGTGTTTTAGGCGAACGAGAGTTTAGGTTGCATTCTAACTGCTAAACATTGGCTTGTCTGCTCACTAGGGGAGGCTGAAGCACGAGTTCATATGCACGAAAGAATGACTTAAACAATGTTCTTTGGGAAAGGTGTTTGGGTTATGGATTAAGTGTATTAGGGTTTCGATTGCGTGGGAAGTGTTTGGTTTGTTAAGTATTTTGAGGGAGAATGACGATTATTCGATAAACAAGACGTCGGCCTCGCAACCAAATAATCGGGGCATTACCGAGATGCTAGATCTCAACGACACCTTTTTCATTCTATTAATTATGAAATTGTGTTTGTTGGACAATGGGCTTCTTTGTCCATGTAATTACGGCAAGTGTTTTAGGACCGAAAGATCGAAATGAACTCAACCCAAAGCGTGCGCCTTAAGAGCATTCATTCAAGGGCCCAAGAAGTGCTAGACCTCAAGAGTCCACTACTCTCGTAATTTAATTAGGAAAATTATTTGAGTTTGGTTAGAGTATCTCAATTAGACGTATTAATCAGATTAGGGTTTGATTAAATTAAGAGTTTTTTTAGGAGGATTAAATAGGATTGAGGTTTGAGTGTTTTAGAAATGGAAGATCGAAAACGAACACAACCCAAGGCGTGCGCCCCAAGAGCGATCGTTCAAGGACCCAAGGAGTTCTACACCCCAAAAGCCCACTATTTCCATAATTAATTAAGAAAATAGTTTAGAAATACTAATTTAAACATTTTACTTAAGAAAATATTTTAAGCATTTTAATTTTGATTATGATTTTAATTTTTTAGTTAAAAGAGTATTTGTGAAAAGGTTAGGTGATTGTTTTAAATTTGAATTATTACTTTTAAGTCAAGAAAGTGTTTTTTAAAGGTTGAATGCTTTAGTTAGATTAAGTATTTTTAATTAAAAAAAAGATTGTACTTTTAAAAGTTAAGTGTTTTGATTAAAATTGGAAGTTTCTAAGTATTTTGGAAATGGAAAATCGAAACGAACACAACCCAAGGCGTGCGCCCCAAGAGCGGTCGTTCAAGGACCCAAGGAGTGCTAGACCCCAAAAGGCCACTACTTCCATAATTGATTAAGAAAATAGCTTAGAAATATTAACCTAAATATTTTATGATTTGATTTAAGAAAATATTTAGAGATTAAGTAAAATGGATTATAATTTAACTTGATTTGAGAAAATTATTAAGAAATTAATTAGATTGAGAATTTTAATTTGAAAAAAAAAATTGTATTTTTAGGGGTTGAGTATTTTGATTAGGATTAAATATTTTAAGTATTTTAAAATGATTAAGATATAAGTGGATTATGATTTAATTTAATCGTAAGGGTTAATTATATTTTGCTTAAGCAAAGATTAATCGTTTTAGGTATTTTTTTAATGAACGAAAGACGGAATGAACACAACCCAAAGTGTGCGCCTCAGGAGCATTCATCCAAGGACCCAAGGAGTGCTAGACCCCAAAAATCCACTACTTTCATAATTAATTAAAAAAAAGTTTGATATTTTAAAAAATTAAATAATTAGTTAAGATTTAACTAAATAAAACATTATTTAAGTTTTAGAGAATAAGTTGTATTATGGTAAGAATAATTAATCGAAGTGATAGAGTAAAATTAATACTATTTACTTAATTACTTAATTAACACAAGGTTAATTAGTAATATGAATAAGAAACTTAATAATAATTAATCATTAATTAAATCATGTGATCCTAAAATAAAAATGAAAAAAAAGTTTATTAGTTATGTTTCTAAGAACCTAATGTTACTAGTGCAAGCCTAATGGCGTCACGGTCCATCGCCTAAAAAAACTTAAGAGAGAAAAAAAAATTGGGTTTGGGTTGTCCGTGACCCAGTTTTACCCTATGACCCAAATCGGGAGTCATTCCCTCTAAAACCCTAGCCGTGGTTTCACATGCTGCATAGGAAAAGGCAGTTAATTTATGGGGCAGTGAAACAAGCCAATTAATTAATACCCTAAAAAAAATCACGGCAGACTATGCATTGAAAATGGGAAAAGAAAATATAGTCTTAATACCTATATGACTGTATCACTGATCCAAATTTGAAATAAAAAGAAAAAAAAACTCTCAACCGACCTGTGCATTGAAGAGTTCCTTTTGGTAGAATAAGAACATATTCTGAACATTTAAAACAACAACAATCTTAATCAAATTCTCTCTCTCAAATGACCTTCATCTCTCTCAGACTCACACGAGTCTCTCTCACCTCTAGCTATCTCTCTCGTTCCAAAATTCCTTCCCCCCGACTATCTTCCTCTCCCGTTCAAAACTCCAACGAGTTTCCTCTCCAAACTCAAACCCTTATCCCTTTTTCAACCTTCCATGAAAAATATTTCCAAACCCAGCTAAATCAAACTAAACCCTAGATTTCATTCAAAGATTAGACAGTAATGGAGCAATATAACCAGCAATTAGGATGGGGGTTTCAATCAACACAACAAAGCGAGTAATATGACAAAGAGGAGTCGAGTGAAAGGAGGAAAGTCTGACACGATCGAAGCTAGTCCGATGATAAATTCCGGCGAGGGTGATATCTCGAGTAAGTAAGTGTTTCCTTTTTTGCTTTCCACTCTTTCCTTTTCCCTCAATTTGCTTCTTCTTCCTCTATCGTGTGCTCTGAATATTTTGCTGGGAATAATACGCTTCTGGGAGTGTGAGGCTGTGGTTAAGCTCACCTTGTTCAGAGCTCTGATGTGAGCTCTAAGAAGGTTTGAGAAAATAGCTTTAGAAAGGGTTAGGTATTGATTTTGGCAGGGTTTTGTTGTAATCTTTCTTCTCCCTTTTGCCAATGATTGGCATTCTATTTATAGGAGAAATTTAGGGTTTTTGGTACGTGTGATTTGGGAAAAATCTGAGGAATATTCCTCTAATCGTCTGAGATCATGAGCTGTCCATTTTCAAAACTGTTGGAGAGGATTGTAGTGGGATTTTGTGGGGACCCAAGGTTGTACGATTTTTGTTTGTTCTGTGATTCTAGAAAATGTGTTTTTTCTGATTTTTCACTGTGTAAAATTTGATTTTCACTGCTGTAGAAAAAAAATGTGGATTTACTCACTATCTTTGTTTTCACGGCCTTTGCTGATGTGGTGTTCTTCCTTAAATCACTTTATGCTGACTCTGTTTCTTTGTATTTTGGCCTTAGAGATGATAAACTGCTTGTATCCCTTATATTGAACTTTATTTCCATTACTAATTTTTTTTAAAGTTAATTGCTGTTGTTCATGCACTCTTGAAATCTGTGTTTACGCCATAACATAATGTATCTTATTACATTGCCAGGTGTGATACGGCTGAGTCCCTGATCATGGTCTGATGATTGGAGGATATTATTCTTGGAGTAGTTAGTATTTGGTGGTAATATTTGAATATGGCGCAGATAGGATCAAACCAGACAAGACAACTTTTGACTTTGGTTTTTAGAAACATCTTGGTAAGATCCAACATTCAATGCATATCCACTTGATTAATCCTTACCTGAATTTTCCTTTGAGTGTATTGATGATTATCACACTGTCCTGATAAAAAGTGGCCATTCCTTGGTATGCAGGTTACGTTATTCTAAAATTAATGCCTCGTGTAGCCAGAAAGGACATGTTGCAGTCACATGGTAGCAGCAAAATGAAACCAGAACAGAACTTGTGTAAGCCTTGATCAATCAAGGCACTATTTTCAATCACAAAGAAGTCAATAATGGCTTGTGTTTGTTTAGAAATAATACACGTTGTTAGGCTTGCTATATGATGCTTTGGTGTAAAGCTTTTTCATAAGTTTAGAGTACCACCCAAGTCGCTATTAAACTGATGCTTGCTAGCTACTTGGTCATGAATGCAGGATTCTTGGCATGAAAAATTGCATGGCCATATGAAGGGCAGCTTGTCTTCATGGCTTTGGGAGTCTTAAGAATAGCATCCTTGCCTTGCCATCTCTTCATCTTACTCATGTCCAGACTCTTGGATACTTAAAGAATGTAAGTATCCTGCAGCGCTTGTCATTGAACATTGCTTTGTGATGTTATAGTTATCTCTAGTACATAATTTCTGACTAGCTTTTTTTATTTTTCTTGCAGACATGTTTCATGTTATCCCTCTCATAGTGTTCCAATTTTTGTCTCCTTTGATGGCTGCAAGGTCCTGTCCTTTTTACTTGATCCAAGGGATGAAGTTAGGATTTAAGTTGGCTTAGGGAAAGAACCATAAAGATGACGATGGAGGGCATTGTTGATGCAACTTGTCACATGAGCACCAATGAATACCATGGCTTAGAACAAAATGTTCTTGCTATAGATCTACATTTGTGAACATTTTTTAATACATTTGAATTTCTCTTGTATCATAAAGCTTGTGCAGTATGTATTCATTTTGCATTGCCTTAATTCATTTTCTTGTAAGATTTGCCACGAATGAAGCTTTGTAATGAATGCCCAGATCCCTTTTTGTAGTATAATATGACAATGAATGCAGCAAAAACTGCTTTGAGTTTATGCATGAATTTCGTAAAACCGGCTCTTATTCAAAGTGAGTCAACGTCACCCTTCCTTGTCATGTAAGTTTGCAATAATAAACCTTTTGATGTCCTGCCCTTATCCAAGTGTGAAGTTGAAAGGAGTTCCTTTATCTCTGCTAGAATCAAATTTAGTACCATTAAACGATGTCCTGGTGTGGTGAACATAACGCAGCTAGTCTTGATAAGTGCAAATTTAGATATTGGATGAACTAATGTATTGACCATGAGACTCAAGAATGATGACGTATATATATCTTATCAAAAGACTTAATCCAAAAAATGTCATGCGCCAGTACGTGTCCCCTGCATGGCTTGAATTGCACTACATTTCTTCATGCTTAAAAACTTCTTTTATGAATATTATTTATTATGGCTATGACAATGAGTGTAGTAATAGTCAAAATCTGCTTTTGATTTTATCCATGAGCTTTCTTCAAAATGGTTTGTTAACTTAGAATAAAGCCCTTGTTTGAAGTGAATTAATATCACCTCTTTTTATAATATGAAGTGAGCTTTGTAGGAGAGTTCTTGCACAATCATCAATTTATGGCCATGCCTCTAGGCGTATTTTTATGAAATCAGGTTGAATCTTAATACCCATTTCCACATAAACTCATGCATGATTCTAGAAATGACTTCTAAAATCTGAGACAATCTTTGATTCAAAGGGAGCTTTACTCAAACTCAAGGCTTCAAGAGAATATCTCGAATCACGGCTTGTGACTATAACTCAAAACAAATTATAGATGGCTTTAAGAATGAATGGCCTTAATACATAAACTGAGAAGACATGGTCCAAAGCCTTTATTACATATTGGTTATGCCAAGATCTTTTGAAACCTTTACTTATCATCCACCAACTCAAACTTAGATTAAAAGCAAACAATACCTAAATATGAATGGCCATTTCTTAGCTTGTTTTAACCATACAGCCTTAGTGTCGCACTTGGAATATGGTTAAAGATCTTCTTGATCATAGCTTAAAATCAGTTTGAAGCCAACTGATCATGTCTTGACTGAATAATCATAAAATGAGTGCCCAATCCCTTTTTATCTCTTCTGAGAAGGTGATTGGCCAGAAGCCAAGTAATCTTGCGGTAGGTAGGACAAATTTGGGGTATGACAGTAGGGCTAGGCAAGCTACTGTGGAAGATGATAATGTTGGTGTAAGAAGGACAAATTCTAAGGATGTGAAATCCATTGTCACTCTTTCTGAACTGGTCTCAGCAACAAGGGGTACATAAGGGTTTTTAACAGGGGCAAGAGATAGCAGAGCATCTCAAGCTGAATTGTATCTACTTTCACTACTGATGTGTGTTTCCATTTATGTTATGCCTACGTGCATGTTTTTGTTTCCAACTATTTTCTTTGTGTTTCCATCTGAACTTGTGTTGTATGCATTTTGTTTCGTTTGTGCTTCCATGTGTGTGATTCCATTTGTGTTTGTTTACCTTTACTCTATTTTTGTCAACTTTTGGCTAAAAAGGGGTAGTAAAGTGTTGTTTGCTGTTTCTGATGTTAGATCAGATGTCATGACTTTATGTCATGTGTGTAATACTACCTAGGAAGTGTAGTTGTGTTTTTCTTGCTGAACTTATCCAACTATTTAGGGGGAGCATAATAGTCTGTCATGCTTGCTTGCTTGCTGCTACTGAAAAGATGTGGAACTCTTTGTTGTGTCTAAGAGAAGTTATTATTCTCTATAGTAGGTTGTAATCTTCAGGGGGTGAGGTTGAGGTGGCTATTACTGCTCTTTATGGGAACTTGAAGTGTTCAAGTTTGTTTTTTTTTGTTGTTTTTGGTTTTCTCCTTCAGGGGGAGAACTGATTTTGTGTGATAGGGGGAGTGGTGTACTTGTCTATTTTGTTGCTGCAAGATTGCAATTTATACAAGGCTTACTTGTTCTCAAGTGGCTTGTGTTGTTTGTAATGTCAGACCTAATGTCTTGACATTATGTTGTCAGATGTCTTTTTCCTTTTTGGTGTGACAGCATTGTGGTTCTTGGGTTTCTGTGTTTCTCTTTTTTGTTTTTGCTATGTGTATCTCTAATGTGGGCTAAGGTTGTTTTAGCCAAAAAATTTCAAAGGGGGAAATTGTAAGTCTTGTGGTTTTTGGATTGGCCGCATTTTGGTAAAACAGCATGCTGTTAGCAAAATGTTGAACCAGATGTTATACCATGTCAGTCAGACATTATGTTGTACATGATGTTGTGACATGTTCCAGGACATGTTATACCAGATAGTTAGGGCATGAATATTTTGGTAATTTTAGTGTGATTTTAGAGTGTGTTTTGATGCACACGTGGACAACTTTTATGGGAGTATATTGTAGGAATTTCTATTATAGCAGATTCTCTTACTTTTCATAAAAAGGATCCTTGAGCATTTTTAGGAAAGTTTGTATTTTCTCCTATTATTATGCAGGTTTATTTGCATCCAGTTTATACTGATTATTACTATTTGTGCGCCTCAAGAAGCCCAAGTCCGATAGGTTTGAAGGCTATTTAAAGAGAAGAGAAACCTTATTGGAAAAAGAGAGCATATCGTGAAGAATTTAGAGAATTAGAATTAGCTATTGTTTTCGATGGTCCCTATTGTCATACCCCAAATTTTGACCACTTAGTTTTCCCATCATTGGGAAAATCATCATCACAATATGGATGAATCATCATACCTCATCAGTCTCCCCAAAGATGGGTGAGCATTCACTACTATAAAAAATTAGGGTTTCAAGCCCTCTCTGAGCTTTAGACAAAGGATCAATCAAGATTTGACATAATCTTTAACTTGTATAAACCTCTCAAACATCCACAATGGATCAAGAGGACTCCCATAGCAAGAATCAAGCACAATGTTGCAGCATTCCAGGTGGATTAAGCCTCAAGATCGCCAGTGTCACCAAATTAGGGTTTGGTCGACCAGGGCCTCGAGATGGAAATTTTCCTCTGGGCATGAGCCAATGCTTCAAAGCATAACCTAAGATGCTCCATGGAACCTCATGGACCCAATCATCAAGTCAATTTAGCCTCAGGGGATGCATTCACTAAAAAATCAGGAATTAGGGTTTCTTGACCTAATTCACCCCTAAGTTGACTTTTGGGACAAATCATGAGCCAAGACCTCAAGAGATGATTTGAGGGTCTCTAATAAACCACATTGATCCATTTGCACCAATGGATTGATCCAAGAAGCTTGATCAACAAGTTTCAAGTTCATCAGAACCACATTTAGGGTTTCGTAGAAAAAGTCAACTGTGCCTTTGACTTTTGACCAAGACATGATCCCAAACCTTGGGACATGATTCAATACACCCTATAACACCTATGAAATCAATCCATCAAGTTTGATTTAGGTCAAGGACTTGATTTCATAGAGGATCACACAGTTTGGAATTCATCTAACAAAAAGTCAATTGTGCACAAAAGTCAACTTTGACTTTTTGAGATTTTTCACAATTATGGTTCTTTAACCCTAAAATGATGTTAATGTGTGATTTGGATCATCATTCATCAAGAAAAATCAAGAAAAGTGGGATAACTTGTAAAAGGGGTAACCATAAAATCTTAGAAATTTTCTAAGTTATGGAACTAAATGGCTAGGGTACCAACTTTGGAGGATCATAACTCCTAAACCACAAGGCCATTTTTCCCCATTAAAAGCTGGATTTGTAGCTCTTATGGCACTCTACAAAAGCTTCAAACATAACTCATTCCAATTCCTCATGAATTTTAAGTTATGGAATGATCAAAATCACAAAAAGTGAAAATGTCACTTTTTTCCAACACTTAGTGAAATTTTCACTATGTCAGAATCTGCCTTCACTTTTTTCCAAATGTAAGGGCATTTTTCAATTGGATCTAAAAAGTATCAAAACCAACTATGATCAAACAGTTGTTGTATCATATGAGGGCTTTCCAAAATAGCCAAGAACTCCATCAAATTCCACTTGAGCCATGAGATATGACAATGGCAATATGCCTTGCTGAAAACTGTCAAAGCAAGGCAGATTTGTGCATTTTGCTCGATTTGCCAAATTTTTGCAAATGACAAACAAACTTATCCATCTGAACACCTCAGGGGGAGACCAAGGAGGGACAAACACTGATCCATAAGCCTCCCAAGTCTTTGGAACCAAAAGTAGCATGCCAAACCTAGAAATACCTAAAAGAGGGACAAGACTCCAATTTTGGTTTGGAGCATTTAATGGATGCACCAAGGTGGCATGGACTGAGCCCTTTCCAACTAAATTCAGTCAAGACTTATCCAAGACCAAGGGAACCAGCAGCCTGTGCCCTAATCTCTAGTAAATGGCTAGAGGAGACTTGGATTCTCATTGATCAACATTTGCCAAACTTCTGAAGCAGTTGCCATTCACTATGCTTGCAAAACAAACTTGCTCCACTATAAATAGAGCTCATTTGTGATCAGTTTAAGTACACCAAAGCCATCAAACAGATGCTTTCCTCAAAATCTCCTTCTCACTTCCAATTTTGCCTTCTAAGGCAAGTCACTATCGGGTTTTGAGTTTGAGAGCCATTTCAACCAAACCAATCACACACACACCTCATAAACATCATAAAGAAGTGATCCAAACACTTAAACAACATCTGGAACACTGATTTCTCAGAATCACCAGCCAGCTGCTCAAGGTTTTAACCAAGTTGCAGCTGGGATACTATCTTCAGTTCCAGCTTGTTTCAAACAATCCCAAGCACTCACACACATCACTTGGCACCTATGGAAGGTATCCACATCATTGGAACCTAGCTGTAACACCTCTAACATTAAACACGATCACCAGCTGCAAGAGGTAAGCATGAGCTCTTCTAACTCTATGATCCATGCATTTTTTGCTGCACAATAATTTGGCCATATGTTCATAATCATGCATAGAGTGTTTTCCCTCAATCAATTACTTTGTTTGAATCGTGTATGGAATTTCTGAGCCTTCATGCAAATTTTAGGGTTCTTGAGTTTTCTCTTTGATTTCTTATTCCATGCTTAAAATAAATGAAATTAAAGACCATAGACATGATCGTGAGGTGAAAACGAGCAGATTGATATGTAGATTGCATGATATAATCAAGTATTCAGTGAGATTGGATAGAAAATGCAAATCTGCAAAAACAGAGGATGGTGCGTGTTCTTGCCATGTTCTTGGCGCCTTTTTTTTAAAAATTCAAATATTTGAATTTTGTGATTTTATTTAATTGATTCAAAAATTAATTTCTCTATGAGTTTTAATGATTTTGAGTTGATTCTTTTTTTAATAATTCACAAAAATGTTAAAATATTTTATTTTACAAAAAAATCCCAAAAATATTTTTTATTTCATATATTTGATATTTTTTGCAAAGAATTAATGTTTTATTTGTTTTTAACATTTGAAATATTTTTTCTCCCTTGATTTTCCAAACTTAATTGATCTCCAATTATTTTGTGGGTATAAACATGATTTTTCAAACATTAATCCAAGATCACAATTTGTTTTTCACACATGTTTAACAATTTTGATCATTTTAATTTAATTTTTATTCAATTAAAATATATTTTGGAAACAAATTAGGGTTTTGATCAATTCAACCCTCATCAAACTTTTTCAAACAATTTTGGGCCTCTATTAGAGTGTAAGACCAAACCCCTAGAAAACCAAAGTATTTTTGGGCCTCAGTCATTGAATAAGACCCACTGCGTTTTCAAAAATCTCGGCGCGATAGCCATTTCAAAATGGAAAAACGTTTGGGCCTACCCTCGTGTTATAAGCCCAATTTCCTTTTTTTTAAAACCTTTGGGCCTCTAATAGAGTGTAAGACCCATCCCTTTGTAGATAAAAACTTTTTTGGGCCTCAGTGCATTGTATAAGTCCCGAACCCCCTTTTAACCAAAACATTTTGGGCCTCAGACATTGTATAAGTCCCTCTGCATTAAAAGAAATCTCGGTGTAATCGCCAGTTCAAAAATCAAACCATCGGGGCCTACCCTCGTGTTATAAGCCCCATTCCTTTTCTTTAACCACCTTTGGGCCTCTAATAGAGTGTAAAACCCATCCCTTTGTACAGAAAACTTTTCTGGGCCTCAGTCACTTGTATAAGTACCCATACAATTTCAACAGTGCAATCACTGATAAAACTTTGGGCCTCTCCTTGAGCTGTAAGCCCCAACAATCTTTTCAAAATACTTTCACCTTTGATTTAGAATATAATATTGTTATCAAAGCTTTCTTTGTTGAACAACTAACAAAACAGCATGGAAGCTCTACAACCGAGTAAGTGTTTACCCGCTTTCTTTATCCGCTCTCATATATATATAACTGTATTGTGGGGCTGCTCACTGTAAGTCTTCTTTCACACACTTTTATATACTTGTCAAATATCAACTGTGTAATACTAGTATAGTTATTTAGAGTTTTCCCCAGCAACTACGTCTAGCACTAGGTAAAGCCCTGTTGGTCACTCTTAAATACAAACAAAACTAGATCCCCATAGGATTAACAGACACAGTCTTCCCTCCTCTTGGGGTTAAACAATATGGAGACGTGAAAGGCGGCATTCTCGGTGAACCCTTTCTCAGACTGTCACTCTTAGAAATTGTCAAAGAAACTCTACTCCCCAGAGTTGATCTATTCTCCGTGAATAGCATCTCTTGAGTTTCTTCCAAATTCTCAGACTTTCCTGGCTTGATCTATTCTCGGTGAATAGCATGTCTTGAACTTCTCGGGGTTTGGGGAACCACAGGCTTCCTAAAAGCATCCCCGCCTCCTCTTGGGCGTTGTACAAGGACCCTTCGGCTTCTTAAAAGCTCTCATGCCTTTTCTTGGGCTTAGTACAAGGACCCAAAGACCTCTACAGGTATAGGAACATAACCTAGTCATAGATTTGCTAGAGCTGTCTTTTTGAGTCAAGTGTCAGACTTGTTAATGGGTTGACCTTCATCCCTTAATATACCAGCTTTCTCTTGGGCATCATACAAAGATCACTCACTATCTGGGAATCGATTTCTCAAAACACCAGCAGACTATGACAGTCTCAATACCCTTTGGATTTTCTAGAACAAGAAATAACCCTGACCCTCTGATCAATACCAAAGCACAACAATACCTTTCATCTTTCCTTCATAAGAACTGATTCTCCCTTTTATCCAACATACTGGACCTGTCACTAAACTGAAACAGTCACCGGCACAGTTAGACTCCTCTTGGGATTTGTACAATGATTCTGCCCAGTGGAGCTAACCCTTTTAGACTCTCTTGTTGAGTCAAACCTTTTAGCCTCCATCTTGGGCTTCGTACGAGATATAAATCACTCTCTTGTTGAGTATAAAAGACTCTCTTGTTGAGTCAGACCTCTTTAGCCTCCATCTCGGGCTTCGTACGAGATAGAAAACACTCTCTTGTTGAGTATAAAAGTCTCTCTCATTTATTCAAACAACCTCCAGACTCTCTTGTTGAGTCAATCACCTGTCAAAACGACTCTCTTGTTGAGTCACTTCCCTTTTAGCCTCCATCTCGGGCTTCGTACGAGATATAAATCACTCTCTTGTTGAGTATAAAAGACTCTCTTATTTAGTCAGGCCTCTTTATCCTTTATCTCGGGCTTCGTACGAGATACTAAAACACTCTCTTGTTGAGTATAAAAGACTCTCTTGTTGAGTTAATCTCCCTTTAGCCTCTATCTCGGGCTTCGTACAAGATATCAAATCACTCTCTTGTCTAGTATAAAAGACTCTCTTGTTGAGTCAAACCTTTTTTAGCCTCCGTCTTAGGCTTCATATAAGACAGATAAAAAAACTCTCTTGTTGAGTCAAAACCTTTTCGCCTCCGTCTTGGGCTTCGTACAAGACACATAAAAGCACTCTCTTGTTGAGTTAGTCACTTGTTAGCATCCTCTTGTTGGGTCACTAGCCTCCTCTTAGGCTTTGTATAAGGAAAACCCCGGTTGAGTCAATTAACCTTTTAGCATCAAACCTGCGTCTTGCTCACAGCATACAAACATCAACAACTCCTTTTCCTTCATCTAATTGCTGTAAGCGGCAAGCCTCTGGATTATTTACATCCACGCCATTGTTCCTCTTTTAGCATGAGAAATTCCTAAGGAAAGATGGCATTGCTCTACACTGAGTTAAAGTCTTCTCCTTCAGGTTAAAAATCCCCTATAAAGGAAATTATGGCATTGCTGGATTCACATATCCCAGTTAAAGTAATCCTCCTTTATAATCAGTCACCCAACAGTTGTGATAAACAGACCAAATATATCCTCCTTTAGAGATGACAAATTCTCTCTCAGCCAAAACCCTTTAGCTTTACATCTTGGGCTTTGAACAAGATACAAATAAACTGTTTAGCTTCATGTCTTGGGCTTTGAAGAAGACACCAAAACGACCTTTTTCTTCCCGTAGAATAGGAGGAACTACGATCGCTCTGATTTCCCTGTTTCGGGAATACGTAGGCATAAGATTGAAAAATCTTAGCGAGCATACTAATCAAAAACCCAAATCCAGTATCTCCATATATCAACCCAAAAGCACCAAGTCCTAGCACCTTACCAAAAACCTCACAAATAGTCCAGGCACTCTATTTTTAACAAAATAACCTAAGAGAGACCCACAATCTCAATAGCATCTGTAAACCAACAGTCATCTGTTTAAAATCAGTATGCAAGCAGGGTTAATTGGAGACATCTATTTCCCTTCCTTAATCAACTTCAATAGGATAAAAAATGAATCAAACTGTAGTACCCCAAAGCGATAGTGCTTCGCAACCACGCAAAAATTCGCGCTACAGAAAAAATGGCGACTCCACTGGGGACCAACGAGATCTTCTTCTCTTCCCATCTCTTAGTTAGAAACCTTAAAAAGGTGCTACAGAGAAAAGTGGCTCCCACCGTGGGGCCCTTTCCTCTTTCTTACAATCTTAGGTAGAAAACCCTGAGTTCATAAAATGTCACATAAATGGCGACTCTGCTGGGGAGTCATTGTCTGTATAGGATCATAAGACTAGAGGTCTAAGATGATTGAGACAAATATATATACCGCTTTTCCTAATTGATGTCTGTGTTTATTTTTCTGCTAATGGGAATGCGTGTGATGCCGCATGTGGAAAGATTGAGTATACACCTAAGATAGGTGATGGCAATGCGGGTAATCTTGCGGGGAGTGAATCCCAGTTAAGAGCCCTCGATCGACCATCAAACTCAGTGGAGACTCCCTTTGCAGATACATTGCCTGTACGACTTCGGTTGTTGAAAGTAGTGTGGTCGACTGGGTTATCTGAGAAGCTGAGGTTTTTAGTAGGCTTAAGCCATTTTGTAGTGCGGAAGCTATCGAAAATAGTTGTCACGCGATACTACCCTCATCTGATATCACTCTAAGATACATCAGCTCGCTGGCGATCCGCTTGCTGTTGTTATCCCAAGAGGGATCAATGATTTTGTGGACAGGTACAAAAAATCACCAGTATAAACCTTTGTGGGGGGGGGGGGGGGGGTGGTAGAGCCTTGACTTTATGACACCGACCATTTGACCCCATGTTTTTTCTATGTTTTTGTGTGTTGCATTCATACATTCATCTAAAAAACATTATAACAAAGAAAAATCTTCTCTTCTAGTCTCTCGTTTTCAAATTAAACTAAGACAATGATTGCAAATGTTAGAGAAAGGAGATTGCACTAATGCATTTCGGTAGAAGGAAAACTCATAAGTACACCTTCAAGGTTCCAAAGTTAGAGGATTTAAGAGGTCTAGCGAGAATGATCACCAACCACGAGGCTTTCAGAGGCAAGTACGGAGGGTTGCTGTCCTTGTTAAGGGTCCATGTAATTGAAGGAATCCTGTCCAGACTAATCCAGTTCTATGATCTGGTCTATCACTGTTTAACATTCCCAGATTATCAGCTAGCACCAACACTGGAGGATTATTCTCACCTGACTGATTTACACATTACTGATCACGCTCCCTTTTCTGGACTGGAAGAAATTACAAAGGATCAGACCATTGCAAGAGCAATTTATTTGGACGAGTCAGAAGTCAGGACTCACATAACCACTAAGGGTGGCATCCAAGGTTTCCAGCCCAATTCTTGATAAATAAAGCCCTGTACTTTGCTAGTATAGGCAACGTGGCTGCTTTCGAAAGCATCTTTGTTCTGCTTACCTACGGGTTATTTTTGTTTCCCAACATCGATAACTTTATAGATATCAATGCCATTAAGATTTACCTGATCGGAAACCCCGTACCGACCTTGCTCACAGATGCGTATCATTCGGTACACTTAAGGAATTTATACAGCGGAGGAATGATCACGTGTTGTGTACCCTTGCTTTACAAGTGGTTCACTTCCCACTTACCTAAGTCTGCTGCATTTTGGGATCAAAAGAATACTTTACGTTGGTCGCAGAGAATCATGTTTCTTACCAATTCTGACATCGATTGGTACAATAGAATCTACGACGGGATCAGGATCATTGACCATTGTGGAAATTTCCCAAATGTACCCCTTATAGGAACTAAGGGGGGAATCAATTATCATTCGATTTTAGTTCGTCGACAATTTGGATACCCGATGAGGCATATCCCACGTAATGCTCATCTGGAAGGTCTTTTCTTCAAGGAAGGAGAAAATGACAGGGCACTAAAGATGGAAATAGTGCATGCTTGGAAACAAGTTCATTAAAAAGGATGAGAGTCTCTAGGAAAACCAGACTGTGTCTCGGTGGAGCCTTATCTCCACTGGGTACAAACTAGAGCTCTCAAGCTGAGGATGCCTTACCCTCATCAGGAAGTTCTTCCGTTAAGGGACTCTGTCCTTTGTTTCATGTCAGACATGGAAAAACTTCAGGTTACTCTCAGCAAAGTTCAGCAGGAGAAGAGGTATTGGAGGAACAAGTACCGTATTCTCAATGTGGAGTGCAAGAAAATACAGCAGCTATTAAAAGAAAAAGATGCTCTGATTGAGATTTTAGAGCAGCATGCTGTAGAGAATCGGGATGACCAAAGGAATTTGCTTGCTCCTTTCGCTTGGCAAAGGAATGACAACCCAAAATCGGATAAAGAGCCTCGGTCAAAGAAAAAGAAAGTACCAGAACCAGCACCTAAGCTCTCCTCAGAGAGGACTCAGGATCCATTAGCTTAGATTTCCTTTTACAGCACTTTGTAATTCTGTTTCCGCAATCTTTGAATTCAATAAAACGCGGTTTCCCCACTGTTTGATATTTGCAATCCAATTGTCGAAGTTTACTTTGAATAAACAAAAACATATATAATCATTGCATATCATTCATCATTCTCGCATCACGCATTCTTCTTACCTACGAATCTCACGTTTGCGTCTCGATTCTAGAGTTAAACTGTCCCATTCGTACAATACTCGGGCCAATCGTAAGAAAAATAAGGATGATCTCGAGGAAGAGAACAGAGAGGTGAGGAAAGAGATCGACACTCTGAAAGAAGATATGAGAAAGCTTCATAACAGCATGCAAGCTCTAGCAGAAGCTCATATGCTACAACAACGGACTGTGATCTCAGAGACCACATCGATGCCCATAGTGGAGAAGTCTGATCCCAGGTACAAAATGCCGAAAGATCGTCCCTGGGGCATGCCTATCAACTATATCTCAGAAGGATATATCCCGCCGATCATGGAAGATCTGGAAAACGCAGAAGGAACCGCTGGGCCTGAAGATTACAAACTTTGGGAAAGCGAAGATGCCAGGGGCATGACAACAACTCCTGAAGGTTACAAACTTCGGGAGGCACCGAGAGTCTCAGCCATAATGATTATACCACTGCCCGTGGTACACACTATCCCGGAAAGACAGATTCCACAGATACCTCTTGGTGGGAACAAAAGTATGTTCGACAGAATGAATGAGTTCCAGGAACAGTTCCTGGAAATGCAGAAGGAACTGCAAGCCATTCGCGGTCAGGATTTATTTGGAAAAGACGCCGCAGACCTTTGTTTGTCCCCAATGTGAAAGTTCCATTCAAGTTCCAAGTGCCTGATTTTGAAAAATACAAGGGTAAATCTTGCCCTCAAAGTCATTTAGTGATGTACGCTCGGCGAATGTCAGCTCAGATGAAGAACCAGGAGCTACTGATTCACTAATTTCAGGATAGTTTAACCGGTGCCGCATTAAAATGGTACATGGGTTTAAACCGCACTAAGATCGCTACTTTCAGAGATCTTGGCGCTGCTTTCGTCCAACAATATAAGTACAATTTGGACATGGCACCAGACAGAGATCAACTCAGATCGATGTCACAATAGGACGGGGAAACCTTTAAGGAATACGCTCAGAGATGGCATGAAGTTGCCGCTCAGATTTGTCCACCTCTTGAGGAAAAAGAGATGATAAAGATCTTCTTGAAAACCTTGAGCTCATTTTACTACGATCGAATGGTTGCCAGTGCGCCCAGTGACTTCACCGAGATGATGGGCATGGGAGTTCGTCTTGAGGAACCCGTCCGAGAGGGACGTTTAGTTAAAGACGCTGGATCATCAAGTAATACAAAAAGATACGGTAGTGCTCTCCCTAAGAAAAAAAAGCAGGATATTAGGAATATCCCTCTCGGAAACCCAAGGCGACGTTACCAACCAGTAGCAGCTGTAACTCCTGATATTAACTCTACGCCTGTTCCTATGTATCCACCTCAGGTTGCGCAGAGCCAACCTAATCAACAGCAATATCAGCAAAGGACACAACAGCCTCTTCAGCAGGCTCATCCTCCGTACAACAATAACTGTACAACGCAACCACCAGGGTTCGACCCTATACCAATGTTGTACATAGAACTGCTTCCGTTATTACTGGTCAAGGGGCATGTCCAAACTAAGTCTCCTCTTACAGTACCGGAAAATCCACCTTTTTGGTTTAAAATGGATCAGACTTGTCTTTACCATCAAGGAGGACCAGGGCATAACATAGAAAACTGCCTCAGTTTCAAATTCGATGTGCAAAAGTTTGTTAGGAGCGGGATCTTATCCTTCAATGATACAAATCCTAATGTTCTCACAAACCCGCTACCTCAACATGAGAAAGCTACGATCAATTTGATAGAGGGAGAGTCCAATGACAGCTATCAAATTCACGATGTTCTCTTATAGAGGACCAATCTGGTCAAGATGCATCGCAGACAGAGTGGTATGGCCACGTGCCACCTCATAATTATCACCAGTGTGATATCTGCTCTAAAGACAATTAAGGATGTTCTGTGGTGCAATCAGCTCTACAGGAAAAATTGGATCTCGGGTGGATCCAAGAGCATCGAATTCGGGGGGTCAACATGACTTATACGAATTCCAACATCATTCAGAGTCACGACATCCGTGCAATGAATGTCAACTTTGTGGCAATGCACTCAAGACAAAGCCAGTATCATAATCTGCCGCGACACGATTACAATTCCTGTCTGACTTGCTCGGTAAACAAATAGGGATGCTCTTTTGTACAAGAGGCCCTCCAGCGTCAGATGGATCTTGGAAGGATCCATGACTACCATGATAGAAATCCTTATCAAATCAACATGATCCAAATCTTTAATATTCGTGTGATGAATACCAGCTTGGTGGAGTTACACGCCAAGCAAGTCCAACTCGGTTTTCTCACTTCTCACAATTATCTGTGCTGTAAAGGATGTTGTGAGAGTAACCAAGGGTGCGCTCTCGTTCAAAGAACTTTCCAACACTTGTTAAACCACTGGTGGCTTCCAATCTATATGGATGAAGACACGCAACAAATCAGTGTGCTTAATGGGAACCCTACTCGACATCAAAGTCAGGATGTCCGATCTATGGAAACTGACCTAGTGAGGTTACACTGTATTCAAAGCGGACGTGGCTAGGTGCCACCACATAACTATGAATGTTGTAGAGACTGCTCGGAAAATAGCCAAGGATGTTACCTCGTGCGAGCAGCCCTTCAAGGTCAGTTGGACTGCAAAGAGATTCAAAAATATTCAGTTTCGGGGTCTATCAACTGGACGCCCGACCACTTCGCTGATCAAATCAAAGATGTGGTTGTAATCTCTGATCCTGAGAGGAACAAGGATGTTTGTGCCATCATCCCTCTACTAGATGAATCAAAGGTTCTTAGCCATGAACTGATTGAAGTTACTTACGATAGTCAGAAAAATCAGAAGGCTCATGTAGTTATCTATCTACCTGGACCGTTACTGTATGAATCCGATAAGGCGATCCCTTACAAATACGGTGCAATAATAATTGAGAATGGAAAGGAAAGTCCATTATCCTCCGTCGTGAATATTGCAGACATTAGTCGAGTAACACGGAGCGGTCGAATCTTCAACCGAGGGGTTGGAGAACCTAACAAAGAAAAGGAACTTCAGACAGAAGCTCCCAATCCACCAGTCGGTCAATCCAGTGATCCTGACCTTTCAAAGAACAACGATGAGATACTGAAGCTCATCCAAAGGAGTGAATACAACATTGTTGATCAGCCGTTACAAACTCCTTCAAAGATCTTTGTGCTATCCACGATGTTCCGAAGATTGTTCATAAGTCAAAGTAATCGCCATCTTTAACCTTTCACCCCGCCCAGGTGAAACGGATGTTTTGATAGGGCTTACTTTCTGTAAATATCCCTCTTCGCTTCGCCCAAAGAGACAGAGTTTTGTTTTATAGGGCTGTAGTTTCAAGAATCGACATGTTCATAAATAAAATAATGTCGTTCTGTAATTTCCGCATTTAATGTTGTTTTCTCTTTTTGCTTTTTCAGAAAATGGTAATCCTAAAAAACAATTCAAATAATAAAAAACAAGCAGTTTTTCAAAAATGCACTGCACACACTCTTGCATTCTCTCTATCTCTTCTAAAAAACAATCATCACGTCATGCAGATTGCTTATTTTAAACCCCGTTGAAACATACGATCCGATGCCTTCTCCCAACTTTGAATTCCCGGTATTTAGGGTTGAAGAAGAAGTTGACAACAAAATTCCAGAAAAGATCTCCCGACTACTCGAACAGGAGGAAAGGTCCATCGAACCTCACAAAGAGCCGTTGGAAACGGTAAACTTGGGTTCAGAAAAAGAGAGAAAAGAGGTCAGGATTGGGGAATTGCTTAGTCCAACTGCCAAAGAGGGTTTGACAAAGCTTCTCAAAGAGTTTCCCGATGTATTCGCTTGGTCCTATCAGGACTTGCTAGGGTTGGATACCAGCATCGTGGAACATCATCTACCGTTAAGGTCAGAATGTCCGCCAGTAAAACAAAGGTTGAGACGGACTCACCCGGACATGGCCATCAAAATTAAGGAGGAAGTATAGAAACAGATTGACGCGGGTTTCCTCGCCATGTTAGAATATCCTCAATGGTTAGCCAACATCGTACCCATTCTGAAAAAGGACGGAAAGGTCAGAATGTGTGTGGATTACAGAGATCTAAACAAGGCTAGTCCAAAGGACGACTTTCCTTTACCACACATTGACATGCTGGTAGACAGTACAGCAAAATTCAAAGTCTTCTCCTTCATGGATGGATTCTCGGGCTATAATCAAATCAAAATGGCGCCGAAAGACATGGAGAAAAGTTCGTTCATTACCCCATGGGGTACTTTTTGTTACAAGGTGATGACGTTCGGTTTGAAGAATGCCGGGGCAACCTATCAAAGGGCCATGACTACTCTATTTCATGACATGATACACAAGGAAATTGAGGTATATGTCGATGACATGATTGCCAAATCTAAAACAGAGGAGGAGCATGTGACCCAACTGTCAAAGCTATTTGAGCGGTTGAGAAAGTACAGACTCCGCTTGAATCCCAATAAATGCACCTTTGGTGCCCGTTCAGGGAAACTCTTAGGGTTCATCGTCAGCCAGAAAGGAATTGAATTTGATCTTGACAAGGTCAAGGCCATTCAAGAAACGCCTTCTCCGAAAACTGAAAAACAAGTCAGAGGATTCCTGGGACGTTTAAACTACATTTTGTGAATCATATTCCTCATGACCGTGACGTGCACGCCCATTTTCAAATTACTCAAAAAGAACCAGGACTGCGTTTGGACAGAAGACTATCAAACCGCCTTCAACAGTATCAAGGAGTATCTGTTGAATCCACCGATTCTATCACCTCCAGTGGAAGGAAGACCACTAATCATATACTTAATAGTCTTGGAAGACTCTATGGGTTGTGTACTTGGCCAACAAGACGAAACCAAAAGGAAAGAGTCTGCCATCTACTATCTGAGCAAGAAATTCACCAACTGCGAGACTCAGTACACTATGCTTGAGAAAACTTGCTGTGCTTTGGCTTGGGCAGCCAAACGTCTTCGCTAGTACATGATTCATCACACTACTTGGTTGGTCTCTGAAATGGATCTAATCAAATATGTACTTGAAAAACCTGCTCTCATGGGAAGAATTGCCCGTTCGCAGATGTTGTTATCAGAATACGACATCAAATACCACGCTCAGAAAGGCGTCAAAGGGAGTATTTTAGCCGATCATTTGGCTCATCAACCGATTGATGATCAGGAATCAATTGGGTTTGAATTCCCAGACGAAGATGTCATGTATTTAAAGATGAAAGATTGCGATGAACCGCAACCCAGTGAAGGGCCAGAACCAGGTTCCCAACGGGGACTTATCTTTGACGGAGCCATCAATCATTATGAAAATGGAATTGGGGAAATCATCATAACACCTCAGGGTACCCACATTCCTTTCACTGCCAGACTTACGTTCAAGTGTACGAACAACGAGGCCGAATACGAAGCTTGCATTATGGGTCTTGAAGAAGCAATCGACTTAAGGATCAAGAACTTGGATGTATATGGTGACTCAGCCCTGGTTATCAATCAGATCAAAGGAGATTGGAACACATACCAATCAGGACTGATTCGTTACAAAGATTACGCTAGAAGGTTATTACCTTTCTTCAACAGAATCGAGTTTCACCACATCCCTCGTGATGAGAATCACATGGCTGATGCATTAGCCACTCTCTCTTCCATGATTAGTGTAGGTCAATGGAACGACCTACCTAAGATCGACATAATGCGCCTTGAAAGGCCCGCTTACATCTTCAAGATCAAAGCAGTCATAGACGACAAACCTTGGTATCATGATATCAAATGCTTCCTTTAGAAACAAGAGTGCCCACGTGGGGCACTAAGGAAAGACAGAAAAACCCTCAGAAGGCTAGCAGGCAGTTTCTTTCTGAGCGGTGATACACTTTATAAGAGATATTTTGACATGGTCTTGCTCCGATGTGTAGACAGACCAGAAGCAGACATCCTGATAAAAGAAATTCAAGAAGGATCCTTTGGAACTCATGCCAACGGACACACAATGGTGAGAAAAAATCTGAGAGTAGGGTACTATTGGTTGACCATGGAATTCGACTGCTACAAGTACATGAGAAGGTGTCACAAGTGTCAGATATACTCCGACCAAATCCATGTACCGCCAACAAATCTCAATGTTCTCTCTTCCCCATGGCCTTTTTCCATATGGGGAATCGACATGATTGGCATGATTGAACCCAAGGCTTCAAACGGACATCGGTTCATCCTGGTAGCCATTGATTACTTCACTAAGTGGATCGAAGCAGCGTCATACGCTAATGTGATCTGACAAGTCGTGGTCCGATTTATCAAAAACAATATCATCTGCTGTTATGGCATTCCAAGCCAGATCATTACTGATAATGGATCCAACTTGAACAATAAGATGATGAAAGAGTTATGCACTGAGTTCAAGATCGAACACCATAACTCATCTCCCTACCGACCCAAGATGAACGGGGCGGTAGAAGCGCCTAACAAGAACATCAAAAAGATCGTTCAAAAGATGGTTGTAACCTATAAGACTGGCACGAGATGCTACCCTTTGCTCTTCACGGTTATCGCACATCTATCCGCACTTCAACAGGGGCAACCCCTTTCTCTCTAGTATATGGCATGGAAGCAGTTCTCCCCATAGAAGTAGAGATCCCATCAATCCGAGTATTGATGGAAGCCAAGCTAACAGAAGCTGAATGGTGTCAAAGTCGACACGACGAACTGAATCTGATCGAAGAAAAGTGAATAACGACACTATGCCATGGTCAGTTGTATCAACAAAGAATGAAGAGGGCGTTTGACAAAAAGGTCAGACCTCGCGTCTTCAGGAAATGAGACCTTGTGCTCAAGAAGTTACAATCATTTCTCACTGATTCCCGGGGCAAATGGACTCCGAATTATGACGGCCCCTATGTGGTCAAGAAAGCTTTCTCAGGCGGCGCCTTGAGACTTGCAACCATGGATGGAGAAGAATTTGCCTACCCCACGAATGTTGATGTAGTTAAGAAATACTTCGCCTAAAAAAAAGGAAAAAAAAAACGTCTCAGTGGATTGAAAACCCGAAAGGGCGGTCTAGGAAAAAATTAGAGACAGAATAAAAAATCATCTCGGTGGATTGGAAATCTCAAAGTACAATCCAGGCAAGTAACTACGTCTGACACGGGTAAATCCTCAGTCGCAGTCATGTCGTACATCAGAAAACTCCAGTCAAGGTCATCTTCGACAGAAGCTCAGGATACCCAGCATTCAAAGTTGGTAGAAGGATAGTGGTTGTTATGTTTCAATGTAGCCCTTTTCCCTTAAATTACCATTTTCTAACTTTGTAAATACTCTGTGGAATCACGCGTTTGGCTGATTCCCATCCTATCAATAAAAATTGAGCCCTTGTACTTTTGTTTGGAATTCTTATTTGTTTTAGCTTTACAGAACGACTTTTTAATATGATTAACGATTCTTGAAACGAAACAAAAATGAATTTACTTGTTCAAACTTTTTTTCTTTTAAAATAAAGAGGGCAATTTCTTTTGACTATTGAACATCGAAAGAACATCGATCACTTCTCCAGAAGTAAGCGAACTTCAAAGTGCAGAATCAAAGTACTCCTTCTAAACTAGTACGCCTGAATGAAGGATCAGCTGTGTCAGGAACCATGTTCCATCTGACACCCCCCGACAGAGTTCTTACCTCCTAAGCCCGACCAGCGGTTGTTCCCCGCAGGGACTATCTCTCCTAAGCAAGGCAAAATTGCTATCATGAACCAGCGATACTATACATCCCCCACTGTGGCCGAGTATCCAGTCGTGTTGATCTACTAGTTTGTATGTCGCGTCAGTTTTGTCAGCATAAACATACATACATCATGCATTATTGATTTACATTCGCATTCATATTGCATCACTATCACTCTAGTCGGTCTTATCCCCTAGTGATAACAGTCCTCTCAATCGAGTTGTCAGTTCTTTCCTCGTCAGGAAATGTTGCGTCTGAACAATCTCTCTCCTCCAGTTTATTTCTAGATACAAGTTGGTCCCTTGACCACTTTGATAACTTGAACCTCTGAAAGACCAGAAAACCTTCGACAAACATCACTCTTCGCCATTGAAGATGATGTCTTCGCTTTTCTGGATTAAGGAAAATCATCAGATTCGAAAGTTTAGCTGTTTTTCTCTGAAAAGCCCGCTGACAAAAAGGTCATCAACACCTCAAAATTGGATCACATCATATGGAATTTCTCCAAGAAGATCCCGAGAAAAGTATGATGTAACACCCCAAGCAGAAGACAATCTCTCAAGAGACTCGTTTTCCAAGATATAGTCGACAAATGGCGTTTTCAACAGAGAAGTTTGTGCACCTCTACAACTCAGACGAGTGGGTTCCCCAGCAGATTTGAGATAAAAAATTTTCTATCAAATGGCATCTCCCTAGGAAAATTCGGCGAGAAGTTTGAGGAAAATCGCTACACATAGCGTCTCTTGTCAAGAAAGTTTATTGACAAAAGAAACTTAGACCAGTTCCTTGGATGGAAACTAGGATCGAGGGGAAGTTTATTTCAGAAACTTTGACCAATTCCTTGGTAGGAAACCAGGATCGAGGGGAAGTTTACATCAGAAACTTATACCAGTTCCTTGGTAGGAAACCAGGATCGAGGGGAAGTTCATTTCAGAAACTTAGACCAGTTCCTTGGTAGGTGAAGATGGCTGGTTTACATCCTGAGTGAATCGCACACTCAGAGATAACAACAGAGTCGCCACCGAACTTTATTTACTCCCAAAGGACGGGGAAAATATCGATAAAACCCAAGGAGAAGAGAAACGGGAATGGGGGGTCGGTTATACGAAACGAAGGTACTAGCACCTAACGCATCCGTCGTACTCGACGGGAACCATTTCGCTTGCTTCTAGGCTTGGATGGGTTATCTATCTAAAGGCTTCTAACTAAAAGAAGGAGAGAGAGAGAAGAGAAAGGGAAAAAGAAAGAAAAGAAAGAAAGTGCTTGCGGAGGATTGTGGCCCTCGTGCCTACGTACCCTCATAGTGCAATGAGGAAATCAGAGCGTCGTAGTTTATGGAACCAGGGGACAGAAAGGGAAAAAAAGAAGGGGAGAAGGAAAGAAGGGTGGAAGTGTGCTCTCCAAGACATTGCGTCTCGTGCCTACGTATGATACATTCGAAAGAATGCAGAATCAGAGCTTCCGTAGTTCGGGGAACTGAATGGAAAACTAAACAAGAAAGAAACCAGTAGACAAAAGAAGTGGCGTCAAAACCAAGAGCAAGAGTGAAAGAAAAACTCTACTGGGGTAAAACCACACAGTAAGAGTGATTGTACAAGAGACTAGGAAAAGAATTGTATTGAAACCAAGAATGAAAGAAACTCCGCTGGGGATAACAAAGAGGAATGGTGTCGAATCCAAGAATGAAAGACCACAGGGAATAGAAAGGGACTCCGCTGGGGATCCAAATAAAGGGATGGTGTCATAACCAATTGAAAAAGGAGACTCGGTATATTAACTGGCTGGCAGTGGTTACCCGAGGAAGAAAAGACTGCGACTCTGTGGGGATAGAGAAGCATTGGTTTTAACAGAGAAGACTGTGATTAACCAGATGAACGGGTGTAGGACCGATCGAAGGTAGTAACCCAAAAGGGTGTTGGTATCGACCGAACAAATAGCACTGGACCAACGAAGAAGGGTATTGAACAAAAAGAGGTTACTAGCCCAAGGGTGCAAGTATTCGAACCAATAAAGGTTGCCAACTACGGGGTATTCGCTTTTAACAAGAGAACTGTGATTAACCGAGAAAAATGAGTGATTAACCAAGAGAAGGTGATTAACTCAAAAAGGGCTTCAGTATTTTAACAGACGGACTGTGGTTAACTGAAGAGACGAGTGATTAACCAAGAGAAGGTGATTAACCCAAGGAAACTCAGTGTTTTAAAAGACGGACTGTGATTAACTGAGAAGCAGTGCAAATATTGGTGTTTTAACTGACAGACAGTGATTAACCAACAAAGGGAGAAGAACCAAAAGAAGGTTGCGAGCTCCGCAAGGGTTTTGGTTGTAACAGGGGTACTGTATTTAACCGAAGAAAGAGAAGAGAGACTCTCCAGAGGAATCAAAAGAACAATGATTGATCGCAAGGAAAGAAAAGGGTATTGAAACGAAGATAGCTTGCCAACCCAATGAACAAAGGATTGTAACCAAAAAGGTGATTGACCAAGAGAGATGGAGATAAGAGTGATCAAGGATCGAAAGACTGGGGGAAAAGAGAGCACACTACCACCTGGAGATAGAGGTGACTAAGCCAAGCACAGGGTCATTCGTCCCCTACTTGAAGTAGTCAGAATGAGAGTAGGAATTCTCCCTTCTCGTTCCTTCTCTAACACACAGGGTGTATTGCGGAAGTTGAACCAGATGGCACAACAGCTCCAAGTTGTACAGTGCTCATGCATAGAGAAACGGACAGCGTAACAGCGTCAATTTGTACAGTGCTCCGACACAAGGCGTAGCGCAAAACTTCAATCTACGATGGGATTAGGAGAAAGAGTTCTAAAGGAAGCCTAAAGAGAGGAAAAGGGAAGATCGATTAATCGAAACAGGGTTTCGATCAATTAATCAAGGGAGAAACATGCTAACAACTTTCCAAAGAGAATGAAAAGTCATTAAAGCAAAAAGGTGTGAAGTATTGATTATACAAGATTAAGTTTATCCATGAAGAATAACCTTAATGCAAACTGAAATGGAAGGTGCAAAACAGTGCCCAATGCTCATCAAAATGCCACATAAAATCATGTATCATGTGAACAAAGATAGTGCAAGAACTACTATGTTCATACAATGCTAAGAGCATGAAACAAATGAATAATCGAAAATGTGCATCGAAAATTCATGAATATGCTTCAACCAGAAGTGAAATGACATTTAAAATATCCATAAAATCAAGCATGATAATCAATGGAGGTTAAAAGGAAGAAAGCATGTCAAACACACTTGAAAATGCTAGAAAATGGCCTTTCTGTTCAGTGGTAACCGGTTACTCACCATGTGTTAACCGGTTACTTGCTTGAAAATTAGCGTTCTTGGGGAAAATTGCACTGAGTAACCGGTAACCACCAGACGTTAACCGGTTACCACTGAACAGTGGTGAAAAAAAACAGCAAAAACAGCTTTTCAAAAGTTATTCTCAGCACATATTCACTTATGCAAACTACCACATGCTTAGATACAAATTTGTGCACGAAAATTACATCATGTAAGGGCAGTTAAACACAACTTGAAATCAATAATCACGAAGATCAAAGATCAAACAATTGCATGGTAAATCAAACCGAACACGATCAAAATCACAACATAAACGCGCGAAATCAATCGAAACATAGAGAAAATATAGATCCACCAACCTACAAGGCTGAGATGTGCCTTGGTGATTGTTGCAAAGGATTCTTGATGCAGAAAATCAAAGAAAACCAGAGGAATCTTCAATTTGTAGATGAACCGTATCGAAACCGATCAAAAATGTGAAAATGCACCGAAATCAACTTTGCACCAAATTGAATGTTGTAAAACTCTTGAATTGAAGTAGAATTAGACGTACATCCAGAAATCCAAGCAAGAAATGCCAAATGATGAGGTTAAGCTCAAGAAATAATCACTTTCAATGTGAAAAGTGATTATCCTTCAAGAATTAAGAGCTTTTGGTGAAGTTTGGAAGAGAATTGAGATGAAGATGAAGAAGTTGTAGAAAATTGGGAGAGAAATGTGGGAGAATTGAAAGTGAAATGGAGCAAATGGTTGAAGGTTGATCGCTCTATTTAGTGTGCCTAAATAAATCTAACTGCAAGTATACAGTCGTATCGCGTAGTTTTAAAGGATTATCGATCCCAAAGAGACTAGAAATCGAACGCACCGTTATCTATCGTTACTATGTTTATCTAAGGCTAATTAGAATTGGGATTTTAAGTTCAAAAGGGAATTTAAAGAGAAATTAAAATTTGGGAATACTAGTTATGAATGAGATATCGGTATATAATTTAGTAACCTACGTGGAATTAATTAAACCTAAGCGTATAAAGATTTATCACCCTGTGCATCTGTAGGAAAAACCAGTTTAAAAGCCCTCACCTCACACTCCCGTGGTTATTGCTTCGGACTATACTCTTAAGTAAATATGTCTGCTCTCGCTAGCCCATATGAGGTAAAAAAATACTTTTTGAAAACTACTAAAACCTAATTAACTTCAAAGCACTTCCGCTGTTTTTAAAACTAATGCCCGATTTCAGCTATCCGGGTAAAGCCTCACACTCCCGTGGTCTTGACCTTAACCTTTGTTACTTTTTTACTCTCGTAATAAAAGTTGGGTTTAAAATTAAGAAATCGAAGCCAGAAGAAGAATTAATTATTGATTTTAGCTTAGAGAAATTATATCCATTTTAGTTACCTCATTACATACCGATAAGATCGGCTTAGCTAGACATAATTAAGAAATTAAACTTAAAGGCAAAGAGATAAATAGACATAGACATAATTAAGAAGGAAATAAACAATGCTTTGAATTAAATAATGGAAACATGGTAATTCGTAATAACAGCGATAACAATCCCTCCACAAGCTGGTAGGTTCTTTCTTGAATAAAGTAATTGGCAAATGATGAAGGTAATGAAACAAAAACTAAAACTAAGTTGTAATAGTTCCTCAATGTGAGAAACTATTACTTTGTTCGGTAATAGGTAACAAGGAATGGAAATGTAAACAAAACAAAGCAAAATCTGGAAATAATTTGGTAGCAAAACGGTACTTCAGAATGCAGAAAATAGGCCACCCTTTGTTCTTCGAAAACTCTCGTATTTATAGACTGTGTTGATGTAGTGGTTGGAGAGAATGTAGGCACTCCACTTGACAGTTACATGACTGTTGAACCTAGTATTCTTCGGAGGAAATGTGATCGTGTGAAACTAGTCCTCTTAAAATTCGTAACCACGCCTCTGTTAACGGATTAAACATATTTTGGGCGCATGACGATCGTAATGGATTGTGACGGTCGTGGTGGATTTCGCAACTGCCACGGTCGTGGTGGACTATGACGATTATCACAGCAGCAATTTTTGAATTCTGCTGTTTTGCTTCACTTTTCTGCTCTTTTCTTGCATGATTTGGTTCTTTTCCACACTTAGCATACTTTGACTTGGAAAATGGAATTACCTACAAAAACACTTAAATAATCTCGAGAAAATCGGATATTAGACGAAAAACGGAATAAGAAACTAACATAAATCGAAGTAAAAACATGATATAAATTCGTGTTATCAAACTCTCTCACACTTGAATCTTTGCTTGTCCTCAAGCAATCAATCTATTAAAACAGACAAACTTCATCAAATGCACATACCTGGTATACCAATGGATTTGAAAAAGAGTTTCTTGTTAGTAAGACAGGTACTAGTGTAAAACACTAAGGATACAATAATGACACAAAGCAACAAGCTTGTCATAGACCTCTCTTTAGTACAATCCAGTTCTAATCATTCTATTATAGTTCAACCAAAAGTTTTCGTGTCTATTTCACTCGGCTTCATTCCAATGCAATCACATTAAGCGCTCTGCCTTATTCACGCACGTAGTGGAGTAACCGGTTAGTGACTTTGATCCCTTTTTCTCACGGGGCCTGATACACAAGTGTGGTAACCCTTTATACATCCCATTCGTAGATTGCGGGGGATCGAACCATAGTTCGCCCTACCAAGTCCAGAATCAGGTACCTCTGAACCAATCGACAACGGATTTTCTTTCTTTTCTTGTAAATTTTCACAACTGTGAGAGTTGTTGCATATTCTATTTTTCTCGGCATATAGATAAGAAAGATGTTTTTCTTTTCATGATTGGGCATCAAACACTTATATTCATCGGCTCCCCACGTGGTTTGTGATTTAGACGGTGCTGACTGCTGATATAAACTACTAGGGGTTACTTTAGGACTAAACTCAAGGTATATTATAATAAGTATCGAAACTGATATCGCATACGCAAGAGGTCTAAGGTGTCAAGACGGTATCGATCTTGTTAGCACTTTCCCAGCTTCCTAACATAATTTAAAGCTTGGTATGTCACGATGTGCATTAATCGTAAAAATTTTTTTCGTTATGGCAGAATAAAATGGGGAAATCGGATTACTGAACGAAAATACTCATATATTAACTTTGATAAGGAAAGAGAAAGTACAAGAAAGGGAAATAAAACGGAAATAAACTAACTCTCCCACACTATATCGGATATTGTCCTCAATGTTGCGATATAAAGGGAAAACAACAAGAAAAACTAAAGAGAAAGACAAAGTAAAATCAGGGAGCTCCACGTCCTCTGCCTCTGGAGCGTACTCTTCCATGCTGCGCTACGTGATCAGGAATGCCCACGTGATGGATGTACTAATGTAGATTCTGCACTCGTAGCGTCAATGTACCCATCTCGTCGATGACACCGTCAAGCCTTTGTCCTTGGTCAACTTGCCCCTGCTGGATATGACGCATAAGAGTCATCATTTCATTCTGTTGCTGGTTTTGTTGCCATATAGCCCTCAAGATTTATTCATTAGTAACGGGGTCTTGGTCAGGGCGGCGACGACGTTTGGAGGTCGAAGGAGCATCATTGGCAGGCGGTGGTTGGTTTTCTGGGGCGTTATCCATCTCTTGCTCCATCTCATCAACAGGGTCCTGATTTTCATCATCAGGGGCAGGCGCATTTTGCTCAGGAGCATTCAGATCAAAGAGCCAATTGACCATATTCTGAGGGTCAATGTGGCTCCTGCAAGGCATAATGATACTTCTTACGGTTTTGGCGCGGACCATAGGATGGTACTTCCCATCTCGTCGCAACTTGATGAGCTGAGAGTTTCGGTAATAATCTATATCAAGGAACACCGGAGGCATGGAGGGTAATCTGTTAAGCTCGTTTTCAAAGTTCAAACTTAGAGCAATAGAGGTGACAATCCCTCCAAAATAGAAAGGCTTGGAACCTCTAGCACAGTTTGCTTGTATGTGTGCTAGCAAAAATGGTGCGGCGTTGATCGGCTCTGGGTGAAACATACAATGGAGGAAGAAAAACTCCTTAGAGTTTACCTTGTGGTTGCTATCTCGTGCAAAAATAGTGCTTCCTAATGTGCGGTGAACATATCTGACGGCGGGGTTGTGGATATATATTGCGTTAAGGCTATCCCAGCTGTCAACTGTTGTTCCTGTCAACTGATTCCATAATTGAAATGCTGCTTGAAAGAAAGTTTCATGTGGTACTCGGCGGTGCACACCCTCACCATGGTGGAAACCAAGCATTCTGGCGAGTTGCTCTTGGCCGATTGAGTACTCGGTACCAAACATGCGGAATTTAGCGATACCGGTTAATTGATTTGTCTCGCCCGGAGGATTAATGTAAGTGAATGAACTGAGAAATTCGAGCATTAGGGCTTCGTAAGTAGGCCGACTTTGAGTGCAGAGCTGCCATAGACCAGCATTTTGTAACATCCATTTAACTCCCTCAAGCATTCCGAGTTCTTCTAGACATGCAACGTCTACGTAGCGAGTTGGTTGTACGGAATGTGGGTAGTAATCGATGTATCTAGCCCTTTGACGTTCTCCTGGTTCGCCATCTCTGAAGTTCAATGTTGATAGGTCAGGAATTTGTCGTGCCATTGGTGGGTTACAGAGAAATTAGGGAAGAAAATGGTTTGTGGAGAATGAGGGTTTGTGAAAAGAAATGGTACACGGTATGAATATATAGTGAATGGGGAAGACGAATAGTAAAGGAAAATGTTGAATTTGGGTCAAATGGTAATGGTGGGACGGTTATGGAATTGGAAAAGAAAGTGGGACGGCTGGGTTTTGAATGAGGGAAAGAAGAGGGAGACGAAGGAAGCAATTCTGTTTTAACGAAGAAACGTGTTCCAAACCCACGTGACGGTCGTCACAAGGTCGTCACGAACGTGACGCGCGCAATTTCTGGGTGGTGAAATGGTTTATGACAGAAACAATTCCAAACATAATATTTTAGTAACAGGCAATGGTAAGCATATAGAAACAGCATTATATTGCATACACAGAGATAAGTAACATGACAACATAAATTAAAACAGAATTAAAAGTATGAACAAGAATGAAATTGAAATCATAAAGAGTTAACATTAGCAGCAAATGAAATTATCCTTTAAAACCAAAGAGGTGCTAGTAAAATACTAGCAATCTATCAAAACTGTATGATGATCAAATTATTCCCGACATGAAAAATGAAAACTGAAATAATGTAAAATTGTTCTAAAGTAAATGCATAAAAATCTTGAAAATAAGGTGCTTCATAAATCTAGTCAAGGCGTTTCTTCAAAGATGCGATGGCTTGATTTAAATGATCAAATTGTTCAACAGTCAAATCCATGAGTCCAACAATGTTTTGTCGCATAGTGTTTAGCTCATCCTTTACTGAAGTGATTTCTTTATGATACTCATCCATAGTCTTTAGAATAGAATTCAGATTAGCAGCATAGTTAGTAGCATCAACTTTAGGAATGTCTATGTCTTCTTGGAATTCCATATAATCAAGGTCATATTAATGAGGGGGTGTTTTTGGGTCGATCTCAGGTTCAGGAAAGGTTTCTTCCGATTCAGGCACGGGTTCATTAAGGTCATATAGCCAATTATGTTGATTGTGCACACTTGTACGTTCATGATTTGGAAGTGTAAAGTGTGGTACGACAAGATTGTTAATCAAAAGCTGAAAATGGTTCGGACCTTGGTTCCTAATCATAGCCCTATTGAAACAAAAAGTGATATTCGTGGGTCTAAATTCTCCAAAGGGGTTAATCTTAGAAAGTCGGGTTCTGAATCCCATAGCATCGACTATTTTTGTAACTAGGCTACCTATCAGAATTGGACTGTTATCATTATTAATGAGTTTGCAAAAGTTGTTCAACATAAAAGTGATTCCATTGACCTCTCTAGACTGAGAAGCACAAAACATAATGAAAAGCTCATCCCTCGAAACAGTGTTATCATTCTCAGGTTTAACAAATAAAGTATAGGCCAAGATCATATGAAAGTAACGGAAAGCGGGGTTATGTATTTCTGTTGAAAGCATAGGGTCCATGTCAAAATCAGGTTTCCCTGAAATTCTACCCCAAAAATCACTCAGCTCTCCAACCAACACTAAGTCCTCTTGAACCACAGAGAAAACATTGGGTCCTTCAGGAAATCCTAAAAGATCCGACAGTTCCTTTATGGTGAACTGGCAGTTGTATCCAAATAGTCTAAAGGTAATTCTTCCCCTGGTTAAACCTTTTCCACGGTGAGGGTTATAGCTTAAAGAGCTCAGAAATTCTAAAGTCAACCTACGGTAGCAATTATGTTTCTTGTTGGCAAAACCCTCCCAACCTAATTGGCTAAACAGAAAGTCTACGCTCTCACCTACACCTAAGGCGGTCATGGTGGGTATGTGGGCAAATTTTGTCAAGGCAAATGGTCTAAGGGACAAAGCCTCATAGCGATGCCACTGTGCTCCATCTCTGAATTCTACTAACAAGTTATCCTCGTTTGCCATTAATTAGTACTTTTTGTAAAAAATGTAAGCAGAAGAGGAGAACAGAAAGAGTAGAGAGACTTTATAATCCTGTAGTTTTTTCAATTTTTAAGATCAGCACAACATTTTCAAATCAAATTTAAAATGATATAAATGAAACTAAAAATTTGCAAAATAAAATAAAACATAGAAAACGTAAAGAAATGGAAATATAAAGCAAGAAAAACAAAAATCATGGGTTGCCTCCCATTAAGCGCTGTTTTTAACGTCGAAAGCCTGACGAATTCAATTAGATGCTTAGTTAGGGGGTTCGGTGGGCAACTCTAAAAGTCTTAGGTAGTTCAAATAATCTATATTTTCAATGTTTTGATAGTGTTTTAGACGTTGTCCATTAACTAAAAATGAAATACTATTCCTCCCCTTTATTTCTATCGCTCCACTTTGTAGAATTTTTGTAATCTCAAAAGGACCGGACCATCTAGACCTTAATTTCCCAGGAAAGAGTTTTAATCTTGAGTTAAATAGGAGTACAACGTCTCCCACACTAAATTCTTTTCTAGATAAGCGCTTATCGTGCCATTTTTTAGTTCGTTCTTTATATATTTTAGCATTTTCGTAAGCGTCTAATCTTAACTCTTCTAGTTCATGCAGATCTAGGATACGTTTTTCACCTGCGGATTCATACCTTAAGTTCAATGTTTTAATAGCCCAATAGGATTTATGTTCTAATTCCATTGGTAGATGGCAAGATTTACCATAGACCAGCTTGAAAGGTGTAGTTCCGATTGGTGTTTTGTAGGCCGCCCTATATGCCCATAAAGCTTCGTTGAGTTTTGATGACCAGTCTTTCCTAGAGGTGGCTACGGTCTTTTCTAGAATTTGTTTTATTTCTCTATTTGAGACCTCAACCTGTCCACTTGTTTGTGGATGATATGGTGTTGCTACGCGGTGTCTTACTCCATACTTCGATAGTAATTTGTCAAATATTTTTGATATGAAATAAGAGCCACCGTCACTTATGACAAGTCTCAGCACACCAAATCTGGGAAAGATTGTGTTTTTGAAAAGCTTTATGACTACTCGTGCATCATTTGTAGGAGAAGTTATTGCCTCAATCCATTTTGAAACATAATCGGCAGCTACGAGTATATATTTATTTCCAAAGGATGATGGGAAAGGTCCCATAAAATCAACCCCCCATACATCAAAGACTTCTACTTCTAATATACCTTTTTGAGGCATCTCATCGCGTTTTGATATGTTACCAGTGTGTTGGCACCGGTCGCAGTTTAGTATTGCAATGTGGACATCCTTCCAAAGGTTGGGCCAGAATAGGTTGGATTGTAAGATCTTAGCACATGTCTTTGAGGTACTAGCATGTCCTCCATAAGGATCAGAATGACATTGAGAGATGATGTTTTCTATTTCTTCTTCTGGGACGCAACGACGGAAGATACCGTCGGCTCCTCTCTTAAACAACAAAGGTTCATCCCAATAATAATGTTTTAGATCATGAAAGAATTTTTTCTTTTGTTGATAAGATAAGTCTGGTGGAAGTACTCCAACTGCTAAGTAGTTGACTATGTCAGCATACCATGGCAGGGTTGTGTGTATGTTAATTTCTTCCACGACTTCTTCCATCTTTGGGTCATTCAACTGTAGAGTAGACATATCACTTTCTAGTTGGGCTATGAGTCGTTCATATGGGAAATCCTCATTAATGGGTACTGGCTCTGGTTTAATGCCCTCTAATCGGGATAAGTAGTCTGCTACAACGTTTTCAGTTCCTTTCTTGTCTTTGATCTCTAAATCAAATTCTTGTAAAAGTAGGATCCACCTTAGCAGTCTAAGTTTTGCATCCTTTTTGTTAAGTAAATATCTAATAGCTGCGTGGTCTGTGTAAATGATGATCTTAGCTCCCACTAGGTAGGAACGGAATTTTTCAAGGGCGAAAATCACGGTTAAAAGTTCTTTTTCTGTGGTAGCGTAGTTCATTTGGGAAGAATCTAAGGTTCTACTTGCATAGTAAATGGCATGAAGTTTTCTATCCCTCCTCTGTCCTAAAACTACACCTACAGCATAATCACTTGCATCACACATGATTTCGAAAGGTAATCTCCAATCTGGTGGTTGCATGATTGGTGCAGTAATTAGAGCTGTTTTCAGCTGTTCAAATGCTTTTGGACATTTCTCATCAAAGATAAATTCTGCGTCTTTCATTAATAGACCGGTAAGAGGTTTAGTAATTTTCGAGAAATCCTTTATGAATCGTCGGTAGAAACCGGCGTGTCCTAAGAAACTTCGTATTTCTCGTATGGTTTTCGGAGGTTGAAGATTTTTTATAATCTCTATCTTAGCTTTATCGACTTCAATTCCTCTATTGGACACAACGTGTCCAAGTACGATTCCTTGATTTACCATAAAATGGCATTTTTCCCAGTTTAGTACGAGATTAACTTTTACGCATCCTTCCAGTACCATTTCTAGGTTCGATAGACATCCTTCAAAGCTCTACCCACAAACAGAAAAGTCATCCATAAATACTTCCATAATGTCATCTATAAAATCAGCAAATTTTGACATCATGCATCTTTGGAATGTGGCAGGTGCGTTACATAATCCAAATGACATTCGTCGATAAGCAAATGTACCATAGGGACATGTGAAGGTCGTCTTTTCTTGGTCATCAGGATGAATAGGAATTTGAAAGAATCCTGAATAACCGTCTAAATAGCAGAAGTATGAGTGTTTAGCCAATCTTTCCAACATTTGGTCAATAAAAGGCAATGGGAAATGGTCTTTACGAGTGGCTTTATTTAACTTTCTATAATCGATGCACATTCTACTTCCAATTACAACCCTTTTTGTTATAGATTCACCTTTTTCGTTCTTAACAACTGTAACACCTCCCTTCTTTGGAACGACATGTACTGGGCTAACCCATTTACTGTCTGATATCGGGTATATAATTCTGGCTTCTAAAAGTTTTTTCACTTCGTCTTTGACTACAGTACTCAAGATCGGGTTGATCCTTCTCTGATGTTCCCTAGAGGATTTACAGTCTTCCTCCAGCATAATGCGATGCATACAGATAGAAGGACTTATTCCTTTAAGGTCAGCGATGTTATAGCCTAACTCAGTTGGGTATTTTCTTAAGACATCTAATAGTTTCTTGGTTCCAGTTTGTCCTAAGTCTGCATTGACTATTACAGGTCGTTCGAGAGCTTCATCTAGGAATCCATACCTTAAATTTTTGGGTAATGTTTTCAGTTCTAGGGCTGGTTTTTTCGAGCAAGGTAGATGATCTGGTGTAAGTGCTAAGCATTCGCTTAAGCTATCGTCTTGATAAGGTTCACGCCAGTTATCATCTTCGAAAATCAGAGGTATTGGAATTTTTAGAATATCTGAATATGTGGCGGTTCCATCTCTATTTCTCTTACACACTCATCTATGACATCTAGCAGATAACATGTGTCGTCTATAGCTGGAGCTTGTAAGAACTGTGTCAAAATAAATTCAACCTTCTATTCACCAACTTCAAAAGTTAGCTTGCCTCTCTTTACATCCATAATTGCTCCAGCGGTAGCTAAGAATGGTCTTCCTAATATGATAGGAGTAGTCGAGTCTTCTGTAATATCCATGATTATGAAATCGGTAGGGATATAGAATTGTCCTATACGAACTGGAACATTCTCTAGTATACCAGCTGGGTATTTAATAGAGCGGTCAGCTAGTTAAACAGACATCTTAGTTGGTCTTAATTCTCCCATATCCAGGTTCTTGCATATGGATAAGGGCATACCACTAATACTGGCTCCTAAGTCGCATAGAGCTTTGTCTATGACGAACTTCCCAATTACACAAGGTATGGAGAAACTACCTAGGTCTTTCAGCTTAGGAGGCATCTTGTTTTGAATTATTGCGCTACACTTAGCAGTAAGTGTAACTGTTTCGTTTTCCTCAATCTTTTTCTTATTGGATAAGATTTCTTTTAGGAACTTAGCATACGAGGGCATCTGAGTGATGGCTTCTGTAAAAGGTATAGTGATGTTTAATTGTTTCAGAAGTTCAACAAATTTCTTAAATTGCCCTGCAGTTTTGGAATTTGTCAATCTTTGAGGATACGGAATAGGTGGTTTATAAGGTGGTGAAGGCACATAAGGTTTTTCTTTGTTTACGGCCTCTTGGTCATTATCTTCCTTTTCCTTGGGTTCATTCTTCTTCTCAGTTGTTGGGTCGTTAGCAGATTTTTGGTACATGGCTGGATTTTGAAGTCTTTGATCAATGGGTTCATCTAATTCTTTTCCACTTCTCAGTATAACAGCATTTGCATGTCCTTTAGGATTAGGTTGTGGCTGTCCAGGAAACGTTCCAGCAGGAGCAGCAGTAGGTGCTTGTTGTTGAGCCACTTGGGAAATTTGTGTTTCAAGCATTTTATTGTGAGTGGCCAAAGTGTCTACTTGGTTTGCTAGCTGCTTAATCTGTTCACTAGTGTGTACGTTTTGATTCAGGAACTCTTTGTTTGTCTGAGTCTGGGTAGCTATGAAGTTTTCTATCATCAGTTCAAGGTTATACTTCCTAGGAACATTTGGAGCAGCTGTTGCAGCCTTTTGGTAACCTAGTGGTGCAGCAGGTGCTTGACCAGGTGCATACAGTGCATTGTTATTTTTGTAAGAGAAGTTTGGGTGATTCTTCCAACCAGGATTGTAGGTATTTGCATAAGGGTTTGCTTGAGCATAATTCACTTGATCTGTAGAGGCTCCTGCTAAAACTTGGCATTCAGGGGCAGCGTGTCCAGCTGTTCCACATAATTCGCAGTTTGGCGCTACAGCAGCCACGGTGGCTGTGGGTGTTATGGTCAAACTATCTATCTTTTGAGCTATTGCATCTACCTTAGCACAGACATGATCTAAGCTAGAAACTTCGTACATTCCTCCTTTTGGTTGGGATTTCTCCACTTGAGTTCTTTCACCTCCCCATTGGTAGTGATTCTGAGCCATACTCTCGATGAGTTGCTGGGCTTCATCATAGGGTTTATCCATCACTGTACCACCTGCGGCGACATCTATTGTCAATCTTGTATTGTACAAGAGACCATTGTAAAACATGTGGATAATTAACCAATCCTCAAGACCATGATGCGGGCATATCCTCCTCATATCTTTGTATCTTTCCCAAGCATCATATAAAGACTCGTTGTCTTTTTGTCTGAAGCTGTTGATTTGGGCTCTCAGCATAGCTGTTTTGCTTGGTGGAAAATATCGTGCTAGAAAGACCTTCTTTAAATCCTCCCAAGAAGCAATAGAGTTGGATGGCAAGGATTGCAACCAAGCCCAAGCTCTATCGCTCAATGAGAAAGGAAAAAGACGTAGTCTTATGGCGTCTGCGGTTACACCATTTGCTTTCACTGTGTCTGCGTACTGCACAAACTTGGTCAGATGTTCGTTCGGATCTTCTGTTGGGTTTCCTGAAAATTGATTTTGTTGCACAGTAGATAACAGTGAAGGTTTCAACTCGAAATCGTTTCGGTTGATAGCTGGAGCGACAATGCTGTTGTGAGGTTCTTGTTGAGATGCGGCAGCATAATACTTAAGAGGTCGGTTTTGTGGTAAGTCAGCCATGTCTGTTTCTGATTCGGAATCTAATTCGGATTCAAGTTCAGGATCTGATTGAGATCCAGGTTCTGATAAAGGAAAAGGGATATCGTGAGCTATGCAATATTCTTGGATACATCTTTTTACGATAAGAAGACGTTCAGATTCGTCTGTCGGTCGTATGAGGTCTTCGCCAGAAGAGCGAGTACTTGGCATACAATCGGCAGAAAGGGAATTTTGGTTTTTGCCTTAGTATATACGACGTAACAAAGGAATTATGATGTCGACTTAATTAGTCCCCGACAACGGCGCCAAAAACTTGATCGCTCTATTTAGTGTGCCTAAATAAATCTAACTGCAAGTATACAGTCGTATCGCGTAGTTTTAAAAGATTATCGATCCCACAGAGACTAGAAATCGAACGCATCGTTATCTATCGTTACTATGTTTATCTAAGGCTAATCAGAATTGGGGTTTTAAGTTCAAACGGGAATTTAAAGAGAAATTAAAATTTGGGATTACTAGTTATAAATGAGATATCGGTATATAATTCTGTAACCTACGTGGAGTTAATTAAACCTAAGCGTATAAAGATTTATCACCCTGTGCATCTGTAGGAAAAACCAGTTTAAAAGCCCTCACCTCACACTCCCGTGGTTATTGCTTCGGACTATACTCTTAAGTCAATATGTCTGCTCTCGCTAGCCCATATGAGGTTAAAAATACTTTTTGAAAACTACTAAGACCTAATTAACTTTAAAGTGTTTCCGCTGTTTTTAAAACTAATGCCCGATTTCAGCTATCCGGGTAAAGCCTCACACTCCCGTGGTCTTGACCTTAACCTTTGTTACTTTTTTACTCTCGTAATAAAAGTTGGGTTTAAAATTAAGAAATCGAAGCCAGAAGAAGAGTTAATTATTGATTTTAGCTTAGAGAAATTATATCCATTTTAGTTACCTCATTACATACCGATAAGATCGGTTTAGCTAGACATAATTAAGAAATTAAACGTAAAGGAAAAGAGATAAATAGACATAGACATAATTAAGAAGGAAATAAACAATGCTTTGAATTAAATAATGGAAACCTGGTAATTCGTAATAACAGCGATAGCAATCCCTTCACAAGCTGGTAGGTTCTTGCTTGAATAAAGTAATTGGCAAATGATGAAGGTAATGAAACAACAACTAAAACTAAGTTGTAATAGTTCCTCAATGTGAGAAACTATTACTTTGTTCGGTAATAGGTAACAAGGAATGGAAATGTAAACAAAACAAAGCAAAATCTGGAAATAATTTGGCAGCAAAACGGTACTTCAGAATGCAGAAAATAGGCCACCCTTTGTTCTTCAAAAACTCTCGTATTTATAGACTGTGTTGATGTAGTGGTTGAGATAATGAAGGCACTCCACTTGACAGTTACGTGACTGTTGAACCTAGTATTCCTTGGAGGAAATGTGATCGCGTGAAACTGGTCCTCTTAAAATTCATAACCACGCCTCTGTTAACGGATTAAACATATTTTGGGCGCATGACGATAGTAATGGATTGTGACGGTCATGGTGGATTTCGCAACTGCCACGGTCGTGGTGGACTATGACGATCGTCACAGCAGCAGTTTTTGAATTCTGCTATTTTGCTTCACTTTTCTGCTCTTTTCTTGCATGATTTGGTTCTTTTCCACACCTAGCATACTTTGACTTGGAAAATGGAATTACCTGTAAAAACACTTAAATAATCTCGAGAAAATCGGATATTAGACGAAAAACAGAATAAGAAACTAACATAAATCAAAGTAAAAATATGATATAAATTCGTGTTATCAAAGGTCCTTGAAAATGAGTGAAGGTGAGTTTATATAGATTTTAGGTTTGGAGTGTGAGATGGTTTGGAATTAGCTTTGGGTTTGGAACTAGGCTAGGAGTTAGTTGGACTTGACTCACCGAGCCAAGGCGGTTAACTCGGTTAGTTAGAACCAACTCGATAACCATCCCAATGTGAGCTCCAACATCCAAAGGTTGATATGCTTGGAAAACAAGGAACATGGTGAACTTGTTTTAAAGTGATGCATATAATAAATGTAAGGGAAATGTGTTGAATGGTCTTGAACTGTCTAGAATGTTCCACACACTACTAGAACACTGTAGAATCAATGACCAAAGAGAGTGCATGACTGCTGTCCCAAAAATGCAGCAGGAACTGCAAATTTGCACTGAGTAATCGGTAACTCACCAGGCGTTAACCGGTTACTTCAATCAAATTTTGCCCAATCTACTCAAGAAATGATACTGGAGTCCCGGTTGCGATTTTCCACCTCTTGTATTGATGAATAGGCATAGAAACCTTCATTTTGTGCTTGTTTTGATGATGTGATGACCTTGGGAGGATGTGATTAATCGGGCTTGGAAAACCTGAATATCCTGCGGCAAGAAACACACATAGAACAGTTCAAATGCGTATGCCAGCGATGCGAATGCTTATGCTCATGCAAAAGGCAAAAGAGGAAGGTCAAATTTTGGGTTACGACAGCTGCCCCTATTTAATCCTCTTGGACCGGGATGTACGAATTGCGCCAGTTTTTCGATGATTCGAGGTAAAAGGGGATTAAATAAAAGAGTAGCTCGAGAATTTGGCTGACGGCGACAAAAGAAGAGGTGCAAAGGTAGAATAAATAGGTGCAAGGTTTGGCTGAAAATCTGATAGGAGATAAGTTAGGCAAAAGAAGAGGGAGCATGATCGATGCATATGGCATGTATGCGTTTCTACATGATGCTTGATAACATGCAATGCAAAGGTGCAAGGTAAGGCACAGTGTGAAGCGATTAGGCAAAAATCGTAGCAAAACGACTTCGACATACTCGGTCGGGGAGAGGACCAGTAGATAAAGACAAACCCTGCTGGAGAAGAGTGCTCACAAATGATGATGATCCTGCCGGGGAAAGAAACCGATAACATTTCAGGTTTCTAAATCACCATGGCTGTCTCTGTTGGGGATGAAAGAATCAAATCGATTCTTTCCACCAAGACTGGCTCTGCGTGGGGAAAAGAATTTTCTGAATCATGTTGACTCAGCTGAGGAAAAACAACTTCTGCTGGTGACAGATAGTTCCTAATCATTGGAGATGATGCACAACCCTTGCTGGGGAAAAGAGAGCAAATAGTCTTTGCTGGGAACATCTTGGCAAACTGTTAGGGAGAATGATGACTCTGCTGAGGAACTGCTGAGGAGACAACAACTTCTTCATAGAACCATCCCACTGCCGGCCAAGCGTTAGGCTTACCAATGGATATTACTAATTATCCTGCAGGAGTTACCAATAACATATGCAATGCATAATGCCTTCTCAATTGATTTAGCTTTTTATTGTTCTCAACGTTTTTTAGTATTATGTGATCGCAAATAATTGTTTATTTTGCAAATAAAATATTGGAATGAAATAAGTTGAGATAACAAAGAATGCATTTTATTAAATGTAAAATTTTTGTACATAAAGTGTGTACAAGGATGCAAAATCCTTGATGAGGAAATTTGTAATAAAATTGAAAAACAAATGTCAATGGCAAAGGGAAATCATGCTTTGCATTTATTACAACATTGGCTACCATCCACTGTAAGTGTAGGTTCCAACACCTTGCACTTGTTGATGATGATTGGACTGTTCTGTTACCGTATGAGGTCTAGCTGTGATGAAGAGAGGCTCAAGTGTTCACAGTCAAATGTCTTTATCCCTAATTTTTGCCTGGACATGTTTTCTCTATATTTTTTTCGTCCAACGGATGCCCACTTTTGCCTAAGTCGCCCTTTCGGGTTTTCAACTTAGCGGGCTATTATTGTTTTTTCGTTGTCCCTAACTTTTACATGAACATTTATTTTTTTCGGTCCATCGGGACGTCCATTTATGCCTAGATTGTCCCCGCGGATGTCAATCTAGCGGACTTTTATCCATTTTTTTCAGGCATAATATTTTTTTACTGTATCGGAGTTCACGGGCAATGGCAACTCCTCCCCATCCATTGTGGTGAGGATCAAGGCTCCTCCTGAGAAGGCCTTCTTGACAACAAAAGGTCCTTCGTAATTGGGAGTCCACTTGCCTCGTGGATCCGAGTAAACAGGTGAATATCTCTTGAGCACGAGTTCTCCTTCACAGAATGTTCGAGGGAGAACTTTCTTGTCAAAAGCTCGCTTGAGGCGTCTCTGATACAATTGACCATGACAAACGGCTGTAAGGCGCTTCTCTTCGATGAGATTCAGCTTGTCGTATCTGGATTGAACCCATTCAGCTTCATCAAGACTGCTTCCATGATGACTCTGAGCGAAGGAATTTCGACTTCGACGGGTAGAACTGTCTCCATACCGTACACTAGCGAATACGGAGTTGCCCCAGTAGAAGTGCGGACTGAAGTTCTATAGCCATGCAGTGCAAAGGGAAGCATTTCATGCCAATCCTTGTAAGTCTTGACCATTTTTTGGACAATCCTCTTGATGTTTTTGTTTGCTGCTTCAACGGTGCCATTCATCTTGGGCCGATATGGTGAAGAGTTGTGGTGCTCGATCTTAAATTCTTGACATAACTCCTTCATCATATTATTGTTCAGGTTGCTTGCATTGTCCGTGATAATGTTGCTAGGAATGCCATAATGACATATTATCTCTTTCTTGATAAATCTGGCAACCACTTATCGTGTAACGTTTGCATAAGAAGTAGCTTCAACCCACTTGGTGAAGTAGTCGATAGCAACCAGAATGAATCAATGACCGTTGGAAGCCTTCGGCTCGATCATTCCAATCATATCTATACCCCACATGGAGAATGGCCAAGGTGAAGTCAAAACATTCAATGGAGTTGGAGGCACATGGATCTTGTCTCTGTAGATTTGGCACTTGTGACATCTTTTGGCAAAGTTGTAACAATCTACCTCCATTGTTGTCTAGTAGTACCCAGCTCGAAGGATCTTCTTGGCCATAGCAGGACCTTTAGCATGTACACCCTCGCAACCTTCATGTATGGACCTTATGATCGTGTTTGCTTCGTGTCTATCCACGCATCTGAGCAACACGGAATCATAATTCCTCTTGTACAGTATACCACCACTTAAGAAGAATTTGGCGCAAAGCCGCCTAAGAGCTTTCTTGTCAGTGATAGTGGTACCCTCGAGATATTCCTATTTTTCCAGATATATCTTGATGTCGTAGAACCAAGGCTTGTCATCAGATTCATCCTCGATTGCCAAACAGTGTGCTGGTTCGTTCAAGTGATCAATGCGGATATGAGGAGCTTCATTCTTCCACTTGACCATGAACATGGATGCTAGAGTGGCAAGAGCATCAGCTAGTTGATTTTCCTCCCTGGGAATATGATGAAAGTAAATCTCATCAAAGTAAGGAATCAACTTCGCTATGTGTTATTGGTACGGAACCAGCTTGGAATCCCGAGTCACAAAGTTCCCTCTGACTTGACCGATGACCAAGGCAGAATCTCCATAGACCTCAAGAATCTTGATTCTCATGTCAATTGCCGCTTCAATGCCGTAGATACATGCTTCGTATTCAGCCATATTGTTGGTGCATGTAAAGCATAATCTAGCAGTGAAGGGAAGGTGAAAACCTGTTGGAGAGATGAGGATGGCACCGATTCCACGACCTTTAGAATTGGAGGCACCATTGAACACGAGCATCCATCGCGCCCCTGGTTCGGGTCTTATATCAGGGTCTGGAGTCTCATAATCTCTGATAAACAGAACATCCTCATCGGGAAAGTCAAACTTCATCTGTTGATAACCCTCTACAGGTTGATGAGCAAGGTAGTCAGACAAGACACTCCCTTTTATTGCTTTCTGGGTAACATGTTGGATATCATACTCAGTTAACAGCATCTGCCACCGAGCAATCCTTCCAGAGACAGCAGGCTTTTCAAATATGTACTTTATCGGATCCATTTTGGATATCAACAAAGTAGTATGGCAAATCATGTATTGTCGTAGGCGTCGAGCAGCCCAGACCAGAGCACAACAAGTTTTCTCTAAGAGTGAGTATCTAGTCTCACAATCAGTGAACTTCTTGCTCAGATAGTATATTGCATGCTCTTTTCTGCCAGTGTTGTCATGTTGACCCAATACACATCCCATTGATTCATCGAGGACGGTGAGATACATGATTAAAATCCAACCAGGAACCGGCGGTACTAAGATTGGTGGTCCTTGCAAGTACTGTTTTATTTTGCAAATGCTTCCTAACAATCATTATTCCATTCTACCGATTGATTTTTCCTTAGTAATTTGAACATTGGCTCGCAGGTAGTCCTCAAATGGGAAATGAACCTTGAGATGTAGTTGAGTCTGCCCAGAAAGCCACGGACTTCTTTTTCTGTTTTGGGAGGCGGCATGTTCTGAATTGCCTGAACCTTATCAGGATCAACTTTAATGCCCTTCTGACTCACAATAAAACCCAACAGTTTACTAGACCGAACTCCGAAGGTGAACTTCGCAGGATTCAACCGTAATCTAAACTTCCGGAGTCTGTCAAACTGTTTCTTCAGATGAACCAAGTGATCATCTTCAGTTTTGGACTTGGCAATCATATCGTCCACGTAAACCTCAATCTCTCTATGAATCATATTGTGAAAGAGGGTTGTCATGGCACGCTGGTATGTTGCCCATGCATTCTTTAGACCAAATGGCATGACTTTGTAGTAATATGTACCCCATGGCATGATGAAAGTAGTATTCTCCATATCAATTGGGGACATCTTGATCTGATTATATCCTGAGAAACCGTCCATGAAGGAAAAGACAGAGAACTGCGTTGTGTTGTCTACCAAGACATCAATATGAGGCAAAGTAAAATCATCCTTCGAGCTCGACTTGTTGAGATCTCGATAATCCACACACATTCTGACTTTGCCGTCTTTCTTAGGAATCGGGACGATATTGGTGATCCATTCAGGATATTCGAAAGTGGCTAGGAAACCAGCATCCAGCTGTTTCTTTACCTCTTCTCGGATTTTGAGTGCCATGTCGGGTCTAGTAGTCCTTCTGAATTTCTGCTTGACAGGAGGACATCCGGGCTTGAGTGGCAAGTGATGTTCAACGATGTTGGTATCCAACCCAGGCATATCTTGATAGGACCAGGCAAAGATATTGATATACCCTTTCAATAACTTGACCAACTCGGAGTGTACATGCTTAGCAAGGGTCGCGCCAACCTTGACTTCTCTCCTGACCTCATCAGTACCAAGATTGACAACTTCCACTGGCTCTTTGTGTGGCTGAATCTCTCTACGCTCGTACTCAAGGAGCCTTGCCAGTTCAGCCGGTAATTCACAATCTTCCTCACCATCTTCTTTGGCTTGGTTAATTGGAATTCCAGAATTACAATGGATGTTTTCCATGTTGTTATCAATGCTTTTATTATTTCTGCATGTTTATGAATATGTTCAGAATGAGCTATTTAAAAAAAAGAAAAGAAACTTTTGCCATTTGTTTTGTGAAAAAGTAAAATAAGGAAAGAAAATAGAGCATGATTTTGAATGCAAAAACTTTTATTTATGGATCACATAATATTGCAAAAGCGCGAGGCCCCTTTACAAGCTATCCACTCCTCTCGGGCGAGGACGAGGGAATGAGGAAGCAAAATGCATTACATGTTATATGGGAAAACCACATAAATCACGGTAGATGTCCAATTGTTGAGCTTGAAACCCGGCGAACATTTACGCACAAAGCTTGAAGCCTGATTACTGGGACCAGCATCGTCAGCAGCTGCCACGATGTCACCATGTTGGAAACCCGCGCTGTGGAACCTGATCAAATTGCACCGCTTCTGATCAGAGGAACCAGATTGACGACCAGGACGATATCCCAATCCAAAACGATTATGCTTCTCAACCACATCAATCACGTGCCCCCAGCCTCACAAAGCGCCTTTTTGGATAGTCTCCTTAGCACTCTTAGCAGACGCTAGAGTCGATTGTGGTGATCTACTTTGACTAGTTGAAGCGGAGCTTACATCTTCGAACTCGAGACAGTGCAACGGCACCTCAGCTATGCCTTCTTCGGTCTCGACATATCGAAAAGGCGATAACTCGCTTACAATCAAACCCTCTTCACCACAGACAATGACAAGCTGATCGTCAAACATGAACTTCAGCTTCTGATGCAAAGTCGAGGTAACTGCCCCTACCGCGTGTATCCACGGATGACCCAGTAGGCAACTGTACGCCGGGTTGATATCCATCACCTGGAAGGTAATGGTAAACAAATGCGGCCCAATATTGATGGGTAAGTTCACCTCTCTAATGACCTATCTTCGAGAACCATCAAAGGCTCTTACAACTAAGGCACTTGGTCTCATCTCATTTCCTTCCACCAGTAATTGACTTAATGTTCCCTTAGGCATCACATTGAGAGAAGAACCAGTATCCACTAGAACATGAGATAACAGGATGTCTGTGCGGGTTACAAATATGTGCAGCGCTTTGTTGTGGGCAGTTCCTTCATGAGGCAATTCTGATTCATTGAAACCCAAATACCGACTTGCAGTTATGTTGGCCACTACATCATCGAACTCGACGACGGATATATCTTGCATAACATGGGCACTATTCAACACTTTCAACAAAGCTGATCGGTGCGCAGGCGAACTCATGAGTAAGGACAAAATTGAGATCCTCGAGGGAGTTTGACCCAGTTGATCCACAATTTTAAAGTCACTTTTCTTGATCAACCTAAGGAACTCTTGATCATCAAGGGTCTCCTTGCTCTTTGAAACATCCTCAGACGGGATAGTCGGTACTGGAACTACGGTAGAAGATGCCCCTTGTTAAACAATAGGGGTTGCAGATGCAGGTGTTTCCTTGAGAGGGACAACAGTTGGAACTTGAACAGGCTTAGTAGTGACCTTCGGAGCAAATACTCATCCACTACGAGTCATACCTCCCCCGCCTGTAACATTCATGATCTCGAATTCGGCGAACCTTATCTCTTGACCTCCAAAAAACACAGTAGACCCATATTTCCATGGTACCTCTTTAGAATTATGATACGGAAACGGCTTCGGCGGACAAACAACGATGGGTTGCACCTTCTTTTGCTTAGGAGATTCCACAGGAACCTTCCTATAGATGATGGTGAACGGCTCGATAGTGGCAACTTCCTCAACAGGTTTAGATCTGGCAAATTGCACTTCGCCACGGTTCATCAAAATCTGAACACAACCCTTCAGCCTTCGACACTGGTTAGGATTATCGTCACAAATCTAACATTTACCATGCAACCATTTCAACAGCCCGTGTTCATTTAATCTCTTGAAAACCACAGCCATCGGAGACTTTACCTCATCGACATCCATAATCAATTCAGCCCTGGAATTATCCCAAATCATGTTAACTGCAGGTCCACCGTGATTCGGCAACGGAACATTCTGAATGTTAGGTCCTTCCTCAGCAAAAGTCAGAACCTTCTTATCAATGAGTTCCTGAACCTTGGTTGTGAAAATGAAATAGTCCTCTGTTGCATGTCCTATGTATCCAGCATGATAAGCACAAGACGCATTTGGGTTATGCTTCGGGCCAAATGGAGGAATCGCAGGTGCAATCTGTTTGGGGACAATTGCCCCTTGGTGAACCAAGTAAGGAAACAACTCGGTGTATGACACCGAAATTCTGTCAAAATTCGGACATTTATGGTTTCCTTGATTGTTGTTGTTCTGACGGTTTTGATTCTGCTGACTTTTGTTCTGTTGATTCTGTTGCTAATTCTGAGCATTCTGAGCCGGTTGTTATGGATGATACTGATATGGAGGTTATTGATACTGTGCAGCAGTAATGTACGGATACAGATAGTAGGGCATGGGAGCTTGATACTGAGGAGAAACTTGAGCTGTCACAGCGTTGGCCTCACCTTCCTTTTTCTTGGAATGACTGTTTTGAGACTTCCTAGTGGTCGGCTGCTGGGAAGCAGCTCCAGGAATCTTTCCAGTCTTTAAACCATTCTCAATCCTTTCACCAATCGTTACAACATCAGCAAAGTTCGATGAAGAACTACCCACCATTTTCTCATAGTAAGATCCTTGCAATGTACCCATAAAGATGTCACCAACTCATTGTCAGAGAGAGACGGTCGTACACGGGATGCCATCTCACGCCATCTTTGTGCATACTCCTTGAATGTTTCAGTTGAGCGCTGAGACTGATTCTGCAATTGCAATCTAGTTGGTGCCAGATCAAGGTTATATTTGTATTGTTTCACGAACGCTTCAGATAGATCCCTCCAAGTATGGATTTTACTGCGCTCCAAGCTCATGTACCAATCCAATGAAGCACCGGACAAACTATCTTGAAAACAATGAACAAGCAATTTGAAATTCTGGTACCAGATATGTGATGTTAAGTGCAATGTCACAACATAAATATCTGCTATATGAACAAGACACTAAAAGCCTGTGATGTTATGTGTGATGTTACAACATCATAGAATATCCTGCTGAGGAGACCAAACCCTAATGTCTTTCCAAGAGAATACCTTCCTAGAATCTCACCACCAGAGATACAAGAACCAACCAGGGTTACATCAGATACCATGCAGCGGAACTCACAACAACTCCTCAACAACCTTCAGGCACAACTCAATAATCCTCGCACACCAGCACCATAAACCAAGTGCCAACAAGTCAACCTCCCGCATAACTATACCATAGAATATCTGCTACTTCCAATCCTGAAAGATCTCATGCAAGCACCAATTGAACACAGGCTGATTTACCCTGCTACTGCACACACCTCTTGGATGCATTTTCCCTATAAAATTGTCCTCAAGGATCATCTCCTTCTCTTCTGCCATCAAGATTACTACCAGCACATCTGAGATGCTATGACATTATAAACATCATCTCAAACATTGTTCAACTTCACAGCTTCAGTGATCCTTCAAAACAGCTACAATCTAATAGAACTTTGACTCAGCATTTACCATAGACTGCTGATGTGTAGCGCGATAGTAAGCTCAGCTTCTTTCTTGATGAAACTTCCTCCTCATTAGGTCACCACAACTAGGCTCAAGAGATAACTTATTAAGATCTTCACTCTTGCATGAAAGATTTGACAGTGATACTCTTTTGCTTTGGCTCTACCCTCTTCTTTCACCATCAAGAAAAAGGAATCAATGTTCTGAACAGATTGGTCTTCAATGTCTGACTTGAAATATATTCTTCTTCTGATCCATCCATGTCAAACAGTCTTTAGAAGATTCATTCACCTTATGAACACTTCTCTCCCAAACAAGGATATGAGATAATCCTCAAGTAACTTTGGCATCTCTAACCAACCGGTTGAAGCTGTCTATAACATCATTGAATATCCCACTGAGGAGACCAAACCCTAATGTCTTTCCAAGAGAATACCTTCCTAGAATCTCACCACCAGAGATACAAGAACCAACCAGGGTTACATCAGATACCATGCAGCGGAACTCACAACAACTCCTCAACAACCTTCAGGCACAACTTAATAATCCTCGCACACCAGCACCATAAACTAAGTGCCAACAAGTCAAACTCACAACAGCAGTTCTCTATCATGAATCGTCCATCCTTCACTTCAAGGGATCATACAAACAACTATACGAACTGACCAAGTCCATAACTTAGCAAAACTATCTTCCTTGCTCATGAACCAGAAAGTATCTTCCCTAGATCTCATCCAGAAACAGACAGGATGCCTGCTCTGATACCAATTGAAATTCTGGTACCAGATATGTGATGTTAAGTGCGATGTCACAACATCAATATCTGCTATATGAACAAGACACTAAAAGCCTGTGATGTTATGTGTGATGTTACAACAACACACTCTGCAATGTAAAAACAACATAAATGCACACAAGGATTGTTCACCCAGTTCGGTCTTAACTACCTACATCTGGGGGCATACCAAGCCAGGAAGGAAGTCCACTATTAGTATTATCAAATTACAGACTCAACAGACCAGTTGACAATCTACCTAATTTCATCACTACCCAATGACCCTTCTACCTAAGTCCTCCCTATGTAAGAGACTCCATCTCACTTCCAATCATCGCAATGATGTCTAGCAGTCAACATCTCCGCCACTGCATCAACAGCTTGATTTCAAACAACTTTACAAACACATAAACATAGAAGATACACTTCCATGACACACCTTGGAGTTGCTTCAAAGCTTCCTCCAAGAACAATACAATACTCATTACCTACAGATTTCTGAGTAAGGACACAATGACCATCTCACAACCCGAGTGGTTCACTTAGACTAAGCCCTAATGATCTACATCTTGGACCCGTACCTATTCTAGATTACAAGCATTCTATTTATAACTTTTTCCCAACTGGATTTGGGCCTTCAAATCACAACAAATCTTCTGTACCAAATCTGTAAAAGATTCTGCTACTAAATAGGTCTTCAATCAAATCTTCAATTAAATCTTCATATTTTAAATACTCAATCTTTACTAGATTTTATCTTTAATCTTCCACAACTTTAAATCAGCTCCACATAATGTTTCCAGGATATTATGTATCTTTTAAATCTTCACTTTTTAATTGAGCTGCAAGATCTTCTCCACACAAATAGGACCAATTCTCCATGTCTATTTGCACAAAAATAGTAACAAACTATTCTCCACAAGATATGCAGAATTAATTGTATCAGAATAAATCTTCTCCAATAAATTCGCCTGGAATCTCTCTATCTCTCAGCAGAAAATCTCACTACCAACAAAACATCCTAACACGCGCATCTCTAAAATATCACAAACTGATGTTCTGATGTTCTGGTATAGTGATGTCAAGACATCACTTATAACATCAGCATACAAAACTTCCAACCCTGCAACAGCTAATGATAAGAACCAATGTTATGACATCAGACATATGACATCAACATTGTTAAACTTTGTTTTACCAAAATTCCAGCCAACACAAGAACTAACAATCTCCCCCTTTGGCTAATTTTGGTTAAAACAAACTCTGCCATCATCAAAACACCTAGCAGCACCTCTTCAACAAGCTGCACAAACTCACTAACCAGCAGCAACAAAAACCAACAAGCTGCATAAACTCACTTTCACATCAGCATAGGGCAAACTCCCCCTCAAACCAAGAACCAGCTCACAGCTGTTCATACACTCTCCCCCTCAACTGCTGCACCATATCAGAAAAGGCTTCGCAACCACACCTTGGTTACTCTCTCCCCCTTTTTAGCCACAATTGGACAAACTCTGAACATCGCAGCAAGCACAAAAAAATCCAAAATCAAACTCTGAATCATCTAACAAATATACTCAGAACAAAATCCAGACTCAGCTACTACTGTACATTCTCTCCCTCTTTTTGGCCAAAAATTGACAAACATTGGTGTAAATGTATACTTCTGATTCAATCCATTGACACACAAATCTATAGAACCAGGTCTAAACTGTCAAGTACACCATGAACTTCACCAGTAACACAATGTCACGACATCTTGTCTGACATTACAATCTGGATAAACAACTTCTTCACCAAAAGATCAATTCTCCCTATCTAAGATGACAAGTGCTCCTTTGCAAGAAGAACACCTTAAATGAATGGAAAACATAAGACTCATCTTCATGTCTTCAAGAGCGCACCCTTTGTTCAACACACCTGCTGAACGCATTCACTTAATGCTTAATCCTCAAACAATCCAAATACCAAAACTCACATGATACCCTCTTGGTTTGTTATCTTCTCATGCTCCAAAACTCACATCTTGCCAGGATGATCAACCTCTCTCTGTAATATCCACAGGAATGATCACAATGAACTCCTTGATCAAAACATTTGGAAACTCCAGACACAGTCTTCATCCATCCAGTCATGGTTAACTAATGCTCTAGATGAAGACGAACATTTGAGCACACTTGCTGAGCACATGCATTTTGGTACCATTGTCCCTTTCTCCAAAGGCAATCATTCCCTATCATACTCTTCATCTTCAGACTTCCTGATCTACTTTAGTCTTCTCCACATTCTCCATCCAAGGCAGACCTTCTACTTCATCATTCTCCCGTATGACTATGTAGACGCTCCTTAGGCATAATGTAGGCATTACGCTTCTGAACCATAGCAGAATCACCCTTCACCAAGGATCTCCAACCAGATAATGTCCCAACACAAGTTAGAACATTTGCCACACACCAAGAAATCATCACTATGATTCTGGATATGCTCCACCAACTGGACTTACTATTGCATAGTAATCCAAAGAACTAGAGAATTAACTTCTCATCCACCTTCAAGAAGAATAATCTCCTTGAGTCTTCAACTCATCACCCTTCTGCCCAAGAGTAACTTGTTCCAAGACAATCCTCAATAATAACCAGCTACCACACTCTGATTATCTTGATTCTTCGAATCCACTTCTGAGATCAACCAAATGCCACAGTTTGTTCACCTCATTCATGAATCCTCACGTTGTCAGAACTCTCACAGAGATACCTTGATCCACCAAGGAAACTTGATCTTCAAGTTACATGATCCACTTTCTTAAAAGCAAACACACTTAGACTCCCTAAGCCATGGTCATGTAACATCTTCTCCTTCCTGAAGCTCCCACAAACTTCCATGAGAATGATCTTTTTGAAGCATCATATTGTTCATTCCTGTAGATCACCCTATCATTAGCTGATGTGCCACATCACCAGCTGAGACTCCTGATGTTAAGCTAGATGTCAGAACATTATGACATCCAACTGTTAAATTCAGCTCTTCCTTCTGCCACTCAAAAGAACCTCCTCCCTTTGCAGAAACAGATTTCCATGCTCTCATAGACTTGATTCAATAATCAAGTTTGAGTAGACAACCTCCATCTTGCTCAGAAAATCCAAAGACTTCAAACCTACCACATCTGAATCTTCGAAAAATAAGTAGTTCAAGACTACCCCATAGCTATACCAAAGAATGCCACTTCCCTTAGTAGAGCCGTCAGTAGAAAGCCAGAGATAACATCCACAAATCCTCGACTTTCACACAACAAAACCCATGCTCCTAAGCACTTATATCTGAAATAAACTGATCCAACCATCAAGACTATGATGTCTTCATAGTCTTCCATCTCCATAATTCAGGTCGTTACACACCAACACGCGACAAAGAGAAATATACAGCCACATAGAGAAAAGTAAATTCTCAACACTTCTGCAGTCCTGCACTTTTACTTCAGACATATACATAGTCTCCCGTCAATGTATATTATCATTAGTTGAATGCATAACATCTTAGATAACCGTTCAGCTCCCGTCAGAGTATTCACTATCGGTTAGATGCACAACCTTATCAAAAGCAGACAAATACTTAACTACTGTCAAGCTATTTATCATATGTGATAAGGTAACCTTCTCACACAAGGTACGACATTTGATCTGGTCTGACATTCTTTTCCTGGACACTTGAGGCACTAGCTGATCCCTCTTTTGTTAATCCACACCACTGATCACTTCAGATTAGGTAAGTGGCTTGACTTGATACTTCACCATGAGCACAACTAACTTTCTTTGGTTGAGAAAGCAAAGAACTGAAATGATGTTTCAACATCAGTTCCGACATCAGTCTGTATCACATTAACCAACTGCTATGTGTTAGTTCTAGGATTGGCTGGAATTTTGGTAAAACAAAGAATGTTCAATGTTGATGTCAAGGTGCTGATGTTGCAACATTGAGTCTTAACACCGGGCTGTGTTAAGTATTTAAATTGCTGAAGTTGGATGTGTGATGTCACATAGGCGATGTTGTGACATTAGATCTACAGAATTAATAACATCAGGTTGTGATGTTGTTAGGGTTTGCGTGTTAGCTGGAATTGTGGAGAGCAAGCTGTCTCATTGGATGCGAATATCTTGGGATAGATATTTTCTGCTGCATAGGAGATCTGGTGCAGATTTGTAGGAGATTTAAAAGGTTGAAGATTTAAAAAGATTTTAGGAGAAAATCTATTTTAAATATTCAGTTTTAAATAACAAATCAGGTCAGATATTGTAGCAGGTCCAAGACCAATTCAAGGAGCTATATAAAGCGCACAAGACCAAAGGAAAAAGGGAGAGAGATACAGAGAAAGAATCAAGAGCATAGGCTGAGTGTCTTGAGTATTTTGTACGAGTCTTGTATCCAGAATTCTAGGGTGAATTGGTGAGTCATAGTCTGTCCTCTCTTAGAAGCTGTGAAGCAATAGAGAGTTGTTACTTGATCAAAGCTGTGAAGTAAGATCAAGTTCGCTCAAAGAGGTTGTTCCTTGAGTATTGTTTTGGGGATTGAGTAGTGTTCTCATATCTAAGTGGTTTCTTAGGTAGAAAGTCACTAGTAGGAATTAAGTTTAGGAGATTGTCAACTGGGTTGTTGAGTCTGTAAATTAATTCTACAAGTAGTGAATTTCATCCCTGGCTTGGTATCCCCCAGACGTAGGTAGTTAGGCCGAACTGGGTGAACAATTTGGTGTGTTATTTGTTACTGTTATTGCTGTCCATTTGCAGAGTGTGTTGTTGTGACATCGCACCTTAACATCACACATCTGAGCAGGCATCCTGTCTGTCTCTAGGTGAGATCTAGGGAAGTTACTTTCTGGTGTAAAGATGGACAAAGAAGTTGGAGGATTCGTCAACAGACCCCCTATTTTGGATGGATCCAATTATGACTATTGGAAGCCAAGGATGACTACTTTCTTAAAATCCTTGGACAGCAGGGCATGGAAGGCCATTATTAAAGAGTGGAAAGCACCTGTTGTGTGTGAGAAAGATGATACTGGTAAAGATAAAGAAGGCACCTCAAAGCCAAAGCCTGAAGAAGAATGGACCAAGGAAGAAGATGAGCTTGCCCTTGGAAATTCCAAAGCTCTAAATGCAATCTTCAATGGAGTGGATAAGAATATTTTCAGGTTAATCAATACCTGTGAGGTTGCTAAGGAAGCGTGGGATATTTTGAAGGCCACTCATGAAGGTACATCTAGAGTTAAAATGTCAAGACTTCAGATTTTAACATCAAAATTTGAAAGCCTGAAGATGAAGGAAGATGAGACTATTCATGACTTCCACATGAATGTTCTGGAGCTGGCTAATGCATCCAGTGCTCTTGGTGAGAAAATGTCAGATGAAAAGCTTGTAAGGAAGATCCTTAGGTCCCTTCCTAAGAAGTATAAGATGAAGGTAACTGCCATTGAAAAATCACAAGACATCAGCAAGATGAGAGTTGATGAGCTCATTGGATCTCTTTAAACTTTTGAGCTTGGGTTGAATGAGGGAGAACCAGAAAAGAAGCCAAAGAGTATAGCCGTGGTGTCAAATGATCAAGAAGAAAAAGGAAAGATTTCTGAATCCCGGGAGGATCTATCTCAGGCCATAGTTATGTTGGGAAGACAGTTCAACAAAGTGTTCAAGAGAATGAATAATAACTCCAGGCCTAATGTCAAGAACATATCTTCTGACACCAGCAAGTCAAAAGAGAAGGATGAAGAGAAAACTGCCCAAGATAAAGGAGTTCAGTGCTTTGAGTGTGAAGGGTATGGTCATGTCAAGAAAGAGTGTCCCACCTTCTTGAAAAACCAGAAGAAGGGCATGACAGTTTCCTGGTCTGACTCTGAAAGTGAAAGTGAAGGTGAGTCAACAAAGTATGTTAGAGCTTTAACAGGAACTGTTGTTTCTGATGATGATTCTAGTGATGGAGAAATAACGTATGAGGAGTTAGAATCTACTTATCAAGAGCTGTGTTTAAAAAGTGCTGAGATTTGTCAAGAAAACAAGTGCCACAAGCAACAAATTGCTCAGCTTGAGAATGAAAAAGCTGATCTGGAAAATGAAGTTGTACTAGTTAAAGCTCACCTTGATCAGATGACCAAGTCTGTTAGGATGCCGAGCTGTGGGACAGACACACTTGATAAGATCCTTCAGACAGAAAAGGTTGCTGGTGATAAGTCTGGTATAGGATATGTGGCAAGCACTTCAGGAGCAAAGGAGGAGGTGTCCCAACCAATGTCTCAAACAAAGAGACAGGATTCTACCCCTAAGAAGGTTGTTCAGCCTCAGAATGTTGAGAAAACAGAGGGTCCCCATCAGAGGAAGATGCAGCCTCAAGGAGCTAGTCAGTATATGCCTCCCCAATATCACAAGAGCATGCAAGCTGCAAGGTTGAAACAGAACATGTCTCATCAGATGTCTCAACATCAGGGAGACTGGTATGGATATGAATACAACAAGGCGGCGCCTCATTACTATGGAAGAAGGAAGCCTCATCACCATAGGAGACAGCATCCTCAGTTCAGGAGACAGTCTACCTATGGTAAAAGACATCAGCACCATAGAAGATAGACCAACTCTGGAAGGAGGAGACAACATTATGGGTGGAAGCCACAGCAATATCAGCATAATGGTAGAAGATATAACCAATTCAGAGATGACAGGGTTAGATGCTTTTATTGTGGAAGGTTTGGACATATGTAGTACTCTTGTTTTAAATTGCATGGTTATCCACATTCTGCTCCTCAAGGCAAACCAAAGGAGGTCAGACCTAAAGTTGCTAAACAATGGGTTCCTAAGGAGAAGGTGAAATGTCTTTTAGCCCACACCTCAGATGGACATGTTGCCATAGATGCATGGTACTTTGACAGTGGATGTTCTATGCACATGACTGGATCAAAGGAGCAGTTGGTGGAGTTCAATCCTTGCCATGCAAATAAGGTCGTGTTTGGCAATGGAGAAAAAGGAGTAGTAGAAGGAAGTGGAAGAGTGAAGAATCCTGATGGTCTTACCCTTGATAGTGTGATCCTTGTCCAAGGTTTGAAGGCTAATCTGATTAGCATAAGTCAGTTATGTGATGAAGGTTACAAAGTCAGCTATTCCAAGGATGAGTGTCTGGTGACAAACAAAAAGGATGAAGTGATCATGAAAGGAGTCAGGTCCAGAGATAATTGTTATCTGTGGATACCTATAGAAGTCAGCCCATCTATCAATGTTAAGACTGATGTTTTAGCATTAGATTGTGACATCAGGTGTGAAAGGCTGTTAGAGTTAAGTACTCTTAAGTTGAATCCCTTCAAAATTGTAAAAGGAAAGCTTATTTGGGGGGAGAAACTCATTGATTGGTCTTTAAAATTACACAAAATCTGGCGCCTTACCTCAGACCCTCATTTCCTATTATAGCAAAATCACAGTTCATCAAAACTCGTATCTCCCGTCTGTTCGTCTCCTTCTACAAGAAGAATCATCTCAATCTATATTGCCTCAAAGGAACCATGTCAAAGCAGACATCTTCTCCCTCAAAAAGTTCATCGCGGAATAACGCTAGGGTTTCTACAGATGAGTACTCTGAAGACGAAGCTCTGAATATATAACCCATCTCCGTAATGCTCCCAGAGTCAGGTAAACCTAGACCGTCTAAACTTGCTTCTAAAAGGGCTGCAACTACCTTTAAAAACACTGAAACAAAGAAGCTGGTTACCAGTATCCTATTTAGTGATAAATCAACACCTAGGTCATCCACGTCTCAAACTGTGGTAGAAAAGTTTGATGTTGACAAGAGTATGGGTAATCTGGAAACCAAAATACTGGACAAAGGAATACCTGTGAAAGGAATTTCTATACCATTGAATCAGACGCCGGCAAAAAAGGTAGACATGCAAGGAGATGAGTCTGATCTTCATAGACTTGCTATGTCTGTCATTGAAGATTCTGAAATAGGAGGGGAAGAAGAGGATGTGCATGAGGAAATGAATGATAGATCTACTCCTGAAGAAGAAAAGAATAAGGACGTGATCAATGTGGTTGATTTATCTGATAATGAAGTCATTGGAAATGTTGTTCCAAGTATTGCCAAGAGACTAAAGACAAGGAAAGGAAAGACTGATGAATCCTCTCCAAAGAAGTCTACTGAAGGAAAGAAGAAACCTGCTGTTGGTCCCACAAAACCTTGGAGCAAGGTTGTTACATCCTCCAAAAAGAGAAAGATTAGAGAAGAATCTAAGTCTGAGGATGAAGTTGAGGAAGATGTCCATGACATCACACCAGTCAGAAAGACCATTTTAAAGAGAATCTCTGATAAGGTCCCTGAAGTGCCTGTGGACAACATATCCTTTCATTATGCTAGCAGTGCTCCCTTGTGGAAATTTGTATGCCAAAGGAGATTAGCTCTGGAAAGGGAGCTTGGAAAGGATGTCTTGGAGATGAAAGAAATTATGGACCTCATTCATGTTGCTGGACTGCTGAAAACTGTGACCAGATTCTCTAAGTGCTATAGTGGTCTTGTTAAGGAATTTGTTGTCAACATCCCCATAGACATTTCTGACAATAGAAGTGTGAACTACATGAAGGTGTTTATGAGGGGACAGTGTATTGACTTCTCTCCTAGTACTATCAATAAATATCTGGGAAGAGATGAGCAAGAGGAGTGTGAGCTGGAGGTGACTGATAATGAAGTGTGTAGAGAAATCACTGCCACTCAAGTTAAGGTGTGCCACTGAAAAATAAATTGACAGCTAGCAAACTCAGTATCAAGTATGCTATTTTGCACAGAATTGGTGCTGCTAACTGGGTACCTACTAATCACAAAACCACCATAACTGTGGGATTAGGAAGGTTCATCTATGCTGTGGGGAAAAAGGTCAAGTTCAACTATGGAAGCTATATATTTGATCAAGTAGTGAAGCATGGTGCCACCAATGCTATCAAAATTCCTATATCTTTCCCTTCCCTTATCTATGGAATGATCTTTGATCAACATCCTGGAATCTTAACCAGTACAGAGGTAGCATGTAAGAGGGAGTCAGCTTTATCTTTGCATCCCAAACTATTTGTTGGGAGTCATGTTCCAGACATTGTTACAACATCAAGTTCTGGGGTTAAGAAGGTCAGTACAAAATCTGAGCTGATTGAAGAATTAAAGGCAACCTGCAAGGATCTTGATATGGTTATCAGTACCAACACTGTCAGGAAAATGAAGATTGAGCAAATGATCAAAGACTTGCAACAGGGGGAAGATAATGGGAATGGCGATACTGTGGATTCCGGGTCAGATGAAGGTGATGAAGATGCTGATGGAACCAGCTCGGATGAGGACTAACTTCCATCTGCTGTTAGATAATAGTTTAGTTTTTTTTTTTTTTTTTTGCACTTGCTATGCCGGTTATGTAATTTGAATATTGTGCTGAATATGCACCTGTTTATGTTTTTCTTTCTATGATTTGTTTTGCCTGGTTGCTAACTGTGAGGCTAACAATGAGAGCTAGGGTGTACTAACTGTAGTTAATAGGGCTTCTAATTGAAGCTTGTCTAATTGTGGCTAAAAAGGGGGAGAAGTAGCCAAAGAAAGAAAGAAAGCCAAAAGTTTCAAATGCTGCCAAAAAGAGTTGTTGTGCTGTCAAAGGAATATGCAGAAATTAAGGGGGAGTAATGAGTAATTACTGAATCACTGAACTGTATGATCAGCTGGCTTTTGTTGGTTCATGATTGAGGGGGAGCAACATTGTTGCTGTTCGGATGGTGCTGCAGTGAAGCAAAGTCCATTGTGAAGTTTTTGTGATGCTAATGTTGAAATGTGTGCAGCAGAGTTTTGTGAAGTGAATTAAAGTTGCTGCTAATGTTGAAATGTGTGCAGCAGAGTTTTGTGAAGTAAATTGAAGTTGCTGCTAATGTTGAATTATGTCAGCTGGTTGAAGATGCTGCTGCTTGGAGTTTTTAAATCATTGATTGAAGTTTTTCCGCTGCTAAAAGTCTCTGAAGGTTCAGAGTGTAGAGATTGTTTTAGCCAAAATTAACCAAAGGGGGAGATTGTTAGTTCTTGGATTGGCTAGAATTTTGGTAAAACAAAGAATGTTCAATGTTGATGTCAAGGTGCTGATGTTGCAACATTGAGTCTTAACACTGGGCTATGTTAAGTATTTAAATTGCTGATGTAGGATGTCTGATGTCACATAGGCGATGTTGTGACATTAGATCTGCAGAATTTATAACATCAGGTTGTGATGTTGTTAGGGTTTGCGTGTTAGCTGGAATTGTGTAGAGCAAGCTGTCTCATTGGATGCAAATATCTTAGGATAGATATTTTCTGCTGCATAGGAGATCTGGTGCAGATTTGTAGGAGATTTAAAAGGTTGAAGATTTAAAAAGATTTTAGGAGAAAATCTGTTTTAAATATTCAGTTTTAAATAATAAATCAGGTCAGATATTGTAGCAGGTCCAAGACCAATTCAAGGAGCTATATAAAGCGCACAAGACCAAAGGAAAAAGGGAGAGAGATACAGAGAAAGAATCAAGAGCATAGGCTGAGTGTCTTGAGTATTTTGTACGAGTCTTGTATCCAGAATTCTAGGGTGAATTGCTGAGTCGTAGTCTATCCTCTCTTAGAAGCTGTGAAGCAATAGAGAGTTGTTACTTGATCAAAGCTGTGAAGTAAGATCAAGGTCGCTCAAAGAGGTTGTTCCTTGAGTATTGTTTTGGGGATTGAGTAGTATTCTCATATCTAAGTGGTTTCTTAGGTTGAAAGTCACTAGTAGGAATTAAGTTTAGGAGATTGTCAACTGGGTTGTTGAGTCTGTAAATTAATTCTACAAGTAGTGAATTTCATCCCTGGCTTGGTAGCCCCCAGACGTAGGTAGTTAGGCCGAACTGGGTGAACAATTTGGTGTGTTATTTGTTACTGTTATTGCTGTCCATTTGCAGAGTGTGTTGTTGTGACATTGCACCTTAACATCACACGTCTGATACCAGAATTTCACTATGGCTCTGGAGACAACACCCATATTAATCCACACAAATCTCTTGTAGGGAACACACGAGACCATATCACCATCTGATCAACTTCCAAGATCAGACCAACAACCCTGCAGTAACTTGCATAACACACTCTTCCAGAAGCTTAACTGAAGAGTGATAACTGCCATCCTTCTGTATAACTATACCATAGAATATCTGCTACTTCCAATCCTGAAAGATCTCATGCAAGCACCAATTGACCACTGGCTGATTTACCCTGCTACTGCACACACCTCTTGGATGCATTTTCCCTATAAAATTGTCCTCAAGGATCATCTCCTTCTCTTCTGCCATCAAGATTACTACCAGCACATCTGAGATGCTATGACATTATAAACATCATCTCAAACATTGTTCAACTTCACAGCTTCAGTGATCCTTCAAAACAGCTACAATCTAATAGAACTTTGACTCAGCATTTACCATAGACTGCTGATGTGTAGCGCGATAGTAAGCTCAGCTTCTTTCTTGATGAAACTTCCTCCTCATTAGGTCACCACAACTAGGCTCAAGAGATAACTTATCAAGATCTTCACTCCCGCATGAAAGATTTGACAGTGATACTCTTTTGCTTTGGCTCTACCCTCTTCTTTCACCATCAAGAAAAAGGAATCACTGTTCTGAACAGATAGGTCTTTAATGTCTGACTTGAAATATATTCTTCTTCTGATCCATCCATGTTAAACAGTCTTTAGAAGATTCATTCACCTTATGAACACTTCTCTCCCAAACAAGGATATGAGATAATCCTCAAGTAACTTTGGCATCTCTAACCAACCGGTTGAAGCTGTCTACAACATCATAGAATATCCTGCTGAGGAGACCAAACCCTAATGTCTTTCCAAGAGAATACCTTCCTAGAATCTCACCACCAGAGATACAAGAACCAACCAGGGTTACATCAGATACCATGCAGCGGAACTCACATCAACTCCTCAACAACCTTCAGGCACAACTCAATAATCCTCGCACACCAGCACCATAAACTAAGTGCCAACAAGTCAAACTCACAATAGCAGTTCTCTATCATGAATCGTCCATCCTTCACTTCAAGGGATCATACAAACAACTATACGAACTGACCAAGTCCATAACTTAGCAAAACTATCTTCCTTGCTCATGAACCAGAAAGTATCTTCCCTAGATCTCATCCAGAAACAGACAGGATGCCTGCTCTGATACCAATTGAAATTCTGGTACCAGATATGTGATGTTAAGTGCAATGTCACAACATCAATATCTGCTATATGAACAAGACACTAAAAGCCTGTGATGTTATGTGTGATGTTACAACAACACACTCTGCAATGTAAAAACAACAGAAATGCACACAAGGATTGTTCACCCAGTTCGGTCTTAACTACCTACATCTGGGGGCATACCAAGCCAGGAAGGAAGTCCACTATTAGTAGTATCAAATTACAGACTCAACAGACCAGTTGACAATCTACCTAATTTCATCACTACCCAATGACCCTTCTACCTAAGTCCTCCCTAGGTAAGAGACTCCATCTCACTTCCAATCATCGCAATGATGTCTAGCAGTCAACATCTCCGCCACTGCATCAACAGCTTGATTTCCAACAACTTTACAAACACATAAACATAGAAGACACACTTCCATGACACACCTTGGAGTTGCTTCAAAAATTCCTCCAAGAACAATACAATACTCATTACCTACAGGTTTCTGAGTAAGGACACAGTGACCATCTCACAACCCGGGTGGTTCACTTAGACTAAGCCCTAATGATCTACATCTTGGACCCGTACCTATTATAGATTACAAGCGTTCTATTTATAACTTTTTCCCAACTGGATTTGGGCCTTCAAATCACAACAAATCTTCTGTACCAAATCTGCAAAAGATTCTGCTACTAAATAGATCTTCAATCAAATCTTCAATTAAATCTTCATATTTTAAATACTCAATCTTTACTAGATTTTATCTTTAATCTTCCACAACTTTAAATCAGCTCCACATAATGTTTCCAGGATATTATGTATCTTTTAAATATTCACTTTTTAATTCAGCTGCAAGATCTTCTCCACACAAATAGGACCAATTCTCCATGTCTATTTTCACAAAAATAGTAACAAACTATTCTCCACAAGATATACAGAATTAATTGTATCAGAATAAATCTTCTCCAATAAATTCGCCTGCAATCTCTCTATCTCTCAGCAGAAAATCTCACTACCAACAAAACATCCTAACACGCGCATCTCTAAAACATCACAAACTGATGTTCTGATGTTCTGGTATAGTGATGTCAAGACATCACTTATAACATCAGCATACAAAACTTCCAACCCAGCAACAACTAATGATAAGAACCAATGTTATGACATCAGACATATGACATCAACATTGTTAAACTTTGTTTTACCAAAATTCCAACCTACACAAGAACTAACACGATTTATCATTATCAATATGGGATGCCATCTTCCTGTAGTACATAGTGATGTGACTACGTGGGCAGCTTAAACCTTTATACTTTGGCAAATCAGGTATTTTGAATTTCTGCGGCAACACAACATTTGGAACCAAACACAAGTCTTTGGCTTCCATGCCAAAAGTAGAGAACCCTTATATAGCTCTGATGCGGTCTTCCAATAACTTGTAGTCGACAGATCTATTCTGATTAGTGGACCTGGCAAGAATCTGAGGATTTGGCAGCTGAGAAGCGGCAGGAGCATTCACTTACGGAGTAGAAAACTGAGAAGGATAAAATAAACCTGGATTAACCATCGGACCAACATTTTGACCCATCGGAACACCATACAGATAATTCGGAGGAGGTACCCCAGCAGCTGAGGAAGATGCCCCATGATGAACATTCGGAACAGCAGTTTGAGCAACTTGAGACGAAACCGGAACATGAATAAGAGGTCCTCTATACACATGCTCTTCTTCATCAGGGGTTTCAGTGTCAACCAATCCGGCGGTTTGATGAGTTTGAGCCTGAAGATTCTCAGGATCATCATTCACCAACGGAGGCGGGATTGGAGTAGGCATAACCCATGGATATGCGGCAGCATTCCCATTAGGCATGGGTGCAACAAAAGGCTGATATGGCATGAAGGTACTACCATTATTTGCGATCTGAGGAGTGTAATTCGGAGGCATGCCCCAAGGGAAACCAACGGGCACCTGGTTCAAACCGGGTTGAACAGCAGGCTGATTCACAGGCTCAACTGGTACTTCAACTCTAGCAGGAGAAGGAACGACAACAGCAGGAGTGGTCGTAACAACAGGAGGAACAGTCATAGGAGTGAAACCAGTTGCATCAGTAGGGGTTGCAACAACAGTGGCAGCAGCAGCATCTCTCTGAGCACGAAGGAGTTCCATAATGACATCCATGTTTGTCTGGAACTGATCCATCCGACCTTGAAATTAGGCCAGAGTTTCCTTATAAGCAGCGTTCTCAGCTTCAAAGTCAGCCATGATTCTGGATTTTCTTGAGCGAGTGAAATACCGATGTCGAGTCGTCGTCTTGCTACAAGGAAGGCGGACAAGGATGAGCAACGGTGTTGGATGAAGGGACGTGCATATGTGTGCAAATGAATGTATGATATGCATGCAAAAATAAAGTTTTAAATTCCAGGAATTCTTAAACTTATCTTTGTTGACAATAATGATAAAGCATACAAGTAAAGGCATAAAAGATAGAGTGAGCCAGAATCTTCATTCATTCATTCAATAAAGGAAAGAAGCAATAAGTCGAATACAAGTCGAATATCTCCCTTTTGGGCTACAACAAAATCCGTACGAATCCTATCAAATACCACCCTACACACAGACAAGAAATGGAAAACAGCCCAAGGAAGCTGGTGGGTAATGCATCAGCATATGCATTCATCAACAACTCAGGTAGATCCTCCAATGCATGCTCAGCAAATCTGGCTAGACGGCCGTGCCTCTCACTCCAGTACTTCGCATCCTTCATGAGGTTACGCAGTAACGAATAATTAGGTCCCTGAAGCATGTCCTGAAGAAAGGTATCTTTCTGATCCAGGAGGTTCTGTAGATGACTGCTCTGATGCTCCCAATGAGTGCTCTCTGTGTTGAGCTGGCTAATCTTCTCTTTACTCTTATGCGCTTGATCTTGCAGCTTCTAAATTTCACCGAAGACTTTGTCTAGATGGATTTGACATTGAGAAAAGTCCTTTGCTAACTGATTAGCACGGTCTTGCTCACTTTGCCACTTTGCCTTGAACTCGGATAACTTCCCTCGAAGCTCTTCAAGTTGCTTGTTGTAACTCAGCTCCTCTTTGTAGGCTTGATAATGAGCATCGGCGAGTTGTCTCTTCTTTGAAGCAAGTCCCTCATAGGTGCTCTTCAAAGCATCACCCACCTTCCTACGCTTGTTTTGTTCAACCTCCACCTCCTTGAGCATGCGCTCGCGCTTCTGATGGAGCTTAATCTGTAGGCTATCCATCTCGAAAGTGACTTTGTCAAGTTTGAGACGAAGATCAGAATTCTCCTTCTTCAACTTTTCAACAATTAGCTTGAGTTGATCGACCTCAGACGGAGGAACAATGGCAAGTTCAGGAGGCTTGGCATACATGGAAGGGTCAGGAGAGAATGGCAACAAGATCTCTTTGACGCGCTCTTTGACCCAAAGTGTGTAAACTTCCTTGGCTACGCAATTCTTCTTACCCAAATCGGCTCTACCTTCAAGATGAATTTGAGTCCAAGCGGCACTAAACCTCTTCAGCAAACCCATGTCATCAACCCCTTCATGAAAGATGAACTCCTCCACTACCTCAGGATCAGGCTTGGCAACTATAGGGTATCCTAACTGTCGGAAGGCCATTCTCGGATTGTAGTTAATTCCACCCTTTGTACCCAAGAGAGGCACATTGGAGAATTTCCCACAATGAAGAATGATAGGAATGTCGTCGAAGACTCGAGAATACCAAGAAATGTCATCAACAGTAAAAGACATGATTCGTTGAGACCACTTGAGATTACCCTTATTCTCAACAAAGGGACCCTTATGTGAAAGGTGAGACATGAACCATCGGTACAGCAAAGGAGCACAACAGACAATGGTTCCTTTCTTCTTTTCATTCCTCGAATGAATAGAATGGTAGGTATCAGTAAGAAGTGTTAGAATAGGATTCTTGGACAAGAAGATACTGATGGCAGCCTGATATACTAAATCCTCCATGTTCGGAAACAAGACAATCCTATATATCAGCAAAGCAAGAACGGCATTGAAAGTCTTCCAGTTTCCATCCTTAGCAAAAGAAGTGGCCTTGTCAACCAAGAACTTTGAAGCAAAACCTCGAATACCTTTCCCTTTGGTCTTGAGATTATCCTCCACATCTTTTTTACTAATGCAAAGCGCCTCAGCAATAAGATGAAACTTCGGGCAACCACTAGTGTAGACATAAGGAACCTGCTTCTTGATCTCAACCCCCAGAATATAAGCATACTCCTCAAGTGTAGGTGCTAGCTGATAATCCTGAAATGTGAAGCACCTATATGGCGGGTCATAGAACTGAACCAGAGTATGAATAGCAGTGATGTTGACTTCAGTGTTGAGGATGGTCAACGGATTACCATAAGTACCTATGAAAAGCCCTCTGTGATCTCCAACCAACAAAGATGCAAAACCTCTCAAAACACCCAGCTTAGGCTCCACAAACTTGTAACTGACGATGCCACGACAACCAGTACTCATCTCTATGATAATGTCAACAAAAGATAAGCCTTCGAATACCTGGAAATGCACATGCAAAAACTAATTTACATGATGAAATGACATGAAACACAACAACAAGAAGCCAACACTGTCCGAATAATCAAGTCTGAACAATCCGGATATCCGCATATAATTCTGTGTCAGTGCAACATAATCTGATGTGTCGGTGAAGAATCTGATGTGTGTGAGAACAAGGGTATGAAGTGGCTTGTTTTCCTGCAAAAACCCATCCCCCTCACAGGTGTGATCTAGACACAACAAGGTGGTCCCTAGAAAGGTCGCCCAAACCATAGGATTCAGGATGGAAATCCCCCGCCGTAGTGAATTCTCACAGGACAGAAGTATTCTCAAACAAATCACGATCTGGGATGTGAGTCTCGTGATATCCTAACACGCAAAACGCAGGCCTCACGACTATCCACGTTCTAGCCTATGTGTATACTAGGCCCGGTGTTAGGACCTTTCTCTCCACTAATATCTACCCATCCCAACAACAGCAGACAATAGCAGATATCCAGAATATGCAGCATATGAATATTCAAAGCAGTAAAGAAATGCGATAAATAAACATAAAGCTAAAGCATAAAAATAAAGCTAGTAAAGCACGAAAGATAACCACCCAAACAAACAAGAAAAAGCAAACAAAACTAGGTGAGACCCCTCAAGGGATGGACCAGCAAGAGGTCAATCAGTCCCCAGCAGAGTCGCCAGCTGAAGATGGCTGGTTTACATCTTGAGTGAATCGCACACTCAGAGATAACAACAGAGTCGCCACCGAACTTTATTTAGTCCTAAAGGACAGGGAAAATATCGATAAAACCCAAGGGGAAGAGAAACGGGAACGGGGGGTCGGTTATGCGAAAGGAAGGTACTAGCACCTAACGCATCCATCGTACTTGACGGGAACCATTTCGCTTGCTTCTAGGCTTGGATGGCTTATCTATCTAAAGGCTTCTAACTAAAAGAAGGAGAGAGAGAAGAGAAAGGGAAAAAGAAAGAAAAGAAAGAAGTGCTCGCGGAGGATTGTGGCCCTCGTGCCTACGTACCCTCATAGTGCAATGAGGAAATCAGAGCGTCGTAGTTCATGGAACCAGGGGACAGAAAGGAAAAAAAAGAAGGGGAGAAGGAAAAAAGGGTGGAAGTGTGCTCGCCAAGACATTGAGTCTCGTGCCTACGTATCATACATTCGAAAGAATGCAGAATCAGAGCTTCCGTAGTTCGGGGAACCGAACGAAAAACAAAACAAGAAAGAAACTAGGAGATGAAAGAAGTGGTGTCAAAACCAAGAGCAAGAGTGAAAGAAAAACTCTACTGGGGGAAAACCACACAGTAAGAGTGATTGTACAAGAGACTAGGAAAAGAATGGTGTCGAAACCAAGAATGAAAGAAACTCCGCTGGGGATAACAAAGAGGAATGGTGTCAAAACCAAGAATGAAAGACCACAGGGAATAGAAAGGGACTCCGCTGGGGATCCAAATAAAGGGATGGTGTCATAACCAATAGAAAAAGGAGACTCGATATATTAACTGGCTGGCAGTGGTTAACCGAGGAAGAAAAGACTGTGACTCTGTGGGGATAGAGAAGCATTGGTTTTAACAGAGAAGACTGTGATTAACCAGAAGAACAGGTGTAGTACCGATCGAAGGTCGTAACCCAAAAGGGGTGTTGGTATCGACTAAAAAACAACACTGGACCAACGAAGAAGTGTATTGAACCAAAAGAGGTTACTAGCCCAAGGGTGCAAGTATTCGAACCAATAAAGGTTGCCAATTGCGGGGTATTCGGTTTTAACAGGAGAACTATGATTAACCGAGAAAAATGAGTGATTAACCAAGAGAAGGTGATTAACTCAAAAAGGGCATCAGTATTTTAACAGACGGACTGTGGTTAACTGAAGAGACGGGTGATTAACCAAGAGAAGGTGATTAACCCAAGGAAACTCAGTGTTTTAACAGACGGACTGTGATTAACTGAGAAGGAGTGCAAATATTGGTGTTTTAACTGACAGGCAGTGATTAACCAACAAAGGGAGAAGAACCAAAAGAAGGTTGCGAGCTCCGCAAGGGTTTTGGTTGTAACAGGGGTACTGTGTTTAACCGAAGAAAGAGAAGAGAGACTCTCCAGAGGAATCAAAAGAACAATGATTGACCGCAAGGAAAGAAAAGGGTATTGAAACGAAGATAGCTTGCCAACCCAATGAACAAAGGATCGTAACCAAAAATGTGATTGACCAAGAGAGATGGAGATAGGAGTGATCAAGGATCGAAAGACTGGGGAAAAAGAGAGCACACAACTGCCTGGAGATAGAGGTGACTAAGCCAAGCACAGGGTCATTCGTCCCCTACCTGAAGTAATCAGAATGAGAGTAGGAATTCTCCCTTCTCATTCCTTCTCTAACACACAAGATGTAATACGGAAGTTGAACCAGACGGCACAACAACTCCAAGTTGTATAGTGCTCTTGCGTAGAGAAACGGACAGCATAACGGCGTCAATTTGTACAGTGCTCCGATACAAGGCGTAGCGCAAAACTCCAAATCTACGAGGGTATCGGGAGAAAGAGCTCTAAAGGAAGCCTAAAGAGAGGAAAAGGGAAGATCGATTAATCGAAACAAGGTTTTGATCAATTAATCAAGGGAGAAACATGCTAACAACTTTCCAAAGAGAATGAAAAGTTTAAAGCAAAAAGGTGTGAATTATTGATTATACAAGATTAAGTTTATCCATGAAGAATAACCTTAATGCAAACTGAAATGGAAGGTGCAAAACAGTGCCCAATGCTCATCAAAATGCCACACAAAATCATGTATCATGTGAACAAAGATAGTGCAAGAACTACTATGTTCATACAATGCTAAGAACATGAAACAAATGAATAATCGAAAATGTGCATCGAAAATTCATGAATATGCTTCAACCACATTTAAAACATCCATAAAATTAAGCATGATAATCAATGGAGGTTAAAAGGAGGAAAGCATGTCAAACACACTTGAAAATGCAAGAAAATGGCCTTCTGTTCAGTGGTAACCGGTTACTTGCTTGAAAATTAGCGTTCTTGGGGAAAATTGCACTGAGTAACCGGTTAACCACCAGACGTTAACCGGTTACCACTGAACAGTGGTGAAAAAAAAATAGCAAAAACAACTTTTCAAAAGTGATTCTCAGCACATATTCACTTATGCAAACTACCACATGCTTAGATACAAATTTGTGCACGAAAATCACATCATCACAACTTGAAATCAATAATCACGAAGATCAAAGATCAAATAATTGCATGGTAAATTAAGCCGAACACGATCAAAATCACAACGTAAACGCGCGAAATCAATCGAAACAGAGAGAAAAGATAGACCCACCAACCTACAAGGCTGAGATGTGCCTTGGTGATTGTTGCAAAGGATTCTTGATGCAGAAAATCAAAGAAAACCAGAGGAATCTTCAATTTGTATACGAACCGTATCGAAACCGATCAAAAATGCGAAAATGCACCGAAATCAACTTTGCACCAAATTGAATGTTGTAGAACTCTTGAATTGAAGTAGAATTAGACGTGCTTCCAGAAATCCAACCAAGAAATGCCAAATGATGAGGTTAAGCTCAAGAAATAATCACTTTCAATGTGAAAAGTGATTATCTTTCAAGAATTAAGAACTTTTGGTGAAGTTTGGAAGAGAATTGAGATGAAGATGAAGAAGTTGCAGAAAATTGGGAGAGAAATGTGGGAGAATTGAAAGTGAAATGGCGCAAATGGTTGAAGGTCCTTGAAAATGAGTGAAGGCGAGTTTATATAGATTTTAGGTTTGGAGTGTGAGATGGTTTGGAATTAGCTTTGGGTTTGGAACTAGGCTAGGAGTTAGTTGGACTTGACTCACCGAGTCAAGGCGGTTAACTCGGTTAGTTAGAACCACTCGGTAACCATCCCAATGTGAGCTCCAACATCCAAAGGTTGATATGCTTGGAAAACAAGGAACATGGTGCACTTGTTTTAAAGTGATGCATAGAATAAATGTAAGGGAAATGTGTTGAATGGTCTTGAACTGTCTAGAATGTTCCACACACTACTAGAACACTGTAGAATCAATGACCAAAGAGAGTGCATGACTGCTGTCCCAAAAATGCAGCAGGAACTGCCAATTTGCACTGAGTAACCAGTTACTCACCATGCGTTAACCGGTTACTTCAGTAAAATTTTGCCCAATCTGCTCAGGAAATGATACTGGAGTCCCGGTTGCGATTTTCCACCTCTGGTATTGATGAATAGGCATAGAAACCTTCATTTTGTGCTTGTTTTGATGATGTGATGACCTTAGGAGGATGTGATTAATCGGGCTTGGAAAACCTGAATATCCCGCGGCAAGAAACACACAGAGAACAGTGCGAATGCATATGCCAGCGATGCGAATGCTTATGCTCATGAAAAAGGCAAAAGAGGGAGGTCAAATTCCGGGTTACGATAGTAGGAAACCAGGATCGAGGGGAAGTTTACATCAGAAACTGAGACCAGTTCCTTGGTAGGAAACCAGGATCGAGGGGAAGTTTATATCAGAAACTTAGACCAGTTCCTTGGTAGGAAACCAGGATCGAGGGGAAGTTTACATAAGAAATTGAGACTAGTTCCTTGGTAGGAAACCAGGATCGAGGGGAAGTTTACATTAGAAACTGAGACCAGTTCCTTGGTAGGAAACCAGGATCGAGCGGGAGTTTATTTCAGAAACTAAAACCAGTTCCTTGGTAAGAAACCAGGATCGAGGGGAAGTTTTTACCTTTTCTAAGCATCATTGCTTAGCCACTACACAATATGTTGCTATTAGTGACGTGTTTTCCACGCCGCAACACCAAAAATCATGTCACTACAACTTTTTTGCGACGTGCCCATTTACGTCACAGGAGAGCGCGTGGCAAATTGTTGTGACGTGATTTTCATGTCACTAATTTGCCACGTGATTTTCACGTCGCAAATAGTTTGATGGAAAACATCGCAGACAAAGTCAGAGCAGGTGTGCAGAAAGTGTGCAGAAATTGCAGGAAATTTGTTGCGGCGTGATATTCACGTCACTAATTAGTGACATGCTTTTCACGTCGCTAAAATTGTGACATGTATTTCACGTGGCTAACTTGTATTATTTTTAATATTTACGTTGTATGTTGCGGCGTGATTTTCACGTCACTAATTTGTGACATGAATTTCACGTCGCTAAAGTTGGTGTTTTAATTTTTTAAAATTTCTGATTATTATATATAATTCAATATTAATAAATATATAAATTTAATTTAAATTTAATATTAATAAAATTTAATAAATTCAATATTATAAATCAAATTTATAAAATTAATAATTCAATATTACTAAATATATAAATTAATAAACTTAATATAATGAAATTAATAAACTAAAATTTAAATTAAATATGTCTAAATATAATATATAAGTATAAATTCAGTACACAAATTAAAAACTAAAAAGAAAATAAAAACAAGACTAAATATTTGGTTCATCTGGGTCGGAATAGTAGACATCATCATCTTGGTTGTCATTATTTCTCGATTGACCACCATCGTTGCGATTTCCACCAAATGCGCTCATAAATTGCCGCATTTGCTCCTCCATATCAGCCTGCCTCTTCGCCATTGTCTCCATTATTGCGTCTGTTTGGGCCTTCAATGTCGCCTCCATTTGGGCCTTCAATGCCGCCTCACGTTCCTCTGACTCGCGTCTAGCCAATTGTCTTATCGTTTCTACCTGCTGCGGTGTCAAATTTGTTTGACGTGACCCTCCTTCACCGTCCATAGCTTTTTGATACAGAGTTCTATCCCCACTCCTCAAGGTGCCCGCCAAATTTCCACCACCAAAAAAGCATCCGTTATCCCCCTTTCCCCCAATAGTTTGACTCCAAATATAGAAATCCACATCTGGATGAACCGGTTGTCCTGGAGGAGGAGTATACTGAGGATTATGGGTCAGAAATTCTGCCATCCTGACCTGATAATCGTCCTACACATACAATTAAAAAAATCAAGTTAATATAAGTTAAATTAAATTAAATTAAATATAAATAAAGAATAAAACAAATAGCCACGTGATTTTAACGCCACAACTTATCAGTTGCCACGTGATTCTAACGCCACAACATCTCACTTGCCACATGAAAATCCTGTCACTAAGTTGCTAACAAATTAAAAAAAATATAAACAACATAAATTTACTTACCAAAGCATTTTTTGTACGCTCGTCAACAAAATCCCCTGATTTCTTTGTCCGAGTTTGGGTAACCAGCTCAGTCATCAGTGGTTGTCTCCCCAAACGCTTAGCCTAAATAGTAAACTTAACTTATATTAATAATATATGTTATAAATCAAAATATGACTTTAAAAAGTGGTAATAATTACCAATCGTCGAGAATGCTCAGCAGTACTAATACTTCCAACAGCATTAAGGCAACCCCCTTTTTCTGATGCCCTCATCTTCTTTCCATTTTCAGATTTATCCTTAAATTCATCCAATTCCCAATACTTAAGAAGATCATCAAAAATTTCTTTGCCTATCCATTTGGGACGGATGCCCAACAGTAAAAAACGCTCTCTAGCACGTCGTAGCATGTCAGAAAGTCGTCTTGAACTCCTGCCAAAGTAATTTTTTTTAACTTTTTCATGGTCCAGTGGATCCCAAACACATTTCGCCTGCAATGTTGTATGACATTAAAATAAATAGTTAGATAAATTATAACAATAATAAAAAAATTCATTTAAATAACAATACCTTAATAAATAAATTAATGATACCTGAAATTGCGTAAACCATGCGTCTTTATCCTTAACTTCTCTAAAAGTCTTATACAATTTCTTATAATTCTGCTGAATTATATAGCTTATAACATTGGCAGCAGTCCGACTCGGTCCAAAACTAAACAACAATAATTGAATTAGCATTAATTATATAAAATTATATTTAAAATGGAAATGTGTACTTATAAATAAAAATCAATAAATAAGAAACTTACGAGTTTCCTTCAGGCCAAATCCAAAATCTCCCATCAATGGTAGTAATCTCACTCGGATCATCATCCCCTCGAAGATCTCTCCCATCTATCTCATCATCGTCCACACCAATATCACCATCACCCACCTCTGCATGATCATCGGGCGCAGGTACATCTGTGGGATGTGGGGTGCGACCAGTCTGTGTGGGTCGTGAAGAGGTGGATCCTCCAGTCTGCTGGACGGATGAGGGCATCTGTGTAGGAAGTGGGGTGCTGGATCCTCCAGTCTGCTGGACGGATTGGGGCATCTGTGTAGGAAGTGGGGTGCTAGATCCTCCAGTCTGCTGGACGAATGAAGGCATTTGTGTGGGAAATGGAAAACTGTATCCTCCACTCTGCTGGAAGGATGAGGGCACCTGACCCTGCTGGAATGGAAAACCAGGTGGCCTAACAAAAGATGGGGCCCTAGATGGGCTAATAAAAGACGGACTCCCAGATGGGAACTGAAGAGGATACTGGGAGGAGAGTAATGGCGTAAAAGGCTGAGTACTATCCATGGACATAGGATGAACCTGAGTCTGCGGGGGAGGACACATGGCAGAGTGAGGTGACTGACATACTACTACCCTTGTATGCTTGGACTTCTTACCAGTATCCTTAGGTGGTATTTTACCTATTTATAGAGAATACACATATATTCATTAAGTAAAATGACAAGAAACATTTCTCAATAGTTGGTTCATTAAGTAAAATTACAAGAAACATTTCTCATATATTCATTAACTCTTTCAATAGATGGTTCATCAAGAAACATTTATAGAGAATACACATATATTCATTAAGTAAAATGACAAGAAACATTTCTCAATAGTTTGTTCATTAAGTAAAATTACAAGAAACATTTCTCATATATTCATTAACTCTTTCAATAGATGGTTCATCAAGAAACATTTATAGAGAATACACATATATTCATTAAGTAAAATGACAAGAAACATTTCTCAATAGTTGGTTCATTAAGTAAAATTATAAGAAACATTTCTCATATATTCATTAACTCTTTCAATAGATGGTTCATTACAAGAAACATTTCTCATATATTCATTTCTCATTTGATACATATTCACTATTCTAAATCGTCATGCTCGTCATCCATATCATCCTCGTCATCTGATGTGATATTATCCTCGGATCCAGAATCATCATGACCTTCATCCTCATCAACTTGATGCCCCTCAACCATTGTATCAGACAAACTTGTCGTGTGTTCATCTGGAATCACATCGTTAATTACTTCAACTTCATCAACTTGGTAAGCAAGATCTTCTACTAGATCATCAGTTTCAATAAGACCCAATGGTTTTGTTTTTATTACAACACAACACCCTCGTTTACGTGGCACAAATGAAGGATAAGGAACATAATAAACTTGCCTAACAATATTTGACATTATGAAAGGGTCATACTCTTTGTACCTCCGGTCCATTTGAATCTCAACAGTACCATATGTCTTATCTATTTTTGTACCTCTAGTTGGATCATACCATTCACAATAAAACAAGACAACTTTATTTTCCGAGTCCAAGTAGTTGTATACTAACTCGTAGATATGTTTAACAAAACCATAGAAGTCATCTTCACCACCATCTGTAAATCCTTTCACAAATACGCCACTGTTTATGGTCTTTTTCCCTTTAGTCCATTCCTGTGTGTGAAATTTATATCCGTTCACGAAATATGTGTGCCATTTATTTGCGCTTTGACGAGGGCCGTTAGACAAGTTTCTCAAATGGAGTATTTCTGGAGTCAGTGCAACAACCCTATACAACTTCTCCTTGAACCATGTTGGAAATTGGGCATGAATGACACCAGATGTTGATTGTACACCGGTACTATGAAAATAGGCGTTGTTAAATTCCCTAAAAGAATCACACTATTAGTTTCAAGGTAATAAGTTTTATATTCACACTGTAACGAAAATTAAAAAGTTGGGTTAGACTTACTCAAGATATGGTTTAACTTCAACACAATTGATCAAGACATGAACGTGTGTGGATTGCATTTCTTGTTGGGTCAACCAATGCTCACCCTTCTTTCCAGAGGGACGACTTGGAAGCCCAAAGACTGATAAGGTGTACTGACTTCTTTCGATAACATTTACAGGATTCCTTATGATTCTTGGAGTTAACATCAAGTGCTTGAAATAGTGACTGGAAAAATGTGAAGTTTCTCGATGCAAGTAATGTGCACATATTGATCCTTCAACTCTAGCTTTATTTTTCACTGATCGCTTTGAATCACCCATGAACCTTTCAAACGGATACATCCACCTATATTGAACAGGTCCTCCTAGATAAGCTTCATATGCAATATGCACAGGTAGATGTTCCATGGAGTCAAAAAAACCAGGTGGAAATACTTGTTCCAACTTACAGAGAATGACTGGAATATTTTGGTCCAACTTAATGATGTCATCCACTCTTAAAGCTGACGCACAAATATCTCTAAAAAAATGACTAATTTCAGTAAGTGGATTAAGCACATGTTTGGGTAGAGAACCGAACGCAATTGGTAGCAATAGTTCCATAAAAACGTGGCAATCATGACTTTTCATACCATGCAACTTCCCAGTGTTAACGTCGGCACACCTTGCTAAATTTGAAGAATACTCGTCGGGCATTCTCAAACCTTTTAACCATCCACAAACCGCTTTAGCTTCTTGGGGGGTCAGACTGAAACAAGCCTTAGGTTTAAATAGTTTTCCATTTGGTTGAGGCTTTAATTCCAACTCTTTCCGATTACACCAAATTTCCATGTCTTGTCTAGCCTTCACATTATCTTTTGTTCTATCTTTAACATCCATCACTGTGTTAAATACATTATCAAAAAAATTCTTCTCAATATGCATAACATCAAGATTATGGCGCAACAAATTATCTTTCCAATACGGGAGGTCCCAAAATATACTTCTTTTTGTCCAATTGTGTGTGACCCCATATCCTTCAATTCTACAGGCTTTGCCAGTTTCTGTAAACTTTGGAAGTTCGCAAACTTGGTTCCATATAGTAACTGGTGACAATCGAGGCGGAGGCAGATCTGTTACCCGTTCATCTTTTTTGAAATTTGTCTTGTTTTTTCTAAAGGGATGATTTGATGGTAAGAATCTGCGGTGGCAGTCAAACCACGAGCTTTTCCCCCCTTTATCCAATGTAAACGCCTTGGTGCTTTCCATGCAATGTGGACAACCCATTCTGCCATGCGTACCCCAACCAGACAACATGCCATATGCCGGAAAGTCGTTAATGGTCCACATCAAGGTAACTCGCATTAAAAAGTTTTGTTTATGGGATATATCATAAGTCCATTCTCCATTAATCCACAACCTCTTCAAATCATCAATTAAAGGTTGTAAGTACACATCAATTCCGGCTTTTGGACTCGACGGCCCTGGAATGACACACGTCAAAAACATGTATGGTTTTGTCATGCACATCTCAGGAGGGAGATTGTAAGGGGTTACAATGACTGGCCAACAAGAATACGCACTTCCAGACGCTTGGACATATGGAGCAAAACCATCAGAACATAATCCAAGCCTAACATTCCTAGGTTCCGCGGCAAAATCGGGATGTACCTCATCAAAGTGCTTCCATGCATGGCCGTCGAATGGGTGTCGCATAGTGCATGGGCTTGTTTTGTTTGTATGATGCCATGTCATTTGACTTGTGTAACAACCCAATTCCCATCGCGAATAAATAACATATAATAAATATCAGAGTAACTAAAAATTTATTTTTCCGACAGAAACAGGGATGCCACATTTAAAGAAATAAAATACAATCCCTGCTCAACATTTTTGATACATAACACAAAGAGAAACTTTTCCTCACAAAAGGATGGTCAATTATGGAATAAAGCGGAAAGATCCATAACCGACTTGTTTTACAAATAAATGGTTTTAGAACATCAAAATATAAATACAAAATAATATTTAATATATTCAACAAAAATATACATATAATAAACGTTCCCCGACTCCCGTGCTACGTATCAGAGCAGACACCAAGACCGACAACGGAACGGAGGACTAATCTTCACAAAATCCTCCACGCCTCTAAAGCTGACAATCTGCACTATGCCATAAAAAGCATATTCCAGCAGAAGGGTGAGAAATAACAACTATAACAAGATTGCATAATAATATGCCACAACACAGATAATTCACATATGTAATATTTCTCACCGCATACATCACATACTAACACATATAGCATGGCACCAATACATAATATATCACACATAATAAATCGAATCATGATTTTCCACACATAACACATTCCTTCACAATTCACACCACAATTCATCCCAACTCACTCATATACATCACAATGTATATATCTATACGAAACCAAGCATATAATCATGCATATTCCATTAATTCCATACTTCCACAAACCATACTTTTCCATAATCATTCATCAATGCAAATATACAAAAGATGATCAATGCATACCATAGAGATCGACCAACGACTCTATATAGATGCAAATGCGGTACCGACTCAATTGGTGATACATTAGTCCCCCAGGAACTCTTGGAATCATCGCTCGTTACATAGAGTAACTCCCCGTCGGGCCTACGATGTTCCCCGTCGCTATAAACCACTATTTCAGGGCGAACGACGTTTATGGATTGCTTTCTACCACTATTTCAGGGCGCACAATCCGATTGCTTTCTACCAGTATTTCATGGCGCACAATCGTCTATAACCACCGCTTTCAGTCCTCAGGCAACGCCTCATATCTTCGAGGCACACGGTGTTATAGAAAATTCCCTCTGGAATCATTCCGTCACTCAGGACGTCACAACAATGCATATCATGATGCTTGGCATACAAATTACTCATGACATTCACATTGCACCCACATACACATCCATAATCATGCATAAATCAACAATTACCACGTATCGCATTTTCTTGCCGTAAGGCCACAAATCATCATCACAACAATATCACGTGCATATTCATTTCACAACATGTCACCACATGCATTTTCATTACAAACCACAAACCACAACAATTATGCAATCACAATCACTTCCACAAGGAATTCACATATCAAATGCTACTCACAACACATCATTATCGCACATTGAAATCAAAACCCAAAACACACATTTATTCCTCCATAACACCACAAACCATCATCACCAATACTTATCATATATATTCACATCAACACAATTATTGTCATAAAGCCACAAACCATCAACAAAGTATTCCACAACAACCAATTATCATCAAATAATCATCACACAAGTCATACAATCACTTACCAAAGCATAACCCACAATATTGAAAAATAACACCAAAGTCCATAATTCGTTTTCTCGGAAAAGTCGGCCAAAAATAATATTTTTCATCATCACTAAAAAGTACTCCTAAAGACCTTCGATTCGATATAAAGAACTCTTAAATCCGATAAACGACGAATAAGTTACGAATATTTCCAAATAACGCAAAACATAAACCGGACGCCCGACACTACGAAACGGTTCGTAAAAACTGTACCGATTGGGAAGGATTCAGACCTCAAAACTATTTTTCCTAGAAAAAACATCTCGTTAGCTTCCCAACGCTTCGAACGGGGATCAAAACCGACTTACGGTTCGAGAGATATGAATTTCCGAAAATCGCACGAAACCAGAATTTTCACACTAGCAGTCGTGTCCGTACGACTGCGTGAAAATACACCAGTTCTGGTTCAGCAGTGATTTTTGGGGCGTTTTCGCCCGAAACCCGACCGATTCAATTATTTTCTTCAAACAAAATACATGATAATCCTCCATAAATGTATACGGACGTATTAGAATAAAAAATTACGCGATTCCGCGACTTTTGAAAAACACTATTCCGAAACCTAAAAACGCCAAATTTTCAAATATCAACCGATTTTAACGAAACGAGTTTCTATAACGTCGGCCTCACTTCACTCGACTAAACTACGCAATTTATTTCGAAATTCATCCGTGAAAACATCGATTTCTATCGATTTCCTACAATTCGACCTAAACGGAAAACTATAAGAAAATATCCAAAACAATCAAGAAAACATACACATATACATACACAAGCAAGATATAATTGAAACTTCTCACCCTTACCCGATTAATCGCGATTGAAACGGACGAATACTCGATTTTCCTCTTTTTCTCTTTTCTCCCCTCTTCCTCTTCTTTCCTTCTCTTTCTCTTCTTTCTTCTTTTCCTTTTCTTTTCTTTTCTCTTTTTCTATCTTTCTATTCTATTTAAACAAAATATCTACCCAAATGACCAAAATACCCCTCATCTCAAATATCTCGCCAACGCTCTCAAAACGCGACAAAAGATCAACAACGATGAAAAATAATATATTGCCAAATAAAAGTCAATAATAAAATAATCAAATAGACTCGATTAACTAAAACTGACAAAAACTGGGGCGTTACAATTCTCCCCCACTTAGACATTTTCGTCCTCGAAAATCTAACCGATACGAACAACTCCGGATACGACTCTCGCATCCGACTAACAAACCAACATGCCAACAAAAGTCACACCACGAATAACACAACTGACAAACCACCTTGGTAACTACCACAACGACACGACAACGACGACAACTACAACGACAAGATGCAAAGCCCATACAATGCACTTGACGACAAACTCACAACTCAAAGAAAACCACGATACCAACACACAGGTTCACTCTAGAACCGAAACACAACAAGATCGTTACCCTACTCTAGGTAACACTCCCCTAATTCCCCACACAGGAATTAGCTACACACACTCGAACCATCACCATGGAAACGAGGCAATAACACAAACAAGAACACAAGTTCCACGACACAACATCGATTAAACAACCTCCACACAACCATAATACCAACATCCTTGTCACACAACCTTATTACAACCATGCTACGATTCACCAATCGAACATATAACCAAAACATCCATTTACATAACAGCCCATGAATAACATTTAAACCTTTCACTTATCACTTCCATTTTGAAAAGTTCAATGGTCTCATCAGTCCTACATATTCCCAATGTTCAACCTAAGAAATCTTACAAGTCACACACTTATATATGAAATGTGCCACATCACGCTTTCGATGCGCACTCTGATTACTCGTAACCATCAAAACTACCAATCTCACGACCAAAGTCTAACTCTTCCTCATATTCTCCAAAAATCACTGTTCACTTTTAATATATCCAACTTCACACTCTACGGTGTTATCTCACGCACCAGACACAAGTCTCTAAACTGCTCAAATAATTCTAATTCTCGGACCATCAAAACAGACATACACTAAAACTTTCGACTTAACTCATCCGGCACAACCTCGGCTTTTCCCAAAGAATAATCCAAGCCAAATTCATAACTCATCACAAATTCTAGCCATCCTCATTGTCTCATACTCTATTCCTTCAAACCAACCAAGTACTCTAAACTCTTGTGGTTACCAAACACTTCGAGTCAAGAACCATAAAAATAATACCTCCAAATTTTCCAACACAATACAACCGCAACCAATTCCAAATCCTGAATAGTATAGATCCTTTTATGAATCCTCAATTGTCGTAAAGCATAAGCCACGACTTTACTCCCTTGCATTAACACACTGACTAAACTCATCAAAGACACATCACAATACCTCACAAACGATTTATTAGGATCACACAGAATCAAAACTGAAGCCGTATACCATTTCTACTTCAACTCACCCAAAACTAACTCACAACGAACATCCAAAACAAACGACTCATCCTTTGCAAGCCAACTGAAATAACAGAAGTACAAACTTAGTAAAGTCTTCCATACCCTACCGTAACAACCAACTGAGCCCAAAAGTTTCTAATCTCCTTAACCGACTTCAGAACCTCTCATTGTAGAACTGCATCTACTTCCGATGAATCCACAACAAATATCATCCTCAGAAATAACATATCCAAGAAAACTAACCTTTTCAACCAAAATTCTCACTCGGATAGCTTAGCATAAAACTTCGCCTCTTTTCAATACTTGTGATTCAAATCTCAAACACTCTATATGTTCTTCCTCTGGGTTTATAACAGATCCGAATATCCTCAATCAAAACCAATACGAACTTATCCAAATAAATATGAAAGATACGATTCCTCTACTCCACAAACATTACAGACGCATTACTATCACCGAACAACATCACTGCACATTGTAATGTCCAACCAAACTCCAAAAGATAAAAATTCTTAAAGCTCTTGCAAAACTTTCCACTGGGAAACTGGTTACTCACACACAAGCTTAACCGAGTAATTAACAGCCTAATCCGATGGTAACAACACAAACAAGTCACATCAAATCGATCAAAGCCTTCACTCACACAATTCAATATCCTTATCAAACGTTCCAAACAATTGCAATTCCACTCAAACTCAACCAAACCATTCCAGTTATCTGTTCATGAAAGTGGTCACTTATTCTCAATCGTTACCTTATTCCACTATTAGCAATCCATACATACTTTCTTCGCTTAACAGTCCAAATTCCATAAATTCCAACATGTAGCAATAACCAACCAACAATAACTCTTAAATATTACATCCACACTTAGGGGTTCTCTCAACATTTCCCATTATTTCTCTAAAACTCCAAAGACTCCAAACCTCACTAGAACTCTAAGTTTTACTTTTCATAGTCTCAATACCAATACCATCATCTCCATCATACTTGTTATTCCATTCAATCATCAGTTCCTTGTATTACTATCAATACTGGGGCTCTCTAAGACAACACACTTGGTTTCACAAATCCCTTTTTCCAGCAAATCCTTCAACTGCTCTTTCAATCTGAGTTTCGCTTCCTAAAAGTTCTTCTACTTATTTAGCATATCCAAACCTTAAATCCTTACCTTCGTCAAATTTGAGTTCACACTTTACTCTCTGAGAACAACCATTAACGATACCCAATCGTTCTCTCCCAATGACTTCCCAACTGGACCAACATATCAAAATCTCTAATCCATTTCACACACTATCAAAGCCGGAAAGACACGCCTATTCCATCCAACATAATTTCCGTCTGCTATCAACAAGAGATTAAGGGTGATCAGTTCCTCAATTTGTCAATAGAAGCCGACAATCATGATGTGGCATAAACCGTCTTTACCAAACTATAATAGCATTTCTTGCATCCTGTGCACAAAACTACCTAAAGCACAAATCCTTAGTTGACATAAACCTTACCACCGCATCCCTTCTAGAACCGGGAACCACACTATCCAAACAACACTTACAATCTTGCAATTCACAATACACTGAGCCAACGCTCCACACCTGAAGCAACATGGAGAAGTACCAACTTCTCCCCCACTTATCTCAAACTCAATCCTGAAAACAAAGGATTAGAAAACCCAGAAAGTACTGACAGTGTTCCACACACCTATCACGTACTAAGAGATAAACAACAACGACAGTATTCAACTGTCACACCAACTGACTCAATAGCTTGGCCGGACGGACCGACCTGCTCTGATACCACTTATGTAACAACCCAATTCCCATCGCGAATAAATAACATATAATAAATATCAGAGTAACTAAAAATTTATTTTTCCGACAGAAACAGGGATGCCACATTTAAAGAAATAAAATACAATCCCTGCTCAACATTTTTGATACATAACACAAAGAGAAACTTTTCCTCACAAAAGGATGGTCAATTATGGAATAAAGCGGAAAGATCCATAACCGACTTGTTTTACAAATAAATGGTTTTAGAACATCAAAATATAAATACAAAATAATATTTAATATATTCAACAAAAATATACATATAATAAACGTTCCCCGACTCCCGTGCTACGTATCAGAGCAGACACCAAGACCGACAACGGAACGGAGGACTAATCTTCACAAAATCCTCCACGCCTCTAAAGCTGACAATCTGCACTATGCCATAAAAAGCATATTCCAGCAGAAGGGTGAGAAATAACAACTATAACAAGATTGCATAATAATATGCCACAACACAGATAATTCACATATGTAATATTTCTCACCGCATACATCACATACTAACACATATAGCATGGCACCAATACATAATATATCACACATAATAAATCGAATCATGATTTTCCACACATAACACATTCCTTCACAATTCACACCACAATTCATCCCAACTCACTCATATACATCACAATGTATATATCTATACGAAACCAAGCATATAATCATGCATATTCCATTAATTCCATACTTCCACAAACCATACTTTTCCATAATCATTCATCAATGCAAATATACAAAAGATGATCAATGCATACCATAGAGATCGACCAACGACTCTATATAGATGCAAATGCGGTACCGACTCAATTGGTGATACATTAGTCCCCCAGGAACTCTTGGAATCATCGCTCGTTACATAGAGTAACTCCCCGTCGGGCCTACGATGTTCCCCGTCGCTATAAACCACTATTTCAGGGCGAACGACGTTTATGGATTGCTTTCTACCACTATTTCAGGGCGCACAATCCGATTGCTTTCTACCAGTATTTCATGGCGCACAATCGTCTATAACCACCGCTTTCAGTCCTCAGGCAACGCCTCATATCTTCGAGGCACACGGTGTTATAGAAAATTCCCTCTGGAATCATTCCGTCACTCAGGACGTCACAACAATGCATATCATGATGCTTGGCATACAAATTACTCATGACATTCACATTGCACCCACATACACATCCATAATCATGCATAAATCAACAATTACCACGTATCGCATTTTCTTGCCGTAAGGCCACAAATCATCATCACAACAATATCACGTGCATATTCATTTCACAACATGTCACCACATGCATTTTCATTACAAACCACAAACCACAACAATTATGCAATCACAATCACTTCCACAAGGAATTCACATATCAAATGCTACTCACAACACATCATTATCGCACATTGAAATCAAAACCCAAAACACACATTTATTCCTCCATAACACCACAAACCATCATCACCAATACTTATCATATATATTCACATCAACACAATTATTGTCATAAAGCCACAAACCATCAACAAAGTATTCCACAACAACCAATTATCATCAAATAATCATCACACAAGTCATACAATCACTTACCAAAGCATAACCCACAATATTGAAAAATAACACCAAAGTCCATAATTCGTTTTCTCGGAAAAGTCGGCCAAAAATAATATTTTTCATCATCACTAAAAAGTACTCCTAAAGACCTTCGATTCGATATAAAGAACTCTTAAATCCGATAAACGACGAATAAGTTACGAATATTTCCAAATAACGCAAAACATAAACCGGACGCCCGACACTACGAAACGGTTCGTAAAAACTGTACCGATTGGGAAGGATTCAGACCTCAAAACTATTTTTCCTAGAAAAAACATCTCGTTAGCTTCCCAACGCTTCGAACGGGGATCAAAACCGACTTACGGTTCGAGAGATATGAATTTCCGAAAATCGCACGAAACCAGAATTTTCACACTAGCAGTCGTGTCCGTACGACTGCGTGAAAATACACCAGTTCTGGTTCAGCAGTGATTTTTGGGGCGTTTTCGCCCGAAACCCGACCGATTCAATTATTTTCTTCAAACAAAATACATGATAATCCTCCATAAATGTATACGGACGTATTAGAATAAAAAATTACGCGATTCCGCGACTTTTGAAAAACACTATTCCGGAACCTAAAAACGCCAAATTTTCAAATATCAACCGATTTTAACGAAACGAGTTTCTATAACGTCGGCCTCACTTCACTCGACTAAACTACGCAATTTATTTCGAAATTCATCCGTGAAAACATCGATTTCTATCGATTTCCTACAATTCGACCTAAACGGAAAACTATAAGAAAATATCCAAAACAATCAAGAAAACATACACATATACATACACAAGCAAGATATAATTGAAACTTCTCACCCTTACCCGATTAATCGCGATTGAAACGGACGAATACTCGATTTTCCTCTTTTTCTCTTTTCTCCCCTCTTCCTCTTCTTTCCTTCTCTTTCTCTTCTTTCTTCTTTTCCTTTTCTTTTCTTTTCTCTTTTTCTATCTTTCTATTCTATTTAAACAAAATATCTACCCAAATGACCAAAATACCCCTCATCTCAAATATCTCGCCAACGCTCTCAAAACGCGACAAAAGATCAACAACGATGAAAAATAATATATTGCCAAATAAAAGTCAATAATAAAATAATCAAATAGACTCGATTAACTAAAACTGACAAAAACTGGGGCGTTACAACTTGCACTGTGCATTGAAGAAAACATTCTTTTTACCCTTGGTATTATCGGAAAATAAAACATGGACTTTACTGCTACACGCTTTTGCTTACTATTAATGGCTCTACTGCGAACTTTATATCTTGGACTCTGACAAAACTTACATTCCTCCAACGATCCATCTTGAGTACCAAACTCATTGTCATAAAACAACATGCAACCATTAATGCAACAATCAATCTTTCTTACTCTTAAACCTAACTTTGACACCAACTTCTTTGCATCATAGAAACTCGCAGGCAAGTTGTCTTTCATTGCAGTTGAGTCCAACATCATTTTTGTAAAGTGCTCTAAACACTGATCAGGAACATTCCAATTTGACTTGGCGGCCAATAATCTCACACACATTGATAGCTTTGAGTCTGACGACCCCTCAAACAACGGAGTATTCATCTCATTCAACAACTAATAAAATCTCCGCGCTTCCTCATTCGGCAACTCTTCCCCGTCAAAATCTTCTGGTTGATCATAGGTCACGTTAACACCAAAAGCATCCTCAACCATGTCACCGATCAAATTAAAGTTTTCCTCAAATTCCATAGGCGGTCCATAGGCGGTCGACTACTTGAAGCATGCGTGTTGCTAGTCTCTGGTACGTTACTCAGCAGTGTTTCACCATTATACGTCCAAACCCAATAATTTTCAATGAAGCCTCTTCTATGCAAATGACGTGTTATTTCCTCTGGGTCACTAATTATATATCTACATCCACATTTAAGACAAGGACACCTAACTCCTCCTTCGCTTCGACAACATTCCTGAGTAAACGTCCACGTGATAAAACTATTAACTCCTTCTATAAAATTGGGTTTAAGTGCGCGCCTCCCTGGATATAGTCTATCGTACATCCAACTACGATAATACCGATAATATTCCATTTACTGCAAATTTATATAATCAATACCTTTTTAATTAGAAATATTAATTTAATCAACTAAACATAATTATATATAAATGTATATATTGTTCTTATTCTTATTACTAAATATATATAATATGTTTACATTTTTGTTTTTTATATATATAAATATAAAAAATAAATATATATAATATGTTTACATTTTTGTTTTTTTATATATATAAATATATAAAATAATTTTGTATTATAAAATAACATTTATATATAATTCCTTTTTTTTCATATATATATAGATATATATATATATATAAATATATAATTGTGTTTTTATATAAAATAACATTTATATATTATATATTATTCTTATTTTATAACATATATAAAAATTTATAACATTTATCTATTATATATAATTTATAGTTAAAATAGAATTTAAATATATATAATTATATATAAATATAAAAAATAAATATATATAATATGTTTACATTTTTCTTTTTTATATAAATAAATATATAAAATAATTTTTATTTAAAATAACATTTATATATTATATATTATTCTTATTTTATAACATATATAAAACAGAATTTAAATATATTATTCTTATTTAAATAACATTTATATATTATATATTATTCTTATTATATAATTCTGTTTTTATATAAAATAACATTTATATATTATATATTATTCTAATTTTATAACATATATCAAAATTTATAACATTTATCTATTATATATAATTTATATAGTTAAAATAGAATTTAAATATATATAATTATATATAAATATAAAAAATAAATATATATAATATGTTTACATTTTTCTTTTTTATATAAATAAATATAAATATTGATTATTTAGATATTAATTATTTAAATTAGATATTGATTATTTATTTAAAATCTTAATTATTCATTTGAGTCTTATAAAAAAATTTGTTAATAATAGGATGTGGATGAGTTAGTGTTGTATTGGACTAAGCATGCCAAAATTAAAGTATTGTCTTATCAATTGGTATAAACCTGAACCCATATTAATATGCAGAATTAATATATATAAAAGTGATATTTTCATATAACATCCACTATAGCATCGTACTATTCACTTGAGTTAAGAAAAAAAGTGTTACTTCTTAGGACTTGTTACTGTAGCGACTAAGACAAGGCAATGAAAAATGATATTAAAGTATAGAGAGATTATAATTAAAATATGGCAATGTTAATTTATAGTGCCATAAGTGAAACGTAGCCTTTATACAGTAGTAAGCCATAATAAATATATATAATATGTTTACATTTTTCTTTTTTATATAAATAAATATATAAAATAATTTTTTATTTAAAATAACATTTATATATTATATATTATTCTTATTTTATAACATATATAAAACAGAATTTAAATATATTATTCTTATTTAAATAACATTTATATATTATATATTATTCTTATTATATAATTCTGTTTTTCTATAAAATAACATTTATATATTATATATTATTCTTATTTAAAATAATATTTATAAAACAGAATTTAAAAATATTAAAACACAATATATATATATATATATATATATATATATATATATAATATATTTACATTTTCGTTTTTTATATATATAAATATATAAAATAATTTTGTTTTATAAATTCACATATATATATATATATATATATATATATATATATATATATATATATATATATATATAATTCTGTTTTTATATATTCACATATAAATATATAATTCTGTTTTTATTTAAATAACATTTATATATAATCATTTTCATAAATTATACATAACCATTTTCAGAAATTATTCATAACCATTTTCATAAATAATAACACAATCAAAAATTATACATAACCATTTTAATACCATATTCAAAAATTATAAAACAAATAATAAAACAAATCTAAAAAATAAATTGCTAAGAAATACCTCTTGAAGCTTTCAATCCACTCTTTTTTTCTCTCTTAATCTTCAATCTTCTTTTATAACATCACACAAAATAATATTAATAATACCCAAAACAAATATAATAAAACGAATTAAAATTTTGAAATTAGTACAATAAAATTAAATGATAGACATACCTATAAAATTTTGGAATGGATAAGAGAAAAATTATTGCTCCTACTTTGAAGAAGAACAGAGGAAGAAGATGAGAAGGAATATGGGTTTATGGCCTGGAAGAGAAGAAAAACGAAAATGAAAATGAAAGAGGAAGGGTTACGGAGAAGAGTGAAAGGCGTTGTTTATATGGACCTATTAGCGACGTGAATATCACGCCGCAACTTTGCCACGTGATATTCACGCCGCAAAACACCAACGGTAATAATTTTAGGCCCCACTCCCTGCAAAAGGCTGTTAGTTTCAAGAATGAAAATTTTGGTTTTCCCACTCAAAAGTTTGCGTCGTGCATTCCACGCCGCAAATTTATTTTTTCAAATTTTGAACAATAAAACTTTCTGCACGCACAGGCTTTAAGAATAAAATAATTAATTAATTTGTTACAGCGTGTTTTCCACGTCGCAAATATTTTTTTCAAATTTTAAAGTCTGATCACATCTGACCACCCATGTGCTAATCTAACTTTATTTATTTTATTATTAAATAAGGTAGCGACGTGATTTCCACGCCGCAACAAGCTTTTATTTGCCACGTTAGAATCACGTCACAAAATCACGTGGCTATCTCCAACATTTCTTATAGTGAGCAAAAGAAGAAGGATGCGTGAACTACCATTCCTAAACACCATCAGAATTTCGGGTATTCCGATATTTAATCCTCTTGCACCCCGAATGCCCGAATACCTTTGCCATTCACACCTTCGGGTCCAAGAAGATTAAATAGGGGCATCTGTCATACCCCAAATTTTGACCACTAAGATTTCCCATCATTGGGAAAATCATCATCACAATATGGATGAACCATCATGCCTCATCAGTCTCCCCAAAGATGGGTGAGCATTCACTACAAACAATAATTACGGTTTCAAGCCCTCTCTGAGCTTTAGACAAAGAATCAATCAAGAATTGACATAATCTTCAACTTGCCTAACCTCTCAAACATCCACAATGGATCAAGAGGACTCCCACAGCAATAATCAAGCATAAGGTTGCAGCCTTCTAAGTGAATCAAGCCTCAAGATTGCCAGTGTCACCAAATTAGGGTTTGATCGACTAAGGCCTCCAGATGGAAATTTTCCTCTGGGCATGAGCCAATGCTTCAAAGCATAACCTAATATACTCCATGGAACATCATGGACCCAATCATCAAGTCAATTTAACCTCAGGGGATGCATTCATCAAAAAAATCAGGAATTAGGGTTTCTTGACCTAATTCACCCCTAAGTTGACTTTTGGGAAAAATCATGAGCCAAGACCTCAAGACATGGTTTAAGGGTCTCTAATACATCGTATTGATCCATTTTCAACAATGGGTTGATCCAAGAAGCTTGATCAACAAGTTTCAAATTCATCAGAACCACAATTAGGGTTTTGAGGAAAAAGTCAATTGTACCTTTGACTTTTGACCCAAGCATGCTCCCAAACCTTGGGACATAATTCAATACACCCTATAACACCTATGAAATCAATCCATCAAGTTTGATTTAGGTCAAGGACTTGATTTCATAGAGGATCGCACAGTTTGGAATTCATCTGACAAAAAGTCAACTGTGCACAAAAGTCAACTTTGACTTTTTGAGATTTTTCACAATTATGGTTCTTTGACCCTAAAATGATGTTAATGTGTGATTGGAATCATCATTCATCAAGAAAATCAAGAAAAGTGGGATAACTTGTAAAAGGGGTAACCATAATAAACTTAGAAATTTTCTAAGTTATGGAACAAAGTGGCTAGGGTAACAACTTCCAAGGATCATAACTTGAGATCCAAGCAACCATTTGAGCTGATCCAAAGATGGATTTGTAGCTCTCATGGCATACTTTAAAAATGTCAACTACACCTCATTCCAATTCCTCATGGATTTCAAGTTATGGAATGGCCAAAATCACAAAAAGTGAAAATGTCACTTTTTTCCAACACTTAGTGAAATTTTCACTAAGTCAGAATCTGCCTTCACTTTTTTCCAAATGTAAGGGCATTTTTCACTCCAAAAGGTATCAAAACAAACTATGATCACACATATGTTGTATCATATGAGAGCTTTCCAAAATGGCCAAGAACCCCATGAAAATCCACTTGAGCCATGAGATATGACCATGCCAATGTGCCTTGCTGCAAACTGTCATGGCAAGGCAGATTTGTTCATTTTTCTCGATTTTCCAAATTTGTGCAAATGACAAACATGTCTATCCATCTGAACACCTCAGGGGGAGACCAAGGAGGGACAAACACTGGTCCATAAGCCTCCCAAGTCCTTAGAACCAAAAGTAGCATGCCAAACCTAGAAATCCCTAAAGAGGGGACAAGACTCCAATTTTGTTTTAGAGCTTTCAGTGGATGCACCATGGTGGCAGGGACTGAGCCATTTCCAACTAAATTCAGTCAAGACAAATCCAAGACCAAGGGAACCAGCAGCATGTGCTCTAACCTCTAGTCAATGGCTAGAGGAGACTTGGCTTCCCATTGATCAACATTGGCCAAACCTCTGCAGCAGCTGCCATTCACTATTTCAGCCAAAACAAACTTGCTCTACTATAAATAGAGTTCATTTGTGATCAGTTTGAGTACACCAAAGCCATCAAACAGATGCTTTCCTCAGAATCACCTTCTCACTTCCAAATTTGCCTTCCAAAGCAAGTCACTATCGAGTTTTGAGTTTGAGAGCAATTCCAACCAAACCGATCACACACACACCTCATAAACATCATATAGAAGTGATCCAAACTCTCACAAGTGACCTGTAACACCAAAATCACAAAGTCCCCTCTCAAAACCTCAAAATAGGGCCTTTTTTCATTTTCTAAGCCATGTCTTGATTCAGTCACTTTCCAAACCAGATAAAACCGCAAACACACTTCAAATATCATCCTTGAACTGTCCCAAATGGTTTCACACATCTGGAACACCATTTGAGAGAGTTGCTATTTTGGCCACTTTTGCCCCTTTTGCAAGAAAAGGCCAGTTTCCATTCCTGAGGTTTCCAGCTGGTTCCCATCATCCTAAAAGCGTCTAAGGGATCATTTGAGAGTGTTCAAAGCATTAAAACATTTCTGGAACAAAGCACTTGGCAGATTGCCCAAAAAGCTCCAAGGGAGGTAAGCATCACAACTTGAATTCTTTAAAATATGCCTTGCTTTGAGGTCCACTGATCATGCATCTCTTATATATGTTATATGTGTTGTGTTTGAACTAATTCATCATGTAATTCATGCCTGTACCAAGAGGTAGCACAGAAAATGCAAAATATGGCCTATTTCAAAACCACTATCGCGTTTTGAAGAGGATTTGTTTTCCGAAAAAACCACCACCACCATTGGATTCCTTGTGAAATTCTAGGCCAGATGCATATAAATTTTGTCTCCATCCATGGAGAAATGAGGAAGTTATGGTCTTCGCGTTTCTGACCAAAATCTTGCCTTGCCTTGCCTTGGGCCAGGCCAAAAAACAAGGCAAGCCTTGTATATTTGTGGTTGTGTTCCAATACACGGATGTATCACCACCCCAGTGGTAAGACACGCATGCTGCTCACAAGAGGTCTGGGGTTCGAATCCCCCTCGCCCCAGATCCTCTTTTTTACCACTTTTTCACATTTTATTCTTTTTCATATTATTTTTAATGATTTGAAAAATTAATAACTCCCTCAATTTTAATTATTTTTGATTGGTTCTTTTTGCAAAAAATCACAAAAATGTTGAAATATTTTATTCCACAAAAAAAATCAAATTTATATTATTTATTTAATGTAATTAGTATTTTTGTGAATAAATTCATTTTTAATTGTTTTTAAACATTTTAAAAGTGAATATTTTCCTTGAAAATCAAAATTAAATGAGTTTTAATTCATCTTGTGATTAAAACCTCATTTTTCAAACCTTAAACAAAAATCACAAGTGGTTTATTCAAACTCATTTGGTATTTTTATCATTTTATTGATTTTTCTTTGAATATTTACTTTTAAAGAAAAACAAAATTAGGGTTTCTTTGATTTCAACCCTCATCAATCATTTTCAAAACATTTGGGCCTCTTAGTAGAATGTAAGACCCAATCCTTTGTAAATACAAAACTGTTTTGGGCCTCAGATGTTGTATAAGTTCCGTTGTATTTCCAAAATCACGGCGCGATCATCGACTTTTAAATCAAAACCCTGGGCCTCTCCTTGAGCTATAAGACCCATTCATTTTCTTAAAATAAAACACTTTGGGCCTCTAATGGAGTGTAAGACCCAATCCCCTTTTTGAACTAAAACATTTTTGGGCCTCAGTCGTTGTATAAGACCCACTACATTTTCAAAAATCTCGGCGTGATCGCCATTTCAAAACGGAAAACATTTTGGGCCTACCCTCGTGTTATAAGCCCCATTTCCTTTCTTTATAACTCTATGGACCTCTAATAGAGTGTAAGACCCAATCCACTTTTAACCAAAACCTTTTTGGGCCTCAGATATTATATAAGTCCCTCTGTGTTAAAAGAAAAAACCTCGGCACGATCGCCAGTTCAAAATAAAACCCTGGGCCTCTCCTTGAGCTGTAAGCCCCATCACTGGTACAAAAACACTTTGGGACTCTAATAGAGTGTAAGACCCAACCTCCTTGTACATAAAAAAATTTGGGCCTCACATATTGTATAAGTCCCTCTGTACAGTTTTCAAAACAACGGTGTGATCATCGTTAAAACTTGGGCCTCTCCTCGAGCTGTAAGCCCCAACAATCTTTTCAAAGCACTTTCTCCTTTGATTTTGAATATCTATTGTTATCAAAACTTTCTTTGTTGAACAACTAACAATACAACATGGAAGCTCTACAACGGGTAAGTGTTTATCCGCTTTCATTTATCGCTTTCATATGTATATAACTGTATTGTGGGGCTGCTTCACTGTAAGTCTTCTTTCACATCCTTTTATATACTTGTCAAATATCAACTGTATAATACTAGTATAGTTATTTAGAGTTTTCCCCGGCAACTACGTCTAGCACTAGGTAAAGCCTTGTTGGTCACTCTTAAATACAGTCAAAACTAGACCCCCCATAGGATTCCAGATACAGTCTTCCCTTCTCTTGGGGTTAAAGAATATGGAACAAAGAGAAAGGCAGTATTCTTGGTGAACCTTTTCTCAGACTGTCACTCTTAGAAATTGTCAAAGAAACTCTACTCCCCAGAGTTGATCTATTCTCAATGAATAGCATCTCTTGAGTTTCTTCCAAATTCAAGAACTTTCCTGGCTTGATCTATTCTCTGTGAATAGCATGTCTTGAACTTCTCTTGGTTTGGGGACCCACAAGCTTCCTGTAGCGAGCGATTTTGGATGTGGTTGCAAAGCACTATCGCTTTGGGATACTACAGTTCGATTCATTTTTTATCCTATTGAAGCTGATGAAGGAAGGGAAATAGATGTCTCCAATTAACCCTGCTTGCATACTGAGTTTAAACAGATGACTGTTGGTTTACAGATGCTATTGAGATTGTGGGTTTCTCTTAAGTTATATTGTTAAAATAGTGCCTGGGCGATTGGTGGGAGGTTTTAAGACCGATGCTTTTCGATTGATTGATGGAGGTATGGGATTTTGGGTTTTTTTATTAGTGTGCTCGCTAAGATTTTTTCATTCTTATGCCTACGTATTCCCGTTTGACGAAACAGGTAAATCAGAGCAATCGTAGTTCCTCCTATTCTATGGGAGGAAAAGTTGTTTTTGGTGTCTTGTTCAAAGCCTAAGACATGAAGCTGAAGGTGGTTTGTATCTTGTTCAAAGCCCAAGATGTGAAGCTGGAGGGTCTATTTGTATCTTGTTCGAAGCCCAAGATATGAAGCTAAAGGGTTTTGACTTTAGAGAGAATTAGTCATCTCTAAAGGGGAGTTGTTGATGTTTGTATGCTATGGACAGGGCACAGCTTTGATGCTAAAAGGTTGATTGACTCAACCGGGGTTTTCCTTATACAAAGCCTAAGAGGAGGCTATTGACCCAACAAGAGGGTGCTTTTATGTGTCTCGTACGAAGCCCGAGAGAGAGGCTAAAAGGGATTGACTAAACAAGAGAGTCTTTTATATGTCTCGTATGAAGCCTGAGAGAGAGGCTAAAGGAGTTGACTCAACAAGAGAGTCCTTTATACTCAACAAGAGAGTGTTTTTGTATCTCGTACGAAGCCCGAGATATAGGCTAAAGGGATTGACTCAACAAGAGAGTCGGTTGTACTCAACAAGAGAGTGTTTTTGGTATCTTGTACGAAGCCCGAGATGGAGGCTGAAAATGGGTTTGACTCAACAAGAGAGTCTTTTATACTCAACAAGAGAGTGATTTAGTATCTCGTACGAAGCCCGAGATGGAGGCTGAAAGGGGGTTGACTCAACAAGAGAGTCTTTTATACTCAACAAGAGAGTGTTTTGTATCTCGTACGAAGCCCGAGATGGAGGATGAAAGGTTTGACTCATCAAGAGAGTCTGAAAAGGTTAGCTCCGCTGAGGAGAATCATTGTACAAGGCCCAAGAGGAGGCCAATGTAACTGTTTCAGTCTAGCGACAGGTCCAATATGTTGGATAAAGAGAAAATCAGTTCTTATATGGGTAATGTTGTACCTTGGGATTGATCAGAGGATCGGGGTTATTTCCTGTTCTTTAAGGAAATGGGAAATCCAAAGTGTATTGAGACAGCCAAGTCTACGGGTGTTTTGAGAAATCGATTCTCAGGTGGTGAATGATATTTGTATAATGCCCAAGAGAAAACTGGTATGTTAAGGGATGAAGGTCAACCCATTAACTGGTCTGACACTTGACTCAGAAAGACAGCTCTAGCAAATTGATGACTAGGTTCTGTTCCTATACCTGTAGAGGTCTCTGGGTCCTTGTACTAAACCCAAGAGGAGGCATGAGAGCTTTTAAGAAGCCGAAGGGTCCTTGTACAACGCCCAAGAGGAGGCGGGGATGCTTTTAAGAAGCCTTTGGGTCCCCAAACCCCGAGATGTTCAAGACATTCCATTCACAGAGAATAGATCAAGCCAGGAAAGTTCAAGAATTTGGAAGAAACTCAAGAGATACCATTCACGGAGAAAAGATCATCACTGGGTAGTAGAGTCTCTTAGACAACTTCTAAGGGTGCTTTTAAGAAGCCTGTGGGTCCCCAAACCCTGAGAAATTCAAGACATGTTATTCACTGAGAATAGATCAAGCCAGGAAAGTCTGAGAATTTGGAAGAAACTCAAGAGATGCCATTCATAGAGAAAAGATCATCTCTGGGGAGTAGAGTCTCTTTGACAACTTCTAAGGGTGACAGTATGAGAAAGGGTTCAAAAAGAATCTGCCTTTCACATCTCCATATTGTTTAACCCCAAGAGGAGGAAAGACTGTGTCTGGTAATCCTATGGGGATCTAGTTTTGACTGTATTTAAGAGCGATCAACGAGGCTTTACCTAGTGCTAGACGTAGTTGCCGGGGAAAACTCTAAATAACTATACTAGTATTACATAGTGGATATTTGACAGGTATATAAAAGTTTGTGAAAGGAGACTTACAGTGAGCAGCCCCACAATACAGTTATATATATGAAAGCGGATAAAGAAAGCGGGTAAACACTTTCTCGGTTGTAGAGCTTCCATGCTGTTTGGTTAGTTTGTTCAACAAATAAAGCTTTGATAACAATATTATATTCAAAATCAAAGGAGAAAGTGGTTTGAAAAGAATGTGTTGGGGCTTACAGCTCAAGGAGAGGCCCAAAGTTTTATCAGTGATTGCACTGTTGTTTTGAATTTGTACAAAGGGACTTATACAAGTGACTGAGGCCCAAAAAGGTTTTATGTACAAAGGGATGGGTCTTATGATGCTCCGCAAGCGCACGGATTTATCGAAGTAATATAAAAGATTGTCAAACCCACTGAGACCAATGTCAACCTACTGTTATCTATCGCTGCGTTGTAAAGCTAAGGCTAATGATAATTGATAAAAGGGAAACTAAGACTAGAACTAAAATAAAACTAAGAGAATATGATAATAAAGAGAGGCCGGAATATGGATTATGCGTTCCTAAAGGACTTTGTAGAATTCGGGTACTAATTACGACTATAACTTAGTTCCGTAGAATATATCAACTTAAAGACTTCGCCTCACGCTCTCGCGGTTTTAACTAAAGTCATGTTCCCTAATCCCAAGATTTTACTCTCGCTCGCCCGGTAACTAGGAACTATATTTTGAAAGCCAATAATATCCTAAATGCATCTAAAGCGCTCTCGCTATATTTAGACTTGTTGCCTAATTTCCACTATCCGGTTTGATCCCCACGCTCTCGCAGTGCCGGGTCTAACCTTAATTAATTTCTCACTCTCATGACAAAATCGTGTTAAATAACCTCTCACTCTCGTGACAAAGTTATTTAAATTATACTTGGAAATTAAAACCAAAACAGGATTTTTAATCATAAGTTCGCACCTATTATTTTCTACCGAGTCCCGTCGGTAACGACGGTCCTCATACACCGGACTCTAAACATTTAGCCGGACATGGAATTAAATGAAAACAACACAGAAATGGTTATTGAATTTGAAAGCATCACGATAATTAATTTATGAAAGCGATAAATAATAATAATAATAATAATAATAAGCAATGCGATAAAGAACCTGTAAAGACTTGAAGTAGAATGCGGAAATAAAGAACTTGAATTAACTTTAATAATGACGGCAAGCTTTGATCCAAGCGTTACAAATTAAAGGCCTAAATACTAATGGTGTGGTAGTTCCTCAATGTGAGATAACTACCACTTTTACAATGGTAATTTACTGCCTAAAACTATGAACAGCGCTTTCGCGCCCAGAAACTTGGATGCTTCCAAATGCAAAGGGAACTACTATATATCGAGGGAAATTTTGTTCTGTAACTTCCATGGAGCATAAATGAGTGGTGGAGAAAGTGGGAGTAGTGGGAAGTTGGAGAAGTAGTGGGCGGTTATTTTTCTAGAGTAACTTCCAAGTAGTGCTGCTAGTGGATGGTGGTTGAGAGAATCTAGGAGAAATTGGTGAAGTGCATGACTGCATTGGGCTTCTTTTTCCACGCCTGCGTTCTGAACATAATATCCATAATTGAGCGCGTGACGATCGTGGTGAGGCCATGACGGTCGTGATGAAATTTGTATCTGCCACGGTCGTGGTGGAACCGTGACGATCGTCACATCAGCAGAATTTAGATTCTGCTGTTTTTCTTCTCTTTTCTGCTCTTTTCTTGCATGTTTTGCTTCTTTTCTCCACTTTGCATACTTTTAACTTGGAAATAGAAATACCTGCAAAAACACTTAAATATTCTCGAGAAAATCGGATATTAGATGAAAACGATATAATAATTGAATGTAAATCAAGGCCAAAATACGATACATTTTCGTGTTATCAAACACCCCCACACTTAAACCTTTGCTTGTCCTCAAGAAAACCATGACTCGTAAGAAAAATAGTGCATACGGATACTCATCCTAGGCTACCAACTCTACTTCGGTTGAGTTTGTGTCATAGGTACTAGCTTACACACTAAGGATATCGTAACAACACAATCCCGCTTTTGCGGTCATCAACCTCCCTCTTATACAAACCAATCTGAATCATGTCATTATACCTAAACCTAACTAACTCATCCTTCTTTCATCCCTTTTCATTCTGGCGCAATCACATTAAGCCCGTTATCCTTTCACACTCATGGTAGGATAATCTGTTAGTGACTATGATCTCATTATTATTATCAATTTTTTTTTCTTTTGCACATTAGCTTAAATATCAATAAAATAAAGAAGTTTGCACCGTTGGGCTAAATGATCGGGTGAGGATCACCTAACTTAGAAGGAGCATTTCTTTTCATTCATTTTTTTTCTTTTCAATTTACCATTTAAACATGAGATCATATACTTATTTGCATCGGCTTCCTACTTAGTGCGTGCATAGGATGGTGCTGACTGCTAAATAAACTAATTAGGGACTACTAAAGGGGTGAGAACTTAAGGCTATGGCGTAACAAGTACTCAAATCGATTTCCATAATAGGGAGGCTCACGATGTTAAGACGATATCGATTTTACGGAATTTTTCCCACGACTCACAATCTAACCTTAATTTCGTCTGTAACCTAAGATTTTTAAAAGAAACCCTATTTTTAACGCAAAAATTTTCATAATATTTGGTGTGGCTCAAGGGAGTGGGAAATCGATAAACACAAAATCGCATATAAAGACTTGACAGCACATGCAAAGACGCAACGAAAATAGAAAAAAATTTTAAAATCATGCTAGAAAGCAATAAATCTAACTAAAATACGTTAAAATGAAAGCGGTAGAGTTCCTCCCCCACACTTAAAACAAACATTGTCCTCAATGTTTTGACAAAAGGTGGTAAAGGAAAGATAGAACCTGTATGAATGCCATTGCGTGCTACCACGGCCAAATTCGTGTTGATTCTTCCCTTGTTGTCCCTGTCTTCGCTGGCCACTTCTACTCCGGCGTCTTGTACTGAATTTGCTGAAACTTCATTTTCTTGAAGCCGCTCATTATATTGTCTATTTCCGAAGGAAGTATCTGCAAAAATTGTTAGAAAAATACGGTGCGGTGTGTGCAGGTGGAACCTGACCATGCAAAGAACAAGGAGGATGTAAGTTACGAATGGGAGAGACATGTTGTCTCCTATCATACTCGTCATTGGTGTCACCACCAGCAGTGACATTCGTAGGAATGTGCATGGGCATCAGGTCATCTCAAGGGATTGTCATCTAAAGATCTTTTGCCTAAATGTAGCTGAGACGTGACAAGCGATACAATTCTTTATTTTCTGCAAACACAAACAATAAAAGGAAAACATTAAATTAAAAACTCGTGGGTTACCACCCACGCAGAGTTTTGTTTAACGTCGATAGCTCGACGGTTATGAGTGTCGATCTTCGGTTTCCATGGCCATTTATCAAGCCATCTCACATATCCTTCACCTTTCCTTTTCTTCCTTCTGTGGGGTGGTTCATTCTTTTGAACTTGTGGTGGTGGTTCTGGATCTATGCTAAGTACTAGCTTTTCTAGTTTGGGCTTAGTCCTTTCATCCATCACCTTAAAGTCTAACGTTACCCTCTTAATACTAATGATTTTCTTAGTTTGGTCTTCAAATTTTCTCTTTTTATGCAAGACCTCAGACAAGGGTGCGTGGATAATTTTCCATACATGCACATACGTTTTGGAGTCTGCAAACTTATACGGGAAAGGATATGGTGGGGTATATAGAGGGTGATCAACAATTCGTGCTTCATTCTCTACCTCTTCGATAACCTTGTTTGTGGATGGTGTTGGTGAATTTGTCTCAATCTCAACTCTTTTCTCACCATAACTCTCATCAACCTCATTATCACTCTCCTCAGGATTTTCGAGTTGTCCTTCACTACTGGTTGTTATAACATACGCATTCTCCTCAGGGGAGGGACCTATACGTGTCAGTGCAAGCAGTAAGGTTTGGGTCTCCAATGCCTCAGTGTGAGTCACAAGGGACTCGACCACGGTGTTCAGCCGCCTAAGGGTCTCATGATTATCGAGATGTTGTCTTTTAAGCTCTTCATTCTGGATAGTTTGTGCGTCCACAAAGTGCTCCATCATAGATTCTAGTCTAGCATTGGTTGATGTTTCAATGAAATCCTCCATTAATGTTTCAAGGATGGACTGAACGAATTCTTGTGGTTCTTCGAAATATTGAGAGTGGTGATTTGGGCGGAAATGAGATAGCGTCGCGTGGAAATCTTCCATTAGTATTTCGAGGTTGGAATCGTATGGTTCTTGGGGTTCCTCAAAATTTTTGGAATGGTAATCATAGGAAAAATTTGGTTGCGGTTCCTCAAAATATTTGGAGTATTGCGGTTGGTAATTGTAGAAAAAATTTGGGTGTGGCTCCTCAAGATATTGTGAGTGGTTATCATAGAGAAAATTTGGGTGATACATAGTTTTTAAATTTTTAATTTTTTTTTTATTAAATTTTTTTTTCATAGGAGTGCCTTAGTCTATACGGTGCAACAACGAAATAACAATATTGACTGTTGGTCCCCGGCAACGCCGCCAAAAACTTGATGCTCCGCAAGCGCACGGATTTATCGAATCAATATAAAAGATTGTCGAACCCACAGAGACCAATGTCAACCTACCGTTATCTATCGCTGCGTTGTAAAACTAAGGCTAATGATAATTGATAAAAGGGAAACTAAGACTAGAACTAAAATAAAACTAAGAGAATATGATAATAAAGAGAGGTCGGAATATGGATTCTGCGTTCCTAAAGGACTTTGTAGAATTCGGGTACTAATTACGACTATAACTTAGTTCCGTAGAATATATCAACTTAAAGACTTCGCCTCACGCTCTCGCGGTTTTAACTAAAGTCATGTTCCCTAATCCCAAGATTTTGCTCTTGCTCGCCCGGTAACTAGGAACTATATTTTGAAAGCCAATAATATCCTAAACGCATCTAAAGCGCTCTCGCTGTATTTAGACTTGTTGCCTAATTTCCACTATCCAGTTCGATCCCCACGCTCTCGCAGTGTCGGCTCTAACCTTAATTAATTTCTCACTCTCGTGATAAAATCGTGTTAAATAACCTCACTCTCGTGACAAATTTATTTAAATTATACTTGGAAATTAAAACCAAAACAGGATTTTTAATCATAAGTTCGCACCTATTATTTTCTACCGAGTCCCGTCGGTAACGACGATCCTCATACACCAGACTCTAAACATTTAGCCGGACATGGAATTAAATGAAAACAACACAGAAATGGTTATTGAATTTGAAAGCATCACGATAATTAATTTAGGAAAGCGATAAATAATAATAATAATAATAAGCAATGCGATAAAGAACCTGTAAAGACTTGAAGTAGAATGCGGAAATAAAGAACTTGAATTAACTTTAATAATGACGGCAAGCTTTGATCCAAGCGTTACAAATTAAAGGCCTAAATACTAATGGTGTGGTAATTCCTCAATGTGAGATAACTACCACTTTTACAATGGTAATTTACTGCCTAAAACTATGAACAGCGCTTTCGCGCCCAGAAACTTGGATGCTTCCAAATGCAAAGGGAACTACTATATATTGAGGGAAATTTTGTTCTGTAACTTCCATGGAGCATAAATGAGTGGTGGAGAAAGTGGGAGTAGTGGGAAGTTGGAGAAGTAGTGGGCGGTTATTTTTCTAGAGTAACCTCCAAGTAGTGCTGCTAGTGGATGGTGGTTGAGAGAATCTAGGAGAAATTGGTGAAGTGCATGATTGCATTGGGCTTCTTTTTCCACGCCTGCGTTCTGAACATAATATCCATAATTGAGCACGTGACGATCGTGGTGAGGCCATGACGGTCGTGATGAAATTTGTATCTGCCACGGTCGTGGTGGAACCGTGACGATCGTCACATCAGCAGAATTTAGATTCTACTGTTTTTCTTCTCTTTTCTGCTCTTTTCTTGCATGTTTTGCTTCTTTTCTCCACTTTGCATACTTTTAACTTGGAAATAGAAATACCTGCAAAAACACTTAAATATTCTTGAGAAAATCGGATATTAGATGAAAACGATATAATAATTGAATGTAAATCAAGGCCAAAATACGATACATTTTCGTGTTATCATCTTACACTCTCTCAAGAGGCCCAAGGGTTTTTTTACACAAGTGGTGGGGCTTACAGCTCAAGGAGAGGCCCATGGTTTGATTTTTGAACTGGCGATCGCGCTGAGATTTTCTTTTAACGCAGAGGGGCTTATAAAATGTCTGAGGCCCAAAATTGTTTTGATTAAAAGGGGATTGGGTCTTACAGTTTATTAGAGGCCCAAAGTGTTTTTAAAAGAAAAGGTGGGGCTTTGAGCTCAAGGAGAGGCCCAAGGGTTTTTTCTGTTTTGAAATGGCGATCGCGCCGAGATTTTTGAAAACATAGTGGGTCTTATACAATGACTGAGGCCAAAAGTGGTGTATTTACAAAGGGGATGGGTCTTACACTCTAATAGAGGCCCAAAGATTATTTTTGTACAAGTGATGGGGATTAAAGCTCGAGGAGAGGCCCAGAATGATTTATTTTAAATGGGCGATGATCGCGCCAAACTTTTTGAAATACAACGGGACTTATACGACATTTGAGGCCCAAAATGGTTTGTATTTACAAAGGATTGGGTCTTACACTCTATTAGAGGCCCAAAGTGTTTGAAAAAGTTTGATGAGGGTTGAATTAAAATATTAATTCTTTGTAAAAATATCAATTATATGAAATAAATAATATTTTTGGGATTTTTTGGCAAAATCAAATATTTTAACATTTTTGTGAATTATTAAAAAAAGAATCAACTCAAAATCATTAAAACTCAGAGAGAAATTTATTTTTGAATCAATTAAATAAAATCACAAAATTCAAATATTTGAATTTTCAAAAAGGGCGCCAAGAACAAGGGCAAGAACACGCGCCACCCTCTGTTTCTGCAGATTTATGTTTTCTATCCAATCTCACTGAATACTTGATTATATCATGCAATCTACATATCAATCTACTCGTTTCAACCTCACGATCATGTCTATGGTCTTTAATTTCATTTGTTTTAATCATGGAATAAGTAATCAAAGAGAAACCTCAAGAACCCTAAAATTTGCATGAAGGTTCAGAAATTCCACACACGATTCAAACAATGCAATTGATTGAGGGAAAACACTCCATGTATGATTATGAACATATGGCCAAATTATTGTGCAGTAAAAAATGCGTGGGTCATAGAGTTAGAAGAGCTCATGCTTACCTCTTGCAGCTGGTGATCGTGTTTTGTGTTAGAGGTGTTACAGCTAGGTTCCAATGATGTGGATAACTTCCTTAGGTGCCATGGAGTGTGTCCGGATGCTTGGAGTGGATTGAAATGATCTGGAACTTGAGATGGTACCCCAACTGCAAATCTGTCAATAACTTGAGCAATTGGCTGGTGATTTTGTGGTTTTGGTGTTCCAGATGTTATGTGAGTGTTTGGATCACTTCTATATGATGTTTATAAGGTGTGTGTGTGTGTGATTGGTTTGATTGGAATAGCTCTCAAACTCAAAACCCGATAGTGACTTGCCTTAGAAGGAAAAATTGGAGTGAAGAATGAGATTTTGAGGAAAACATCTGTTTGATGGCTTTGGTGTACTCAAACTGATCACAATTGAGCTCTATTTATAGTATAACAAGTTTTTTTGCAAGGAATAGTGAATGGCAACTGCAGCAGAGGTTTGGCCAATGTTGAGCAATGAGAATCCAAGTCTCCTCTAGCCATTGACTAGAGGTTTGGGCATAGGCTGCTGGTCCCCTTGGTCTTGGATAAGTCTTGACTGAATTCAGTTGCAAATAACTTAGTCCATGCCACCTTGGTGTATGCATTGAATGCTCCAATCCAAAATTGGAGTCTAGTCCCTCTTTTAGGCAATTCTGGGTTTGGCATGCTATTTTTGGTTCCAAAGACTTGGGAGGCTTGGGATCAGAGTTGGTTCCTCCTTGGTCCCCCCTTGAGGTGTTCAGATGGACAGAGTTGTTTGTCATTTGCAAAATTTGGGCAAATCGAGCAAAACTCCAAAATCTGCCTTGCTTTGGCAGTTTTCAGCAAGGCATGTTGCCATTGTCATATCTCATGGCTCAAGTTGAGTTTGGTGATGTTCTTGGTCATTTTGGAAAGCCCTCCTATGATACAACAATTTTCTGATCATAATTGGTTTCGATACTTTTTGGATCCAAGTGAAAAATGCCCCTACATTTGGAAAAAAGTGAAGGCAGATTCTGACTTAGTGAAAATTTCACTAAGTGTTGAAAAAAGTGGCATTTCATATTTTCAACCACTTTGATCATTCCATAACTCAAAATCCATAATGAATTGGAATGAGGTGTAGTTGAAGCTTTTGTAGAGGGCCATGAGGGCTACAAATCCAGCTTTGAACGGGGAAAAATGGCTTTGTGGTTTAGGAGTTATGATCCTCCAAAGTTGGTACCCTAGCCACTTTATTCCATAACTTAGAAATTTTCTAAGTTTTTTATGGTTACCCCTTTTACAAGTTATCCTACTTTTCTTGATTTTTCTTGATGAATGATGATTCAAATCACACATTAACATCATTTTAGGGTTAAAAAACTATAATTGTGAAAAATCTCAAAAAGTCACAGTTGACTTTTGTGCACAGTTGACTTTTTGTCAGATGAATTCCAAACTGTGCGACCCTCTATGAAATCAAGTCCTTGAGCTAAATCAAACTTGATGGACATGTTCCATAGGTGTCATAGGGTGTATTGAATCATGTCCCAAGGTTTGGGAGCATGTCTTGGTCAAAAGTCAAAGCTACAGTTGACTTTTCTCGCGAAACCCTAACGGTGGTTCAAATGAACTTGAAACTTGGGAATCAAGCTTCTTGGATCAATAAATTGTTGCAAATGGATCAATGTGGTGTGTTGGAGACCCTCAAATCCTTTCTTGAGGTCTTGGCTCATGTTTTGTCCCAAAAGTCAACTTAGGGGTGAATTAGGTCAAGAAACCCTAATTCTTGATTTTTTAGTGAATGCATCCCCTAGGGTTAAATTGACTTGATGATTGGGTTTATGATGTCCCATGGAGCATCTTAGGTTATGTTTTGAAGAATTGGCTCATGCCCAGAGGAAACTTTCCATCTGGAGGCCCTGGTCGACCAAAACCCTAATTTGGTGACACTGACGATCTTGAGGCTTGATCCACCTAGAAGGGAGCAGCCTTGTGCTTGCTCCTTAAAGTGGGAGTCCTCTTGATCTATTATGGATGTTTGAGAGGTTATACAAGTTGAAGATTATGTCAATTCTTGATTGATCCTTTGTCTAAGTGCTCTTAGAGGGCTTGAAACCCTAATTTTTTATAGTAGAGGATGCTCACCCATCTTTGGGGAGACTGATGAGGCATGATGGTTCATCCATATTGTGATGATGATTTGCCCAATGATGGGAAATCTAAGTGGTCAAAATTTGGGGTATGACAGATGCCTATTTAATCTTCTTGGACCCGAAGGTGTGAATGGCGAAGGTATTCCGGTATTCGGGGTGCAAGAGGATTAAATATTGGAATACCCGAAATTTTGATGGTGGTTAAGAATGGTAGTTCACGCATCCTTCTTCTTTTGCTAAGCAATGATGCTCAGAAAAGGTAAAACTTCCCCTCGATCCTGGTTTTCAGCCAAGGAACTGGTCTCAGTTTTCTTTCGAAATAAACTTCCCCTCGATCTTAGTTTCCTACCAAGGAACTGGTCTCAGTTTCTGATATAAACTTCCCCTCGATCCTGGTTTCCTACCAAGGAACTGGTTTAAGTTTCTGATGTAAACTTCCCCATGATCTTGGTTTCCTACCAAGGAACTGGTCTAAGTTTCTGAGTAAACTTTCCCTCGATCCTGGTTTCCTACCAAGGAACTGGTCTCAGTTTCTTTTGTCAATAAACTTTCTTGACAAGGGACGCTATACGTAGCGGTTTTCCTCAAACTTCTCGCCAAATTTTCCTGGGGAGATGCCATTTGACAGAAAAGGTTTGATGTCAGACTTGCTGGGGAACCCAGTCATCTGAGTTATAGAGGTGCACAAACTTCTCTGTTGGAGACGCCATTTGTTGACTCTACTGGGTAAAACGAGTCTCTTGAGAGACTGCTTTCTGCTTGGGGATATTACATCATACTTTTCTCGGGATCTTCTTGGAGAAATTCCATATGATGTGATCCAATTTTGAGGTGCTGATGACCTTTTCTTCAGCGGATTTTTCCGGAGAAAAATTGTTGCATTGTCGAATCTCTGATTGAGAGGCTTTCTCGGGAGATTTTCCTTAATCTAGGAAAGCGAAGATTTCATCTTCGATGGCGAAGAATGATGTTTGTCAAAGGTTCTCTGGTTCTTCAGAGGTTCAAGTTATCAAAGTGGTCAAGGGCCAACTCCAATCTAGAAATAAACTGGAGGAGAGAGATTGTTCAGACACGACATTTCCTGACGAGGAAAGAACTGACAACTCGATTGAGAGGACTGTTATCACTAGGGGATAAGACCTACTGGAGTGATAGTGATGCAATATGAATATGAATGTAAATCAATAATGGATGATGTATGTATGTTTATGCTGACAAAACTGACGCGACATACAAAGTGACGGATGAACACGACGGGATACTCGGCCACTGCGGGGGGGATAAAGAGGTATCGCTGGTTCACGATAGCAATTCTGCCTTGCTTAGGAGAAATAGTTCCTTGTGGGGAGCTATGTTGGTCGGACTTAGGAGATGAAAACTCGGCCGGGGGTATCAGATGGGAAAGCCGCGTCTGATACAGCTGATCCTTCATTCAGGCACACTGGCTTAGAAGGAGTACTTTGATTCTGTACTTTGAAGCTCGATTACTTCTGGAGAAGTGAGCGACGTTCTTCCGATGTTCAACAGTCAAAAGAAATTGTCATCTTTATTTTGAAGCAGAAAAGTTTTACAAGCAAATTCATTTTTGTTTCATTTCAAGAATCGTCGATCATATTAAAATGTCGTTCTTATAAAGCTAAAACAAATGAGAATTATAAACAAAAGCACAAGGGCTCAAATTTTATTGATAGGATGGAGATCAGCCAAGAGCGTGATTCCATAGGGTATTTACAAAGTTTAGAAAATGGTAATTTACAGGAAAAGGGCTACATTAAAACATAACGACCACTATCCTTCTACCAACTTTGAATTCTGGACATCCTGAGCTTCTGTCGAAGATGACCTTGACTGGAAGTTTTTCGACAAATAGTTTTACCGCTGGGGGATTTCACCTTGTCGGACGTAGTTACTTTCCATTTGAAATTCTGGTACATGTACAGAATTCAGATGTCCTAGAACATGCCGTTTGACATCTGGTATGACATGATCACAAATGGCAAGGTATATAGCAATAATCATGGTACTGAAAAGATAAAAGCAAGACACATAGAATTGTTAACCCAGTTCAGTTTAACACACCTACTCTGGGGGCTACCAAGCCAGGGATGAAGTCCACTATCAGTAGTATCAATTCAAAGCTAAACTCTCCGTTTACAGCTTATCACTCAATCACTACCCAATGACCCTTCTACCTAGATCCTCTCTAGCTATGAGAAACTCTTCTCACTCCCAATCATCGCAATGATGTCTAGCAGCCGACAATCCGCCACTGCATCAACGGCTCTTTACCTATACAACAGTTCAACAAGGAAGACACCCTTCCAAGACACAACTTAGAGTTACTTAAAAGCTTCCTCCAAGAACAATACTCCTCTTACTTAACAGCTTCGAGGATCACACTAATAAGCTGTCCAACTCACAGGTCGAGTGGTACAGGAACCAACCCTAATACTAGAACTTTTACATCTTTGGTTGCGTTACAAAACTAGGTTACAAAACATCTATATATAACCTATTCCCAACTGGATTTTGGGCCTACAAAAACACAGCAAATGAGCTGCTACAAATCAGCATAGACTTCTGCTACATAATAGGACTTCAATCTTTAACTTCCTAAAATATCTCCATATTTAGAAAGTGTATACTTTCCAATATTCTTCTCAATTTCAGACTTGAATCTTCAGACCTTTTAATTCAGCGCCACATAGAATTTGCATATTATTTCCTGAATTTTCTGCATCTGTTAAGACATAACAGAATTCTAAATTCTCTTCAGTTCTGGCGCGATGTCGAATGAACCTGCATGGGACATCTTGATACGACATGTTATACCAGATGTTGGAACTACTTCAGCTCAACATGTTCCATTGCACACTAGGACTTCTTGCTCAACCTGTTCTTCTTTAGCAAGATACACAATCCTATCTAACATATTGCTGCTATTATTTGTTTTACAAAATTAATGCCAACCCTTAAAATTAAAGAACTAACATTCTCCCCCTTTGGCAAATTTTGGCTAAAACAAATACATAAACATTACAACTCAGATTACAGTAGCAATCACAACTCTATACTACTGTCAGTAGTCATCAGCAACTACTGAACCTAATAGTAGCCATCAGTAGCTACTAAGAATAGAAATCATGGAGAAACATCTTCTTGGGAATACTTGAATGATGTTAGGACATCATGGTTGACAAAACTTCAAGCATCACCTTCGGGCACCACAACACAATAACTTCAGGCAGCACATTAGGACCTTAGGAGTAGAAAGTCCTGAAGTCATTTGGTGCACATGAGGAAGAAGATATCTGGTGTACATGAGGAAGAAGATATACGACACTCCCCCTTAATACAACACATTTCTTTTTCCTTCCAGCTCAGACCTGGATTAATTGTAGAAGACTCCTCCAGAAAAGAAACGTCTGTCTTGACACAAAGGACCAATGGTGGCATAAGAGATTTCTGCACACCTTAATTGATCAAACGCCCCCAGTCGACCTATGGCATAAGATGAAACTTAAGAAGTATCAATCTATCAACCCAGGTAACTCAGAACACAAGTCACAACTATGTTCATAACTCAGGACACAAGTCACAATTGGAACTCAACACCAACTCAAGGAAATGACACCCTCTTCGACATCACTGCACACAATTGGAACTGCAGACTCCAAACAAGGCATCTGCACAACCCATTTCACACACCCTTTCTCCCCCTTTTTAGCCTAAAATTGGCAAAGAAGACCCTCACAGAACCAGACCCAAGTGACGCTTACCCAAATACGAACAAACGCCATAAGACTTGTGAAACAAAACACTCACTTGGCTGAAGGAGAAGAGAAAAACCCCTATAATTAGATGATTAGTTACTTTGGAATTAACGAGCTTTGAATATGTCAAGGTTCTTGGTCAACGAAACGCTATTTTAGGTACCAAAAACTCCATTCAATATTCAATGCCTACCTTCCAAAACAGCCTTGACTACCTTTAATGTTTCTCAACTGAATCTTACCGTAAATTAAGCCAATAACGCTCCATGCATAGGCAGAGACACGTGTTTCACCATATCCTTGCACTACCGACCACAATAATTCCTTGTTTGGCTCAAGAGAAACATGTCCTGTACCATGTTCTGACATCTTACCAAAACAGTTGTTAGCTAGCTCATAAACTTATCAACCCAAGACTCCACAGAACCTTATACAAGCACATCTTCTTATCTAATGGATACTGAGACGACTTCTCACAATCCCTCCTAGATTCCTTCAAAACAGCAGAGAAAAATAAAGTCACCCAGATACACCAATTTTGCTCTTCAGACCTCTCCTCCATAATCACTAACTTCACACAGCTATGATATATCCCATCATGATGTTTGACATTACACTGCACAAACTTGACCAGCATACATGCTACACAGAAATCAGTACACTTGCAGCAATAGGCTATAGACAACAGCCTTAACATTCAATGCTCTTTATGGTGTCACACCAATATTGCCACATTCTGATATATGTTGAGCAAGACCTCACCATGGTGATACATGATCTGCCAAGTCTAATAAACGAAAGCCCACTTGATTTGAAATTTCTCACATATTCCATAACAAATGTCTTTAGATTACTTGCAACACAAGATAAGGACTGCCACCACCTTTTACTTGTATTTTGAAGGAACCTCCTTATCTTCAGCCATTCTGATTAGATTGCACCACTGGCAACAACCTTCTATCCTTACATTCTTAACACCCTAATTGAGTCTTCAACATGAGAGTAGTCATGTATTACCAGAACTACTTACCATCAAGATCAGAATCCGCCCATTCTAATCCACATTATGTCAAAACTGCCACTTCGGACGATAATGTTGCTTCTTCCAACTCTACAAACTACGATGTTGCAACAGTATGTAGGACATCAGCATAAGACAAGGAACACACCACTTGCTCACAACCAACACCAACAGCTATACCGAAGGCACACTAAAGGGAATCACATCAGACAACTAGACAGGACCTAGGCTCATCTTTTTAGATACAAAAAGGACAACCTCTACCAAGGCACCAAACACGAAGTTCTGGTATCCAGTGTGACAGATTCCCAAGAAGGCAAGTTCCCAAGCCAAAGACCACTTTGACTGGTCAGGCGATACAAACAAGATCTCTTTATGCAGTATAAAAACCAAGCTTCCTACCTTCTAACATCGCATCACAGATAGAGTCATGAGTCAGTCTAGCAAGGATGCAGAGAAGAGACACAAGCAGGAAGTGTTGAAATCAGATCCACAGAAGTTGAAGGACAAACCACTGTCCACAGCTGGGGCAACTTCAGGAGCAACAAGAACAAGAAAAACATCAGAGACAAGGATGAAGACCATCAAGAAAAACCAAGTGCAACTTCAAGCTTCTGATGATGAATGGGATGAAGATTGGAAAGCTTTTCTTGATTCGGGGGTTTGGGATAACCTTTAGACCCTTTGTTTGGTGTTTTCACTAATCTTGTATGCTTTCACCAGTGCAATAAAATTCTGTTTCCTTTAAACTAAACACATGCAATAAAGATCGTAACTGCACAAGACACATCCCAGTGCACTTAATCCTCATGTATGCCAATTCCTAAGTGCCAACACCAAAAGCAGCAAAATTATCAATCTCCCCCTTAACATCACATGTCCAGCTGCAAAAAATTGTAACACTCTCCCCCTATCAAGAATAACATGTGCTTCTTCGTACCTTGAAGAACGGAAAACATAAGACACATCTTCATGTCTTCAAGAGCTCACTCTTTGTTCAACTCATAAGTTGAACACAATCATCACTTGTACCAATACTCACATGATCCCAATCTGATCAACTTTTCTCTATCTAAGACCACCAGTACTCCTTAGTAAGAAGAATACCTTAAATGAATGGAGAACATGAGACTCATCTTCATGTCTTCAAGAGCGCACTCTCTGTTCAACACACCTGCTGAACACATTCACCTACTGCTTGACCCTTACATTAGTACATAAATCAGGTAGAGACTTGTGATCTCAGGAGACAAACACCATAACACTCTGAACAGAATGTTCTGTCAACAGATGTTACGACATCAGTCTTGACAGAGTCCAGCTATACAAAAAAAACACCACATTCCAAAACCGAATCTCCAAACTTCCCCCTTTAAGCCTCGGGACTAGAAACAACCATCATAACCCATCACAGAAGATCACAAGAACAGTATTCTTTCATCCAACTCTCCAAAGGCAATCATTCCCTATCATTCTCCCATATGATAATCCTGAGTATCTTTACCTTCATGTCCAAGATGTCTGCTAGAGATAATACTTCTTAAATCTCAGGGTCTCCACTCCTGCAGCAAGGACCAGAAATAAACTGATCTCAGGAGTAAATACCATATTGATCACACCTTGACCAACTCACACATCTAAGATAAGTTCCAGGGCCAGAAACTTCTTAGATATACCACCCAGATGCCTCCTCTTCCAGATCAGGAGTAGGTTCCAAACTCATGTGATCAAACCACATTAGTTTAGCACCCAGAGCATCTGCTATGCCATTCCTTCAGACAACTGAATTCAGCACAATTCTGATGTGATGTTCTAACACAAGATAGGACATCATTCCAATGAACACATCAAGAGATCAAAGACTGGAGATTAGCCCTTTTAGGAATAGAGGCAAAAGTAAATTACTTCTCTTCCTTACAACTTCACTTATCAATGCCTTTATGAGTGGGCTTGAACAAAAATCTTCAAGTATCGTTGACAAAGTAAGTTGAACCAGTCTTGCATATATCCCTTCTCAAATGCAACCTCAGGAGTTTTCAGATAGATACGCAGCGGATCAAAACACACACTCCTCAAAACCTTCAGGTGTCACATATCATCCCTATCATCATAATCCAGGTGACACCACAATACCACAGGTTTAAAAAAATAAATCAACCCTAACAAAACCACAACACAACAACTTTTCAACCAAACCTTCAAGCCTTCAGCACATGCCACTGCCTGTCACGAACAGTCCATCCTCCACTTCTAGGGACCATTCTTACACCTATATGAACTTCTCCAAGTTCAAACAACTTTTCAGTAGAAGGCTTCTACCTTGACCATGAACCAGAAAGTATCTTCCCTCGGATCTCATCCAGATATAGAACAGAATGACCTGCTCTGATACCAATTGAAATTCTGGTACATGTGCAGAATTCAGATGTCCTAGAACATGTCGTTTGACATCTGGTATGACATGATCACAAAGGGAAAGGTATATAGCAATAATCATGGTACTGAAATGATAAAAGCAAGATACACAGAATTGTTAACCCAGTTCGGTTTAACACACCTACTCTGGGGGCTACCAAGCCAGGGATGAAGTCCACTATCAGTAGTATCAATTCAAAGCTAAACTCTCCGTTTACAGCTTATCACTCAATCACTACCCAATGACCCTTCTACCTAGATCCTCTCTAGCTATGAGAAACTCTTCTCACTCCCAATCATCGCAATGATGTCTAGCAGCCGACAATCCGCCACTGCATCAACGGCTCTTTACCTATACAACAGTTCAACAAGGAAGACACCCTTCCAAGACACAACTTAGAGTTACTTAAAAGATTCCTCCAAGAACAATACTCCTCTTACTTAACAGCTTCGAGGATCACACTAATAAGCTGTCCAACTCACAGGTCGAGTGGTACAGGAACCAACCCTAATACTAGAACTTTTACATCTTTGGTTGTGTTACAAAACTAGGTTACAAAACATCTATATATAACCTATTCCCAACTGGATTTTGGGCCTACAAAAACACAGCAAATGAGCTGCTACAAATCAGCATAGACTTCTGCTACATAATAGGACTTCAATCTTTAACTTCCTAAAATATCTCCATATTTAGAAAGTGTATATTTTCCAATATTCTTCTCAATTTCAGACTTGAATCTTCAGACCTTTTAATTCACCGCCACATAGAATTTGCATATTATTTCCTGAATCTTCTGCATCTGTTAAGACATAACAGAATTCTAAATTCTCTTCAGTTCTGGCGCGATGTCGAATAAACCTGCATGGGACATCTTGATACGACATGTTATACCAGATGTTGGAACTACTTCAGCTCAACATGTTCCATTGCACACTAGGACTTCTTGCTCAACCTGTTCTTCTTTAGCAAGATACACAATCCTATCTAACATATTGCTGCTATTATTTGTTTTACAAAATTAATGCCAACCCTTAAAACTAAAGAACTAACATTCTCCCCCTTTGGCAAATTTTGGCTAATTCTTCTGCATCCATCGTTGCAAGTCTCAAGGCGCCGTCATAAGGCGCTGCCTGAGAAAGCTTTCTTGACCGCATAGGGGCCGTCATAATTCGGGGTCCATTTGCCCCGAGAGTCAGTGAGAAATGATTGTATCTTTTTGAGCACGAGGTCTCCTTTTCTGAAGACGCGAGGTCGGACCTTTTTGTCGAACGCCTTCTTCATCCTTTGCTGATACAACTGACCATGGTATAGAGCCGTTATTCATTTCTCTTCGATCAGGTTGAGTTTGTCATGTCGATTTTGACACCATTAAGCTTCTGTTAGCTTAGCTTCCATCAACACCCTGATTGATGGGATCTCTACTTCTATGGGGAGCACTGCTTCCATGCCATACACTAGAGAGAAAGGGGTTGCCCCTGTTGAAGTGCAGACAGATGTACGATAACCGTGAAGAGCAAAGGGTAGCATCTCGTGCCAGTCTTTGTAGGTTACAACCATTTTCTAAATAATCCTCTTGATGTTCTTGTTAGCCGCTTCTACCGCTCCGTTCATCTTGGGTCGGTAGGGAGATGAGTTATGGTGTTCGATCTTGAACTCTGCGCGCAACTCTTTCATCATCTTATTGTTCAAGTTAAATCCATTATCAGTAATGATCTGGCTCGGAACACCATAACGGCAGATGATATTGTTTTTGATAAATCGGACCACCACTTGTCGGGTTACATTAGTGTATGACGCTGCTTCGACCCACTTGGTGAAGTAATAAATGGCTACTAGGATGAACTGGTGTCTGTTCGAAGCCTTGGGCTCAATCATACCAATCATGTCGAGTCCCCATATGGAAAAAGGCCATGGGGAAGAGAGAAATTTGAGATGCGTTGGCGGTACATGGATTTTGTCAGAGTATATCTGACACTTGTGACACTTCCTCATGTACTTGTAGCAGTCGGATTCCATTGTCAACCAATAGTACCCTGCTCTTAGAATTTTTCTCGCCATTGTGTGTCCGTTGGCATGAGTGCCAAAGGATCCTTCGTGAATTTCTTTCATCAGCATGTTTGCCTCTGGTCTGTCTACGCATCGAAGTAAAACCATGTCGAAGTTTATCTTATAGAGTGTATCGCCGCTCAGGAAGAAACTGCCAGCCAGTCTCCTGAGGGTTTTTCTGTCTTTCCTGGATGCCCCAGGTGGGTATTCCTGTTTCTGAAGGAAGCATTTGATATCGTGATACCAATGTTTGTCGTCTATGACTGCTTCATTTGTGAAGATGTAGGCGGGCCTCTCAAGGCGCATTATGTCGATCTTAGTTAGGTCGGTCCATTGACCTACACTAATCATGGAAGAAAGAGTGGCTAATGCATCAGCCATGTGATTCTCTTCACGAGGGATATGATGAAACTCGATTCTGTTGAAGAAGGGTAGCAACCTTCTTGCATAATCTTTGTAAGGAATCAGTCCTGATTGGTATGTGTTCTAATCTCCTTTGATCTGATTAATAACCAGGGTTGAGTCGCCATAAACATCCAAGTTTTTGATCCTTAAGTCGATCGCTTCTTCGAGACCCATGATACAAGCTTCGTATTCAGCCTCGTTGTTTGTACACTTGAATGTTAGTCGGGCGGTGAAAGGAATGTGGGTACCCTGAGGGGTTATGATGATTGTCCCAATTCCGTGTCCGCAATGATTTACAGCCCCGTCAAAGATTAGTCCCCATTGGGAACCTGGTTATGGCCCTTCACTGGGTAGCGGTTCATCGCAATCTTTCATTTTCAAGTACATGACATCTTTGTCTAGGAAGTCAAACCCGATTGATTCCTGATCTTCAATCGGTTTATGAGCCAAATGATCGGCTAAAATACTTCCCTTGACGGCTTTCTGAGCATGGTACTCTATGTCATATTCCGATAATAACATCTGCCAACGGGTAATCCTTCCCGTGAGAGCAGGATTTTCAAAGACGTACTTGATTGGATCCATTTCTGAGATTAACAAAGTAGTGTGACAAATCATGTACTGGCGAAGATGTTTGGCTGCCCAAGCCAGAGCACAACAAGTTTTCTCAAGCATAGTGTACCGAGTCTCATAGTCGGTAAATTTCTTGCTCAAATAGTAAAAGGCAAACTCTTTTCTTTTTGTTTCGTCTTGTTGGCCAAGTACACAACCCATTGAGTCTTCCAAGACTATTAAGTAGATGATCAGTGGTCTTCCTTCCACAGGAGGTGATAGAATTGGTGGGCTCAACAGATATTTCTTAATACTGTCAAAGGTGGTTTGGCAATCTTCTGTCCAAACGCAGTCCGTATTCTTTTTGAGTAATTTGAAAATCGGCGTGCATGTCGCGGTCATGAGGAATATGAATCTGGAGATGTAGTTCAAATGTCCCAGGAATCCCCTGACTTGTTTTTCAATCTTTGGAGAAGGCATTTCTTGAATGGCCTTGACCTTGTCAGGATCAACCTCAATTCCTTTCTGGCTGACGATGAACCCTAAAAGTTTCCCTGAACGGACACTGATTATGCATTTGTTAGGATTCAAGCAGAGTTTGTACTTCCTCAGACGCTCAAATAGTTTTGATAGGTGGGTCACATGCTCCTCTTCCGTCTTAGATTTGGCAATCATATCATCGACATATACCTCGATTTCTTTGTGTATCATGTCATGAAAAAGAGTAGTCATGGCCCGTTGATAGGTTGCCTCGGCGTTCTTCAAACCGAACGGCATTACCTTGTAACAAAAGGTACCCCATGGGATAATGAACGAAGTTTTCTCCATGTCCTTCGGCGCCATTTTTATCTAATTATAGCCCAAGAATCCATCCGTGAAGGATAATATTTTGAATTTTGTTGTACTGTCTACCAGCATGTCAATGTGTGGTAAGGGAAAGTCGTCCTTTGGACTAGCCTTGTTGAGATCTCTGTAATCCACACACATTCTGACATTTCGGTCATTTTTCGAAACGGGTACTATGTTGGCTAACCATTGAGGATACTCTGATGTGGTGAGGAAACCCGCGTCAATCTGTTTCTGCACTTCCTCTTTAATTTTGATGGCCATGTCTGGGTGAGTTCTTCTCAACCTCTATTTTACTGGCGGATATTCTGATCGTAACGGTAGATGATGTTCCACGATGCTGGTATCCAACCCTGGCATGTCCTGATAGGACCAAGCAAACACATCGGGGAATTCTTTGAGAAGCCTTATCAAACTTTCTTTGATAATGGAACTGAGCAGTGCGCCAATCTTGACTTCTTTTCTTTCTTCCTCCGAACCCAAGTTGACCGTTTCCAACGGCTCTTTGGGAGGTTCAATGGACCTTTCCTCTTGTCTGAGTAAACAGGAGATCTCTTCTGGGATTTCTTCGTCAACTTATTCTTCAGCCCCAAATACCAGAAATTCAAAGTTAGGAGAAGGCATCAGATCGTATGTTTCAACGGGGTTTAAAATAAGCAATCTGCCTGACGTGATGATTGTTTTTAGAAGAGATAGAGAGAATGCAAGAGTGTGTGCAGTGTATTTTTTGATAACTGCTTGTGTTTATTATTTGAATTGTTTTTTAGGATTACCATTTTCTTGAAAAAACAAAAAGAGAAAATAGCAATAAATGCGGAAATTACAGAATGACGTTATTTTATTTATGATCGAGACGATTCTTGAAACTACAACCCTATAAAACAAAACTATGTCTCTTTGGGCGAAGCGAAGAGGTATATTAACAGAAAGTGAGCCCTATCAAAACATCTGTTTCACCTGGGCATGGTGAAAGGTTGAAGACGACAATTACTTTGACTTATGAACAATCTTCGAAACATCAACTGCAACCCATTGGCGGCGAACTCCTCGGTGAATCACAAAGTCTAGTACCTTCCTTGATTTGTCTTCAGAAATAACGCTGATTTCTGGTGGAGCAGGATCATTGGAATCTGTCTCCCAGGCAGAGTTATCGTAGGAGGATTCCTCTGTTGTATTTTGCATAGTATTTGTGCTCTCAGGTAAATCTCCCATCCAGTTGGCTGGATGTCTTCGAGCCTGATACGAGAGCTTTCAGGAGCGGTGTACTTGACCATATAGTTGTATTTTCCACTTGGTTGTCCTAAGGTATCCCACACTTCTTTGGAACTAGAGGAGTCGTCTCTTTCGATGACGTTGACCTCAGGAAAAGTGTAGTTGATGAATTCTAGTCCTGCAATCTTTGCAAATTCATCCTCGTGCTGGATAGGTTCTGAATACCCTGAGTGTTGATCCCATGACATGGTGGGGACGCAGATATTCTTTTCAATGATGCTCAGCTGATTTTTATTGCTCGGTTGATTTTCTTGCCCTGAGTCTCCCGGGTACAGCTGCCAGATAGGCAGGCCATCCATTAGGCCATAATAGTCGTGTTCAAAGTTGTACTTCATCAGAGTGTCTTCCTCTAATGAGTTTGGTGGAGCACGGCATCCTTCCGGATCACAATCTCCATATATCATTCTGACATCTGACCTGGGTATAAATCTCAGACTCTGTGCGGGATAGAAAATGGCGTAGGCACCTCTTTCTGAGACATATAACCGTCCTCATTAAGATAGGACTTCCACTCTTCATCTATACCGAAGGAGTCTCCTTCGTTGATGGTATGGACTTCTTGAGATATTGGGTAAAGGAAACCTCTACTATGGAAGAAATCCTGAATGGGATGAAGACTTTCACCACTAACAGTAGTCTGGGTACAGGCTGAAGAAAAACCAAGACCCTTCTTTGTTTTATTATCAGTAGGAATGACAAGTTGTCCTCATCCCTTACTACTGTTACTTTTGATCACTTCGAGAGTATCTCTGTATGAGGAAATCAAGGTTCCTTTCTCTGACTGATTTTCATTGCTCACCGAAAGTTCTTGGAACTGAGTTCCAACAACCTCCTCGGATTCTACACAAGTGAATAATGAAAGGTTACTCACGATCAAGGCTTGTTCTTGGCAGACCGTGACGAGTTGATCGTTCTTGATGAACTTTAGTTTCTGGTGCAGTGTCGAAGTGACTGCCCCATCCTGGTGTATCCAAGGTCTTCCTAATAAACAGTTGTATGTTGCTCGGATGTCCATGACCTAGAAAGTGATTAGGAAAGTGTGAGGACCAATAGTTATGGGAAGGTCGACTTCGCCGATAACTGCTTTCCGAGATTCGTCAAATGCTTTGACGACGACCTCACTGCCCCTCATCGGGGATCCTTTGAATGATAGTTGCATTAAAGTGGACTTCGGCATAACATTGAGAGCCGATCCGGTATCTACCAGTACGCTGGCTAAAGCATCGTCCTGGCAGTTAATTGTGATATTGAGTGCCATGTTGTGGTTTTGGCCTTCTTCTGCCAATTCCTCATCACTGAACCCTAAGTTGTTGCAGGAAGTGATGTTAGAGACAATGCTATCGAACTGTCGTATTAACACACCCTGTTCCACAAAGGCTAAGACTTTCTGTAGAGCTTCCCTGTGAGCCTCGGAACTGAGTAAAAGAGATAACACAGAGATTTTTGAAGGAGTTTGTAACAGCTAATCAACAATGTTGTATTCACTCCTTTGGATGAGCTTTAGCATCTCATCGTCATTCTTTGAAAGGTCGGGATCACTGGACTAACTGACCGGTGGATTGGTAACTTCCGTTTGAGGTTCCTTTTCTCTGTTAGGTTCTCCATCTCCTCGGTTGAAGATTCGACCACTCCGTGTTACTTGACTGATGTCGGCAATGTTCACGACGGAGGGAAATGGAATTTCCTTTCCATTCTCAATTATTGTTGCACCGTATTAGTAAGGGATCGCCTTATCAGATTTGTACGGCACTGGTCCTGATAGATAGATAACTACAGGAGCCTTCTGATTTATCTGACTATTGTAAGTAACTTCAATTAGTTCCTGGTTAAGAATCTTCGATTCGTCAAGAAGAGGGATGATGGCACAAACATCTTTGGTCCTCTCAGGATCAGAGATTACAACAACATCCTTGATTTGATCAGCGAAAAAGTCAAGCATCAAGTTGATGGACCCCGAAACTGGACATGGTTGAATCTCTTTGTGGTCCAACTGACTTTGAAGAGCTGCTCGCACGAGGTAACATCCCTGATTATTTTCCGAGCAAACTCTACAGCGTTCATAATTATGTGGTGGCACCTGGCCACGTCTGCTTTGAATGCAATTTAACCTCACTAGGTCTGTTTCCATTGATCGAACATCCTGACTTTGATGCCTAGTAGGGTTCCCATTAACCACACTGATTTGTTGCGTGTCTTCGTCCATATAGATCGGAAGCCACCAGTGGTTTAACAAGTGTTGCAAAGTTCTTTAAACGAGAGCACATCATTAGTCACTCTCACAACATCCTTTACAGTTCTAATAATTATGCGAAGTCAGAAAACCAAGTTGGACTTGTGTAGGGTGTAACTCCACCAAGCTGGTTTTCATCAATCGAATATCGAAGATTTGAATCATATTCACTTGATACTGATTTCTATCATGGTGGTCCTGGATCCATCCAAGATCCATCTGACGCTGGAGGGCCTCTTGTACAAAAGAGCATCCCTGTTTGTTTACCGAGCAAGTCTGACAGGAATTGTAATCGTTCCGCTGTAGATTATGATACTGGCTTTGCCTTGAGTGCATGGCCACCAAGTTGACATTCATCGCACGGATGTTGTGGCTCTGATTGATGTTGGAGTTCGTATAAGTCATGTTGACCCCATGAACTCGATGCTCTTGGATCCACCCGAGATCCAATTGTTCCTGTAGAGCTGATTACACCACAGAACATCCTTGATTGTCTTTAGAGCAGATATCACACTGGTGATAATTGTGAGGTGGTTTATGGCCATATCAGCTCTTTCTGCGATGCATCTTGACCAGATTGGTCCTTAATAAGAGTACATCATGAATTTGATAGCTGTTATTGGACTCTCCCTCTATCAAATTTACCACAGCTTTCTCATGTTGAGGCAACGGGTTCGTGAGAACATTTTGATTCGTATCTTTGAAAGATAAGACCCCGCTCTTAACAAGCTTTTGTACGTCGAATTTGAAACTGAGATAGTTTTCAATGTTATGCCCTGACCCTTCTTGATGGTAAGGGCAAGTTTGATCCTCTTTGAACCAAAAAGGCGGATTTTCCGGTACTGTAAGAGGAGCCCTGGTTTGGACGTTCCCTTTGACCAGTAGTAACAGAAACAGTTCTGCGTACAACATTGGTATAGAGTCGAACCCTGGTGGTCGCGTTGTACGGTTGTTGTTGTACAGAGGACGAGCCTACTAAAGAGGCTATTGTGTCCTTTGCTGATATTGTTGTTGAATTGGTTGGCTTTGCGCAACCTAAGGTTGATACGTAGGAACAGGCGCAGGGTTGATAGCAGGAGTTACAGTTGCTACTGGTTGGTAACGTCGCCTTTTCTTTCTGAGAAAGTATTCCCAATATTATGCTCTTTTTTCTTAGGGAGAGCACTACCGTATTTTTTTGTACTACTTGATGATCCAGCATCTTTAACTAAACATCCTTCTCGGACGGCTTCCTCAAGGCGAACTCCCATGCCCACCATCTCGGTGAAGTCACTGAAAACGAACTTAAGGTTTTCAAGAAGATCTTTGTCATCTCTTTCTCCTCAAGAGGTGGACAAATCTGAGCGGAAATTTCACGCCATCTCTGAGCATATTCCTTAAAGGTTTCCTTATCCTTTTGTGACATTGATCTGAGTTGATCTCTGTCTGGTGCCATGTCCAGGTTATACTTATACTGCTGAACGAAAGCAGCGCCAAGATCTCTGAAAGTTCTAAACTTAGTGCAGTTTAAGCACATATACCATTTGAGTGTGGCACCGGTTAAACTATCCTGAAAATAGTGAATCAATAGCTCCTGGTTCTTTGTCTGAGTTGACATCCTCCGAGCGTACATCACTAAATGACTTTGAGAGCAAGAGTTACCCGTGTACTTTTCAAATTCGGGCACTTTGAATTTGTGCGGAACTTTCACATTGGGGACCAAATGAAGGTCTGCAGCGTCTTTTCCAAATAAATCATGACCGCGAATGGCTTGCAGTTCTTTCTGCATCTCCAGGAACTGTTCCTGGAACTCATTCATTCTGTCGAACATACTTTCGTTTCCACCAGATGGTATCTGGGAAACTTGTCCTTCCGGGACAGTGTGTACCACGGGTGGTGGTATAGTCATCATGGCAGTGACTCTAGGTGCCTCCTGAAGTTTGTAACCTTCAGGAGTTGTTGTCATGCCCCTAGCATCTTCACTTTCCCAAAGTTTGTAACCTTCAGGCCCAGCGGCTCCTGCTACAGTTTTCGAATCTTCCATGATCGGCGGAATATATCCTTCCGGGATATAGTTGAGTGGCATGCCCCAGGGACGATCTTTTGGCATTTTATACCTAGGATCATACTTTTTCACTATGGGCATTGATGTGATCTCTGAGATCATAGTCCGTTGTTATTGCATCTGAGCTTCTGCTAGAGCTTGCATGTCGTTATGAATCTTTCTCAGATCTTCTTTTAGAGTGCCGGTCTCTTCTCTCAACTCTCTGTTCTCTTCCTCGAGATCATCCATCATTTTCTGTTGATTGGCCCGAGTATTGTACGAATGCGACACTTTGACTCTAGAATCGAGACACAAACATGAGATTCGTAGGGAAGAAGAATGTGTTACGGGCGAATGATGAATGATATGCAATGATTATATTGATTAATTTTTTATTTAATCAAAATAAACTTCAACAATAGGTTTATAAATACTAAACAGTGGGGAAGACCCTATTTTATTAAATTCAAAGATTGCAGAATGGAAATACAGTAGATTACAAAGTGTTGTAAAAGGAAATGTCTAAACTAAAGGATCCTGAGTCACCCCTGAAGAGAGCTCAGGTGCTGGTTCTGGTGCTTTCCTTTTCTTTGACCGGGGCTCTTGGGCCGTTGTCGGGTTGTTATTCCTTTGCCAAGTGAAAGGAGCGAGCAAATTCCTCTGGTCTTCTTGATTCCCTACAACATGTTGCTCTAAAATCTCAATCAGAGCATCTTTTTCTTTTAACAGCTGTTGTATTTTCTTACACTCCACATTGAGAATGCGGTACTTGTTCCTCCAAGACCTCTTCTCCTGCTGAACTTTGTTGAGAGTAACCTGAAGTTTTTCCGCATTAGACATAAAATAAAGAACAGGGTCCCTTAACGGAAGAACTTCCTGATGAGGGTAAAGCATCCTCAGCTTGAGAGCTCTAGTTCGTACCCAGTGGAGATAAGGCTCCACCGAGACGCAGTCTGGTTTTCCTAGAGACTCTCTTCCTTTCCTATGAACGTGTTTCCAGGGATGCATTATTTCTGTCTTTAGTGCCCTGTTGTTTTCTCCTTCCTTGAAGAAAAGACCTTCCAGATGAGCATTACGCGGAATATTCCTCATTGGGTATCCAAATTGACGACGAACTAAAATCGGATGATAATTGATTCCCCCCTTAGTTCTTATAAGGGGTGCATTTGGGAAGTTTCCAAAACGGTCAATGATCCTGATCCCGTCATAGATTCGATTGTACCAATCGATGTCAGAGTTGGTAAGAGACATGATTCTCTGGGACCAACGTAAAGTATTCTTTTGATCCCAAAATGCAGCATACTTGGGCAAATGGGAAATGAACCATTTGTATAGCAGGGGCACACAACAGGAAATCATTCCTCCGCTATAAAAATTCCTTAAGTGTACAAAATGATACGCATCCGCGAGTAAGGTTGGTACGGGATTTCCAATCAGACATATCTTAATGGCATTGATATCTACAAAGTTATCGATGTTGGGAAACAAAAATAACCCGTAGGTAAGCAAAACAAAGATGCTCTCGAAAGTGGCCACATTCCCTATACCAGCAAACTACAGGGCTTTCTTTATCAAGAACTGGGCTTGAAAACCATGGATACCACCCTTAGTGGTCATATGAGTCCTGACCCCTTACTCGTCCAAATAGATTGCTCTTGCAAAGGTTTTATCCTTTGGAATTTCTTCCAGTCCGGAAAAGAGAGCTTGATCAATAATATGTAAATCAGTCACGTGAGAATATTCCTCCAGTGTTGGTGCTAGATGATAATCCGGGAATGTGAAACAGTGATAAACCGGATCGTAGAACTGGATGAGTGTAGATAGGATTCCTTCAATTACATGGACCCTTAATAGGGACAGCAGTCCTCCATACTTGGCTCTGAAAGCCTCAGGGTTGGTGATCATCCCAGCCAACCCTCTTAAATCCTCTAGTTTTGGAACCTTGAAGGTGTACTTGTGATTTTTTCTTCTACCGAAATCCATAACACAATCTCTCTCTCTGACATTTGCAAACATTGTCTTAGTTTAATTTGAAAAAGAGAAACTAGAAGAGAAATTTTTCTTTGTTTAAATGTTTTTTTTAAATGAATGTATAAATGCAGCACACAAAAACATAGAAAAAACTTGGGGTCAAAGGGTCGGTGTCATGAAGTCAAGGCTCTACCCATCCCCAAAGGTTTATACTGGTGATTTTTTGTACCTGTCCGCAAAATCATTGACCCCTCTTGGAATAACAACAGCAAGCGGATCGCCAGTGAGCTGATGTATCTTAGAGTGATCTCAAATGAGGGTAGTATCGCGTGACATCTATTCCCGATAGCTTCTGCACTACAAAATGGTTTCAGTCTACTAAAAACCTCAACTTCTCAAATAACCCAGTCGACCACACTACTTTCAACAACCGAAGTCGTATAGGCAATGTATCTGCAAAGGGAGTCACCACTGAGTTTGATGGTCGACCGGGGGCTCTTAACTGGGATTCATTCCCCGTAAGATTACCCGTATAATGACATCACCTATCTTAGGTGTATACTCAATCTTTCCACATGCGGCATCACACACATTCCCATTAGCAGAAAAATAAACACAGATATCAATTAGGAAAAGCAGTATATATATATATATATATTTGTCCTAATATCCTAGACCTCTAGTCTTATATCTTATACAGACAATGGTTCCCCAGCAGAGTCGCTATTTTTGTAGCATTTGGTGAATTTAAGGCCTTCACCTTAACAGAGGCTAAAAAGAAAGCCTCCCACTGTGGTCGCCATTTTTCTGTAGCGCGGTTTTTGTGGTTTCGAATCACTATCGCTTTGGTACTACAGTTCGATTCATTTTTATCCTGTTGAGCTAATTAAGGAAGGAAATAGATGTCTCCAATTAACCCTGCTCGCAAACTGAGGTTAAACAGTCAAAACTGTTGGTTTACAGATGCTATCAAAATAGGGGGGTCGTCTGTTAAGGTTATTTGCTTAAAAACAAGGTCTAGACTAGGGAGTAGGTTTCTGTGTTAGGTCTGATGCTTTTGATGGATGTATGGAGGTACTGGATTTTGAGTTTTGGATAAGTATGCTCGCTTAGATTTTTGCAATTTTATGCCTACGTATTCCCGAAACAGGGAAATCAGAGTGATCGTAGTTCCTCCTATTCTATGGGAGGAAAAAGGTTATTTTGGTGTCTTGTTCAAAGCCCGAGACATGAAGCTAAAGGTGGTTTGTATCTTGTTCAAAGCCCAAGATGTGAAGCTAAAGGGTTTAGGATGAGAGAGAATTTGTCATCTCTAAAGAGGAGTTGTTGATGTTTTTATGCTGTGAGCAAGGCACAACTTTGATGCTAAAAGGTTGATTGACTCAACCGGGGTTTTGACTCCGTTAGGGAGAATGTATCTTGTATAAAGACCAAGATGGAGGCTGAAAGGGTTTGACTCAACAAGAGAGTACTTTTATTTGTCCTGTATAAAGCCCAAGACAGAGGCTAAAAAGGTTGACTCAACAAGAGAGTCGAGAACAGGTGATTAACTCAACAAGAGAGTCTTTTATACTCAACAAGAGAGTTTTTTATATGTGTCTTGTATGAAGCCCAAGACGGAGGCTAAAAGGGAAGGGACTCACCAATAGAGTATTTTATACTCAACAAGAGAGTGTTTTACTGTCTCGTACGAAGCCCGAGATAGAGGCTAAAAAGAAGATCGACTCAACAAGAGAGTCTTTTATACTCAACAAGAGAGTGTTTTAGATGTGTCTTGTATGAAGCCCAAGATGGAGGCTAAAAGGAAAGATGACTCAACAAGCGAGTCTGAAAAGGTTAGCTCTGCTAGGGAGAGTCATTGTACAAAGCCCAAGAGAAGGCTATGTTACTGCTGAGGATTAGATCCATAGGCAGGCCCAAGGGTGGGGAACTCTCATGAGAGAGACCGGGTTTTAGAGTGATCAGTGTTTCTTCCTATGTTTGAAAGGAACTTGAGAATGTCTTTGAGACTCAAAGGGGCTTAGGCTGTCCAAGTATAGAGTTTTATCTATTGTACAATGCCCAAGAGGAGGTACGGGTATTAAGGGATGAGTATCAACCCTAAAGTGGCCAGAGGTTTGACACTGGAAAGACTGCTCTAGCAAAGGATGACTAAGTTCTATCTTATACCTTTAAAAGGCCATCAGGGTCCTTGTATTAAGCCCAAGAGAAGGCATAAGAACTTCTAAGAAGTCGAAGCGTCCTTGTACAACGCCCAAGAGGAGGCGCGGATGCTTTTAGGAAGCCTGTGGGTCCCCAAACTAAGAGAAGTTCAAGAAATTCAATTCACAGAGAAGAGATCATTCCAAGAAAGTTCGAGAATTTGGAAGAAACTCAAGAGATGTTATTCACGGAGAATAGATCAACTCTGGGGAATAGAGTTTCTTTGACAATTTCTAAGAGTCACAGTCTGAGAAAAGGTTCACCGAGAATACTGTCTTTCTCTTTGTTCCATATTTTTTAACCTCAAGAGAAGGGAAGACTGTGTCTGGAATCCTATGGGGGATCTAGTTTTGACTGTATTTAAGAGTGATCAACAGGGCTTTACTTAGTTCTAGACGTAGTTTCCGAGGAAAACTCTAAATAACTATACTAGTATTACACAGTGGATATGTGACAAGTATATAAAAGGATGTGAAAGGAGACTTACAATGAAACAGCCCCACAATACAGTTATATACATATGAAAGCGATAAATGAAAGCGGATAAACACTTACCCGTTGTAGAGCTTCCATGCTGTTTGGTTAGTTGTTCAATAAAGAAAGTTTTGATAACAATAGATATTTGAATTCAAAATCAAAGAAGGAAGTGTTTTGAAAAGATTGTTGGGGCTTACAGCTCAAGGAGAGGCCCAAGTTTTAACGATGATCGCACCGTTGTTTTGTAAACTGTACAGAAGGACTTATACAATATGTGAGGCCCAAAAGGTTTTTATGTACAAGGGGATTGGGTCTTACACTCCATTAGAGGCCCAAAAGTGTTTTTGTACAAGTGATGGGGCTTACAACTCAAGGAGAGGCCCAGATCATTTTGGTTTCAAAAAGGGGTTGGGTCTTACACTCTATTAGAGGCCCAAAAGTGTTATTTTAACATAAAAGATGGGGCTTACAGCTCAAGGAGATGCCCAGTTGGTTTCGTTATAAAGGCGACGACCGCGCCGTACTTTTGAAAATATAAAGAGGCACTTATACAATGTGTGAGGCCCTAAAAGGTTTATTTACAAAAGGATTGGGTCTTACACTCTACCAAGAGGCCCAAATATTGTTTTAAGAAAAGAAATGGGGCTTATAACATGAGGGTAGGCCCAGATGATTTTTGTTTGAAAACGGCGATCGCGTCGAGGTTTTTGAAAACACAGTGGGTCCTATATGATGACCGAAGCCCAAATTATTTTGGTTTTCAAAAAAGGGTTGGGTCTTAAACTCTATTAGAGGCCCAGTGTGTTTGAAAAAGATTTGTGAGGGTGAAAATCAAAGAAACCCTAATTTTGTTTCCCTTTAAAAGTAAATATTTAAAGAAAATCAATAAATTGATAAAAATACCAAATAAGTTTGAATAAACCACTTGTGATTTTTGTTTAAGGTTTGAAAAATGAGGTTTTAATCACAAGATGATTTAGAACCCATTTGGTTTTGATTTTCAAAATAAATATTCACTTTTAAATGTTTAAAAACAATTAAAAATTAATTTATTCACAACAATACCAATTATATTAAATAAATAATATAAATTTGATTTTTTTGTGGAATGAAATATTTCAATATTTTTGTGATTTTTTGCAAAAAGAACCAATAAAAAATAATTAAAATTGAGGGAGTTATTAATTTTTCAAATAATTAAAAATAATATGAAAAATAATAAAAAAGTGAAAAAACAATTAAAAAGGGGTATGGGGAGAGGGGGATTCGAACCCCAGACCTCTTGTGTGCAATGCGCGCCTCCTACCACTGGGGTGGTAATACATCCTGTCATACCCCAAATTTTGACCACTAATATTTCCCATCATTGTGCAATTCATCATCACAATATGGATGGGCCATCATGCCTTATCAGTCTCCCCAAAGAGGGATGAGCATCCACTACTATCAAGAATTAGGGTTTCAAGCCCTCTAAGAGCACTTAGACAAAGGATAAATCAAGAATTTACATGATCTTCAACTTTTCTAACCTCTCAAACATCCACAATGGATCAAGAGGACTCCCACTTCAAGGATTAAGCACAAGGCTGCTCCCTTCTAGGTGGATCAAGCCTCAAGATCGTCAGTGTCACCAAATTAGGGTTTGGTCGACCAGGGCCTCCAGATGGAAATTTTCCTCTGGGCATGAGCCAATGCTTCAAAGTATGACCTAATATACTCCATGGGACATCATAAACCCAATCATCAAGTCAATTTAATCTCAGGGGGTACATGCTTAAAAAATTCAGGAATTAGGGTTTCTTGACCTAATTCACCCCTAAGTTGACTTTTGGGACAAAACATGAGCTAAGACCTCAAGAGAGGAGTTGAGGGTCTCTAACATACTACATTGATCCATTTGCAACAATGGATTGATCCAAGAAGCTTAATTCCCAAGTTTCAAGTTCATCTGAACCACAGCTAGGGTTTCGCGGGAAAACTCAATTGTATCTTTGACTTTTGACCAAGATATGCTCCCAAACCTTGGGACATGATTCAATACACCCTATGGCACCTATGGAACATGTCCATCAAGTTTGATTTAGGTCAAGAACTTGATTTCATAGAGGATCGCACAGTTTGGAATTCATCTGACAAAAAGTCAACTGTGCACAAAAGTCAACTTTGACTTTTTGGGATTTTTCACAATTATGGTTTTTTAACCCTAAAATGATGTTAATGTGTGATTTGAATCATTATTCATCAAGAAAAATCAAGAAAAGTGGGATAACTTGTTAAAGGGGTAACCATAAAAACTTAGAAATTTTTTTAAGTTATGGAATAAAGTGGCTAGGGTACCAACTTTGGAGGATCATAACTCCTAAACCACAGAGCCATTTTTCCTCATTCAAAGCTGGATTTGTAGCCCTCATGGCCCTCTACAAAAGCTTCAACTACACCTCATTCCAATTCATTATGGATTTTGAGTTATGGAATGATCAAAATGGCTGAAAACATGAAATGCCACTTTTTCCAACACTTAGTGAAATTTTCACTAAGTCAGAATCTGCCTTCACTTTTTTCCAAATGTAGGGGCATTTTTCACTTGGATCCAAAAAGTATCAAAACCAAATATGATCAAACAGTTGTTGAATCATATAAGGGCTTTCCAAAATGGCCAAGAACCCCATGAAATTTCACTTGAGCTATGAGATATGACAATGGCAACATGCCTTGCTGAAAACTGCCAAGGCTAGGCAGAATTTTACACTTTCGCTCGATTTGGCAAAATCAGATAATTCCAAGCCTTGTCATCACTTTGGACACGTCTGAGGATCAAATCTAAAGGGGACAAACACTGATACAAGCCTCCAAAGTCCTTAGAACAAGAAATAGCATGCCAAACCTAGAATTGCCTAAAAGAGGGACAAGACTCCAATTTTGGATTGGAGCATTCAATGCATACACCAAGGTGGCATGGACTGAGCTATTTGCAACGGAATTCAGTCAAGACTTATCCAAGACCAAGGGGACCAGTAGCCTGTGCCCTAACCTCTAGTCAATGGCTAGAGGAGACTTGGATTCTCATTGCTCAACATTGGCCAAACCTCTGCTGCAGTTGCCATTCACTATTGCAGCCAAAATAAACTTGCTCTACTATAAATAGAGCTCAATTGTGTTCAGTTTGAGTATACCAATGCACTACAACACTTGCTTTCCTCAAAATCTCTTTCTCTAGGCAAAAATACCTTCTATGGCAAGGTAACTCTGAGTTTTTGAGTTAGAGAGCAATTCCACCACAGCTTATGATCCAAACACATCCAATATGTCATATCTAAGCTGTCCAAACACTCACAAGTGACTTGTAACATCAAAATCACAAAGTCATCTCTCAAAACCTCAAAATAGGCCTTTTGTGCATTTTTCAAGCCATGTCTTGATTCAGTCACTTTCCAAACCAGATAAAACCTCAAACACACTCCAAATATCATCCTTGAACTGTCCCAAATGGTTCCCCCCATCTGGAACACCATTTGAGGGAGTTGCTATTTTGGCCACTTTTGCCCCTTTTGCAAGAAAGAGCTCAAACTTGTTCCTGAGGTTTCCAGCTGATTCCAACCATCCTAAAAGCTTCTATGAGATCATTTGAGGGTGTCCAAAGCATCAAATCATTTCTGGAACAAGTGGCTTGGCAGATTGCACAAAAGCTCCAAAAAGAGGTAAGCATCATAATTTGAACTCTTTGAATCATGCATTGCTTTGAGGTCCACTGATCATGCACATCTTATACATGTTATATATGTTGTGTTTGCACCAAATTACCATGCAATTCTTGCCTGTATCATGAGATAGTGATAACGCGAAATTATATCGTTTATTTGGCTTGACTTACATGAATTTATGCTACATTTTATTTGCTTTTTACCGATTTATGCTTTATATTATCCGTATTTATTTATGTTTTCAGGTACTCGGTTCGAAATGAAATTTATTGGAAATTGAAGAAATATTGAAGAATTATTGAAGAAAAGAAAATGAAGGAAGAAAGAAAGAAGAAGCAAAGAAAATGAAGAAGAAAGAAAGTGGGAGGAAATGAAAAGGAAAAGAAAAAAAAATAAAATAGGTGGGCCCACCACCACTCACACATGTGGCGCAGGCCACATAGTGGGGTGGCGTCCACCACCTGCTATAAGAGTTGGGTAAGCCACTAGGTTAAAGGGAAAGGGTGGCGCAAGCCACCCCTAAAAAAGGGGAGAATTAATCTCCATTTCCCTACCTTCCCTCGGTCTCCCATTTCCCCTATTTTTTCGGTTCCACCCATTCATTTTTCCACACACGAGTTCCACGATTATTTGCTCAACTGCTCCAGCATCAAAGCATTATAAAAGAAACAGCACGCATTCAGTGAAAGGGTCGAATTTCAATTGCCAGATTTTCCTTCTTTAGATTTTAAGCAGTTTCTTTTACTATGTAAACGGGATAGTTCTCCACACCGGGGACTATTCCCAATATTAGTTTTAGGATTCTATTTTCCGTCATTTTATTTTCTGTAACCGGATTCGCATGCAAGATTTCAGTGTATTATTTCAAAGTCATTTATTCCAGGTGTTATTTATTATTATTTATTTCATCGTTTTCTTATTTAGTTTCCAAAGCATGTTTTCGATTTTAGTTTATTATCATATCTGCATCTGCATGTTTATTTTCTTATCCATGTCTAGCTAAATAGTCTTGAGTTCGACGTATGAGGACCGTCGTTACCGACGGAACTCGGTAGAAAATTATAGGTGCGAACTTACGATTAAAAATCTGTTTTGGTTTTAATTTCTAAGTTGAATTTAAATAGCTTTGTCATGAGAGCGAGAGGTTATTTAACACGATTTTGTCACGAGAGTGAGAAATTAATTAAGGTTAGAGCCGGCACTGCGAGAGCATGGGGATCGAACCAGATAGTGGAAATTAGGCATCATATCTAAATAAAGCGGGAGCGCTTTAGATGTTGGTTAGGATATTATTGGCTTTCAAAATGTATTTCTTAGTTACCGGGCGAGCGAGAGCAAAATCTTGGGATTAGGAAGTATGGCTTTAGTTAATACCGCAAGAGCGTGAGGCAGAGTCTTTAAGTTGGTATATTCTACGGAACTAAGTTATAGTCGTAATTAGTACCCGAATTCTACAAAGTCCCTTAGGAGCGCGAAATCCATATTCCGGTCTCTCTTTCTCTATTATATTTTCTTAGTTTTATTTTAGTTCTAGTCTTAGTTTCCCTTTTATCAATTATCATTAGCCTTAGCTTTACAAAGTAACGATAGATAACGGTAGGTTGACGTTGGTCTCTGTGGGTTCGACAATCTTTTATATTACTTCGATATTTCCGTGCACTTGCGGACGCATCAGATAGCACAGAAAATGCAATTAGAGGCCTATTTCAAAACCACTATCAGGTTTTAAAATGGGGACATGATCTTGAAAAACTACCACCCTCATTGGATTCCTTGTGAAATTCTAGGCAGGATAGACCTAAATTTTGTCTCAATCCATGGAGAAAAGAGAAAGTTATGACCTTCACGTTTCTGAGCCAAAACTTGCCTTGCCTTGCCTTGCCCAAGCCTAGAAAACAAGGCAAGCCTTGTATATTTGTTGTTTTGTTTTAATCAAAGGATGTATCACCACCCCTGTGGTAATGCACGCACTCTATAACCTTGAGGTCGTGGGTTCAAACCCCACCCATGCCATTTTGTGTTTTCTCACATATTTGCTATTTTTTCCAATATTTTCATGTTTTGTTAATTAATTGGAAAATTAATAACTCCTTCAATTTTAATTATTTTTTATTGGTTCTTTTTGCAAAAAATACAAAAATATTGAGATATTTTATTCCACAAAAAAATTAAGTTTATGTTATTTATTTAATATAATTAGTATTTTTGTGAATAAATTCCTTTTTAATTGTTTTTTTAACATTTAAAAGTGAATATTTACTTTGAAAATCAAAACCAAATGAGTTTTAACTCATCTTGTGATGAAAACCTCATTTTTCAAACCTTAAACAAAAGTCACAAGTATTTTATTCAAACTTATTTGGTATTTTTATCATTTTTATTTGATTTTCTTTAAGTATTAACTTTTAATGGAAAACAAATTAGGGTTTCTTTGATTTTCAACCCGCACTAATCATTTTCAAACTTTGGGCCTCTATTAGAGTGTAAGACTTAACCCCTTTTCGAAACCAAAATAATTTGGGCCTCAGATGTTGTATAAGACCCACTGCGTTTTCAAAAATCTCGACGTGATTGCCGTTTTCAAACAAAAATCATAAGACCCATTCCTTTTCTTAAAATAAACCTTTGGGCCTCTTGAGAGAGTGTAAGACCCATCCCTTTGTACAGAAAACCTTTTTGGGCCTCAGTCACTTGTATAAGTCCCTGTACAAATTCAAAACAACAGTGCAATCACTGATAAAACCTTGGGCCTCTCCTTGAGCTGTAAGCCCCAATAATCTTTTCAAAGCACTTTCTCCTTTGATTTTGAATATAATATTGTTATCAAAGCTTTCTTTGTTGAACAAACTAACAAAACAGTATGGAAGCTCTACAACCGAGTAAGTGTTTACCTGCTTTCTTTATCCATTTTCATATATATAATTGTATTGTGGGGCTGCTCACTGTAAGTCTTCTTTCACAAACTTTTATATACTTGTCAAATATCAACTGTGTAATACTAGTATAATTATTTAGAGTTTTCCCCGGCAACTACGTCTAGCACTAGGTAAAGCCTGTTGGTCACTCTTAAATACAATCAAAACTAGATCCCCATAGGATTACCGGACATAGTCTTCCATCCTCTTGGGGTTAAACAATATGGAGATGTGAAAGACAAATTCTTTTTGAACCCTTTCTCAGACTGTCACCCTTAGAAATTGTCAAAGAAGCTCTAACTCCCCAGAGATGATCTTTTCTCCGTGAATGGCATCTCTTGAGCTTCTTCCAAATTCTCAAACTTTCCTGGCTTGATCTATTCTCGGTGAATAGCATGTCTTGAATTTCTCGGGGTTTGGGGACCCACAGGCTTCCTAAAAGCATCCCCGCCTCCTCTTGGGCATTGTACAAGGACCCTTCGGCTTCTTAAAAGCTCTCATGTCTCCTCTTGGGCTTAGTACAAGGACCCAGAGACCTCTACAGGTATAGGAACAGAACCTAGTCATCAATTTGCTAGAGCTGTCTTTTTGAGTCAAGTGTCAGACCTGTTAATGGGTTAACCTTCATCCCTTAACAAACCAGCCTTCTCTTGGGTGTCATACCCCAAATTTTGACCACTTAGATTTCCCATCATTGTACAAATCATCATCACAATATGGATGTACTTTCATGCCTCATCAATCTCCTCAAGGATTGTTGAGCATTCCCTACCATCAAGAATTAGGGTTTCAAGCCCTCTCAGAGTTCTTAGACAAAGGATCAATCAAGGAATGACATGATCTTCAACTTGTCTAACATCCACAATGAATCAAAAGGACTCCCACATCAAGGATCAAGCACAAGGATGCTCCCTTCTAGGTGGATCAAGTCTCAAGATCGACAGTGTCACCAAATTAGGGTTTTGGTCGACCAGGGCCTCCAGATGGAAATTCTCATCTGGGCACAAGCCAATGATCCAAAACATAACCTAATATACTTCATGGGACCTCATGGACCCAATCATCAAGTCAATTTTGCCTCAGGGGATGCATTCATCAAAAATCAGGAATTAGGGTTTCTTGACCTAATTCACCCCTAAGTTGACTTTTAGGGCAAATCATGAGCCAAGACCTCAAGAGAGGGTTTGAGGACCTCTAATAGAGTGTAAGACCTAATCCTTTGTAAATACAAACCATTTTGGGCCTCACTTATTGTATAAGTTCCACTGTATTTTCAAAAACCTCGGCGCGCTCGGCAATTCAAAAAATAAACCTTGGGCCTCTCCTCGAGCTATAAGACCCATTCAAAACTTTTGGGCCTCTAATAGAGTGTAAGACCCAACCCCCTTTTAACCAAATTCATTTGGGCCTCAGATATTGTATAAGCCCCTTCGCGTTAAAAGAAAATCTCGGGGCGATCGCCATTTTTTAACAAAAAGTCAACTGGGCCTACCCTCGTGTTATAAGCCCCACTCTTTTTCTTTAAACCTTTTGGGCCTCTTAAAAGAGTGTAAGACCCATCCTTTTGTACAGAAAACTTTTTGGGCCTCAGTCACTTGTATAAGTCCCTCTGTACAAAACAACAGTGCGCTCACTGATAAAACCCTGGGCCTCTCCTTGAGCTGTAAGCCCCAAATCTTTCTTTTTCAAAGCACTTTCTCCTTTGATTTTGAATATACTGTTGTTTTCAATCTTTCTTTGTTGAACAACTAACCAAACAGCATGGAAGCTCTACAACCGAGTAAGTGGTTATTGCTTTCATTTATCGCTTTCATATACATATAATTGTATTGTGTGGTTGTTTCACTGTAAGTCTTCTTTCATAAACTCATATCAAATGTGTAATAATAGTATAGATATTTAGAGTATCCCCCGGCAACTACGTCTAGAACTAGGTGACGCCGTTTCGTTTATTCGTAGAAATAGACAACTAGACCCCCAATAGGATTACCAGATACAGTCTTCTCTTCGACTGTCCTCATTAGGAATTGTCAAGAAACTCTACTCCCAGAGATGAATGTATTCTCCGTGAATGGCATCTTTGAGTTTCTTCCGAATTCTCGAACTTTCCTGACTTGATCTATTCCTTGTGAATAGCTTGCCTTGAATTTCTCGGGGTTTGGGGACCCACGGGCTTCTTAAAAGCACCGACCTCCTCTTGGGCATCATACAAGGACCCACAGGCTTCCTAAAAGCAACCCCGCCTCCTCTTGGGCTTAGTACAAGGACCGATCGGCTTCTTAGAAGTATTCACAGCCTCCTCTTAGACTTCGTATAATGATCTCTTCCTCCGGGAATGATAGCCTCCTCTTGGGCATCGTACAAGGACTCGTCGGCTTCTTAAAAGCTTCCAGCCTCCTCTTGGGCTTCGTACAAATTGTCCTGACGACCTCCTAGAGGTATAGGAACAGAACTTAATCATCTGCATAGAACAGTCTTTTCATAGAGTCTACTACTGTTTCTCAAAGCATAGTACAAAAGATGAAACTCTAGACTTGGACAGTCTAATTTCCTTGAGTCTCAAAGACATTCTCAAGTGACCCCTTTGTTAAATAGGAAGGAAACCCGTAGACTCGGACAGTCTCAATACCCTTAGGATTTCCCACTTCCTTAAAGAACAGGAATAACCCGGATCCTCGAACCAAATCCTCGAGTACAATGTTGCTCATATAAGAACTGATTTTCTCTTTCAAAATCAGTATACTGGACCTGTCACTCAACTGAACAGTCGCCATAACCTTCTCTTAGGCTTTGTATAATGATCCTTCTCCAGTGAAGTTAGCCTCCTCTTGGGCTTTATACAATGATTCTCCCCAGCGGAGTCAAACAACGTTTAGCCTCTCTCTCGGGCTTTGTACGAGACATATAAGAGACTCCCTCGTTAAGTCAATCACCCATTTCGCCTCCATCTCGGGCTTTGTACGAGATACAAAAAACTCTCTTGTTGAGTCAAATAGCCTCCATCTCGGGCTTTATACGAGATACCAAAAGATTCCCTCGTTGAGTCAAAACCTTTTAGCCTCTCTCTCGGGCTTTGTACGAGACACATATTAGCCTCCTCTTAGGCTTTGTATAAGAAAACCACTGGTTGATCCAATCAACCTTTTAGCATCAAAGTTGTGCCTCGTTCACAGTACACAAACATCAACAACTCCTTCCCCTCCATCTAATTGTTGTAAGCGGCAAGCCTCTAGATTATCTACATCCATGCCAATGTCCCTCTTTTAGTATGAGAAATTCCTAAGGAAAGATGGCATTGCTCTAAACTGAGTTAAAGTTTTCTCCTTCAGGTTAAAATCCCCTATAAAGGAAATTATGGCATTGCCGGATTCACAAATCCCAGTTAAAGTAATCCTCCTTTACAGTCAGTCACCCAACAGTTGTGACAAATAGACCCTCTTTAGAGATGACAAATTCTCTCTAAAGTCAACACCTTTTAACTTCATATCTCGGGCTTTGAACAAGATACAAATAGACTCTTTAGCTTCACATCTTGGGCTTTGAACAAGATACAAATCACCTTTCGCTTCACATCTTGGGCTTTGAACAAGACACTAAATACCATTTCCTCCCATAGAATAGGAGGAACTACGAATGCTCTGATTTCCCTGTTTCGGTAAACGGGAATACGTAGGCATAAAATCTTAGCGAGCACACTAAACAAAAACCCAAAATCCCATACTCTCATATATCTATAAAAAAACATCAGTACTAACATCCTAATCCTTGTTCCCCGCCAGAAACCTATCTGTCAAAATAATACAAGAAATCCCAGAGAGAAAACAGTATTGGCGAAAATACAAATAACCAGTACAAGGGCCCACATTGATAGCATTCGTAACCTAACAGACCGCTGTTTAAACTCAGTATGCAAAGCAGGGTTAATTGGAGACATCTATTTCCCTTCCTTCATCCGCTCACAATAGGATAAAAAATGAATCGACTTGTAGTTAAAACTCAACCGCAGAGAGCGACCAGCGCTTAAGAACCGCGTCCAAAATCGCTCGCTACATTGGACATTATACAAAAATCATTCACTTATCCGAGAATCGATTTCTCAAAACACCCGTAGACTTGGACAGTCTCAATACCCTTTGGATTTCCCAGGAAATAACCCTGATCCTCTGATCAATCCCAAGGTACAACATTACCCATATAAGAACTGTTTTTCTCCTTATCCGACATACTGGACCTATTGCTAGACTGAAACAGTTACACTAGCCTCCTCTCAGGCTTTGCATAATGATCCTTTCCTCAGGAAAGTTAGCCTCCCCTTAGGCTTTGTATAATGATCCTTTCCTCAGGAAAGTTAGCCTCCTCTTGGGCTCTGTACAATGATTCTCCCCAAGGGAGCTAACCTTTTCAGACTCTCTTGTTGGGTCACTTCCCTTTTAGCCTCCATCTCGGGCTTTGTACGAGATACAAAAACACTCTCTTGTTGAGTATAAAAGACTCTCTTGTTGAGTTAATCCCTTTTAGCGTCTATCTCGGGCTTCGTACGAGATAGAAAATCACTCTCTTGTTGAGTATAAAAGACTCTCTTGTTGAGTCAATCTTCCTTTTAGCCTCCATCTCGGGCGTCGTAGGAGATACCACAACACTCTCTTGTTGAGTATAAAAGACTCTTTTGTTGAGTCAAACACTTTTAGCCTCCATCTCGGGCTTCGTATGAGATACCAAAACACTCTCTTGTTGAGTATAAAAGGCTCTCTTGTTGAGTCAAACACTTTTAGCCTCCATCTCGGGCTTCGTACGAGATACCAAAACACTCTCTTGTTGAGTATAAAAGACTCTCTTGTTGAGTCAAACACTTTTAGCCTCCATCTCGGGCTTCGTACGAGATACCAAATCACTTTCTTGTTTAGTATAAAAGACTCTCTTGTTGAGTCAACTCCATTAGCCTCTCTCTCGGGCTTCATATGAGACATATAACAGACTCTCTTGTTGAGTCAACCCTTTTAGCCTCTCTCTCGGGCTTTGTACGAGACACATAAAAACACCCTCTTGTTGGGTCAATAGCCTCCTCTTAGGCTTTGTATAAGAAAAACCCCGGTTGAGTCAATCGACCTTTTAGCATCAAAGCTGTGCCTTGTCCATAGCATACACACATCAACAACTCCCCTTTAGAGATGACAAATTCTCTCTAAAGTCAAAACCCTTTAGCTTCATATCTTGGGCTTCGAAGAAGATACAAATAGACCCTTCAGCTTCACATCTTAGGCTTTGAACAAGATACAAATCACCTTTAGCTTCACGTCTTGGGCTTTGAACAAGACACCAAAACAACCTTTTTCCTCCCATAGAATAGGAGGAACTACGATCGCTCTGATTTCCCTGTTTCGTTAAACGGGAATACGTAGGCATAAGATTGAAAAATCTTAGCGAGCACACTAATAAAAAAAACCCAAAATCCCATACCTCCATCAATCAATCGAAAAACATCAGTCTTAAACCTCCCACCAATCGCCCAAGCACTATTTTAACAAAATAACTTAAGAGAGACCCACAATCTCAATAGCATCTGTAAACCAACAGTCATCTGTTTAAACTCAGTATGCAAGCAGGGTTAATTGGAGACATCTATTTCCCTTCCTTAATCAGCTTCAATAGGATAAAAAATGAATTGAACTGTAGTAACCCAAAGCGATAGTGCTTCGCAACCATGTAAAAATTCGCGCTACAGAGAAATGGAGACTTCACTGGGGAGTGCCATTAGGATCCGTCTTACCTTAGTCATCATTCGTCACACTTTTCCACAGAGAAATGGCGAATTCACTGGGGAAGTGCGAGATCTTATTCTCTTCCCATCTCTTAGGTAGAAACCTTAAAAAAGTGCCACAGAAAAAATGGCGCCCACCGTGGGGCCCAATTCTCTTTCCTACAATCCTTACGGCAGAAAACCCTAAGTTCACAAAGTCTCACAGAAATGACGACTCTGCTGGGGAGTCATTGTCTGTATAGAATCATAAGACTAGAGGTCTAGGATGATTAAGACAAATATATATAGTGCTTTTCCTAATTGATATATGTGTTTATTTTTCTGCTAATGGGAATGTGTGTGATGCCGCATGTGGAAAGATTGAGTATACACCTAAGATAGGTGATGGCAATGTGGTTAATCTTACTGGGAGTGAATTCCAGTTAAGAGCCCCCGATCGACCATCAAACTCAGTGGAGACTCCCTTTGCAGATACATTGCCTATACGACTTCGGTTGTTGAAAGTAGTGTGGTCGACTGGGTTATCTGAGAAGCTGAGGTTTTTAGTAGACTTAAGCCATTTTGTAGTGCAGAAGCTATCGAAAATAGTTGTCACACGATACTACCCTCATCTAAGATCACTCTAGGATACATCAGCTCGCTGGCGATCCGCTTGTTGTTGTTATCCCAGAGGGGTCAATGATTTTCTGGACAGGTACAAAAAATCACCAGTATAAACCTTTGGGAGGGGGTAGAGCCTTGACTTCATGACACCGACCCTTTGACCCCATGTTTTTTCTATGTTTTTGTGTGCTGAATTCATGCATTCATTTAAAAAACATTCAAAACAAAGAAAATCTTCTCTTCTAGTCCCTCTCTTTTTCAAATTAAACTAAGACAATGATTGTAAATGTCAGAGAAAGGAGATTGCGCTAATGGATTTCGGTAGAAGGAAAACTCATAAGTACACCTTCAAGGTTCCAAAGTTAGAGGATTTGAGAGGTTTGGCGAGAATGATCACCAACCACGAGGCTTTCAGAGCCAAGTATGGAGGACTGCTATCCTTATTAAGGGTCTATGTAATCGAGGGAATCGTATCCACGCTAATCTAGTTCTACGATCCGGTCTATCACTATTTCACATTCCCGGATTATCAACTAGCACCAACGCTGGAGGAGTACTCTCACCTGACTGATCTACATATCACTGATCAAGCTCCCTTTTCTGGATGGGAAGAAATTCCAAAGGATCAGACCATTGCAAGAGCAATTCATTTGGACGAGTCAGAAGTTAGGACACACATGACCACTAAGGGTGGCATCCAAGGTTTTCCAGCCCAGTTCTTGACAAAGAAAGCCCTGTACTTTGCCAGTATAGGGAACGTGGCCGCTTTCGAGAGTATCTTTGTTTTGCTCACCTACGGGTTATTTTTTCCCAACATTGATAACTTCGTAGACATCAATGCCATTAAGATTTTCCTGATTGGAAACCCCATACCGACCTTACTCGCAGATGCGTATCATTCGGTACATTTAAGGAATTTATACAGCGGAGGAATGATCACGTGATGTGTACCCCTGCTATACAAATGGTTCACTTCTCATTTGTCCAAGTCTGCTGCATTTTGGGATCAAAAGAATACTTTACGTTGGTCGCAGAGAATCATGTCTCTTACCAACTCAGACATCGATTGGTACAATCAAATCTACGACGGGATCAGAATCATTGACCGTTGTGGAAATTTCCCAAATGTACCCCTTATAGGAACTAAGGGAGGAATTAACTATCATCCAGTGTTAGTTCACCGTCAATTTGGATACCCGATGAGACATGTCCTGCGAAGTGCTCATCTAGAAGGTCTTTTCTTCAAAGAAGGAGAAAATGACATGGCACTAAAGATAGAAATAGTGCACACTTGGAAACACGTTCATAGGAAAGGACGAGAGTCTCTAGGGAAACCAGATTGTGTCTCGGTGGAGCCTTATCTCCACTGGGTACAAACTATAGCTCTCAAGCTGAGGATACCTTACCCTCGTTAGGAAGTTCTTCCATTAAGGGACTCTGCCCTCTATTTTATGTCTGAGACGAAAAAACTTCAAGTTACTCTTAGCAAAGTTCAACAGGAGAAGAGGTCTTGGAGGAACAAGTACCATATTCTTATTGTGGAATGCAAGAAAATACATCAATTGTTAAGAGAAACAGCTGCTCTGATTGAGATTTTAGAGCAACATGTTGTAGAGAATCAGGATTACCAAAGGAGTTTGCTCACGCCTTTCACTTGGCAAAGGAATGACAACCTGACAACGGCCCAGGAGCCCCGGTTAAAGAAGAGGAAAGCACCAGAATCAGCACTTGAGCTCTCTTCAGAGTGGACTCAGGATCCATTAGTTTAGATTTCCTTTTTCAGCACTTTGTAATCTACTGTATTTCCATTTCCGTAATCCTTTGAATTCAATAAAACGGGGTCTTCCCCACTGTTTGATATTTACAATCTTATTGTCGAAGTTTACTTTGAATAAACAAAAAATAATTAATAATCATTTCATTCATCATTCTCATAAACGCATTCTTCTTACCTACGAATCTCACGTTTGCGTCTCGATTCTAGAGTCAACCTGTCTCATTCGTACAACACTTGGGCCAATCGTCAGAAAAAGATGGATGATCTCGAGGAAGAGAACAGAGAGTTGAGGGAAGAGATCGACACTCTGAAAGAGGATCTGAGAAAGCTTCATAACGACATGCCAGCTCTAGTAGAAGCTCAGATGCAACAAAGGACTGTGATCTCAGAGATCACATCGACGCCCATAGTGGAGAAGTCTGATCCTAGGTACAAGATGCCGAAAGATCGTCCTTGGGGCATGCCTACCAACTATATCTCGGAAAGATATGTTCCGCCGATCAACAAGGATCAGGGAACCGCAGCAGGAACCACTGGGCCTAAAGGTTATAAACTTCGGGAAAGCAAAGATGCCAGGGGCATGGCAACAACTCCTGAAGGTTACAAACTTCAGGGGGCACCAAGAGTCTCGACCATAATGACTATACCACTGCCCGTGGTACACACTGTCCGGGAAGGACAGATTCCCCAGATACCTTCTGGTGGAAACGACATCATGTTCGACAGAATGAATGAATTCCAGGAACATTTCCTGGAAATACAGAAAGAACTACAAGCCCTTCGCGGTCAGGATTTATTTGGAAAGGACGTCGTGGACCTCTGCTTGGTCCCCAATGTGAAAGTTCCACACAAGTTCCAAGTGCCCGACTTTGAAAAATACAAGGGTAACTCTTGCCCTCAGAATCACTTGGTGATGTACGCTCGGCGAATGTTAGCTCAGGATAGTTTAACCGGTGCTGCCTTAAAATGGTACATGGGGTTAAACCGCGCCACGATCGGCACGTTCAGAGATCTTGGCGCTGCCTTCGTCCAACAATAAAAATACAATTTGGACATGGCACCAGACAGAGATCAACTTAGATCGATGTCCCAAAAGGACAAGGAAACCTTTAAGGAATACGCTCAGAGATGGCGTGAAATTGTCGCTCAGATTTGTCCACCTCTAGAGGAAAAGGAGATGACAAAGATATTCTTAAAGACCTTAAGCTCATTTTACTACGACAGAATGGTCGCCAGTGCGCCCAGTGACTTCACCGAGATGGTGGGCATGGGAGTTTGTCTTGAGGAAGCGGTCCGGGAAGGACGTTTAGTTAAAGACGCTGGATCATCAAGTAGTACAAAGCGAGACGGTAGTGCTCTCCCTAAGAAAAAAGAGCAGGATATTGGGAATATCTCTCTTAGAAAGCAAAGGCGACGTTATCAACCAGTAGCAGCTGTAACTCCTGCTATCAACTCCACGCCTATTCCTACGTATCAACCTCAGGTTATACAAGGCCAACCGAATCAACAGCAATATCAGCAAATGATACAACAGAATTTTCAGCAGGCTCATCCTCCATATAACAACAATTGTGCAACACAACCACCAGGGTTTGACCCTATAACAATGTTGTACGTAGAGCTATTTCCGTTACTACTGGTCAAGGGGCATGTCCAAACCAGGACTCCTCTTACAGTACTGAAAATCCGCCTTTTTGGTTCAAAGCGGATCAGACTTGTCCTTACCATCAAGGAGGACAAGGGCATAACATAGAAAATTGTCTCAGTTTCAAATCCGACGTACAAAAGCTTGTTAGGAGCGGGGTTTTATCTTTCAAAGAAACGAATCTGAATGTTCTCACAAACCCGCTGCCTCAACACGAGAAAGCTGCAGTCAATTTGATAGAGGGAGAGGCTAACAACACCTATCAAATTCATGATGTACTCTTGTTAAGGGCCAATTTGGTCAAGATGCATTATAGACAGAGTGGATATGGCCATGTGTCACCTCATAACTATCACCAGTGTGATATCTGCTCTAAGAACAATCAGGGATGTTCTGTGGTGCAATCAGCTCTACAGGAACAATTGGATCTTGGATGGATCCAAGAGCATCGAGTTCGTGGAGTCAACATGACCTATACGAATTCCAACATCATTCAAGACCACGACATCCGTGCAATGAATGTCAACTTGGTGGCGATACACTCAAGGCAAAGCCAGTATCATAATCTGCCGCGACATGATTACAATTCCTGTCTAACTTGCTCAGTAAACAAACAGGGATGCTCTTTTATACAAGAGGCCCTCCAGCGTCAGATGGATCTTGGATGGATCCCGGACTACCATGATAGGAATCCCTATCAGATCAACATGATTCAAATCTTTGATATTCGTCTGATGAATACCAGCTTGGTAGAGTTACATGCCAGGCAGGTCCAACTTGGTTTTATCACTTCACATGATTATCAGAACTGTAAAGGATGTTGTGAGAGTAACCAAGGGTGCGCTCTCGTTCAGAGAATTTTACAACACTTGTTAAACCACTGATGGCTTCCGATCTATCTGGACGAAGACACGCAACATATCAGTGTGCATAATGGAAAAAGTCAGGATGTCTGATCTATGGAAACAAACCTGGTAAGGTTACACTGCATTCAAAGCGGACGTGGCCAGGTGCCACCACACAACTATGAACGTTGTAGAGTCTGCTCGGAGGATAACCAAGGATGCTACCTCATGCGAGCAGCTCTTCAGGGTTAGTTATATCACAAGGAGATTCACCCATACCTAGCTTTGGGGTCCGTTGACTGGATTCCCAATTACTTCGCTGATCAAATTAGAGACGGGGTTGTAATCTATGACCCTAAGAGGAACAAGGATGTTTGTACCATCATCCCTCTACTAGACGAATCAAAGGTTCTTAGCCAGGAGCTGATTGAAGTTACTTACGACAGTTAGAAAAATCAGAAGGCTCCTGTAGTTATCTATCTACCAGGACCAGTACCGTATGAATCAGCTAAGGCAATCCTTTACAAATACGATGCAACAATAATTGAGAATTGAAAGGAAATTCCATTACCCTCCGTCGTGAATATTGCAGACATCAGTCGAGTAACACAGAGCGGTCGAATCTTCAACCGAGGAGTTGGAGAACCTAACAAAGAAAAGGAACTTCAGACAGAGACTCCTGATCCACTAGTCAGTCAATCCAGTAATCCCGACCTTTCAAAGAACGATGATGAGATGCTGAAGCTCATCCAAAGGAGTGAATATAACATTGTTGATCAACTGTTACAAACTCCTTCAAAGATCTCGGCGCTATCACTTTTACTCAGTTCCGAAGCCCACAGGGAGGCTCTACAGAAAGTCTTAGAGCAGGCCTTTGTGGAACAGGATGTGTCAATACGACAGTTCGATAACATCATCTCTAGCATCACTTCCTGCAACAATGTAGGATTCAGTGATGAGGACTTGCCGGAGGGGGGCAAAAGTCACAACATGAGCTTAATATCACAGTTAACTACCAGGACGATGCTTTAGCCAGCGTATTAGTAGACACAGGATCGGCCATCAACGTTATGCCAAAGTCCACTCTAATGCGACTATCATTCAAAGGATCCCAATGAGGGGCAGTGAGGTCATCGTCAAAGCTTTTGACGGATCTCAGAAAGCAGTTATTGGCCAAGTCGACCTCCCCAAAAATATTGGCCCTCAGACTTTCTTAATCACTTTCCAGGTCATGGACGTCCGGGCAGCGTACAACTGTTTATTAGGAAGACCTTAGATACACTAGGCTGGGGCAGTCACTTCGACGCTGCACCAGAAACTGAAGTTCGTCAAGAACGATCAACTCATCACGGTTTGTGGAGAGCAAGCCTTGCTCGTGAGTAACTTATCATCGTCTACTTATGTAGAACCCGAGGAGGCTGTTGGGACTAAGTTCCAAGCACTTTCATTGAGCAATGAAAATCGATCAAAGAAAGGAACCTCGATTTCCTCGTACGGAGATGCTCTCAAAGCAATCAAAAACAACAATACAAAAGGATGGGGACAGCTTTTCATTCCTCCCGATAACAAAACAAAGAAGGGTCTAGGTTTTTCCATAACCTGTACCCAAACAGCTGCTAACGATGAAAGTCCTCATCCCATTCAGGACTTCTTCCACAGTGGAGGTTTCCTTCACCTAGTGCCTCAAATAGTCCATACTATCAACGAGGAGGATTCCTCCGATATGGATGAGGAATGGAAGTCTTATCTTAACGAGGACGGTTGTATATCTCAGGAAGAGGTGCCTACGCCATTTTGCTATCCCGCACAGAGTCCGAGATTTATACCGAGGTCAGATGTCGAAATGATATATGGAGATTGTGATCCGGAAGGATGTCGTGCTCCACCAAACTCATTAGAGGAGGACACTCTAATGAAAGGCAACTTTGACCACGACTATTATGGCCCAAAGGATGGCCTGACTATCTGGCAACCTTACCCAGGAGACTTGGAGCAAGAAAATCAGCCGAACAATGAAAATCAGCTGAGCATCATTGAACAGAATACCTGTGTCCCCACCATGTCATGGGATCAACACTCAGGTCATTCAGAACCTATCCCGTACGAAGATGAATTGACAAAGCTTGTCGGACTAGAATTCATCAACTATGTTATTCCAAAGGCGAACTTCATCGAGAGAGATGACTCCTCCAGTTCCAAAGAAGTGTGGGACACCTTGGGACAACCGAGTGGTAAATACGACTTCTTGGTCAAATACACCGCTCCTGAAAGCTCTCGTATCAGGCTCGAAGACATTCAGCCAACTGGATGGGGAGATTTGCCCGAGAGCACAAATACTATGCAAAATACAACCGAGGAATCCTCCTACGAAAATTCTGCATGGGAGACAGATTCCAATGATCCAGCTCCGCCAGAAGTCAGCGTCATTTCTAAGGAGAAGCCGAGAAAGAAGGTACCAGACTTTGTGATTCACCGAGGAATTCGCCGCCAATGGGTTGCTGTCGATGTCCCGAAGATTGTTCATAAGTCATAGTAATTGCCATCTTTAACCTTTCACCCTGCCCAGGTGAAACCGATGTTTTGATAGGGCTCGCTTTCTGTAAATTTCCCTCTTCGCTTCGCCCAAAGTGACAGAATTTTGTTTTATAGGGCTGTAGTTTCTAGAATCAACTTGTTCATTAATAAAATAACGTCGTTCTGTAATTTCCGCAGTAATTATTGTTTTCTCTTTTCGCTTTTCTCAGAAAATGGTAATCCTAAAAATAATTCAAAATAAACAAGCAGTAAAAAAAATATACACTACACACTCTTGCATTCTGTCTATCTCTTCTAAACACGAATCATACCGTCATGCAGATTGCTTGTTTTAAACCCCGTTGAAACATACGATCTGATGCCTTCTCCCAACTCTGAATTCCCGTTATTTGGGGCCGAAGAAGAAGTTGACAACGAAATTCCAGAAGAGATCTCTCGACTACTCAAACAGGAGGAAAGGTCCTTTGAACATCACAAAGAGCCATTGGAAACGATCAACGTGGGTTCAGCAAAAGAGAGAAAAGAAATCAGGATTGGGGCCTTGCTTAGTCCAACTGCCAAAGAGAGTTTGACAACACTTCTCAAAAAGTTTCCTGATGTATTCGCTTGGTCCTACCAGGACATGCCAGGGTTGGATACCAGCATCGTGGAACATCATTTACCGTTAAAATTGGAATTTCCTCCAGTAAAATAGAGGTTGAGACGGACTCACCCGGACATGGCCATCAAAATCAAAGAGGAGGTACAGAAACAGATTGACGCTGGTTTCCTCGCCACGTCAGAGTATCCTCAATGGTTAGCCAACATCGTACCAGTTCCAAAAAAGGACGGCAAGGTCCGAAAGTGTGTAGATTACAGGGATCTAAACAAGGCTAGTCCAAGGGATGACTTTCCTTTACCATACATTGACATGCTGGTTGACAGTACAGCAAAGTTCAAGGTTTTCTTCTTCATGGATGGATTCTCGGGCTATAATCAGATCAAAATGGCGCCGAAAGACATAGAGAAAACTTCGTTCATTATCCCATGGGGTACCTTTTGTTACAAGGTAATGTCGTTCGGTTTGAAGAACGCCGGGGCAACCTATCAAAGGGCCATGACTACTCTCTTTCATGACATGATACACAAAGAAATCGAGGTATATGTCGATGATATGATTGCAAAATCTAAGACAGAGGAGGAGCATGTGACCCACCTGTCAAAACTATTCGAGCGGCTGAGAAAGTACAAACTCTACTTGAATCCCAATAAATGCACCTTCGGTGTCTGTTCAGGGAAGCTTCTAGGGTTCATCATCAGCCAGAAAGGAATTGAGGTTGATCCTGACAAGGTCAAGGCCAATCAAGAAATGCCTTCTCCGAAAACTGAAAAATAGGTCAGAGGATTCCTAGGACGTTTGAAATATATCTCCAGATTCATATTCCTCATGACCGCGACCTGCACGTCGATTTTCAAATTACTCAAAAAGAATCAGGACTGCATTTGGATAGAAGATTGCCAAACCGCCTTCGACAATATCAAGGAATAACTGTTGAATATGCCGATTCTATCACGTCCAGTGGAAGGAAGACCGTTGATCATCTACCTAACAGTCTTGGAAGACTCGATGGGTTGTGTACTTGGCCAACAAGATGAAACCAGACGGAAAGAGTCTGCCATCTACTCTCTGAGCAAGAAATTCACCGACTGCGAGACTCGATACACTATGCTCGAGAAAACTTGCTGCGCTCTGGCTTGGGCAGCTAAACGTCTTCGCCAGTACATGATTTGGCATACTACTTGGTTAATCTCAGAAATGGATCCAATCAAGTATGTATTTGAAAAGCCTGCTCTCAAGGGAAGGATTGCGCGTTGGCAGATGTTGTTATCAGAATACGACATCGAATACCACGCTCAGAAAGCTGTTAAAGGAAGTATTTTAGCAGATCATTTGGCTCATCAACCGATTGACGATCGGGAATCAGTCAGGTTTGATTTCCCAGAAGAAGATGTCATGTATCTAAAAATGAAAGATTGCGATGAACCGTTACCAGGTGAAGGGCCAGAACCAGGTTCCCAATGGGGACTAATCTTTGACGGAGCTGTCAATCATTATGGAAACGGAATTCGGGAAATCATTGTTACCCCTCAGGGTACCCACATTCCTTTCACCGCCAGACTTACGTTCAAGTGTACAAACAATGAGGCTGAATACGAAGCCTGTATTATGGGTCTTGAAGAAGCGATTGACTTAAGGATCAAGAACTTGGACGTATATGGTGACTCGTCTTTGGTTATCAATCAGATATACCAATCAGGATTGATTCCTTACAAAGATTATGCAAGAAGGTTGTTACCCTTCTTCATCAGAAACGAGTTTCATCACATCCCTCGTGATGAGAATCACATGGCTGATGCATTAGCCACTCTCTCTTCCATGATTAGTGTAGGCTAATGGAACGACCTACCTAAGATAGACGTAATGTGCCTTGAATGACCCGCTTACATCTTCACGATTGAAGCAGTCATAGACGACAAACCTTGGTATCACGATATCAAATGCTTCCTTCAGAAACAAGAATACCCACCTGGGGCATCCAGGAAAGACAGAAAAGCCCTTAGAAGACTGGATGGAAACTTCTTCCTGAGCGGTGATACACTCTATAAGAGAAATTTCGACATGGTCTTGCTCCGATGCGTAGACAGACCAGAAGCAGACATGCTGATAAAAGAAATTCATGAAGGATCCTTTGGCACTCATGACAACGGATACACAATGGCGAGAAAAATTCTAAGAGCAGGGTATTACTGGTTGACCATGGAATCCGACTGCTACAAGTACATGAGGAAGTGTCACAAGTGTCAAATATACGCTGACAAGATCCATGTACCGCCAACGCATCTCAAAGTTCTCTCTTCCCCGTGGCCTTTTTCCATATGGGGAATCAACATGATTGGTATGATTGAACCTAAGGCTTCGAACGGACACCGGTTCATCCTGGTCGCCATTGACTATTTCACCAAGTGGGTCGAAGTAGCGTCGTACGCTAATGTAACCCGACAGGTCGTGGTCCGCTTGATAAAAAACAATATCATCTGCCGTTATGGTGTTCCGAGCCAGATCATTACAGATAATGGATCTAACTTAAACAATAAGATGATGAAAGAGTTATGCGCAGAGTTCAAGATCGAACACCATAATTCATCTCCCTACCAACCCAAGATGAACGGAGCGGTAGAAGCGGCTAACAAGAACATTGTGAAAATCGTTCAAAAGAAGGTCGTAACCTACAAAGATTGGCACGAGATGTTACCCTTTGCTCTTCACGGTTATCGCACATCTGTCTGCACTTCAACAGGGGTAACCTCTTTCTCTCTAGTATATGGCATGGAGGCAGTGCTCCCCATAGAAGTAGAGATCCCATCGATCCGGGTATTGATGGAAGCTAGGCATACAGAAGCTGAGTGGTGTCAAAGTCGGCACGATGAACTGAATCTAATCAAAGAGAAGCGAATAACAGCACTATGCCACGGTCAGTTGTATCAACAAAGGATGAAGAAGGCGTTCGACAAAAAGGTCCGACCTCGTGTCTTCAAAAAAGGAGACCTTGTGATAAAAAAAGATACAATCATTTCCCATTGACTCTCGGGGCAAATGGACCCCGAATTATGACGGCCCCTATGTGGTCAAGAAAGCTTTCTCAGGCGGCGCCTTGAGACTTGCAACGATGGATGGAGAAGAATTTGCCTACCCCACGAATCTTGATGTAGTCAAGAATTACTTCGCCTAAATAAAAAAAACGTCTCGGTGGATTGAAAACCCGAAAGGGCGGTCCAGGCAAAAATTAGAGACATAAGCAAAAATCATCCCGGTGGATTGGAAATCTCAAAGTACAATCCAGGCAAAAGTTAGGGATTAATGGCAAGTAACTACGTCCGACAAAGTGAAATCCCCACGCGGTAACACTATTTGTCGAAAAACTTCCAGTCAAGGTCATCTTCGACAGAAGCTCAGGATGCCCAGAATTCAAAGTTGGTAGAAGGATAGTGGTCATTATGTTTCAATGTAGCCCTCTTCCTGTAAATTACCATTTTCTAAACTTTGTAAATACTCTATGGAATCACGTGCTTGGCTGATCTCCATCCTATCAATAAAATTTGAGCCCTTGTGCTTTTGTTTATAATTCTCATTTGTTTTAGCTTTATAGAACGACATTTTAATATGATCAACGATTCTTGAAACGAAACAAAAATGAATTTACTTGTTAAAACTTTTTCTGCTTTTTAAATAAAGATGGCAATTCTTTTGACTGTTGAACATCGAAAGAACATCAATTCTCCAAAGATGGTTGAACTTCAAAGTGCAGAATCAAAGTACTCCTTCTAAACCTGTACGTCTGAACGAAGGATCAACTGTATCAGAGACCATGTTTCGTCTGACACCCCCGGCCGAGTTCTTACCTCCTAAGCCCGACCAACATAGCTCCCCACGGGGACTATCCCTCCTAAGAAAGGCAGAATTGCTATCTTGAACCGGCGGTACCTCTTCGTCCCCCGCAGTGGCCGAGTATCCAGTCGTGTTCATCCACTAGTTTGTATGTCGCGTCAATTTTGTCAGCATAAATAGATATACATCATGCATTATTGATTTACAATCGCGTTCATATTGCATCACTATCACTCTAGTCGGTCTTATCCCCTAGTGATAATAGTTCTCTCAATTGAGATGTCAGTCCTTTCCTCGTCAGGAAATGTTGCGTCTGAACAATCTCTCTCCTCCAGTTTATTTCTGGATTAGAATTGGTCCTTGACCACTTTGATAACTTGAACCTCTGAAGAACAAGAAAACGTTCGACAAACATCGCTTTTCGCTAGTGAAGATGATATCTCCGCTTTCTCGGATTAACGAAAATCCCCAGAGAAAGCCTCTTAATCATAGATTCGGCAATACAGCACTTTTTCTCCAAAAAAAAATCCGCTGAAAAAAAGGTCATCAGCACCTCAAAATTGAATCACATCATATGGCACTTCTCAGGGAAGATCCCGAGAAAAGTATGATGTAATACCCAAGTGAAAGCAGTATTTCAGGAGACTCGCTTTCCCCAGTAGAGTCGAAAAATGGAGTCTCCAAACAGAGAAGTTTGTGCACCTCTACAACTCAGATGAATGGGTTCCCCAGCAAGTCTGACGTCAAAACCTTTTCCGTCAAATGGCATCTCCCCAGGAAAATTCAGCGAGAAGTTTGAGGAAAACCGCTATGTATAGCGTCCCTTGTCAAGAAATTTTATTGACAAAAGAAACTAAGACCAGTTCCTTGGTAGGAAACCAGGATCGAGGGGAAGTTTATATCAGAAGCTTAGACTAGTTCCTTGGTAGGAAACCAGGATCGAGGGGAAGTTTACTTCGGAAACTTAGACCAGTTCCTTGGTAGGAAACCAAGATCGAGGGGAAGTTTACATCAGAAACTGAGACCAGCTCCTTGGTAGGAAACCAGGATCGAGAGGAAGTTTATTTCAGAAACTGAGACCAGTTCCTTGGTTGAAGTCCAGGATCGAGGGGAAGTTTGCCTTTTCTAAGCATCATTGCTTAGCAAAAGAAGAAGGATGTGTCAACTGCTATTTTTAACCACCATCAAAATTTCGGGTATTCCGATATTTAATCCTCTTGCACCCCGAATGCCCAAATATCTTCGCCATTCACACCTTCGGGTCCAAGAAGATTAAATAGGGGCATCTGTCATACCCCAAATTTTGACCACTAAAATTTCCCATCATTGTGCAAATCATCATCACAATATGGATGGGCCATCATGCCTCATCAGTCTCCCCAAGGAGGGGTGAGCATCGACTACTATAAAAAATTAGGGTTTCAAGCCCTCTAAGAGCACTTAGACAAAGGATCAATCAAGAATTAACATGATCTTCAACTTGTCTAACCTCTCAAACATCCATAATGGATCAAGAGGACTCCCACTTCAAGGATTAAGCACAAGGCTGCTCCCTTCTAGGTGGATCAAGCCTCAAGATCGCCAGTGTCACCAAATTAGGGTTTGGTCGACCAGGGCCTCCAAATGGAAATTTTCCTCTGGGCATGAGCAAATGCTTCAAAGCATGACCTAATATACTCCATGGGACATCATAAACCCAATCATCAAATCAATTTAATCTCAGGGGGTGCATTCATAAAAAATTCAGGAATTAGGGTTTCTTGACCTAATTCACCCCTAAGTTGACTTTTGGGACAAAACATAAGCTAAGACCTCAAGATGGGATTTGAGGGTCTCTAACATACTACATTGATCCATTTGCAACAATGGATTGATCCAACAAGTTTGATTCCCAAGTTTCAAGTTCATCTGAACCACAGTTAGGGTTTCGCGGGAAAAGTCAACTGTAGCATTGACTTTTGACCAAGACATGCTCCCAAACCTTGGGACATGATTCAATACACCCTATGACATCTATGGAACAGGTCCATCAAGTTTGATTTAGGTCAAGGACTTGATTTCATAAAGGATCGCACAGTTTGGAATTCATCTGACAAAAAGTCAACTGTGCACAAAAGTCAACTTTGGCTTTTTGAGATTTTTTACAATTATGGTTTTTTATCCTAAAATGATGTTAATGTGTGATTTGAATCATCATTCATCAAGAAAAATCAAGAAAAGTGGGATAACTTGTAAAAGGGGTAACCATAAAAACTTATAAATTTTTCTAAGTTATCGAATAAAGTGGCTAGGGTACCAACCTTGGAGGATCATAACTCCTAAACCACAAAGCCATTTTTCCTCATTCAAAGCTGGATATGTAGCCCTCATGGCCCTCTACAAAAGCTTCAACTACACCTCATTCCAATTCATTATGGATTTTGAGTTACGGAATGATTAAAATGGCTGAAAACATGAAATGCCACTTTTTCCAACACTTAGTGAAATTTTCACTAAGTCAGAATCTGCCTTCACTTTTTTCCAAATGTATGGGCATTTTTCACTTGGATCCAAAAAGTATCAAAACCAAATATGATCAAAAAGTTGTTGTATCATATAAGGGCTTTCCAAAATGGCCAAGAACCCCATGAAATTCCACTTGAGCTATGAGATATGACAATGGCAACATGCCTTGCTGAAAACTGCCAAGGGTAGGCAGAATTTTACACTTTGGCTCGATTTGGCAAAATCAGATAATTCCAAGCCTTGTCATCACTTTGGACACGTCTGAGGATCAAATCTAAAGGGGACAAACACTGATCCAAGCCTCCAAAGTCCTTGGAACAAGAAATATCATGCCAAACCTAGAATTGCCTAAAAGAGGGACAGGACTCCAATTTTGGATTTGAGCATTTAATGCATACACCAAGGTGGCATGGACTGAGCTATTTACAACTGAATTCAGTCAAGACTTATCCAAGACCAAGGGGACCAGCAGCCTGTGCCCTAACCTCTAGTCAATGGCTAGAGGAGACTTGGATTCTCATTGCTCAACATTGGCCAAACCTCTGCTGCAGTTGCCATTCATTATTGCAGCCAAAAAAAACTTGTTGTACTATAAATAGAGCTCAATTGTGTTCAGTTTGAGTACACCAAAGCACTACAGCACTTGCTTTCCTCAAAATCTCTTTCTCTAGGCAAACATACCTTCTTTGGCAAGGTAACTCTGAGATTTTGAGTTAGAGAGCAATTCCACCACAGCTTATAATCCAAACACATCCAATATGTCATATCTAAGTTGTCCAAACACTCACAAGTGACTTGTAACATCAAATTCACAAAGTCTCAAAACCTCAAAATAGGCCTTTTGTGCATTTTTCAAGCCATGTCTTGATTCAGTCACTTTCCAAACCAGATAAAACCTCAAACACACTCCAAATATCATCCTTGAACTGTCCCAAATGGTTCCCCCCATCTGGAACACCATTTGAGGGAGTTGCTATTTTGGCCACTTTTACCCCTTTTGCAAGAAAGAGCTCAAACTTGTTCCTGAGGTTTCCAGCTGATTCCAACCATCCTAAAAGCTTCTAAGAGATCATTTGAGGGTGTCCAAAGCATCAAATCATTTCTGGAACAAGTGGCTTGGCAGATTGCACAAAAGCTCCAAAAAGAGGTAAGCATCATAACTTGAACTCTTTGAATCATGCATTGCTTTGAGGTCCACTGATCATGCACATCTTATACATGTTATATATGTTGTGTTTGCACCAAATTACCATGCAATTCTTGCATGTATCATGAGATAGCACAGAAAATGCAATTAGAGGCCTATTTCAAAACCACTATCAGGTTTTAAAATGGGGACATGATCTTGAAAAACTACCACCACCATTGGATTCCTTGTGAAATTCTAGGCAGGATAGACCTAAATTTTGTCTCAATCCATGGAGAAATGAGAAATTTATGACCTTCACGTTTCTGAGCCAAAACTTGCCTTGCCTTGCCTTGGCCAGGCCTAGAAAACAAGGCAAGCCTTATATATTTGTTGTTTTGTTTTAATCAACGGATGTATCACCACCCCAGTGGTAAGGTGCGCGCCCTATAACCTTGAGGTCGTGGGTTCAAACCCCACCCATGCCATTTTGTGTTTTTCTCACATTTTTGCTATTTTTTCCAATATTTTCATGTTTTGTTAATTAATTGGAAAATTAATAAATCCTTCCATTTTAATTATTTTTTATTGGTTCTTTTTGCAAAAAATCACAAAAATATTGAAATATTTTATTCCACAAAAAAATTAAGTTTAGATTATTTATTTAATATAATTAGCATTTTTGTGAATAAATTCCTTTTTAATTGTTTTTTTAACATTTAAATGTGAATATTTACTTTGAAAATCAAAACCAAATGAGTTTTAATTCATCTTGTGATGAAAACCTCATTTTTCTAACCTTAAACAAAAGTCACAAGTAGTTTATTCAAACTTATTTGGTATTTTTATCATTTTTATTTGATTTTCTTTAAGTATTTACTTTTAATGGAAAACAAATTAGGGTTTCTTTGATTTTCAACCCTCACTAATCATTTTAAAACTTTGGGCCTCTATTAGAGTGTAAGACGCAACCTCTTTTTGAAACCAAAATAATTTGGGCCTCAGATGTTGTATAAGACCCACTGCGTTTTCAAAAATCTCGGCGTGAATGGCATCTCTTGAGCTTCTTCCAAATTCTCGAACTTTCCTGGCTTGATCTATTCTTGGTGAATAACATGTATTGAATTTCTCGGGGTTTGGGGACCCACAGGCTTCCTAAAAGCATCCCCGCCTCCTCTTGGGCATTGTACAAGGACCCTTCGGCTTCTTAAAAGCTCTCATGCCTCCTCCTGGGCTTAGTACAAGGACCCAGAGACCTCTATAGGTATAGGAACAGAACCTAGTCATCAATTTTCTAGAGCTGTCTTTCTGAGTCAAGTGTCAGACCTGTTAATGGGTTGACCTTCATCCCTTAACATACCAGCCTTCTCTTGGGCATTATACAAAAATCATTCACTTATCCGAGAATCGATTTCTCAAAACACTCGTAGACTTGGACAGTCTCAATACCCTTTGGATTTCCCAGGAAATAACCCTGATCCTCTGATCAATCCCAAGGTACAACATTACCCATATAAGAACTGATTTTCTCTTTATCCGACATATTGGACCTGTCGCTAGACTGAAACAGTTACACTAGCCTCCTCTTAGGCTTTATATAATGATTCTTTCCTCAGGAAAGTTAGCCTCTTCTTAGGCTTTGTATAATGATCGTTTCCTCAGGAATGTTAGCCTCCTCTTGGGCTTTATACAATGATTCTCCCCAAGGGAGCTAACCTTTTCAGACTCTCTTGTTGGGTCACTTCCCTTTTAGCCTCCATCTCGGGCTTTGTACAAGATACAAAAACACTCTCTTGTTGAGTATAAATGACTCTCTTATTGAGTCAATCCCTTTTAGCCTCCATCTCGGGCTTCGTACGAGATAGAAAATCACTCTCTTGATGAGTATAAAAGACTCTCTTGTTGAGTCAAGCTTCCTTTTAGCCTCCACCTCAGGCGTCGTACGAGATACCACAACACTCTCTTGTTGAGTATAAAAGACTCTTTTGTTGAGTCAAACACTTTTAGCCTCCATCTCGGGCTTCGTACGAGATACAAAAACACTCTCTTATTGAGTATAAAAGACTCTCTTGTTGAGTCAAACACTTTTAGCCTCCATCTCGGGCTTCGTACGAGATACCAAATCACTCTCTTGTTGAGTATAAAAGACTCTCTTATTAAGTCAACTCCTTTAGCCTCTCTCTCGTGCTTCATACGAGACATATAACAGACTCTCTTGTTGAGTCAACCCTTTTAGCCTCTATCTCGGGCTTTGTACGAGACACATAAAAACACCCTTTTGTTGGGTCAATAGCCTCCTCTTAGGCTTTGTATAAGAAAACCCCCGGTTGAGTCAATCAACCTTTTAACATCAAAGTTGTGCCTTGTCCATAGCATACAAACATCAACAACTCCCCTTTAGAGATGACAAATTCTCTCTAAAGTCAAAACCCTTTAGCTTCATATCTTGGGCTTCGAACAAGATACAAATAGACCCTTCAGCTTCACATCTTGGGCTTTGAACAACATACAAATCACCTTTACCTTCACGTCTTGGGCTTTGAACAAGACACCAAAACAACCTTTTTCCTCCCATAGAATAGGAGGAACTACGATCGCTCTGATTTCCCTGTTTCGTTAAACGGGAATACGTAGGCATAAGATTGAAAAATCTTAGCGAGCACACTAATAAAAAAAAAACAAAATCCCATACCTCCATCAATCAATCGAAAAACATCAGTCTTAAACCTCCCATCAATCGCCCAGGCACTATTTTAACAAAATAACTTAAGAGAGACCCACAATCTCAATAGCATCTGTAAACCAACAGTCATATGTTTAAACTCAGTATGCAAGCAGGGTTAATTGGAGACATCTATTTCCCTTCCTTAATCAGCTTCAATTGGATAAAAAATGAATTAAACTGTAATAACCCAAAGCGATAGTCCTTCGCAACCATGCAAAAATTCGCGCTACAGAGAAATGGAGACTTCACTGGGGAGTGCCATTAGGATCCGTCTTACCTTAGTCATCATTCGTCACACTTTTCCACAGAGAAATGGCGACTTCACTAGGGAAGTGCGAGATCTTGTTCTCTTCCCATCTCTTAGGTAGAACCCTTAAAAAAGTGCCACAGAAAAAATGGCGCCCACCATGGGGCCCAATTCTCTTTCCTGCAATCCTTACGGTAGAGAACCCTAAGTTCACAAAGTCTCACAGAAATGACGACTCTGCTGGGGTGTCATTGTCTGTATAGAATCATAAGACTAGAGGTCTAGGATGATTCAGACAAATATATATTGCTTTTCTTAATTGATATATGTGTTTATTTTTCTGCTAATGGGAATGCGTGTGATGCCGCATATGGAAAGATTGAGTATACACCTAAGATAGGTGATGGCAATGCGGGTAATCTTATTGGGAGTGAATTCCAGTTAAGAGCCCCCGATCGACCATAAAACTCAGTGGAGACTACCTTTGCAGATACATTGCCTATACGACTTCGGTTGTTGAAAGTAGTGTGGTCGACTGGGTTATCTGAGAAGCTGAGGTTTTTAGCAGACTTAAGCCATTTTGTTGTACGGAAGCTATCGGAAATAGTTGTCACGCGATACTACCCTCATCTGAGATCACTCCAGGATACATCAGCTCGCTGGCGATCCGCTTGTTGTTGTTATCCCAGAGGGGTCAATGATTTTCCGAACAGGTACAAAAAATAACCAGTATAAACCTTTGGGGGGGGGGGGGGTAGAGCCTTGACTTCATGACACCGGCCCTTTGACCCCATGTTTTTTCTATGTTTTTGTGTGCTGCATTCATGCATTTATTTAAAAAACATTCAAAACAAAGAAAATCTTCTCTTCTAGTCTCTCTCTTTTTCAAATTAAACTGAACAATGATTGCAAATGTCAGAGAAAGGAGATTGCGCTAATGGATTTCGGTAGAAGGAAAACTCATAAGTACACCTTCAAGGTTCCAAAGTTAGAGGATTTGAGAGGTTTGGCGAGAATGATCACCAACCACGAGCCTTTTAGAGCCAGGTATGGAGGATTGCTGTCCTTATTAAGGGTCTATGTAATCGAGGGAATCGTGTCCACGCTAATCTAGTTCTACGATCCGGTCTATCAATGTTTCACATTCCTGGATTATCAACTAGCACCAACGCTGGAGGAGTACTCTCACCTGACTGATCTACATATCACTGATCAAGCTCCCTTTTTTGGACGGGAAGAAATTCCAAAGGATCAGACCATTGCAAGAGCAATTCATTTGGACGAGTCAGAAGTTAGGACTCACATGACCACTAAGGGTGGCATCCAAGGTTTGCCAGCCCAGGTCTTGACAAAGAAAGCCCTGTACTTTGCCAGTATAGGGAACGTGGCCGCTTTCGAGAGCATCTTTGTTTTGCTCACCTACGGGTTATTTTTTCCCAACATTGATAACTTCGTAGACACCAATGCCATTAAGATTTTCCTGATTGGAAACCCCATACCGACCTTACTCGCATATGCGTATCATTCGGTACATTTAAGGAATTTATACAGCGGAGGAATGATCACGTGATGTGTACCCCTGCTATACAAATGGTTCACTTCTCATTTGCCCAAGTCTGCTGCATTTTGGGATCAAAAGAATACTTTACGTTGGTCGCAGAGAATCATGTCTCTTACCAACTCAGACATTGATTGGTACAATCGAATCTACGACAGAATCAGAATCATTGACCGTTGTGGAAATTTCCCAAATGTACCCCTTATAGGAACTAAGGGAGGAATTAACTATCATCCAGTGTTAGTTCGTCATCAATTTGGATACCCGATGAGGCATGTCTCGCGAAGTGCTCATCTAGAAGGTCTTTTCTTCAAAGAAGGAGAAAATGACATGGCATAAAGACAGAAATAGTGCACACTTGGAAACACGTTCATAGGAAAGGACGAGAGTCTCTAGGGAAACCAGATTGTGTCTCGGTGGAGCCTTATCTCCACTGGGTACAAACTAGAGCTCTCAAGCTAAGGATGCCTTACCCTCATCAGGAAGTTCTTCCATTAAGGGACTCTGCCCTCTATTTTATGTCTGAGACGGAAAAACTTCAAGTTACTCTCAGCAAAGTTCAACAGAAGAAGAGGTCTTGGAGGAACAAGTACCGTATTCTTAATGTGGAATGCAAGAAAATACAACAACTATTAAGAGAAAAAGATGCTCTGATTGAGATTTTAGAGCAACATGTTGTAGAGAATCAGGATGACCAAAGGAGTTTGCTCACGCCTTTCACTTGGCAAAGGAATGACAACCCGACAACGGCCCAGGAGCCCCGGTCAAAGAAGAGGAAAGCACCAGAATCAACACTTGAGCTCTCTTCAGAGAGGACTCGGGATCCATTAGTTTAGATTTCCTTTTTCAGCACTTTGTAATCTACTGTATTTCCATTTCCGCAATCCTTTGAATTCAATAAAACGGGGTCTTCCCCACTGTTTGATATTTGCAATCTAATTGTCGAAGTTTACTTTGAATAAACAAAAAATAATTAATAATCATTGCATTCATCATTCTCATAAACGCGTTCTTACCTACGAATCTCACGTTTGCGTCTCGATTCTAGAGTCAAACTGTCTCATTCGTACAACACTCGGGCCAATCGTTAGAAAAAGATGCATGATCTCGAGGAAGAGAACAGAGAGTTAAGGGAAGAGATCGACACTCTGAAAGAGGATCTGAGAAAGCTTCATAACAACATGAAAGCTCTAGTAGAAGCTCAGATGCAACAAAGGACTGTGATCTCAGAGATCACATCGACGCCCATAGTGGAGAAGTCTGATCCTAGGTACAAGATGCTGAAAGATCGTCCCTGGGGCATGGCTACCAACTATATCCCGGAAGGATATGTTCCGCCGATCAACGAGGATCAGGGAACCGCAGCAGGAACCGCTGGGCCTGAAGGTTACATACTTCGGGAAAGCAAAGATGCCAAGGGCATGGCAATAACTCCTGAAGGTTACAAACTTTAGGGGGCACCGAGAGTTGCAGCCATAATGACTATACCACCGCCCGTGGTATACACTGTCCCGGAAGGACAGATTCCCCAGATACCTTCTGGTGGAAGCGACATCATGTTCGACAGAATGAATGAATTCCAAGAACAGTTTCGAGAAATGCAGAAAGAACTGCAAGCCCTTCGCGGTCAGGATTTATTTGGAAAGGACGTCGCGGACCTCTGCTTGGTCCCCAATGTTAAAGTTCCACACAAGTTCCAAGTGCCCGACTTTGAAAAATACAAGGGTAACTCTTGCCTTTAGAATCACTTGGTGATGTACGCTCGGCGGATGTTAGCTCAGACAGAGAACCAAGAGCTGCTCATTCACTATTTTCAGGATAGTTTAACTGGTGCCGCCTTAAAATGGTACATGGGGTTAAACCGTGCCACGATCGGCACGTTCAGAGATCTTGGCGTTTCCTTCGTCCAACAATAAAAATACAATTTGGACATGGCACCGGACAGAGATCAACTCAGATCGATGTCCCAAAAGGACAAGGAAACCTTTAAGGAATACGCTCAGAGATGGCGTGAAATTGCCGCTCAGATTTGTCCTCCTCTAGAGGAAAAGGAGATGACAAAGATATTCTTAAAGACCTTGAGCTCATTTTACTATGACAGAATGGTCGCCAGTGCACCCAGTGACTTCACCGAGATGGTGGGCATGGGAGTTCGTCTTGAGGAAGTGGTCCGAGAAAGACGTTTAGTTAAAGACGCTGGATCATCAAGTAGTACAAAGTGATACGGTAGTGCTCTCCCTAAGAAAAAAGAGCAGGATATTGGGAATATCTCTCTCGGAAAGCAAAGGTGACGTTATCAACCAGTAGCAGCTGTAACTCCTGCTATCAACTCCGCGCCTATTCCTACGTATCAACCTCAGGTTGTACAAAGCCAACCGAATCAACAGTAATATCAGCAAAGGACACAACAGCCTTTTCAGCAGGCTCGTCCTCCATATAACAACAATCGTGCAACACGACCACCAGGGTTCGACCCTATACTAATGTTGTACGTAGAGCTATTTCCATTACTACTGGTCAAGGGGCATGTCCAAACCAGGACTCCTCTTATAGTACCGGAAAATCCGCCTTTTTGGTTCAAAGCGGATAAGACTTGTCCTTACCATCAAGGAGGACCAGGGCATAACATAGAAAACTGTCTCAGTTTTAAATCCAACGTACAAAAGCTTGTTAGGAGCGGGGTTTTATCTTTCAAAGAAACGAATTCGAATGTTCTCACGAACCCGTTGCCTCAACACGAGAAAGCTGCAGTCAATTTGATAGAGGGAGAGGTTAACAACACCTATCAAATTCATGATGTACTCTTGTTAAGGGCCAATTTGTTCAAGATGCATTGTAGATAGTGTGGATATGGCCATGTGCCACCTCATAACTATCACCTGTGTGATATCTGCTCTAAGAATAATCAGGGAAGTTCTGTGGTACAATCAGCTCTACAGGAACAATTGGATCTTGGATGGATCCAAGAGCATCGAGTTCGTGGAGTCAACATGACCTATATAAAGTCCAACATCATTCAGGACCACGACATCCGTGCAATGAATGTCAACTTGGTGGCGATGCACTCAAGGCAAAGCCAGTATCATAATCTACCGCGGCACGATTACAATTCCTATCTTACTTGCTCCGTAAACAAACAGGGATGCTCTTTTATACAAGAGGCCCTCCAGCGTCAGATGGATCTTGGATGGATCCAGGACTACCATGATAGGAATCCCTATCAGATCAACATGATTCAAATCTTTGATATTCTTCTGATGAATACCAGCTTGGTAGAGTTACATGCCAGGCAGGTCCAACTTGGTTTTCTCACTTCACATGATTATCAGAACTGTAAAGGATGTTGTGAGAGTAACCAAGGGTGCGCTCTCGTTCAGAGAATTTTACAACACTTGTTAAACCACTGATGTCTTCCGATCTATCTAGACAAAGACACGCAACAAATCAGTGTGCATAATAGAAAAAGTCAGGATGTCCGATCTATGGAAGCAAACCTGGTAAGGTTACACTGCATTCAAAGCGGGCGTGGACAGGTGCCACCACACAACTATGAACGTTGTAGAGTCTGCTTGGAGAATAACCAAGGATGCTACCTCGTGCGAGCAGCTCTTCAGGGTTAGTTGGATCACAAGGAGATTCACCCATACCTAGCTTTGGGGTCCGTTGACTAGACGCCCGATTACTTCGCTGATCAAATTAGAGACGGGGTTGTAATCTATGACCCTGAGAGGAACAAGGATATTTGTATCATCATCCCTCTACTAGACGAATCAAAGGTTCTTAGCCAGGAGCTGATTGAAGTTACTTACGACAGCCAGAAAAATCAGAAGGCTCCTGTAGTTATCTATCTACCAGGACCAGTACCGTATGAATCAGCTAAGACAATCCTTTACAAATACGATGCAACAATAATTGAGAATGGAAAGGAAATTCCATTACCCTCCGTCGTGAATATTGCAGACATCAGTCGAGTAACACGGAGCGGTCGAATCTTCAACAGAGGAGTTGGAGAACCTAACAAAGAAAAGGAACTTCAGACAGAGGCTCTTGATCCACCAGTCGGTCAATCCAGTAATCTCGACCTTTCAAAGAACGATGATGAGATGCTGAAGCTCATCCAAAGGAGTGAATACAACATTGTTGATCAACTGTTACAAACTCCTTCAAAGATCTCGGTGGTATCACTTTTACTCAGTTCCGAAGCCCACATGGAGGCTCTACAGAAAGTCTTAGAGCAGGCCTTTGTGGAACAGGATGTGTCAATACGACAGTTTGATAGCATCATCTCTAGCACCACTTCCTGCAACAACGTAGGATTCAGTGATGAGGACTTGCTGGAGGGGGGCAAAAGTCACAACATGCGCTCAATATCACAGTTAACTGCCAGGACGATGCTTTAGCCAGCGTACTGGTAAACACATGATCGGCCATCAACGTTATGCCGAAGTCCACTCTAATGTAACTATCATTCAAAGGATCCCGATGAGGGGTAGTGAGGTCATCGTCAAAGCTTTTGACGGATCTCAGAAAGCAGTTATTGGCGAAGTCGACCTCCCCAAAACTATTGGCCCTCACACTTTCTTAATCACTTTCCAGGTAATGGACGTCCGGGCAGCGTACAGCTATTTATTAGGAAGACCTTGGATACACCAGGCTGGGACAGTCACTTCGACGTTGCACCAGAAACTAAAGTTCGTCAAGAACGATCAACTCATCACGGTCTGTGGAGAGCAAGCCTTGCTCGTGAGTAACTTATCATCGTCTACTTATGTAGAACCCGAGGAGGCTATTGGGAATCAGTTCCAAGCACTTTCACTGAGCAATGAAAATCGATAAGAGAAAGGAACCTCGATTTCCTCGTTCGGAGATGCTTTCAAAGCGATCAAAAGCAACAATACAAAAGGATGGGGACAGCTTGTCATTCCTCCCGATAACAAAACAAAGAAGGGTCTAGGTTTTTCCGCAACCTGTACCCAGACAGCTGCTAATGATGAAAGTCCTCATCCCATTCAGGACTTCTTCCACAGTGGAGGTTTCCTTCACCTAGTGCCTCAAACAGTCCATACTATCAACGAGGAGGATTCCTCCGATATGGATGAGGAATGGAAGTCTTATCTTAACAAGGACGGTTATATGTCTCAGGAAGAGGTGCCTACGCCATTTTGCTATCCCGCACAGAGTCCGAGATTTATACCTAGGTCAGACGTCGAAATGATATATGGAGATTGTGATCCGGAAGGATGTCCTGCTCCACCAAACTCATTAGAGGAGGACACTCTAATGAAAGGCAACTTTGACCACGACTATTATGGCCCAATGGATGGCCTGCCTATCTGGCAACCTTACCCAGGAGACTTCGAGCAAGAAAATCAGCCGAACAATCAAAATCAGCTGAGCATCATTGAACATAATACCTGTGTCCCCACCATGTCATGGGATCAACACTCAGGTCATTCAGAACCTATCCCGTACGACGATGAATTGGCAAAGCTTGCCGGACTAGAATTCATCAACTATGCTTTTCCAGAGGTCAACGTCATCGAGAGAGATGACTCCTCCAGTTCCAAAGAAGTGTGGGACACCTTGGGACAACCGAGTGGTAAATACGACTTATTGGTCAAATACACCGCTCCTGAAAGCTCTCGTATCAGGCTCGAAGACATTCAGCCAACTGGATGGGGAGATTTGCCTGAGGGCACAAATACTATGCAAAATACAACCGAGGAGTCCTCCTACGAAAATTCTGCCTGGGAGACAGATTCCAATGATCCAGCTCCGCCAGAAGTCAGCGTCATTTTTTAGGAGAATCCGAGAAAGAAGGTACCAGACTTTGTGATTCACCGAGGAGTTCACCGCCAATGGGTTGCTGTCGATGTTCCGAAGATTGTTCATAAGTAAAAGTAATTGCCATCTTTAACCTTTTACCCTGCCCAGGTGAAACGGATGTTTTGATAGGGCTCGCTTTCTGTAAATTTCCCTCTTCGCTTCTCCCAAAGCGACAGAGTTTTGTTTTATAGGGCTGTAGTTTCAAGAATCAACTTGTTCATTAATAAAATAATGTCGTTCTGTAATTTCCGCAGTAATTACTGTTTTCTCTTTTTGCTTTTCTCAGAAAATGGTAATCCTAAAAACAATTCAAAATAAACAAGCAGTAAAAAAAATATACACTACACACTCTTGCATTCTGTCTATCTCTTCTAAACACGAATCATACCATCATGCAGATTGCTTGTTTTAAACCCCGTTGAAACATACGATCTGATGCCTTCTCCCAAATCTGAATTCCCGGTATTTGGGGCCGAAGAAGAAGTTGACAACGAAATTCCCGAAGAGATCTCCCGACTACTCAAACAGGAGGAAAGGTCCATTGAACCTCACAAAGAGCCGTTGGAAACGATAAACGTGGGTTCAGCAAAAAAGAGAAAAGAAATCAGGATTGGGGCCTTGCTCAGTCCAACTGCCAAAGAGAGTTTGACAACTCTTCTCAAAAAGTTTCCCGATGTATTCGCTTGGTCCTACCAGGACATGCCAGGGTTGGATACCAGCATCGTGGAACATCATTTACCGTTAAAATTGGAATTTCCGCCAGTAAAACAGAGGTTGAGACGCACTCACCCGGACATGGCCATCAAAATCAAAGAGGAGGTACAGAAATAGATTGACGCTGGTTTCCTCACCACGTCAGAGTATCCTCAATGGTTAGCCAACATCATACCAGTTCCAAAAAAGGACGGCAAGGTCCGAATGTGTGTAGAATACATGGATCTAAACAAGGCTAGTCCAAAGGATGACTTTCCTTTACCACACATTGACATGTTGGTTGACAGTACAGCAAAGTTCAAGGTTTTCTCCTTCATGGATGGATTCTCGGGATATAATCAGATCAAAATGGCTCCGAAAGACATGGAAAAAACTTCGTTCATTACCCCATGGGGTACCTTTTGTTACAAGGTAATGTCGTTCGGTTTGAAGAACGCTGGGGCAACCTATCAAAGGGCCATAACTACTCTCTTTCATGACATGATACATAAAGAAATCGAGGTATATGCCGATGATATGATTGCAAAATCTAAGACAGAGGACGAGCATGTGACCCACCTGTCAAAACTATTCGAGCGGCTGAGAAAGTACAAACTCCGCTTGAATCCCAATAAATGCACCTTCGGTGTCCGTTCAGGGAAACTTTTAGGGTTCATCATCAGCCAGAAAGGAATTGAGGTTGATCCTGACAAGGTCAAGGCCATTCAAGAAATGCCTTCTCCGAAAACTGAAAAACAATTCAGAGGATTCCTGGGACGTTTGAACTATATCTCCAGATTCATATTCCTCATGACCGCGACCTGCGCGTCGATTTTCAAATTACTCAAAAAGAATCAGGACTGCGTTTGGACAGAAGATTTCCAAACCGCCTTCGACAGTATCAAGGAATACCTGTTGAATCCCCTGATTCTATCACCTCCAGTGGAAGGAAGACCGCTGATCATCTACCTAACAGTCTTGGAAGACTCGATGGGTTGTGTACTTGGCCAACAAGATGAAACTAGACGGAAAGAGTCTGCCATCTACTATCTGAGCAAGAAATTCACCGACTGCGAGACTCAATACACTATGCTCGAGAAAACTTGATGCGCTCTGGCTTGGGCAGCTAAACGTCTTTGTCAGTACATGATTTGTCATACTACTTGGTTAATCTCAAAAATAGATCCAATCAAGTATGTATTTGAAAAGCCTGCTCTCAAGGGAAGGATTGCGCGTTTGCAGATGTTGTTATCAGAATACGACATCGAATACCATGCTCAGAAAGCCGTTAAAGGAAGTATTTTAGCTGATCATTTGGCTCATCAACCGATTGACGATCGGGAATCAGTCAGGTTTGATTTCCCAGAAGAAGATGTCATGTATCTAAAAATGAAAGATTGCGATGAACTGCTACCAGGTGAAGGGCCAGAACCAGGTTCCCAATGGGGACTAATCTTTGACGGAGCTATCAATCATTACGGAAATGGAATTGGGGCAATCATTGTTACCCCTCAGGGTACCCACATTCCTTTCACCGCCAGACTTACGTTCAAGTGTACAAACAACGAGGCTGAATACGAAGCCTGTATTATGGGTCTCAAAGAAGCGATTGACTTAAGGATCAAGAACTTGGACGTATATGGTGACTCGGCTTTGGTTATCAATCAGATCAAAGGAGATTGGAACACATACCATTCAGGATTGATTCCTTACAAAGATTATGCAAGAAGGTTGTTACCCTTCTTCAACAGAATCGAGTTTCATCACATCCTTCGTGATGAGAATCACATGGCTGATGCATTATCCACTCTCTCTTCCATTATTAGCGTAGGCCAATGGAACGACCTACCTAAGATAGACGTAATGTGCCTAGAACGGACCGCTTACATCTTCACGATTGAAGCAGTCATAGACGATAAACCTTGGTATCACGATATCAAATGCTTCCTTTAGAAACAAGAATACCCACCTGGGGCATCCAGGAAAGACAGAAAAGCCCTCAGAAGACTGGCTGGAAACTTCTTCCTGAGCGGTGATACACTCTATAAGAGAAATTTCGACATGGTCTTGCTCCGATGCGTAGACAGACCAGAAGCAGACATGCTGATAAAAGAAATTCATGAAGGATCCTTTGGCACTCATGCCAACGGACACAAAATGGTGAGAAAAATTCTAAGAGCAGGGTACTACTGGTTGACCATGGAATCCGACTGCTACAAGTACATGAGGAAGTGTCACAAGTGTCAAATATACGCTGACAAGATCCATGTACCGCCAACGCATCTCAAAGTTCTCTCTTCCCCGTGGCCTTTTTCCATATGGGGAATCGACATGATTGGTATGATTGAACCTAAGGCTTCGAACAGACACCGGTTCATCCTGGTCGCCATTGACTATTTCACCAAGTGGGTCGAAGCAGCGTCGTACGCTAATGTAACCCGACAAGTCGTGGTCCGCTTGATAAAAAACAATCTCATCTGCCGTTATGGTGTTTCGAGCCAGATCATTACAGATAATGGATCTAACTTGAACAATAAGATGATGAAAGAGTTCTGCGCAGAGTTCAAGATCGAACACCATAATTCATCTCCCTACTGACCCAAGATGAACAGAGCGGTAGAAGCGGCTAACAAGAACATTAAGAAAATCGTTCAAAAGATGGTCGTAACCTACAGAGATTGGCACGAGATGCTACCCTTTGCTCTTCACGGTTATCGCACATCTGTCTGCACTTCAAAAGGGGCAACCCCTTTCTCTCTAGTATACGGCATGGAGGCAGTGCTCCCCATAGAAGTAGAGATCCCATCGATCCGGGTATTGCTGGAAGTTAAGCTTACAGAAGCTGAGTGGTGTCAAAGTCGGCACGATGAACTGAATCTGATCGAAGAGAAGCGAATAACGACACTATGCCACGTCAGTTGTATCAACAAAGGATGAAGAAGGCGTTCGACAAAAAGGTTCGACCTCGCGTCTTCAGAAAAGGAGACCTTGTGCTAAAAAAGATACAATCATTTCTCACTGACTCTCGGGGTAAATGGACCCCGAATTATGACGGCCCCTATGTGGCCAAGAAAGCTTTCTCAGGCGGCGCCTTGAGACTTGCAACGATGGATGGAGAAGAATTTTCCTACCCCACGAATGTTGATGTAGTCAAGAAATACTTCGCCTAAATAAAAAAACGTCTCGGTGGATTGAAATCCCGAAAGGGCGGTCCAGGAAAAAATTAGAGACATAAGCAAAAATCATCCCGGTGGATTGGAAATCTCAAAGTACAATCCAGGCAAAAGTTAGGGATTAATGGCAAGTAACTACGTCTGACAAAGTGAAATCCCCCAGCGGTAACACTATTTGTCGAAAAACTTCCAGTAAAGGTCATCTTCGACAGAAGCTCAGGATGCCCAGAATTCAAAGTTGGTAGAAGGATAGTGGTCATTATGTTTCAATGTAGCCATCTTCCTGTAAATTACCATTTTCTAAACTTTGTAAATACTCTATGGAATCACGTGCTTGGCTGATCTCCATCCTATCAATAAAATTTGTGCCCTTGTGCTTTTGTTTATAATTCTCATTTGTTTTAGCTTTATAGAACGACATTTTAATATGATCAACAATTCTTGAAACGAAACAAAAATGAATTTACTTGTTAAAACTTTTTCTGCTTTTTAAATAAAGATGGCAATTATTTTGACTGTTGAACATCGAAAGAACATCAATCGCTTCTCCAAAGAAGGTTGAACTTTAAGGTGCAGAATCAACGTACTCCTTCTAAACCTGTACGTCTGAACGAAGGATCAACTGTGTCAGAGACCATGTTTCGTCTGACACCCCCGGCCGAGTTCTTACCTCCTAAGCCCGACCAACATAGCTCCCCACGGGGACTATCCCTCCTAAGAAAGGCAGAATTGTTATCTTGAACCAGAGGTACCTCTTCGTCCCCCGCAGTGGCCGAGTATCCAGTCGTGTTCATCCACTAGTTTGTATGTCGCGTCAGTTTTGTCAGCATAAACAGATATACATCATGCATATTGATTTACATTCGCATTCATATTGCATCACTATCACTCTAGTCGGCCTTATCCCCTAGTGATAACAGTTCTCTCAATCGAGATGTCAGTCCTTTCCTCGTCAGGAAATGTTGCGTCTGAACAATCTCTCCCCTCCAGTTTATTTCTGGATTAGAATTGGTCCTTGACCACTTTGATAACTTGAACCTCTGAAGAACAAGAAAACGTTCGACAAACATCGCTCTTCGCCAGTGAAGATGATATCTCCGCTTTCCCGGATTAAGGAAAATCCCCAGAGAAAGCCTCTTAATCAGAGATTCGGAAATACAGCACTTTTTCTCCGAAAAAAAAATCCGTTGACGAAAAGGTCATCAGCACCTCAAAATTGGATCACATCATATGGCTCTTCTCCAGGAAGATCCCGAGAAAAGTATGATGTAATACCCAAGTGAAAGCAGTCTTTCAGGAGACTCGCTTTCCCCAGTAGAGTCGAAAAATGGAGTCTCCAAACAGAGAAGTTTGTGCACCTCTACAACTCAGATGACTGGGTTCACCAACAAGTCTGACGTCAAAACCTTTTCCGTCAAATGGCATCTCCCCAGGAAAATTTAGCAAGAAGTTTGAGGAAAACCGCTATGTATAGCGTCCCTTGTCAAGAAAGTTTATTGACAAAAGAAACTAAGACCAGTTCCTTGGTACGAATCCAGGATCGAGGGGAAGTTTATATCAGAAGCTTAGACCAGTTCCTTGGTAGGAAACCAGGATCGAGGGGAAGTTTACTTCGGAAACTTAGACCAGTTCCTTGGTAGGAAACTAAGATCGAGGGGAAGATTACATTAGAAACTGAGACCAGCTCCTTGGTAGGAAACCAGGATCGAGAGGAAGTTTATTTCAGAAACTGAGACCAGTTCCTTGGTTGAAGTCCAGGATCGAGGGGAAGTTTGCCTTTTCTAAGCATCATTGCTTAGCAAAAGAAGAAGGATGTGTCAACTGCTATTCTTAACCACCATCAAAATTTCGGGTATTCCGATATTTAATCCTCCTGCACCCCGAATGCCTGAATACCTTCGCCATTCACACCTTCGGGTCCAAGAAGATTAAATAGGGGAATCTGTCATACCCCAAATTTTGACCACTAATATTTCCCATCATTGTGCAAATCATCATCACAATATGGATGGGTCATCATGCCTCATCAGTCTCCCCAAGCAGGGGTGAGCATCGACTACTATCAAAAATTAGGGTTTCAAGCCCTCTAAGAGCACTTAAACAAAGGATCAATCAAGAATTGACATGATCTTCAACTTGTCTAATCTCTCAAACATCCACAATGGATCAAGAGGACTCCCACTTCAAGGATTAAGCATAAGGCTTCTCCCTTCTAGATGGATCAAGCCTCAAGATCGCCAGTGTAACCAAATTAGGGTTTGGTCGACCAGGGCCTCCAGATGGAAATTTTCCTCTGGGCATGAGCAAATGCTTCAAAGCATGACCTAATATACTCCATGGGACATCATAAACCCAATCATCAAATCAATTTAATCTCAGGGGGTGCATTCATAAAAAATTCAGGAATTAGGGTTTCTTGACCTAATTCACCCCTAAGTTGACTTTTGGGACAAAACATAAGCTAAGACCTCAAGAGAGGATTTGAGGGTCTCTAACATACTACATTGATCCATTTGCAACAATGGATTGATTCAAGAAGCTTGATTCCCAAGTTTCAAGTTCATCTGAACCACAGTTAGGGTTTCCCGGGAAAAGTCAACTGTAACTTTGACTTTTGACCAAGACATGCTCCCAAACCTTGGGACATGATTCAATACACCCTATGACACCTATGGAACATGTCTATCAAGTTTGATTTAGGTCAAGGACTTGATTTCATATAGGATCGCACAGTTTGGAATTCATCTGACAAAAAGTCAACTGTGCACAAAAGTCAACTTTGACTTTTTGAGATTTTTCACAATTATGGTTTTTTGACCCTAAAATGATGTTAATGTGTGATTTGAATCATCATTCATCAAGAAAAATCAAGAAAAGTGGGATAACTTGTAAAAGGAGTAACCATGAAAACTTAGAAATTTTTCTATGGAATAAAGTGGCTAGGGTACCAAATTTGGAGGATCATAACTCCTAAACCACAAAGCCATTTTTCCTCATTCAAAGCTGGATTTGTAGCCCTCATGGCCCTCTACAAAAGCTTCAACTACACCTCATTCCAATTCATTATGGATTTTGAGTTATGGAATGATCAAAATGGCTGAAAACATGAAATGTCATGAGGGCAAGAACCCCATGAAATTCCACTTGAGCTATGAGATATGACAATGGCAACATGCCTTACTGAAAACTGCCAAGGCTAGATAGAATTTTACACTTTGGCTCGATTTGGCAAAATCAGATAATTCCAAGCCTTGTCATCACTTTGGACACGTCTGAGGATCAAATCTAAAGGGGACAAACACTGATCCAAGCCTCCAAAGTCCTTGGAACAAGAAATAGCATGCCAAACCTAGAATTGCCTAAAAAAGGGACAAGACTCCAATTTTGGATTGGAGCATTCAATGCATACACCAAGGTGGTATGGACTGAGCTATTTACAACTGAATTCAGTCAAGACTTATCCAAGACCAAGGGGACCAGCAGCCTGTGCCCTAATCTCTAGTCAATGGATAGAGGAGACTTGGATTCTCTTTGCTCAACATTGGCCAAACCTCTGCTGCAGTTGCCATTCACTATTGCAGCTAAAACAAACTTACTCTACTATAAATAGAGCTCAATTGTGTTCAGTTTGAGTACACCAAGGCACTACAACACTTGCTTTCCTCAAAATCTCTTTCTATAGGCAAAAATACCTTCTTTGGCAAGGTAACTCTGAGATTTTGAGTTAGAGAGCAATTCCACCACAGCTTATGATCCAAACACATCCAATATGTCATATCTAAGCTGTCCAAACACTCACAAGTGACCTGTAACATCAAAATAACAAAGTCACCTCTTAAAACCTCAAAATAGGCCTTTTGTGCATTTTTCAAGCCATGTCTTGATTCAGTCACTTTCCAAACCAGATAAAACCTCAAATACACTCCAAATATCTTCCTTGAACTGTCCCAAATGGTTCCCCCCATCTGGAACACCATTTGAGGGAGTTGTTATTTTGGCCACTTTTGCCCCTTTTGCAAGAAAGAGCTCAAACTTGTTCCTGAGGTTTCCAGCTGATTCCAACCATCCTAAAAGCTTCTAAGAGATCATTTGAGGGTGTCCAAAGCATCAAATCATTTCTGGAACAAGTGGCTTGGCAGATTGCACAAAAGCTCCAAAAAGAGGTAAGCATCATAACTTGAACTCTTTGAATCATGCATTGGTTTGAGGTCCACTGATCATGCACATCTTATACATGTGATATATGTTGTGTTTGCACCAAACTACCATGCAATTCTTGCCTGTATCATGAGATAGCACAGAAAATGCAATTAGAAGCCTATTTCAAAACCACTATCGGGTTTTAAAATTGGGGACATGATCTTGAAAAACTACCACCATCATTGGATTCCTTGTGAAATTCATGGCAGGGTAGACCTAAATTTTGTCTCAATCCAGGGAGAAATGAGAAATTTATGACCTTCACAATTCTGAGCCAAAACTTGTCTTGCCTTGCCTTGGCCAGGCTTAGAAAACAAGGCAAGCCTTGTATATTTGTTGTTTTGTTTTAATCAACGGATGTATCACCACCCCAGTGGTAAGGTGCGCGCCCTATAACCTTGAGGTCGTGGGTTCAAACCCCACCCATGCCATTTTGTGTTTTCTCACATTTTTGCTATTTTTTTCCAATATTTTCATGTTTTGTTAATTAATTGGAAAATTAATAACTCCTTCAATTTTAATTATTTTTTATTGGTTCTTTTTGTAAAAAATCACAAAAATATTGAAATATTTTATTCCACAAAAAAATTAAGTTTATATTATTTATTTAATATAATTAGTATTTTTGTGAATAAATTCCTTTTTAATTGTTTTTTTAACATTTAAAAGTGAATATTTACTTTGAAAATCAAAACCAAATTAGTTTTAATTCATCTTGTGATGAAAACCTCATTTTTCAAACCTTAAACAAAAGTCACAAGTAGTTTATTCAAACTTATTTGGTATTTTTATCATTTTTATTTGATTTTCTTTAAGTATTTACTTTTAAAGGAAAACAAATTAGGGTTTCTTTGATTTTCAACCCTCACTAATCATTTTAAAACTGTGGGCCTCTATTAGAGTGTAAGACCCAACCTCTTTTTGAAACCAAAATAATTTGGGCCTCAGATGTTGTATAAGACCCACTGCGTTTTCAAAAATCTCGGCGTGAATGGCATCTCTTGAGCTTCTTCCAAATTCTCGAACTTTCCTGGCTTGATCTATTCTTGGTGAATAGAATGTATTGAATTTCTCGAGGTTTGGGGACCCACAGGTTTCCTAAAAGCATCCCCGCCTCCTCTTGGCCATTGTACAAGGACCCTTCGCCTTCTTAAAAGCTCTCATGCCTCCTATTGGGCTTAGTACAAGGACCCAGAGACCTCTACAGGTATAGGAACAGAGCCTAGTCATCAATTTGCTAGAGATGCCTTTCTGAGTCAAGTGTCAGACCTGTTAATGGGTTGACCTTCATCCCTTAATATACCAGCCTTCTCTTGGGCATTATACAAAAATCATTCACTTATCCGAGAATCGATTTCTCAAAACACCCGTAGACTTGGACAGTCTCAATACCCTTTGGATTTCCCAGGAAATAACCCTGATCCTCTGATCAATCCCAAGGTACAACATTACCCATATAAGAACTGATTTTCTCTTTATCCGACATACTGGACCTGTCGCTAGACTGAAACAGTTACACTAGCCTCCTCTTAGGCTTTATATAATGATTCTTTCCTCAGGAAAGTTAGCCTCCTCTTAGGCTTTGTATAATGATCATTTCCTCAGGAAAGTTAGCCTCCTCTTGGGCTTTGTACAATGATTCTCCCCAAGGGAGCTAACCTTTTCAGACTCTCTTGTTGGGTCACTTCCCTTTTAGCCTCCATCTCGGGCTTTGTACAAGATACAAAAACACTCTCTTGTTAAGTATAAAAGACTCTCTTGTTGAGTCAATCCCTTTTAGCCTCCATCTCGGGCTTCGTACGAGATAGAAAATCACTCTCTTGTTGAGTATAAAAGACTCTCTTATTGAGTCAATCTTCCTTTTAGCCTCCACCTCGGGCGTCGTACAAGATACCAAAACACTCTCTTGTTGAGTATAAAAGACTATCTTGTTGAGTCAAACACTTTTAGCCTCCATCTCGGGCTTCGTACGAGATACCAAAACACTCTCTTGTTGAGTATAAATGACTCTCTTGTTGAGGCAAACACTTTAAGCCTCCATCTCGGGCTTCGTACGAGATACCAAATCACTCTCTTGTTGAGTATAAAAGACTCTCTTGTTAAGTCAACTCCTTTAGCCTCTCTCTCGGGCTTCATACGAGACATATAACATACTCACTTGTTGAGTCAACCCTTTTAGCCTATATCTAGGGCTTTGTACGAGATACATAAAAACACCCTCTTGTTGGGTCAATAGTCTCCTCTTAGGCTTTGTATAAGAAAAACCTCGGTTGAGTTAATCAACCTTTTACCATCAAAGTTGTGCCTTGTCCATAGCATACAAACATCAACAACTCCCCTTTAGAGATGACAAATTCTCTCTAAAGTCAAAACCCTTTAGCTTAATATCTTGGGCTTCGAACAAGATACAAATAGACCCTTCTGCTTCACATCTTGGGCTTTGAACAAGATACAAATCACCTTTAGCTTCACGTCTTGGGCTTTGAACAAGACACCAAAACAACCTTTTTCCTCCCATAGAATAGGAGGAACTACGATCGCTCTGATTTCCCTGTTTCGTTAAACGGGAATACGTAGGCATAAGATTGAAAAATCTTAGCGAGCACACTAATCAAAAAAACCCAAAATCCCATACCTCCATCAATCAATCGAAAAACAGCAGTCTTAAACCTCCCACCAATCGCCCACGCACTATTTTAACAAAATAACTTAAGAGAGACCCACAATCTCAATAGCATCTGTAAACTAACAGTCATCTGTTTAAACTCAGTATGCAAACAGGGTTAATTGGAGACATCTATTTCCCTTCCTTAATCAGCTTCAATATGATAAAAAATGAATCGAACTGTAGTACCCCAAAGCGATAGTGCTTCGCAACCACGCAAAAATTCGCGCTACACATCCGTGTATCAAACCCCAGCCACAAATATACAAGGCTTGCCTTGTTCTTGGCCTGGCCAAGGCAAAGCAAGGCAAGGCTTTTGGTCTGAAACGTGAAGGCCATAACTTCCTCATTTCTCCATGGATGGAGACAAAATTTATATGCATCTGGCCTAGAATTTCCCAAGGAATCCAATGGTGGTGGTGGTTTTTCCATAAAATCAATCCTCCTCAAAACTCGATAGTGGTTTTGAAATAGGCCATAATGTGCATTTTCCGAGCTACCTCTTGGTACAGGCATGAATTACATGATAAATTGGTGCAAACACAACATATATAACATGTATAAGAGATGCATGATCAGTGGACCTCAAAGCAAGGCATATTTCAGAGAGTTCAAGTTGTGATGCTTACCTCCTTTGGAGCTTTTTGGGCTATCTACCAAGTGCTTTGTTCCAAATGTGTGGAACCATTTGGGATAGTTCATGGATGATATTTAGAGTGTGTTTGAGGTTTTATCTGGTTTTGAAAGTGACTGAATCAAGACATTGCTTGAAAAATGCATAACGGCCATATTTTGAGGTTTTGAGATGGGACTTTGGGATTTTGGTGTTACAGGTCACTTATGAGGGTTTGGACAGCTTAGATATGACATATTGGATGTGTTTGGATCATGACCTGTGATGGAATTGCTCTCTAACTCAAAAACTCAGAGTTACCTTGCTAAAGAAGGCATTTTTGCCTAGAGAAAGAGATTTTAAGGAAAGCAAGTGTTGTAGTGCTTTGGTGTACTTAAAATGAGCACAAATGAGATCTATTTATAGTAGAGCAAGTTTGTTTTGGCTGCAATAGTGAATGACAACTGCAGCAGAGGTTTAGCCAATGGTTACATTTTAGAATCACAAGTCTCCTCTAGCCATTGACTAGAGGTTAGGGCACAGGCTGCTGGTCCCCTAGTTCAGAGATCATCCTTGACTCATTCAGTTGGAAATGGTTCAGTTCATGCCACCTTGGTGCATCCATTGAATGCTCCAAAACAAAATTGGAGTCTTGTCCCCTCTTTAGGCATTTTTAGGTTTGGCATGCTATTTTTAGTTCCAAAGACTTAGGAGGCTTATGGATTAGTGTTTGTCCCTCCTTGGTCCCTCCTTAAGGTGTTCAGATGGATAAACTTGTTTGTCATTTGCACAAATTTGCCAAATCGAGCAAAATGCACAAATCTGCCTTGCCATGACAGTTTGCAGCAAGGCACATTGCCATTATCATATCTCATGGCTTAAGTGGAGTTTCATGGGGTTCTTGCCCATTTTAGAAAGCTCTGATATGATAGAACATATGTGTGATCATAGTTTGTCTTGACACTTTTTGGATCCAAGTGAAAAATCCCCTTACTTTTGGAAAAAAAGCAAGACAGATTTTGACTTAGTGAAAATTTCACTGTGTTGGAAAAAGTGACATTTCATGGTTTCAGCCATTTTGATCATTCCATAACTTAAAATCCATGAGGAATTGGAATGAGGTGTAGTTGAAACTTTTTAAGTATGCCATGAGAGCTACAAATGCATCTTTGGATCAACCCAAATGGTTGCTTGGATCTCAAGTTATGATCCTTGGAAGTTGGCACCCTAGCCATTTTGTTCCATAACTTAGAAAATTTCTAAGTTTTTTATGGTTACCCCTTTTACAAGTTATCCCATTTTCTTTGATTTTTCTTGATGAATGTTGATTCAAATCACACATTAACATCATTTTAGGGTTAGGGAACCATAATTGATCAAAAAATCAAAAAGTCAAACTTTGACTTTTGGGCACAGTTGACTTTTTATCAGATGAATTCCAAACTGTGCGATCCTCTATGAAATCAAGTCCTTGACCTAAATCAAACTTGATGGATTGATTTCATAGGTGTTATAGGGTGTATTGAATCATGTCCCGAGGTTTGGGAGCATGTCTTGGTCAAAAGTCAAAGGCACAGTTGACTTTTTTCGCGAAACCCTAACTGTGGTTCTGATGAACTTGAAACTTGGGAATCAAGCTTCTTGGATCAATCCATTGTTGAAAATGGATCAATATGGTGTGTTGGAGACCCTTAAATCATGTCTTGAGGTCTTGGCTCATGATTTGTCCCAAAAGTCAACTTATGGGTGAATTAGGTCAAGAAACCCTAATTCCTGTTTTTTGGTGAATGCATCCCCTGAGGTTAAATTGACTTGATGATTGGGTCCATGAGGTCCTATGGAGCATTTTTGGTTATGCTTTGAAGCATTGGCTCATGCCCAGAGGAAAATTTCCATCTGGAGGCCCTGATCGACCAAAACCCTAATTTGGTAACATTGACGATTTTGAGGCTTGATCACCTAGAATACTGCAACATTGTGCTTGATTATTGATGTGGGAGTCCTCTTGATCCATTGTGGATGTTTGAGAGGTTAGACAAGTTGAAGATCATGTCATTCCTTGATTGATCCTTTGTCTAAGAGCTCTGAGAGGGCTTGAAACCCTAATAATTGTTGTAGTGGGTGCTCACCCATCTTTGGGGAGACTAATGAGGTATAATGGCCCATCCATATTGTGATGATAATTTTCACAATGATGGGAGATCTTAGTGGTCAAAATTTGGGGTATGACAGCAACAACAACTCAACGTTCGAGAATTCATCATTGTAGAAGCGATTCAAATGTTATCGCAATCGCACCGCAAGATACGATAACGTGGAACAATAACGCCATAACTTCACAGTGAATTCAACAGTCAGTTTCAAGAGTCGTAACAACCACTCACCAAACCGCGTATCACAGTACACACAGAGGGAAAAAGAATAGATTACGATAACAACAACAGGAAAGGAAATCAAGAGCATATTACCTGGAAGGAACCTCTTCTTTGGTTTTCTGAAGCGTGTCTTCTTTGAGCTATTGATTCAGGTGTTTTTCTCTCTCGATTTCTTTGCGTAGCTTGAAGCTATTGAATCCTTGAAGCGATTGATTTAGTTCTTAAGTCTTCTTTCGGGTCTTCATTTTTTAGAGATCGTTGAGAATGTGAGGTGAGGAGAGTTTAATGTAGGGTTTTACTGTTACCGCCGCCGCCGGCGCTAGGCCATGGTGCGGCAGAGCAGGTGGTTTGGCTTGTTTTCATGTTGAAGGTGAGAGGCGAGGTATTGCGACGCTGAGAAGAGGACGACGGAAGTAGGGTTGAAAACGTCATCATGAGAGGGAATAAATGAATGGTGTTGTGTGGCGCGACGGTGTGACTTGTATAGAGAAAAATGTTTAAGGTTGGAGGAGGTCAGCGCGGTGTTGTTCTGGCATTACTTGTTGTTTCATGGAGAAGATGAACGTCAAGGTGTGAGTGGAATTGCATAAAGGGGAAGAAGCAACGCGTTGAAGGAGGAGATGGAGGCTTAGGTTTATGAGCTTGAGTTGACTGAGTGGTCTCACTTGAATTTAGGTTTTTCCTCTAAAGACCAAGCCAAACGTGGATCAGGTTTACGCCTATCTTGTGGTTTTATTTCCCTGCACACCACTGGTTCACTCACATCCCCCCTGGACAGGAATAGAGGTTTTGGGCTTGCTGGCAAAAGCCCAACGCTCCCTGATTTACTCCGCACCCCCTTGGCCTATTTTTGAATTCTCTTGGGCCTCAGACAGCCAAGGCCCACACGCATGGTCCTCTTTTCTCGCACCTGGCTGCTGACTGCACCCTTATTTTAAGTGAATGGTTTAGTTATTGGTTCTTGGTTTTTGTTTTTGTTTTAGTTAATTAATTTTAGGATTAATTTTAACTTGTTAGAATTAGATTTAGTCTTTAATTTTAGAATTAGATTTTCTTTTCGGTATTAATTTTGAATTAGAAACTAACCTTGATTTTAATTTACTTTTAACATTGATTAGTAGTTGATTAATTGTAGGGTAATTGTATGATTAAAATTTTAGTTCTATATTTTGATTAATTTCTAATTAGGAGTAGATTTTGATCCTAGTTTAATCTCTTTGTGGTTTCGCTTAGCATGGTGACATTAGAACTTAGTTTTGGGATCCGATTTCATTAATTTGGTTTAATTAGATTGTGCCAGGACTATCTGTCTTGAAGCTTGTAGCGTATTTTGGTTGAGTTGAATTCTAGAGGTGCTAACTTTACTTTGATTGTTGTGATTGTGGATACTTGTTTAGACCATTCGATTTTTCATCATTTTTATGTTGTTTAGGAATTAGTTTTGACTCGAATTTCTTGTTAACAACTTTGTTTTGAATTCTTGTAATTAACTTCCTAGTTGATTTTAATTGAATTCCTAATTGAATTTTCATGAAGCCTTGTAGTTAATTCTTGGTTCATTTCTCTGGTCATATAAGTGTTGATTAATCGTGTGGAGATTTTGGACTACTTTTCATAACTTGTTTGGACTGATGAGATCTCTTGATGCAGATTATGCTTAGTCCCCGATATCGTTTGGACCGATTCCTAATGTTAATTCTGGTTCTCCTTGTTGATTACCTTGGATGATGGTTGCTTACATTTGATTCTTGTTAGATTCTGACATGTTTTTGAACTTGATGTTAGATACTTAACTGTTGGACCCTCTTACTTGTTTGAAGTACTTGACGGCTTGGTTCTCTTCCACCTTGAAACTTCATCCTTCGAGTCTTGAGCTTGTTGCGCCCTTTGAAGAGGCAACGGACCTTCTCCGTTTGGTACCACCGGCTCCCATGTATGAAGCATGATTAGGCTTTAGCGTTGTTGCTTGCAACTTGTTGTTGAGTGAGGAGTTTTCACTCCTAGTTGTATACTTGGCTTGGATGCCAATTCATTGATACTTCGGTGTTGTTTGCTCCCCTTTTCTGTCTTACTTTATGGTGGACGAAGAGTCACTCAACTTCCTTATAGTTGAGATCACGACATCGTTTTCATCTTGTCGTTAACGAAGAGTCACTCAACTTCCTCATAGTTGAGATCACGACATCGTCCGTTTCTATTGCATTTTCTCTTAGTCGAGGACGAGGAGTCACTCAGTTTTGCTTCTTGGCTGAGATCACGACATCATTCATTTTTTGATTGAGTTGTCCTGTGTTTACTTGTGTTTGTTCACATGATCCCTTAGGATCTCTAGCTCCACTTAATTTCTGATTAAGTTGGAGGTAGGAGAGACATTAGGCTTTCAATCCAAGCATGACAACATTAGGTAGGCTTCCCTCCTAATCCTGACCTTGGGCCATTGTTGCATGATAACTTGTCGGACCGAGTTTCCCCTTAGACCTTCTATGTGGCCTTCCCATTTCTCTCGCCTCAGTGTGATCGAGATCCCGTTTTCCCGTAGTCTTGTGAACTACGGATGCTCTGATTCTCATTCCAGATGAGATACGTAGGCAAGAGACGGTGATGTCTTAGCGAGCACACTAACAACTAACTACCTTTTTCTCTCGCCCCAGTGTGATCGAACCTATCAATCGAGCCTTTTCTCTCACCCCAGAGCGATCGAGACGTTAACCAACCCGTGGTTGTAACCACGAACTACAACTGCTCTGAATTCCTCTTTCTTGTTCGATTGAGGATACATAGGCATAAGATGGCGATGTCTTAGCGAGCAACCTTCCCCTACAATCCTGTAGTCTTTCGAACTACGTTGACTCTGACTTTCCCATTCCCGAGGGAATACATAGGCATAGGACGGCGACGTCCTATCGAGTCACATTTTCATTTCCCGTTTAGCAATTGAGCTTCAGATACCTAAATCTTTTGATCAGAACAACAAGCGGGGATCCCATCGAGTACGATGGATGCGAGGGGGTGCTAATACCTTCCTCTTGCGTAACTAACTCCCGAACTCAGACTATGGTTGCGATGACCATGTCTTTCCCTTCTTCGGGTTTTCTTCGATCGTTTGCTTTCCCTGCGTCAGGATAAATAACGTTCGGTGGCGACTCTTTTGTCTTTTCCGCCGGTTGATTTTTGCAGTTGCGACAAGTAGATTGACAAGAAAAAGTATACCATATAATGAAAATCAAACTAAATGATTCTATCCGATGTAAAATTGACATTTCAAACATTCAAATGAAAGATAGAGTAAAAGAATAACTTCAATATTTGTTTACACTGTTTAAGAGGAAAAAAATCTATACATTTGTCGGAGAGAACACTACTATGATTTTACTTGTAAATGATAGTTTGTAGAGGATTGAGTACTTTGTATCTTTTGTACTTGTATAGGATAGTTTATAGAGGATTGAATACTTTGTATCTTTTATAACTGATTTTGGAATATTTCCTGTATTCTATATTAATATTATGAGAGTTGATTATTAAAAAAATGAATCTTTAAAAAAATATATAAAGATCTCAAATAAATTCCAATTTTTTAAGATGAACTTCTAATATGATATATTTTTTCTTTATAATGATTTTGATCGGAGGTGATCAGACTGGATCATCGTGGCCTTCGTGTAGGGCAGATGAGGATGCTTGTAGGAGAGAAAAAGGGGTTTACTTGCAAGGTACTCCGATGCCAAAGTAAGTGATTGGACAAAGAGAGAAAGCAAGTACAAAGGTAAGATTTCAAGTATTGAATAGTGATCAAACCTGCCCCTCTCACATGAGAGGGTATTTATAGAAGTAACCCCTAGCGCGGGGCCTAGGTATCCCATGTGGCCGAAATGTCTGGTCGACCAATGGGAGACTGCCAGGTGGAGGGTCAGGCACGTGACCCCTTTAACCTGGTCCAACTGTTTACGTGAGATCTAGGGAAGCAGTTGGTCGCCTGAACTGCCAAGCGAGTGAGGGGGACATGCCCAACGGCTAGTTTCTACCCAACAGCTAGTTTATGGCTATTGGGCCTGGCCAAGAGCAGGACTGGATTGGGCATTGCCTTACCGTGGGCCAGGCAACTGTCCAGTCTAGAACAGGTGCCCCCTAAGTCTTTGCTCTGAGAAAGAGTGATGACTTGAGATAGTTTCATGGACAGTTGCCCTTGAATGACGATGTTCGGGCATATGCTCCTTACCTGTTCCGATGCTGAGGTGGTCGACATTGGTCCTTGATAAGCCCGACCAGCCATTCATGTGCGAGGACATGCTCACAGAAATGGTGTTTTTGTGTCTAGCATGTTTAAGGAATGTGCCCATTGAAGTGTCGTTTTGTGTCGACGAGCCTTTATGAGGATATGAGTTGTGCGCATGGTGGAGGAAGATGTGCTCGCAGGGTAGCTGGACTTGGTGGATGCAACATCTAGCCTGGGGATGCCAAACAAAAATTCCATTTTCTGACACGTGGTGGAGCACTCAAGTTTTGTCAGGCCTAAATACGCCTAGCCTATGATGGCCTTTGCACTTCCCAAGCGAGGAAGTTCTTATAAAAAGAGGGAAGAGAGGATTCATTTGACACTTTACTCAAATCCTTATCCCCAAACTTCTACACTCTGCAACTTGTGTTCTCGGCGGAGCTTCTTCGCTGCCGTCGACCTTCAACGCTTAGTTGTGATCTTCATCTTCAACCTTCGTTTTAACAAGTAAGTCCTTCATCCCTTTCTGCACATTCCCTGGTGTTCTTCCTTTCTGGAAAACCGCATGAACTTTCTGGTGACACATGATTTTTCCGGTTGAATGTTCATGTGTTCTTCGATGAACACATGAATTTCTGGAAAATTCATGAAGAACATGAAGAACAGGATGAACATGGGATGAATGTTCATGATTATTGCGTATGCTTGTGTAGATCCTCCTAGATTTTGGTTAGGATTAGTTTTAAGTTTGTCGTCGGGCATTAGGCCTATTCGACATGAAGCTGTGGTTTTCGCGCGACGAGCTTATTTTGTCAATTAAGCTCCTCCTCAGAGTCTTCGTGAAGTCGCGGAGACTCATCGCCGTACTCTGTTGTGGTCGACTTGGGCTCGAGGTTGTCCTCGACTTATTCCTCTCTCTTTCACTTGACTAGTGGTGGAAGGGTGAATTTGATCTTTGTCGTCGAATTCACTTTTTCTTCCTCTGCTTTTCAGGTGAAATGGTTTATCCACGCGAGGAGGTTATGCCCGAAGCTGGGGCCGCGTACGAGGAGGAGGAGCAGTCCATTGATTATGCCAATGTCCACGTAGCAAAAGGGGGCCTCAAATGGATTGCCCAGGAACCCTTATCAACAAGGTCAATGTTTACCAAAGAGGAAGTTTGGGATTTTCCCTATCTAGAAGACCGACCTGAGGATGCGTCGGTGCATTGGAGAGCTATCTGCCCGACAGAGAATGATCATATATGTTCGATGTATCCGGGGATGCGGTTTACCATGTACGAATTTGCCTTCATGGAGGCAAAGTATCGCCTGCCTTTCACCAACTTCCAGGAGGATGTTTTCTGCCACTTGGAGCTATGCCCGGCTCAACTTCATCCAAACGCGCTGGCTTTTATTCGCGCTTTTGAGCTGGTGTAGCGCGGTTTTTGTGGTTTCGAATCACAATCGCTTTAGTACAACAGTTCGATTCATTTTTTATCCTGTTGAGCTGATTAAGGAAGGGAAATAGATGTCTCCAATTAACACTGCTTGCAAACTGAGGTTAAACAGTCAAAACTATTGGTTTACAGGTGCTACAAAAGGGGGGTTCGTCTTTTAAGGTTATTTGCTTAAAAACAAGGTCTAGACCAGGGAGTAGGTTTCTTGGTGCATTTGATGGATATATGAAGGTACTGAATTTTGGGTTTTGATTAGTATGCTCGCTAAGATTTTTCAATCTTATGCCTACGTATTCTCGAAACAGGGAAATCAGAGTGATCGTAGTTCCTCCTATTCTATGGGAGAAAAAAGGTTGTTTTGGTGTCTTGTTCAAAGCCCAAGACATGAAGCTAAAGGTGGTTTGTATCTTGTTTCAAAGCCCAAGATGTGAAGCTAAAGGGTTTTGGATGAGAGAGAATTTCTCATCTCTAAAGAGGAGTTGTTAATGTTTGTATGCTGTGAGCAAGGCATAAATTTGATGCTAAAAGGTTGATTGACTCAACCGGGGTTTCCTTATACCAAGCCTAAGCGGAGGCGAGAAGTTTAACTTTTCCGGGGAAAACGTTCTTTCTGTCTTGTACAGCGCCCAAAAATTGAGGCTAAAAGGGATTTTGACTCCGTTGGGGAGAATGTATCTTGTATAAAGCCCAAGACGGAGGCTGAGAGGGTTTGACTCAACAAGAGAGTACTTTTATCTGTCCTGTATAAAGCCCAAGACGGAGGCTAAAAAGGTTGACTCAACAAGAGAGTCTTGAACAGGTGATTGACTCAACAAGAGAGTCTGTTTGACTCAACAAGAGAGTCTTTTATACTCAACAAGAGAGTGTTTTAGTGTCTCGTACGAAGCCCGAGAGGGAGGCTAAGAAGGAAGTGACTCACCAAAAGAGTCTTTTATACTCAATAAGAGAGTGTTTTGCTGTCTCGTACGAAGCCCGAGATAGAGGCTAAAAAGAATATTGACTCAACAAGAGAGTCTTTTATACTCAACAAGATAGTGTTTTATATGTGTCTTGTATGAAGCCCAAGAAGGAGGCTAAAGGTTGACTCAACAAGAGAATATTTTATACTCAACAAGAGTGTGAGTTTTTATATGTCTTGTACCAAGCCCAAGACGGAGACAAAAAGGGAGACTGACTCAACAAGAGAGTCTGAAAAGGTTAGCTCCGCTGGGGACAGTCATTGTATAAAGCCCAAGAGGAGGATATCTTACTGCTGAGGATTAGATCCATAGGCAAGCCAAAGGGTGGGGAACTCTCATGAGAGAGACCAGGTTTTAGAGTGACCGATGTTTTTTCCTATGTTTGAAAGGAACTTGAGAATGTCTTTCAGACTCAAGGGGTTTAGACTGTCCAAGTCTAGAGTTTTATCTATTGTACAATGCCCAAGAGGAGGCACGGGCACTAAGGGATGAGTATCAACCCTAAAGTGGCCAGAGGTTTGACACTGGAAAGACTGCTCTAGGAAAGGATGACTAAATTCTGTCTTATACCTTTAAGAGGTCGTCAGGGTCCTTGTATTAAGCCCAAGAGAAGGCATAAGAACTTCTAAGAAGCCGACGGGTCCTTGTACAATGCCCAAGAGGAGGCGAGGATGCTTTTAGGAAGCATGTGGGTCCCCAAACCAAGAGAATTTCAAGAAATGCAATTCACAGAGAAGAGATCATTCCAAGAAAGTTTGAGAATTTGGAAGAAACTCAAGAGATGCCATTCACGAAGAAAAGATCATCTCTGGGGAGTTAGAGTTTCTTTGACAATTTCTAAGAGTGACAGTCTGAGAAAAGGTTCATCGAGAATACTTCCTTTCTCTTTGTTCCATATTGTTTAACCCCAAGAGAAGGGAAGACTGTGTCTGGAATCCTATGGGGGATCTAGTTTTGACTGTATTTAAGAGTGACCAACAAGGCTTTACCTAGTGCTAGACGTAGTTGCCGGTGAAAACTCTAAATAACTATACTAGTATTACACAGTGGATATGTGACAAGTATATAAAAGGATGTGAAAGGATACTTACAGTAAAACAACTCCACAATACAGTTATATACATATGAAAGCGATAAATGAAAGTGGATAAACACTTACCCGTTGTAGAGCATCCATGTTGTTTGGTTAATTGTTCAACAAAGAAAGTTTTGATAACAACAAATATTTGAATTCAAAATCAAAGGAGAAAGTGCTTTGAAAAGATTGTTGGGGCTTACAACTCAAGGAGAGGCCTAAGTTTTAACGATGATCGCACCGTTGTTTTGAAAACTGTACAGAGGGACTTATACAATATGTGAGGCCCAAAAGTTTTTATGTACAAGGGGATGGGTCTTACACTCTATCAAGAGGCCCAAAGATTATTTTTGTACAAGTGAAGAGGCTTACAGCTCAAGGAGATGACCAGAGTTAACGGCGATCGCGCCGAGGTTTTTCTTTTAACGTAAAGGGACTTACACAATATTTGAGGCCCAAAATTGTTTTAGTTAAAAGGGGGTTGGGTCTTACACTCTATTAGAGGCCCAAAAGAGTTTTTGAAAAGGAATGGGACTTATAGTTCGAGGAGAGGCCTAAATGATTTTGTTAAAAAGGCGACGATCGGGCCGTTGTTTTTGAAAATACAGTAGGACTTATACAATGACTGAGGCCCAAAAGTGGTGTATTTACAAAGGGGATGGGTCTTACACTCTAATTGAGGCCCATGAGTGTTTGAAAAATGTTTGTGAGGGTGAAAATCAAAGAAACCCTAATTTTGTTTTCCTTTAAAAGTAAATATTTAAAGATAATCAATAAAATGATAAAAATACCAAATAAATTTGAATAAACCACTTGTGATTTTTGTTTAAGTTTTGAAAAATGAGGTTTTAATCACAAGATGATTTAGAACTCATTTGGTTTTGATTTTCAAAATAAATATTCACTTTTAAATGTTTAAAGACAATTAAAAATAAATTTATTCACAAAAATACTAATTATATTAAATAAATAATATAAATTTTATTTTTTTGTGGAATAAAATATTTCAACATTTTTGTGATTTTTTGCAAAAAGAACCAATAAAAAATAATTAAAATTGAGGGAGTTATTAATTTTTCAAATCATTAAAAATAATATGAAAAATAATAAAAAAAAAAAGTGAAAAAACCATTAAAAAGGGGTCTGGGGCGAGGGGGATTCGAACCCCAGACCTCTTGTGTGTAGTGTGTGCGCCTTACCACTGGGGTGGTAATAAATCCATGTATCAAACCCCAACCACAAATATACAAGGCTTGCCTTGTTCTTGGCCTGGCCAAGGCAAGGCAAGGCAAGGCTTTTGGTCGGAAATGTGAAGGCCATAACTTCCTCATTTCTCCATGGATGGAGACAAAATTTATATGCATCAGGCCTAGAATTTCCTAAGGAATCCAATGGTGGTGGTGGTTTTTCCAGAAAATCAATCCTCCTCAAAACCCGATAGTGGTTTTGAAATAGGCCATAATATGCATTTTCTGTGCTACCTCTGTGTACAGCCATGAATTACATGATGAATTAGTTCAAACACAACACATATAACATGTATAAGAGATGCATGATCAGTGAACTTTAAAGCAAGGCATATTTCAGAGAGTTCAAGTTGTGATGCTTACCTACTTTGGAGCTTTTTGGGCTATCTGTCAAGTGCCTTATTCCATAAATGTTTTGATGCTTTGAACACTCTCAAATGATCCCTTAGAAGCTTTTAGGATGATTGGAATCAGCTGGAAACCTCAGGAATGGAAATTGGCCCTTTCTTGCAAAAGGGGCAAAAGTGGCCAAAATAACAACTCTCTCAAATGGTGTTCCAGATGTGTGGAACCATTTGGGACAGTTCAAGGATGATATTTGGAGTGTGTTTGAGGTTTTATCTGGTTTTGAAAGTGACTGAATCAAGACATGGCTTGAAAATGCAAAAAAATCCTATTTTGAGGTTTTGAGAGGGGACTTTGTGATTTTGGTGTTACAGGTCACTTATGAGAGTTTGGACAGCTTAGATATGACATATTGGATGTGTTTAGATCATGAGTTGTGATGGAATTACTCTCTAACTCAAAAACTCAGAGTTACCTTGCTAAAGAAGGCATTTTTTCCTAGAGAAAGAGATTTTGAGGAAAGCAAGTGTTGTAGTGCTTTGTTGTACTTAAACTGAGAACAAATGAGCTCTATTTATAGTAGAGAAAGTTTGTTTTGGCGGCAATAGTGAATGGCAACTGCAGCAGAGGTTTGTCAAATGTTGATCAATAGGAATCCAAGTCTCCTCTAGCCATTGACTAGAGGTTAGGGCACAGGCTGCTGGTTCCCTTGGTTCAGATCTTATCCTTGACTCATTCAGTTGGAAGTGGCTCAGTTCATGCCACCTTGGTGCATCCATTGAATGCTCCAAAACAAATTTGGAGTCTTGTCCCCTTTTTAGGGTTTTTTAGGTTTGGCATGATATTTTTAGTTCCAAGGACTTGGGAGGCTTATGGATCAGTGATTGTCATTCCTTGGTTCCTCCCTGAGGTGTTCAAATGTATAAGCATGCTTGTCATTTGCACAAATTGTTCAAATCGAGCAAAATGGACAAATCTGCCTTGTTAGGACAGTTGCAGCAAGGCATATTGCCACTGTCATAACTCTTAGCCCAAATGGAATTTCATGGAGTTCTTGGCCATTTTGGAAAGCTCTTATATGATACAACACATGTGTGATCATAGTTTGTCTTGATACTTTTTGGATCCAAGTGAAAAATCCCCCTACTTTTGGAAAAAAAAACAAGGAAGATTTTGACTTAGTGAAAATTTCACTAAGTGTTGGAAAAAGTGACATTTCATGTTTTCAGCCATTTTGATCATTCCATAACATAAAATCCATGAGGAATTGGAGTGGGGTGTAGTTGACACTTTTAAAGTATGCCATGAGAGCTACAAATCCATCTTTGGATCAGCCCAAATGGTTGCTTGGATCTCAAGTTATGATCCTTGGAAGTTGGTGCCCTAGCCACTTTGTTCCATAACTTAGAAAATTTCTAAGTTTTTATGGTTACCCCTTTTACAAGTTATCCCACTTTCTTTGGTTTTTCTTGATGAATGTTGATTTAAATCACACATTAACATCGTTTTAGGGTTAGGAAACCATAATTGATCAAAAAATCAAAAAGTCAAACTTTGACTTTTGGGCACAGTTGACATTTTATCAGATGAATTCTAAACTGTGCGATCCTTTATGAAATCAAGTCATTGACCTAAATCAAACTTGATGGATTGATTTCATAGGTGTTATAGGGTGTATTGAATCATGTCCCAAGGTGTGGGAGCATGTCTTGGTCAAAAGTCAAAGGCACAATTGACTTTTTCCGCGAAACCCTAACTGTGGTTCTGATGAACTTGAAACTTGTGAATCAAGCTTCTTGGATCAATCCATTGTTGAAAATGGATAAATGTGGTGTATTGGAGACCCTCAAATCATGTCTTGAGGTCTTGGCTCATGATTTGTCCCAAAAGTCAACTTAGGGGTGAAATAGGTCAAGAAACCCTAATTCCTGATTTTTGATGTATGCATCCCCTGAGGTTAAATTGACTTGATGATTGGGTTCATGAGGTCCCTTGGAGTATCTTAGGTTATTATTTGAAGCATTGGCCCATGCCCAGAGGAAAATTTCCATCTGGAGGCCCTGGTCGACCAAAACCCTAATTCGGTGACACTGGCGATCTTAAGGCTTAATCCACCTGGAATGCTACAACATTGTGCTTGATTCTTGTTGTAGGAGTCCTCTTGATCCATTGTGGATGTTTGAGAGGTTTAGACAAGTTGAAGATCATGTCATTCCTTGATTGATCCTTTGTCTAAGAACTCTGAGAGGGCTTGAAACCCTAATTATTGTTTGTAGTGAATGTTCACCCATCCTTGGGGAGACTGATGAGGTATGATGGTTTACCCATATTGTGATGATGATTTGTACAATGATGGGAAATCTTAGTGGTCAAAATTTGGGGTATGACAGATGCCCTTATTTAATCTTCTTGGACCCGAAGGTGTGAATGGCGAAGGTATTCGGGTATTCGGGGTTCATGAGGATTAAATATCGGAATACCCAAAATTTTGATGGCGGTTAGGAATGGTAGTTCATGTATTCTTCTTCTTTTGATAAGAAATGATGCTTAGAAAAGGTAAACTTCCCCTCGATCCTGGTCTTCAGCCAAGGAACTGGTCTAAGTTTTCTTTTGAAATAAACTTCCCCTCGATCATGGTTTCCTACCAAGGAACTGGTCTAAGTTTCTGAAATGAACTTCCCCTCGATCTTGGTTTCCTACCAAGGAACCGGTCTCAGTTTCTAAAATAAACTTCCCCTCGATCTTGGTTTCCCACCAAGCAACTGGTCTCAGTTTCTGATACAAACTTCCCCTCGATCCTGGTTTCCTACCAAGGATCTGGTTTAAGTTTCTAATGTAAACTTCCCCTCGATCCTAGTTTCCTACCAAGGAACTGGTCTAAGTTTCTGATGTAAACTTCCCCTCGATCTTGGTTTCTTACCAGGGAACTGGTCTAAGTTTCTGATGTATACTTCCCCTCGATCCTGGTTTCCTACCAAGGAACTAGTCTTAGTTTCTTTTGTCAATAAACTTTATTGACAAGGGACGCTATGTGTAGCGGTTTTCCTCAAACTTCTCGCCGAATTTTCCTGGGGAGATGACATTTGATAGAAAAAACTTTGATGTCAGAGTTGCTGGGGAACCCAATCGTCTGAGTTGTAGAGGTGTACAAACTTCTCTGTTGGAGACGCCATTTGTCGACTGTATCGGGGGAAACGAGTTTCTCTAGAGACTGTTTCCGCTTAGGGTATTACATCATACTTTTCTCGGGATCTTCTCGGAGAAATGCCATATGATGTGATCCAATTTTGAGGTGCTGATGACCTTTTCGTCAGCGTATTTTTCAGAGAAAACTGCAGTATTGCCAAATCTCTGATTAAGAGGCTTTCTCTGGGGATTTTCCTTAATCCAGGAAAGCGAAGATATCCTCTTCAATGGCGAAGAGTGATATTTGTCGAATGCCTTCTTGCCTTTTAGAGGTTCAAGTTATCAAAGTGGTCGAGGACCAACTTCAATTCTGAAATAAACTAGAGGAGAGATCATTTAGATGGTTCACTTCCTGACGAGGAAAGAACTGACAACTCGACTGAGAGGACTTTTATCACTTGGGGATAAGACTGACCAGAGTGATAGTGATGCAATATAAATGTGAATGCAAATCAATAATGCATGATGTATGTATGTTTATGCTGACAAAACTGATGCGACATACAGACTAGTAGATGAACATGACTGGATACTCGGCCACTGCGGGAGATGAAAAGTATCACTGGTTCACGATAGCAATTCTGCCTTTCTTAGGAGAGATAGTCCCTGTGGGGGACAACCGTTGGTCGGGCTTAGGAGGTAAAAACTCTGTCGGGGAGTGTCAGATGAAAAATGGTCTCTGACATAACTGACCCTTTATTCAGGCGTACTGGTTTAGAAGGAGTACTTTGATTCTGCACTTTGAAGCTCGATCACCTTTGGAGGAGCAACCGATGTTCTTTTGATGTTCAACAGTCAAAAGAAATTGCCATCTTTATTTTAAAGCAGAAAAAATTTAACAAGTAAATTGATTTTTGTTTTATTTCAAGAATCGTTAATCATGTTAAAACATCATTCTGTAAAGCTAAAACAAGTGCGAATTGCAAACAAAAGCACTAGGGCTCAAATTTTATTGATAGGATGGAAATCAGCCAAGCGCGTGATTCCATGGAGTATTTACAAAGTTAGAAAATGGTAATTTAAGGGAAAAGGGTTACATTGAAACATAACAACCGCTATCCTTCTACCAACTTTGAATTCCGGTCATCCTGAGCTTCTGTCGAAGATGACCTTGATTGGAGTTTTCTGATGTATGGCATCACTGATGTTGGGGGCTTTGCCCCTTTACTAGACGTAGTTACTTGCCATTAATCCCTAATTTTTGCCTGGATTGTACTTTGAGATTTCCAATCCACCGAGATGATTTTTGATTATGTCTCTAATTTTTGCTTGGACCGCCCTTTCGGGTTTTCAATCCACCGAGACGTTTTTTTTTGTTTTTTTTATTTAGGCGAAGTATTTCTTGACTACATCAACATTCGTGGGGTAGGAAAATTCCTCTCCATCCATGGTTGCAAGTCTCAATCCTCCGCCTGAGAAAGCTTTCTTGACCACATAGGGCCGTCATAATTCAGAGTCCATTTGCCCCGGGAATCAGTGAGAAATGATTGTATCTTCTTGAGCACAAGGTCTCCTTTTCTGAAGACGCGAGGTCGGACCTTTCTGTCAAACGCCTTCTTCATCCTTTGCTGATACAACTAACCGTGGCATAGTGTCGTTATTCTCTTTTCCTCAATCAGATTCAGTTCGTCGTGTCGACTTTGACACCATTCAGCCTCTGTTAGCTTAGCTTCCATCAATATCCGGATTGATGGGATCTCTACTTCTACGGGAAGCACTGCTTCCATGCCATATACTAGAGAGAAAGGGGTTTCCCTTGTTGAAGTGCCGACAGATGTGCGATAACCGTGAAGAGCAAAGGGTATCATCTCGTGCCAGTTTTTGTAGGTTACGACCATCTTTTGAACGATCCTCTTGATGTTCTTGTTAGCCGCTTCTACCGCTCCATTCGTCTTAGGCCGGTAGGGAGATGAGTTAAGGTGTTCGATCTTCAACTCTGCGCACAACTCTTTCATCATCTTATTGTTCAAGTTAGATCCATTATCCGTAATGATCTGGCTCAGAACACCATAACGGCAGATGATATTGTTTTTGATAAATTGGACCACCACTTGTCGGGTTACATTGGTGTATGACGCTGCTTCGACCCACTTGGTGAAGTAATCAATGGCTACCAAGATGAACCGATGTCCGTTGGAAGCTTTAGGTTCAATCATGCCAATCATGTCGATTCCCTATATGAAAAAAGGCCATGGGGAAGAGAGAACTTTGAGACGTGTAGGCGGTACATGGATTCTGTCGGAGTATATCTGACACTTGTGACACTTCCTCATGTACTTGTAGCTGTCGGATTCCATGGTCAACCAGTAGTACCCTGCTCTTAAAATTTTTGTCGCCATTGTGTGTCCGTTGGCATGAGTGCCAAAGGATCCTTCATGAATTTCTATCATCATCATGTTTGCTTCTGGTCTGTCTACGCATCGGAGCAAGACCATGTCAAAGTTTCTCTTATAGAGTGTATCACCGCTCAGGAAGAAGCTACCATCTAGCCTTCTGAGGGTTTTTCTGTCCTTCCTTAGAGCCCCAGGTGGGTACTCTTATTTCTGAAGGAAGCATTTGATATCGTGATACGAAGGTTTGTCGTCTATGACTGCTTCATTCGCGAAGATGTAAGCGGGCCTTTCAAGGCGCATTATGTCGATCTTAGGTAGGTTATTCCATTGACCTACATTAATCATAAAAGAGAGAGTGGCTAACGCATCAGCCATGTGATTCTCGTCACGCGGGATATGATGAAACTCGATTCTGTTGAACAAGGGTAACAACCTTCTCGCATAGTCTTTGTAAGGAATCAATCATGATTGGTATGTGTTCCAATCTCCTTTGATCTGATTAATAACTAGGGTTGATTTGCCATAAACATCCAAGTTTTTTATTCTCAAATCGATTGCTTCTTCGAGACCCATGATACAAGCTTCGTATTCAGCCTCGTTGTTTGTACACTTGAATGTCAGTCTAGCAGTGAAAGGAATGTGGGTACCCTAAAGGGTTATGATGATTGCCCCAATTCCATTTTCGTAATGATTGACAGCTCCGTCAAAAATTAGTCCCCATTGGGAACTTGGTTCTGGCCCTTCACTGGGTAGCGATTCATCGCAATCTTTCATTTTTAAATACATGACATCTTCGTCTGGGAAGTCAAATCCAATTGATTCTTGATCGTCAATCGGTTTATGAGCCAAATAATCGGCTAAAATACTTCCTTTAACAGATTTTTGAGCATGGTACTCTATGTCATATTCTGATAACAACATCTGCCAACGGGCAATTCTTCCCGTGAGAGTAGGTTTTTCAAATACATACTTGATTGGATCCATCTCTGAGATTAACTGAGTAGTGTGATGAATCATATACTGGCGAAGACGTTTGGCTGCCCAAGCCAGAGCACAGCAAGTTTTCTCAAGTATCGTGTACCGAGTTTCACAGTCTGTGAATTTCTTGCTCAGATAGTAAATGGCAGACTCTTTTCTTTTTCTTTCATCTTATTGGCCAAGCACACAACCCATTGAGTCTTCCAAGACTGTTAAGTAGATGATCAGTGGTCTTCCTTCCACTAGAGGTGATAGAATCGGTGGGTTCAACAGGTATTTCTTAATACTGTCGAAGGCGGTTTGGCAGTCTTCTGTCCAAGCGCAGTCCTGTTCTTTTTGAGTAATTTGAAGATTGGCGCGCATGTCGCGGTCATGAGGAATATAAATCTGGAAATGTAGTTCAAACGTCCCAGGAATCCTTTGACTTGTTTTTCAGTCCTTGGAGAAGGAATTTCTTGAATGGCCTTGACTTTGTCAGGATCAACCTCAATTCCTTTCTGGCTAACAATGAACCCTAAGAGTTTCCCTGAACGGACACCAAATGTGCACTTGTTGGGATTCAAGCGGAGTTTATACTTTCTCAACCGCTCGAATAGTTTCGACAGGTGGGTCACATGGTCCTCTTCCGCCTTAGATTTGGCAATCATATCATCGACATATACCTCGATTTCTTTGTGCATCATGTCATGAAACAGAGTAGTCATTTCCCTTTGATAGGTTGCCCCGGCATTCTTTAAACCGAACGACAATACCTTGTAACAAAAAGTGCCCCACGGGGTGATGAATGAAGTTTTCTCCATGTCTTTCGGCGCCATTTTTATCTGATTATAGCCAGAGAATCCATCCATGAAGGAGAAGACTTTAAATTTTGTTGTACTGTCTACCAGCATGTCAATGTGTGGTAAAGGGAAGTCGTCCTTTGGACTAGCCTTGTTTAGATCTCTGTAATCCACACACATTCTGGCCTTTCCGTCCTTTTTTCGGAACTGGTACTATGTTGGCTAACCATTGAGGATATTCTGATGTAGCGAGGAAACCCGCGTCAATCTGTTTCTGTACTTCCTCTTTGATTTTGATGGCCATATCTAGATGAGTCCATCTCAGTCTCAGTTTCACCGTAGGACATTTTGATTTTAGCGGTAGATGATGTTCTACGATGCTGTTATCCAACTCTGGCATGTCCTGATAGAACCAAGCAAATACATCGCGAAACTCTTTGAGAAGTTTTATCAAATCTTCTTTGACAGTTAGACTGAGCAGTGCCCCAATCTTGACTTCTTTTCTCTCTTCCCTGAACCTAAGTTTACCGTTTCCAGCGGCTCTTTGTGAGGTTCAATGGACCTTTCCTCTTGTCTGAGTAATCGGGAGATCTCTTCCGGAATTTCTTTGTCTTCTTCTTCTTCAGCCTCAAATACCGAGAATTCAAAGTTGGGAGAAGGCATTGGATCGTATGTTTTAATGGGTTTAAAACAAGCAATCTGCATGACGTGATGATTTATTTTTAGAAGAGATAGAGAGGATGCAAGAGTGTGTGCATTGTATTTTCTTTTACTGCTTGTTTTTATTATTTGAATTGTTTTTTAGGATTACCATTTTCTAAAAAACGAAAAGAGAAAATAGCAATTAATGCGGAAATTACAGAACGACGTTATTTTATTTATGAACGAGTCGATTCTTGAAACTACAGCCCTATAAAACAAAACTCTGTCGCTTTGGACGAAGCGAAGAGGGATATTTACAGAAAGTGAGCCCTATCAAAACATCTGTTTCACCTGGACAGGGTGAAAGGTTAAATACGACAATTACTTTGACTTATGAACAATCTTCGAAACATCGACAGCAACCCATTGGCGGCAAACTCCTCGGTGAATCACAAAGTCTGGCACCTTCCTTGATTTTTCTTCAGAAATAACGCTGATTTCTGGTGGAGCAGGATCGTTGGAATCTGTCTCCCAGGCAGAGTTGTCGTAGGAGGATTCCTTTGCTGTATTTTGCATAGTGTCTGTGTTCTCAGGTGAATCTCCCCATCCAATAGGCTGGATGTCTTCGAACCTGATACGAGAGCACTCAGGAGCAGTGTACTTGACCATATAGTCGTATTTTCCACTTGGTTGTCCTAAGGTGTCCCACACTTCTCTGGAACTGGTGGAGTTATCCCTTTCGATGACGTTGACCTTGGGAAAAGCATAGTTGATGAATTCTAGTCCTGCAGACTTTGTAAATTCATCGTCGTGCTGGATAGGTTCCGAATACCCTAAGTGTTGATCCCATGACATAGTGGGGATGCAGGTATTCTGTTCAATGATGCTCAGCAGATTTTCATTGTTCTGCTGACTTTCTTGCCCCAAGTCTCCTGGGTATGGCTGCCAGATAGGCAGGCCATCCATCGGGCCATAATTGTCGTGGTCAAAGTTTTCCTTCATCAGAGTGTCTTCCTCTAATGAGTTTGGTGGAGCACGGCATCCTTCCGAATCCCAATCTTCGTATATCGTTCTGACATCTGACCTGGGTATAAATCTCGGACTCTATGTGGGATAGCAAAATGGCGTAGGCACTTCTTCCTAAGAGATATAACCGTCCTCGTTAAGATAGGACTTCCATTCTTCGTCTGTATCAGAGGGATCACCCTCATTGATGGTATGAACTTCTTGAGATATTGGGTGAAGGAAACCTCCACTATGGAAGAAATCCTGAATGGGATGAAGAATTTCATCGTTAGCAGCTGTTTGGGTACAGGTTGAGGAAAAAACAAGACCCTTCTTTGTTTTGTTATCAGTAGGAATGATAAGTTGTCCCCATCCTTTGGTATTGTTACTTTTGATCACTTCGAGAGCATCTCTGTATGAGGAAATCAAGGTTCCTTTCTCTGACTGATTTTCATTGCTCACTGAAAGTACCTGGAACTGCGTTCCAACAACCTCCTCGGGTTCTACACAAGTAGATAATGAAAGGTTACTCACGATCAAGGCTTGTTCTCTACAGATTGTGACTAGTTGATCGTTCTTGACGAACTTTAGTTTATGGTGCAGTGTCGAAGTGACTGCCCCAGCCTGGTGTATCCAAGTTCTTCCCAACAAACAGCTGTATGTTGCTCAGATGTCCATGACCTAGAAAGTGATTAGGAAAGTGTGAGGACCGATAGTTATGGGAAGGTCGACTTCGCCAGTAACTTTTTTCCGAGATCCGTCAAATGCTTTAACGACGACCTCATTGCCCCTCATCGGGGATCCTTTGAATGATAGCTGCATTAAAATGGACTTCAGCATAACGTTGAGAGCCAATCCGGTGTCTACCAGTACGCTGGCTAAAGCATCGTCCTGACAGTTAACTGTGATATTAAGCGCCATGTTGTGACTTTTGCCTTCTTCTGGCAATTCCTTGTCACTGAACCCTAAGTTATTGCAGGAAGTGATGTTGGGGACAATGCTATTGAACTGACGTATTGACACATCCTGTTCCATGAAGGTCTGCTCTAAGACTTTCTGTAGAGCTTCCTTGTGAGCCTCAGAACTGAGTAAAAGAGATAACACGGAGATTTTTGAAGGAGTTTGTAACAGCTGATCAACAATGTTGTATTCACTCTTTTGGATGAGCTTCAGCACCTCATCATTGTTCTTTGAAAGGTCGGGATCATCAGATTGACCGACTGCTTGATCGAGAACTTCTGTTTGAGGTTCCTTTTCTCTGTTAGGTTCTCCAACTCCTCGGTTGAAGATTCGACCACTCCGTGTTACTCGACTGATGTCTGCAATATTCACGACGGAGGGTAATGGAATTTCCTTTCCATTCTGAATTATTGTTGTACCATATTTGGAAGGGATCGCCTTATCAGATTTGTACGACACTGGTCCCGGTAAGTAGATAACTACAGGAGCCTTCTGATTTCTCTGACTGTCGTAGGTAACTTCAATCAATTCCTGGTTAAGAATCTTCAATTCGTCAAGCAGAGGGATGATGGCACAGATATCTTTGGTCCTCTCAGGATCAGAGATTACAACAACATCTTTGATTTGATCAGCGAAGTAGTCTGGCATCCAGTTGATGGACCCCAAAACTGAATTCTTCACTCCAAGGGATAATAAACTCCAAGGGACCCCAAAAACCATACAGCAACAGACCTGATAACTTCATTCTTCACTCCAAGGGATAATACAAAATACTTTATGAACTGACTATCTTCCTTGCTCATGAACCAGAAAGTATCTTCCCTAGATCTCATCCTGAAATAGACAGGATGCCTGCTCTGATACCAATTGAAATTCTGGTACAGATGTGTGATGTCATAGTGCAATGTCACAACATCGCAATCTGCTGAACAAGGCAATAACAGAAATAATAACACACTGAATTGTTCACCCAGTTCGGTTCAACAACCTACATCTGGGGGCATACCAAGCCAGGAAGGAAGTCCACTATTAGTAGTATCAAATTACAGACTCAACAGACCAGTTGACAATCTACCTAATTTAATCACTACCCAATGACCCTTCTACCTAAGTCCTCCCTAGGTAAGAGACTTCATCTCACTTCCTATCATCACAATGATGTCTAGCAGTCAACTACACCGTCACTGCATCAACAGCTTGTTTACCAATGACTTTTCTAACACAGAAAACCAGAAGACACACTTCCATGACTTACATTGGAGTTGCTTCAAAGCTTCCTCCAAGAACAAACCCAAACTCATTACCTACAGGTTTCTGAGTTAACCACAGTGACCATCTCACAACCCGAGTGGTTCACTTTAACAAAGCCCTAAAGATCTACATCTTGGACCCGTACCTATTCTAGGTTACAAGTAATCTATTTATAATATATTCCCAACTGGATTTGGGCCTTCAAATCATATCATATCTTCTGTAACAAATCTGCTTTTAAATAGATCTTTAACTAAATCTTCAATTATTAACTCTGGATATTCTCCATATCTTTATGCTTTAAATTCGCAACAAACTGATCTTCATAACTAATTGTAACAGGATATATCTCTCCCTTGATCTTCGCCTATATTCTCTGATTCTCTATAACAGAATTTCTCATTCACACCAGAAACACGTGCAGCCCTAATCACATAACTGTCTGATGTTTTAATGTTCTGGTATAGTGATGTTAAGACATCGCATGTGACATCACTCTTCAGTACTTTAACTCTTCAACAATAAACCAGAATGTTAGCTATACTGTTAGAAGCTCATGTTGCAACATCAATCATGACATCAACATTATTTGAACAAAATTTCAGCCAATTACTAGAACTTACAATCTCCCCCTTTGGCTAATTTTGGCTAAAACAACTATATAACCATTACAACTTAAATTACCGCAGTAATTACAGCTCTATACTACTGTCAGTAGTTATCAGTAACCACTGAACCTATCAGTAACCATGTGCAGCAATCCTGGAGAACATCTTCTAGGGAATAGTTGAATGATGTTAAGACATCATGTCTGACACCTTCTTTTGGCAGCACATCCCACCACAATCACTTCAGGCAGCACATCAGGAGGAAGAAGTAGAAAGTCCCGAAGTTATGCACTCAGATTAAAGATATCTGGTGTACATGAGGAAGAAGATTTTAGACACTCCCCCTTAATACAACACATTTCTTTTTCCTTTCAACTCAGACCCGAAATCATTGTGGAAGACTCTGCCATAAAAGAAGTGTGTGTCTGTTCACCAAAGACCAATGGTGGCATGAGAGAATTCTGCACACCTTCTTTGATCAGACCCGCTGGTCAATCTGTGGCATAATATGACACATTGAGAAGTGTCATTCTGCCAGCCCAGGTAACTCAGAACACAGGTCACAACTGTGTTCATAACTTAGGACACAAGTCACAAAGATTCACTCAAGGAAGTACCATCCTCTTCTGCAGACTTCAGGCACTGCAGACTTCAGGCATAACAACTGTGCAAACCATTTAGACCATCTCTCTCCTTTCTCCCCCTTTTTAGCCACAAATTGGCAAAGGAAACCCTCACAAAACCAGACCCAAGAAGTGCTTACCCAAACACGAATAAAAGCCATAAGACTTATGAGATAAGAACACTCACTGGCTGAAGGCGAACAAACAAACCCCTATAAATAGCTGACCAGTAACTTAGAAATTAACGAGCCTTGAATATGTCAATGTTCTTGGTCATACAAACGCTATTTTAGGTATCAAAAACTGCATTCAAATTCAATGCCTACTTTCCAAAAATGGCCTTGACTGCCTTAAATATTTCACAACTGAATCTTACCATAAATTAGGCCAATAACGTTCCATACACAGTTGAAGCCACGTGTTTCACTTTATCCACCACCGTCCAAAATACCACCCTGTTTGGCTCAAGCAAAACATGTCCTATATCATGTTCTGACATCACTTCAGACATTGCCTGCTGGCTCATTAACCCAAGACTCTACAAACACATCTTCTTATCTAATGGGTATAGATGCATCTTCTCACAACGTCTTCTAGATTGCTTCCAACCATCAGCCAAATACACCACTTTTGCTTTTCAGACCTCTCCTGTACCGGTACTATCTTCACACAGCTATGACAGGTCCTATCATCACACTGCACAAGTTTATGCTGCAATAGGCTATAGTAATCAGTCTTACACTTAACGCCCTTCATGATATCCCACCAATAATGCCACTTTCCTCATGGGGATTTTAGGTACTAGATATGCCAAGTCCAAAGGACAAAAGCCCATTTGATTGGAAATTTTTCACACAAGATAAACACCTTTCTGTCCTTACATTCACCAGCTCCTAATGAAGCTATGTATTTCCTGAACTACTTACCATCTAGATTAGAATTTGCCCATTCTAATCCACACTATGTCAGAACTGCCACTTCAGACAATAATGCTGCTTCTTCAAACTCCATAAGTATGGTACATACCCAACCATAATGTTGTAACAACATGTAGACCATCAGCACAAGACAACAGACCATCCCACTTAATCAACCCCAGTAGTTATACCATTAGACAACTAGACAAGACCTAGCCTCATCCTACTATGACCACTTCTCCCCAGGCACCAAGCACGAAGTTTTGGTAACCAATATGTCAAGAGAAACAGGTTCCCAAAAGAAATAGATTCCCACACCAAGGACTACTCTGATTGGTCAGGCGATACAAACAATGCCATATTATCCATTATAAATACCAAACCTCCTTGCTCCTATCAGCACACCAAGGAAGGAAGCATGAGTCAGTCTAACAAGAATGCACCAAAGAGGCACATGCACGAGGACAAGAAGCCAGATCCTCAGAAGTTGAAGGACACAACACTGTCCAAAGCTGGAGCATCTTCTGGAGCAACAAGAACACGCAAGACATCAGAAACCAGGATGAAGACTATCAAGAAAAAACAAGTGCAGCTTCAAGCATCTGATGATGAATGGGATGAAGATTGGAAGACTTTTCTTGATTCGGGGGGTTGGGATAATCTTTAGACACTTTGTTTGTTGTTTTTATAAATCTTGTAAACTTTCATCAATGCAATAAATTTCTGGTTTACTTCTGTTCCATTTACACAGCTGTACAAGACACTAAATCCTCATGTAAACAACTTTCAAATTTGCTTCAAACTAAGTGTCAACACCAAAAGCTCCAGTAATATCATTCTCCCCCTATCAAGGATAACCAGTGTACCTTTGCAAGAAGAACACCTTCCATCAACACAATCCCCTACGCAAATTCTCCACAAACAAAGTTGTCCTTCAGACTCCTCCTCAGAAGCATGTGCATATATGATTCAAACAATTAGCTTCACCAGAGTATAACCATTTATGTCCACACCAACATGTCATCCAACAGCCTAATGTCATAACATGTTATCTGACATTTTCTCCTAATCAATCTTCACAATCTTGATCAGTATGCAATCTTCACAATATATATACCTTTGTAGCCTAAATCCATAGACAAGTATTCCCCCTGTCATGGTTAACTAATGCTCTAGATGAGGATGAACATTTGAGCATACTTTTGAGCACATGCATTTTGGTACCACTGTCCCTTTCTCTCAAGGCAGTCATTCTCTATTAACCTCTTCATCTAAGGCAGACCTTCTACTTCATCATTCTCCCGTATGATTATGTAGACGCTCCTTAAGCATGATGTAGGCATCAATCTTCTGAACCAGGGCATAATCTTCCTCTCATCCTTCTTCAAGAAGAATAGTCTCCTTAAGTCTTTCACTTATTGCCCTACTGCCCAAGAGTAACTCAAACTCATCCCTGACAAATTGGATGATACTCCATAGTCACCAATCAACCCCACCAGTTGACTCATCTCCAAAGTGCTTAACCCTTGAAAATACTTCTCAACACTTCTGCAGTCCTGCACTTTAACCTCAGACAAATACAAAGTCTCCCGTCAATGTATATTGTCATTAGTTGAATGCACAACACCATCCTAATCAGACAAATATGCAAGATACAACATTTTATCTGGTCTGACATCCTTTTCCTGCAGACTTGAGGCACTGGTTAACCCTTCTCTCGCTAATCCACACTACTGATCACTTTACATTAGGTAAGTGGCTTGACCTGATACTTCACGTGAGCATAACAAACTTCCTTTGGCTGAGAAGGCAAAGACTGAAATAATGTTTCAACATCACCAATAAACCAGCATCTTCTAATATTTCAAGAATCTTCAAACTTTTGATGTCGTCCTCATTAAGGTACCACAACTAAGCTTAAGAGATAACTTATCAAGATCTTCACTCCCGCATGAAAACTTTGATAGTGAAACTCTTTTGCTTTGGCTCTCCCTTCTTCTTTCATCATCAAAAGGATGAAGGAGTCACAGTACTGAACAGATGGTCTTCTTCTTCTGATCCTTCCAGCCACAGGGCTAATGCAGGCACCAACTCCAATTGACCAAAAGCTGCTTGACATAATACGCTCAGCTTCTTTCTTGATGAATCTTCACACAGCCCAGATGCCTCCTCTTCCAAGTCAGGAGTAGGTTCCAAACAGATGTGATCAACACATTTGTTTAGCCCCCCAAGCATTTGTTATGTCACAATCTCTTCACACCAAAATATCCTTTAACACAAACCAGAGATTGATCATGCAAGGTTTTCTTCAGACCTCTTTTCAACATGCTTATATAAGAGTTCCTTTATGAGTGGACTTGGAATGAACAAGCTAGTTAAAGATGTCCTCACAAATCACCACATCTTCAGAGGAGAGTAGAATGTTGCAGTCTTAACTTAAAACCACCAGGAATTTTCCATCAGATATATATATGCAGCGGAACATACACCAGAAAACTCCTCTACTACCTTCAGGCATAATAACCCTTGCCCAACACTCCAAGTGCACTAGGTCATCATAAGTCAAACCATACAGCAACAGGCCTGATAACTTCATTCTTCACTCCAAGGGATAATACAAAATACTTTATGAACTGACTATCTTCCTTGCTCATGAACCAGAAAGTATCTTCCCTAGATCTCATCCAGAAACAGACAGGATGTCTGCTCTGATACCAATTGAAATTCTGGTACAGATGTGTGATGTCATAGTGCAATGTCACAACATCGCAATCTGCTGAACAAGGCAATAACAGAAATAATAACACACTGAATTGTTCACCTAATTCGGTTCAACAACCTACATCTGGGGGCATACCAAGCCAGGAAGGAAGTCCACTATTAGTAGTATCAAATTACAGACTCAACAGACCAGTTGACAATCTACCTAATTTAATCACTACCCAATGACCCTTCTACCTAAGTCCCCTAGGTAAGAGACTCCATCTCACTTCCTATCATCACAATGATGTCTAGCAGTCAACTACACCATCACTGCATCAACAGCTTGTTTACCAATGACTTTTCTAACACAGAAAACCAGAAGACACACTTCCATGACTTACATTGGAGTTGCTTCAAAGCTTCCTCCAAGAACAAACCCAAACTCATTACCTACAGGTTTCTGAGTTAACCACAGTGACCATCTCACAACCCGAGTGGTTCACTTTGACAAAGCCCTAAAGATCTACATCTTAGACCCGTACCTATTCTAGGTTACAAGTTATCTATTTATAATATATTCCCAACTGGATTTGGGCCTTCAAATCATATCATATCTTCTGTAACAAATCTGCTTTTAAATAGATCTTCAACTAAATCTTCAATTATTAACTCTGAATATTCTCCATATCTTTATGCTTTAAATTCGCAACAAACTGATCTTCATAACTGATTGTAACAGAATATATCTCTCCCTTGATCTTCGCCTATATTCTCTGATTCTCTATAACAGAATTTCTCATTCACACCAGAAACACGTGCAGCCCTAATCACATAACTGTCTGATGTTTTAATGTTCTGGTATAGTGATGTTAAGACATCGCATGTGACATCACTCTTCAGTACTTTAACTCTTCAACAATAAACCAGAATGTTAGCTATACTATTAGAAGCTCATGTTGCAACATCAATCATGACATCAACATTGTTTTAACAAAATTTCAGCCAATTACTAAAACTTACATTTTCCAAGCAAACTCTACAGCGCTCGTAGTTATGTGGAGGCACCTGGCCACGTCCGCTTTGAATGCAGTGTAACCTTACTAGATCTGTTTCTATTGATCGAACATCCTGACTTTGATGCCTAGTAGGGTCCCCATTAACCACACTGATTTGTTGTGTGTCTTCGTCCATATAGATCGGAAGCCACCAGTGGTTTAACAAGTGTTGCAACGTTCTTTGAATGAGAGCATATCCCTGGTCACTCTCACAACATCCTTTATAGTTCTGATAATTATGCGAAGTCAGAAAACCAAGCTGGACTTGCTTAGCGTGTAATTCTACCAAGCTGGTATTCATCAAGTGAATATCGAATATTTGAATCATGTTTATTTGACAAAGATTTTTATCATGGTAGTCATGCATCTACCCAAGATCCATCTAACGCTGGAGGGCCTCTTGTATAAAAGAGCATCCCTGACTGTTTACCGAGCAAATCAGACAGGAATTGTAATTGTGTCACGGCAGATTATGATATTGGCTTTGCCTTGAGTGCATTGCCACAAAGTTGGCATTCATCGCAAGGATGTCGTGGCTCTAAATGATGTTGGAATTCGTGTAAGTCATGTTGACCCCACGAATTTGGTGCTCTTGGATCCATCCGAGATCCAATTGTTCCTGTAGAGCTGATTGCACCACAGAACATCCTTGATTATTCTTAGAGCAGATATCACACTGATGATAGTTATGAGGTGGTATATGGCCATACCTGCTCTATCTGCGATGCATCTTGACCAGATTGGTCCTCAATAAGAGTACATCATGAATTTGATAGCTGTCGTTAGACTCTCCCTCTATCAAATTGACTGCAACTTTCTCGTGTTGAGGCAACGGGTTTGTGAGAACATTCGGATTTGTATCCTTGTAGGATAAGACCCCGCTCCTAACAAGCTTTTGTAAGTCGGATTTGAAACTGAGACAGTTTTCTATGTTATGCCCTGGTCCTCCTTGATGGTAAGGACAAGTCTGATCCGCTTTGAACCAAAAAGGCAGATTTTCCGGTACTATAAGAGGAGCCCTGGTTTGGACATGCCCCTTGACCAGTAGTAATGGAAACAGTTCTGCGTACAACATTGGTATAGGGTCGAACCCTGGTGGTCGCGTTGTATGGTTGTTGTTGTATTGAGGACGAGCCTGCTGAAGAGGTTGTTGTGTCCTTTGTTGATATTGTTGTTGATTCGATTGGCTTTGAGCAACCTGAGGTTGATACGTAGGAACAGGCGCAGGGTTAATAGCAGGAGTTACAGCTGCTACTGGATGGTACTGTCGCCTTTGCTTTTCGAGAGAGATATTCCCAATATCCTGCTCTTTTTTCTTAGGGAGAGCACTACCGTATCATTTTGTACTACTTGATGATCCAGCGTCTTTAACTAAATGTCCCTCTTGGACTGCTTCCTCAAGACGAACTCCCATGCTCACCATCTCGGTGAAGTCACTGGGCGCACTGGTGACCATTCTGTCGTAGTAAAATGAGCTTAAGGTTTTCAAGAAGATCTTTATCATCTCTTTTTCCTGGAGAGGTGGATAAATCTGAGCAGCAATTTCACGCCATCTTTGAGCGTCATCCTTAAAGGTTTCCTTTTCCTTTTGTGACATCTATCTGAGTTGATCTCTGTCCAGTGCCATGTCCAGGTTATACTTATACTGCTGAACGAAGGCAGCGCCAAGATCCCTGAAAGTAGCGATCTTAGTGTGGTTTAAGCCCATGTACCATTTGAGTACGGCACCGGTTAAACTATCCTGAAATTAGTGAATCAGTAGCTCTTGGTTCTCTGTCTGAGTTGACATTCGCCGAGCGTACATCATCAAATGGCTTTGAGGGCAAGAGTTACCCTTGTACTTTTCAAATTCAGGCACTTTGAATTTGTGCGGAACTTTCACATTGGGGACCAAACAAAGGTCTACGGCGTCTTTTCCAAATAGATCCTGACCACGAATGGCCTGCAGTTCTTTCTGTATCTCCAGGAACTGTTCCTGGAACTCATTCATTCTGTCAAACATACCTTCGTTTCCACCAGAAGGTATCTGTGGAATATGCCCTTCCGGGATAGTGTGTACCACGGGTGGTGGTATAGTCATCATGGCAGTGACTCTAGGTGCCTCCTGAAGTTTGTAACCTTCAGGAGTTGCTGTCATGCCCCTGGCATCTTCGCTTTCCCGAAGTTTGTAACCTTCAGGCCCAGCGGTTCCAGCTGCATTTTCCGGATCTTCCATGATTGGCGGAATATATCCTTCCGGGATATAGTTGAGTGGCATGCTCCAGGTATGATCTTTCGGCATTTTGTACCTAGGATCATACTTCTCCACTATAGGCGTTGATGTGATCTCTGAGATCACAGTCTATTATTGTTGCATCTGAGCTTCTGCTAGAGCTTGCATGCTGTTATGAAGCTTTCTCAAATCTTCTTTCAGAGTGCCGATCTCTTCTCTCAAATCTCTGTTCTCTTCGTCGAGATCATCCATCTTTTTCTGTCGATTGGCCCGAGTATTGTACGAATAAGACAGTTTGACTCTAGAATCAAGACGCAAACGTGAGATTCATAGGGAAGAAGAATGTGTTTATGCGAGAATGATGAATGATATGCAATGATTAATTAGTTATTTTTGTTATTTAATCAAAATAAACTTTGACAATAGGATTGCAAATATCACACAGTGGGGAAACCCCGTTTTATTGAATTCAAAGATTGCGAAAACGGAAATACAGTAGATTACAAAGTGTTGAAAAGGAAATGTCTAAGCTAATGGATCCTGAGTCCTCTCTGAAGAGAGCTCAGGTGCTGGTTCTGGTGCTTTCCTTTTCTTTGATCGGGGCTCTTGAGCCGTTGTCGGGTTGTTATTCCTTTGCCAAGTGAAAGGAGCGAGCAAATTTCTCTGGTCATCCTGATTTTCTACAGCATTTTGCTCTAAAATCTCAATCAGAGCATCTTTATCTTTCAACAGCTGCTGTATTTTATTACACTCCACATTGAGAATGCGGTACTTGTTCCTCCAAGACCTTTTCTCCTGCTGAACTTTGTTGAGAGTTACCTGAAGTTTTTCCATCTCAGACATAAAATAAAAGACAGAGTCCCTTAATGGCATAACTTCCTGACGAGGGTAAGGCATCCTCAGCTTGAGAGCTCTAGTTTGTACCCAGTGGAGATAAGGCTCCACCGAGATACAGTCCAGTTTTCCTAAAGACTCTCTTCCTTTCCTATGAACGTGTTTCCAGGCATGCACTACTTCTGTCTTTAGTGCCCTGTCGTTTTCTCCTTCCTTGAAGAAAAGACCTTCCAGATGAGCATTATGCGGGACATGCCTCATCGGGTATCCGAATTGACGACGAACGAAAGCTGGATGATAGTTGATTCCCCCCTCAAATCCTATAAGGGGTACGTTTGGGAAGTTTCCACAATGGTTAATGATCCTGATCCCGTCATAGATTCGATTGTACCAATCGATGTCAGAGTTAGTAAGAGACATGATTCTCTGCGACCAACATAAAGTATTTTTTTGATCCCAAAATGCAGCAGACTTGAGCAAGTGGGAAATGAACCATTTGTACAGCAGGGGTACACAGCATGTGATCATTCCTCTGCTGTATAAATTCCTTAAGTGTATAGAATGACACGCATCTGCGAGTAAGGTTGGTACGGGATTTCTAATCAGACATATCTTAATGGCATTGATATCTACAAAGTTATCGATGTTGGGAAACAAAACTAACCTGTAAGTGAGCAAAACAAAGATGCTCTCGAAAGCGGCCACATTCCCTATACTACTAAAGTACAGGGCTTTCTTTATCAAAAACTGGGCTGGCAAACCCTGAATACCACCCTTAGTGGTCATGTGAGTCCTGACTTCTGACTCGTCCAAATAGATTGCTCTTGCAATGGTTTGATCCTTTGGAATTTCTTCCATTCCAGAAAAGGGAGCTTGATCAGTAATATGTAAATCAGTCAGGTGAGAATATTCCTCCAGTGTTGGTGCAAGCTGATAATCCGGGAATGTGAAACAGTGATAGACCAGATCGTAGAACTGGATAAGTGTATACAGGATTCCTTCAATTACATGGACCCTTAATAGAGACAGCAGTCCTCCATACTTGGTTCTGAAAGCCTCAGGGTTGGTGATCATCCCGGCCAACCCTTTTAATCCTCTAACTTTGGAACCTTGAAAGTATACTTGTGAGTTTTCCTTCTACCGAAATCCATTAGCAATCTCTTTATCTTACATTTGCAATCATTGTCTTAGTTTAATTTGAAAAGGAGAGACTAGAAGAGAAATTTTTCTTTGTTTAAATGTTTTTTAAATGAATGTATGAATGCAGCACACAAAACATAGAAAAAACATGGGGTCAAAGGGTCGGTGTCATGAAGTCTAGGCTCTACCCATCCCCAAAGGTTTATACTGGTGATTTTTTGTACCTGTCCGCAAAATCATTGACCTCTCTTGGCATAACAACAGCAAACGGGTCGCCAGTGAGCTGATGTATCTTAGAGTGATCTCAGATGAGGGTAGTATCACGTGACAACTATTCCCGATATCTTCTGCACTACAAAATGGTTTCAGTCTACTAAAAGCCTCAGCTTCTCAGATAACCTAATCGACCACACTAATTTCAACAACTGAAGTCGTATAGGCAATGCATCTGCAAAGGGAGTCTCCACTGAGTTTGATGGTCGACCAGGGACTCTTAACTGGGATTCACTCCCCGTAAGATTACCCGTATAATGCCATCACCTATCTTAGGTGTATACTCAATCTTTCCACAGGCGGCATCACATACATTCCCATTAGCAGAAAAATAAACAGGGATATCAAATAGGAAAAGCAGTATATATATTGGTCTTAATATCCTAGACCTCTAGTCCTATGATCCTATACAGCCAATGACTCCCCAGCAGAGTCGTCATTTCCGTGGTGTCTGGTGAATTTTCACCTTAAAAGAGGCTAGAAAGAATGCCTCCCACTGTGGTCGCCATTTTTCTGTAGCGCGGTTTTTGTGGTTTCGAATCACTATCGCTTTGGTACTATAGTTCGATTCATTTTTTATCCTGTTGAGCTGATTAAGGAAGGGAAATAGATGTCTCCAATTAACCCTGCTTGCAAACTGAGGTTAAACAGTCAAAACTGTTGGTTTACAGGTGCTACAAAAGGGGGGTTAGTCTTTTAAGGTTATTTGCTTAAAAACAAGGTCTAGACCAGGGAGTAGGTTTCTTGGTGCTTTTGATGGATATATGAAGGTACTGAATTTTGGGTTTTGATTAGTATGCTCGTTAAGATTTTTCAATCTTATGCCTACGTATTCCCGAAACAGGGAAATTAGAGCGATCGTAGTTCCTCCTATTAAATGGGAGGAAAAATGTTGTTTTGGTGTCTTGTTCAAAGCCCAAGACATGAAGCTAAAGGTGGTTTGTATCTTGTTCAAATCCCAAGATGTGAAGCTAAAGGGTTTTGGATGAGAGATAATTTCTCATCTCTAAAGAGGAGTTGTTGATGTTTGTATACTGTGAGCAAGGCACAAATTTGATGCTAAAAGGTTGATTGACTCAACCAGGGTTTCCTTATACCAAGCCTAAGAGGAGGTGGGAAGTTTGACTTTTCCGGGGCAAACGTTCATTCTGTCTTGTACAACGCCCAAGATTGAGGCTAAAAGGGATTTTGACTCCGTTGGGGAGAATGTATCTTGTATAAAGCCCAAGATAGAGGCTGAGAGGGTTTGACTCAACAAAAGAGTACTTTTATCTGTCCTGTATAAAGCCCAAGACGGAAGCTAAAAAGGTTGACTCAACAATAGAGTCTTGAACAGGTGATTGACTCAACAAGAGAGTCTGTTTGACTCAATAAGAGAGTGTTTTAGTGTCTCGTACGAAGCCCGAGAGGGAGGCTAAGAAGGAAGTGACTCATCAAAAGAGTCTTTTATACTCAACAAGAGAGTGTTTTGATGTCTCGTACGAAGCCCGAGATAGAGGCTAAAAAGAAGATCGACTCAACAAGAGAGTCTTTTATACTCAACAAGAGAGTGTTTTATATGTGTCTTGTATGAAGCCCAAGACGGAGGCTAAAGGTTGACTCAATAAGAGAATCTGTTATACTCAACAATAGAGTGGGTTTTTATATGTCTTGTACCAAGCCCAAAATGGAGGCTAAAAGGGAGACTGACTCAACAAGAGAGTCTGAAAAGGTTAGCTCCGCTGAGGAGAGTCATTGTATAAAGCCCAAGAGGAGGATATCTTACTGCTGAGGATTTGATCCATAGGCAGGCCAAAGGGTGGGGAACTCTCATGACAGAGACCGGGTTTCAGAGTGACCGGTGTTTTTTCCTATGTTTGAAAGGAACTTGAGAATGTCTTTGAGACTCAAGGGGTTTAGATTGTCCAAGTCTAGAGTTTTATCTATTGTACAATGCCCAAGAGGAGGCACGGGCACTAAGGGATGAGTATCAACCCTAAAGTGGCCAGAGGTTTAGAGCTTCCATGTTGTTTGGTTAGTTGTTAAAAAAATAACATTTTGATAAGAACAGATATTTGAATTCAAAATAAATGGAGAAAGTGATTTGGAAAGATTGTTGGGGCTTACAACTCAAGGAGAGGCCCAAGTTTTAACGATGATCGCACCGTTGTTTTGAAAACTGTACAGAGGGACTTATACAATATGTGAGGCTCAAAAGTTTTTATGTACAAGGGGATGGGTCTTACACTCTATCAAGAGGCCCAAAGATTATTTTTGTACAAGTGATGAGGCTTACAGCTCAAGGAGAGGCAAAGAGTTAACGGCGATCGCGCCGAGGTTTTTCTTTTAACGCAGAGGGACTTACACAATATTTGAGGTTCAAAATTGTTTTGGTTAAAAGGGGGTTGGGTCTTACACTCTATTAGAGGCCCAAAAGAATTTTTGAAAAGGAATGGGACTTATAGCTCGAGGAGAGGCCCAAATGATTTTGTTAAAAACGCGACGATCGCGCCGTTGTTTTTAAAATACAGTGGGACTTATACAATGACTGAGGCCCAAAAGTGGTTTATTTACAAAGGGGATGGGTCTTACACTCTAATAGAGGCCCATGAGTGTTTGAAAAAGATTTGTGAGGGTGAAAATCAAAGAAATCCTAATTTTATTTTCCTTTAAAAGTAAATATTTAAAGAAAATCAATAAAATGATAAAAATACCAAATAAATTTGAATAAACCACTTGTGATTTTTTTTTAAGGTTTGCAAAATGAGGTTTTAATCACAAGATGATTTAGAACTCATTTGGTTTTGATTTTCAAAATAAATATTCACTTTTAAATGTTTAAAAACAATTAAAAATGAATTTATTCACAAAAATACTAATTATATTAAATAAATAATATAAATTTTATTTTTTTGTGGAATAAAATATTTCAACATTTTTGTGATTTTTTGCAAAAAGAACCAATCAAAAATAATTAAAATTGAGAGAGTTATTAATTTTTCAAATCATTAAAAATAATATGAAAAATAATAAAAAAGTGAAAAAAAACCATTAAAAAGGGGTCTGGGGCGAGGGGGATTCGAACCCCAGACCTCTTGTGTGTAGTGTGCGCGCCTTACCACTGGGGTGGTGATACATCCGTGTATCAAACCCCAGCCACAAATATATAAGGCTTGCCTTGTTCTTGGCCTGGCCAAGGCAAGGCAAGGAAAGGCTTTTGGTCAGAAAATGAAGGCCATAACTTCCTCATTTCTCCATGGATGGAGACAAAATTTATATGCATATGGCCTAGAATTTCCGAAGGAATCCAATGGTGGTGGTGGTTTTTCCAGAAAATCAATCCTCCTTAAAACCCGATAGTGGTTTTGAAATAGGCCATAATGTGTATTTTCTGTGCTACCTCTTGGTACAGCCATGAATTACATGATGAATTGGTTCAAACACAACACATATAACATGTATAAGAGATGCATGATCAGTGGACTTCAAAGCAAGGCATATTTCAGAGAGTTCAAGTTGTGATTCTTACCTCCTTTGGAGCTTTTTGGGCTATCTGTCAAGTGCCTTGTTCCGAAAATGTTTTGATGCTTTGAACACTCTTAAATGATTCCTTAGAAGCTTTTAGGATGATTGGAATCAGCTGGAAACCTCAGGAATGGAAATTGGCCCTTTCTTGCAAAAGGGCAAAAGTGGCCAAAATAGCAACTCTCTCAAATGGTGTTCAAGATATGTGGAACCATTTGGGAAAGTTCATGGATGATATTTGGAGTGTGTTTGAGGTTTTATCTGGTTTTGAAAGTGACTAAATCAAGACATGGCTTAAAAAATGCAAAAAAGTCCAATTTTGAGGTTTTGAGAGGGGACTTTGTGATTTTGGTGTTACAGGTCACTTGTGAGAGTTTGGACAGCTTAGATATGACATATTGGATGTGTTTAGATCATGAGCTATGATGGAATTGCTCTCAAACTCAAAAACTCAGAGTTACCTTGCTAAAGAAGGCGTTTTTGCCTAGAGAAAGAGATTTTGAGGAAAGCAAGTGTTGTAGTGCTTTGGATTACTTAAACTGAGCACAAATGAGCTCTATTTATAGTAGAGCAAGTTTTTTTTGCTGCAATAGTGAATGGCAACTGCAGCTGAGGTTTGGCAAATGTTGATCAATAGGAATCCAAGTCTCCTCTAGCCATTGACTAGAGGTTAGGGTACAGGCTGTTGGTTCCCTTGGTTCATATCTTATCCTTGACTCATTCAGTTGGAAGTGGCTCAGTTCATGCCACCTTGGTGCATCCATTGAATGCTCCAAAACAAAATTGGAGTCTTGTCCCCTCTTTAGGGTTTTTTAGGTTTGGCATGCTATTTTTAGTTCCAAGGACTTGGGAGGCTTATGGATCAGTGTTTGTCCCTCTTTGGTTCCTCCCTGAGGTGTTCAGATGGATAAGCATACTTGTCATTTGTACAAATTGCTCAAATCAAGTAAAATGCACAAATCAGCCTTGTTATGACAGTTGCAGCAAGGCATATTGCCATTGTCATAACTCTTAGCTCAAATGGAATTTCATGGAGTTCTTGGCCATTTTGGAAAGCTCTTATATGATACAACACATGTGTGATCATAGTTTGTCTTGATAATTTTTGGATCCAAGTGAAAAATCCCCCTACTTTTGGAAAAGAAAACAAGGCAGATTTTGACTTAGTGAAAATTTCACTAAGTGTTGGAAAAAGTGACATTTCATGTTTTCAGCCATTTTGATCATTCCATAACTTAAAATCCATGAGGAATTGGAGTGAGGTGTAGTTGACACTTTTAAAGTAGCCATGAGAGCTACAAATCCATCTTTGAATCAGCCCAAATGGTTGTTTGGATCTCAAGTTATGATCCTTGGAAGTTGGTACCCTAGCCACTTTGTTCCATAACTTAGAAAATTTCTAAGTTTTTATGGTCACCCCTTTTACAACCCACTTTAGGGTTAGGGAACCATAATTGATCAAAAAATCAAAAAGTCAAACTTTGACTTTTGGGCACAGTTGACTTTTTATCAGATGAATTCCAAACTGTGAGATCCTTAATGAAATCGAGTCCTTGACCTAAATCAAACTTGATGGATTGATTTCATAGGTGTTATAAGGTGTATTGAATCATGTCCCAAGGTTTGGGAGCATGTCTTGGTCAAAAGTCAAAGACACAGTTGACTTTTTCCGCGAAACCCTAACTGTGGTTCTGATGAACTTGAAACTTGTGAATCAAGCTTCTTGGATCAATCCATTGTTGCAAATGGAACAATGTGGTGTATTGGAGACCCTTAAATCATGTCTTGAGGTCTTGGTTCATGATTTATCCCAAAAGTCAACTTAGGGGTGAATTAGGTCAAGAAACCCTAATTCCTGATTTTTTTATGTATGCATCCCCTGAGGTTAAATTGACTTGATGATTGGGTTCATGAGGTCCCTTGGAGTATCTTAGGTTATGCTTTGAAGCATTGGCTCATGCCTAGAGGAAAATTTCCATCTGGAGGCCCTGGTCGACCAAAACCCTAATTTGGTGACACTGGGGTTCTTAAGGCTTAATCCACATAGAATGTTGTAACATTGTGCTTGATTCTTGTTGTGGGAGTCCTATTGATCCATTGTGGATGTTTGAGAGGTTTATACAAGTTGAAGATCATGTCATTCCTTGATTGATCCTTTGTCTAAGAACTCTGAGAGGACCTGAAACCCTAATTATTGTTTGTAGTGAATGTTCACCCATCTTTGGGGAGACTGATGAGGTATGATGGCTTACCCATATTGTGATGATGATTTGTACAATGATGGGAAATCTTAGTGGTTAAAATTTGGAGTATGACAGCTGGTATGTCGTTACTTGCGGATCGGGGCAGCCGTGGACATTTTCTTCTGCATTTTCCAGATCCAGCGGAGCACAACGGGCTCGAAGCAAAGCTGGGTTTCTTTCAAACAGTCGAGCAGGCTTTTCTGCCCGTATCTGAGTCTATCCAGAATTTCAAGGACAGGTTCTTGGTCGTTAAACCTGTCTCTGAGGTGGCTAGGAGATCTATCTCTACGCTTGAGACTGTGGAGGTCGACGGCCAGCAAGTTCAAAAGGTTGTGTCTAAGTTCCCTTTAGAGTGGGTGTATGCCCATTTCAAATATAGGATCGACCAGTTCCTCGTCAAACACGAGTAGATTTGCGACGGGGAAAAGGAGTCCTATCGAGTTCTGCATGCATACGTGGAGACCTTCAGTTCTATCTTCGTGCTAGATAGGGACGGCAACGAGTTACTAGGGGAGGATGGAGAGCCTACCCGGGTAGCTTGTTATATTAACACTAGGGCTCTCCTTGAGTGTGAAACCGACGATGTCGCGTTCCATCTCCTAGGTATAATTTGTTCCTTTGCCTGTGTTTGTTAATTCTTGTCTAATTGTGCTGACCTCTCTTTCTTTATGTTCGCAGGGAAAATGGCAGATATGAGAGAGCGCCTGATGAGGTCCCAAGAAGCCAAAAACCATAAGAAGGTTCCTCCAATGCCAAAAGCTGGTGCGGCCAAGCAGGAAGCGACGCTGGAAAAGTTCGTGGCCGGCGCTGGTGCCACTCCGGAGATGACCTATGCGCCCCTTACTCCGGACACATCCCATAAGAGGGAGCAGGATGAAGTTGGCTCTTCGTCGGTGGGCTGCTAGGGTGGTTTTGGTGGAGGGAAGTTTGTGATGCCCCCGTGTTATCTTCAGGGGAAAATTTTTGATGGGGAGAGTTCCGTCTTCGTCCCAGAGCTCGATGCATCGGTTATCTTGTCAGCCGATCCTCAGGTGCGGAGGAAGCTTCTCTACTAGGATGTGGCCGCTATGATCAGGGTATTTGAGGTGGCGCTGGCCCTTGGGGATGCAAAGATGGTTCCACTTGCCGACTTTAAGAAGGCGAAAGTCAAGATCAACGACTTGGAGCTAGAGAACGCAAAGATTTACAATGACCTGAAGAAGCTCCAAGGTAATTTGGAAGCCAAGATAGAGCTTCAGAAAGAGGTTACCAAGATGCAGGGGGAGGTTGTAGCGAGCGGTTTTGGACGTGTTTCTTAAGCACTGTCGCTCTGGGGTTACTACAGGTTGATTCATTTTTTATCCTATTGAGCTGACTAAGGAAGGGAAATAGATGTTCCAATTAACCCTGCTTGCATACTGAGTTTAAACAGCGGTCTGTTAGGTTACGGATGCTATATGGTAATGGGGCCTTTTTCTTATTACTTTGTTTAGAACGAAATACCGGGAATGTTCACGGGGAGTTTTATTAGGATGCTAGGACTGATGCTTTTCATTTGATATAGGAAGGTACGGGATTTGGGGCTTTGGATTAGTGTGCTCGCTAAGATTTTTCTTTCAATTTTATGCCTACGTATTCCCGTTTACCGAAACAGGGAAATCTAAGCGATCGTAGTTCCTCCTATTCTATGGGAGGAAATGGTGTTTTGGTGTCTTGTTCAAAGCCCAAGACGTGAAGCTGAAAAGGTGGTTTATATCTTGTTCAAAGCCCAAGATGTGAAGCTGAAGGGTCTATTTGTATCTTGTTCGAAGCCCAAGATGTGAAGCTAAAAAGGTGTTGTCTTTAGAGAGAATATGTCATCTCTAAAGGGGGTCTGTTTGTCACAACTATTGGGTGACTGACTATAAAGGAGGATTACTTTAACCGGGATATGTGAATCCTAGCAATGCCATAATTTCCTTTATAGGGGGTTTTAACCTGAAGGAGAAGACTTTAACTCAGTGTAGAGCAATGTTATCTTTCCTTAGGAATTTCTCATGCTAAAAGAGGGACAGTGGCGTGGATGTAAATAATCCAGAGGCTTGCCGCTTACAGCGATTAGATGAAAGGAGTTGTTGATGTTTGTATCCTGTGAACGAGGCACAGTTTTGATGCTAAAAGGTTGATTGAATCAACCGGGGTTTTTCTTATACAAAGCCTAAGAGGAGGCTATTGACCCAACAAGAGAATGTTTTTGTGTCTCGTACGAAGCCCGAGAGGGAGGCTAAAAGGATTATTGACTCAACAAGAGAGTCTTTTAGATGTGTCTTGTACGAAGCCCAAGACGGAGGCTAAAGGTTGACTCAACAAGAGAGTCTGTTATACTCAACAAGAGAGTGTTTTTGTATCTCGTACGAAGCCCGAGATAGAAGCTAAAAGGATGATTGACTCAACAAGAGATTCTTTTTGTATCTTGTACGAAGCCCGAGATAGAGGCTAAAAGGATTGTTGTTTCAGTTGAGTGACAGGTCCAGTAGGTTGGTTAATAGAGAAAATCAGTTCTTATATAGAGACTGATTAAAGGTAAGGCTATGCTTTGGGATTGATCAGAGGATCAGGGTTATTTCTTGTTCTTTAAGGAAATGGGGAATCCAGAGGGGATTGGAGACTGTCCGAGTCTACTGGTTTTTTTCCCCTACTTGAGAATGCCTTCGAGACTCAAGGAGAGTAGACTGTCCAAGTCTAGAGTTTTATCTTTTGTACTATGCTTAAAGAAACAGTAGTAGTACGTTCACAGTAGAAAGATCTAGACTCTTTGAAAGACTGTTCTATTAAGATGACTAATTTCTGTTCCTATACCTCTAGGAGGTCGTCGGGACAATTTGTATGAAACCCAAGAGGAGGCTAGAAACTTTTAAGAAGCCGAGGGACAATTTGTACGAAGCCCAAGAGGAGGCTCTCTTCCCGAAGAAAGAATCCGTATACGAAGCCTAAGAGGAGGTTGTGAATACTTCTAAGAAGCCGTAGGGTCCTTGTACAACGCCCAAGAGGAGGCGGGGATGCTTTTAGGAAGCCTGTGGGTCCCCAAACCCCGAGAAATTCAAGACAGACTATTCACAGAGAATAGATCAAGCCAGGAAAGTCCGAGAATTTGGAAGTAACTCAAGAGATGCCATTCACAGAGAAAAGATCATCTCTGGGGAGTAGAGTTTCTTTGACGATTTCTAAGGGTGTCAGTCTGAGAAAGGGTTCACCGAGAATGCTCCCTTTCACGTCTCCATATTGTTTAACCCCAAGAGGAGGGAAGACTATATCTGGTAATCCTATGGGGATCTAGTTTTGACTGTATTTAAGAGTGACCAACAGGGCTTAGTGCTAGACGTAGTTACCGGGGAAACTCTAAATATCTATACTAGTATTACACAGTTTATACGAGTTTATGAAAGAAGACTTACAGTGAAACAGCCCCACAATACAGTTATATGTATATGAAAGCGGATAAAGAAAGCATATAAACACTTACTCGGTTGTAGAGCTTCCATGCTATTTGGTTAGTTGTTCAACAAAGAAAGAAAACAACAGTATATTCAAAATTTAAGGAGAAAGTATTTTGAAAAGATGTTGGGGCTTACAGCTCAAGGAGAAGCCCAAGGTTTATCAGTGATCGCACTGTCCTTTTGTACAGAGGGACTTATACAAGTGAATGAGGCCCAAGAAAGGTTTTCTGTACAAGGGGAAGGGTCTTACACTCTCTCAAGAGGCCCAAAAGATTTATTTTTGTACAAGTGATGGGGCTTACAGCTCAAGGAGAGACCCAGGGTCATTTGTTTGAAAATGGCGATCGCGCCGAGATTTTCGAAAACGCAGTGGGTCTTATACAATGCATTGAGGCCCGAAATGGTTTGGTTTTCAAAGGGGATTGGGTCTTACACTCTAATAGAGGCCCAAAAAATTTTGAATGGGTCTTATAGCTCGAGGAGAGGTCCAAGGTTTGTTTTTCAACGGACGATGATCGCGTCAAACTTTTTGAAATACAACGGGACTTATACAATAACTGAGGCCCAATAATAGGTTTGTATTTACAAAGGATTGGGTCTTACACTCTATTAGAGGCCCAAAAGTGTTTGATAAGGGTGAAAATCAAAGAAACCCTAATTTGTTATTCTTTAAAAGTAAATATTTAAAGAAAATCAAATAAAATACCAAATAAGTTTGAATAAACCATTTGTGATTTTTTTTAAGGTTTGAAAAATGAGGGATTAATCACAAGGTGAATTAAAACTCACTTGGTTTCGATTTTCAAAGTAAATATTCACTTTTAAAATGTTTAAAAAACATTAAAAAAGGAATTTATTCACAAAAATACTAATTATATTAAATAAATCATTTAAACTTAATTTTTTTGTGGAATGAAATATTTCAACATTTTTGTGATTTTTTGCAAAGAGAACCAATCAAAAATAATTAAAATTGAAGGAGTTATTAATTTTCCAATTAATTAATAAAACATGAAAATATTGGAAAAAATAGCAAAAATGTGAGAAAACACAAAATGGCATGGGTGGGGTTTGAACCCACGACCTCAAGGTTATAGGGCGCGCGCCTTACCACTGGGGTGGTGATACATCCATTGCTTGAAGTGAAACCACAAATATACAAGGCATGCCTTGTTTTCTAGGTATGGTCAGGGCAAGGCAAGGCAAGTTTTGCCAAGAAACGGGAAGGTCCATAACATTCTCATTTCTCAATGGTTGGGGACAAAATTTATATGCATCTGGCCTAGAATTTCACAAGGAATCCAATGGTGGTGGTATTTTTTTCAGATCATACTCCCTCTTCAAAACCCGATAGTGGTTTTGAAAAAGGCCTATAATTGCATTTTCTATGCTACACTTTGATACAGGCAAGAATTACATGATGAATTGGTCCAAACACAACATATATAACATGTATGAGGTGTGTATGATCAGTGGGCTTCAAAGCAATGCATATTTTGGAAATTTCAAGTCATGATGCTTACCTCTTTTTGAGCTTTTGGAGTTTTCTGTGCAATCTGCCAAACTTCTTGTTCCAGAAATGGTTTGATGTTTTGGACACTCTCAAATGATCCCTTAGAAGCTTTGAAGATGGTTGGAATCAGCTGGAACCTGCAAAAACACAAACTGGCCCGTTCTTGCAAAAGGGGTTAAAATGACCAAAATATCAACTCTCTCAAATGGTGTTCCAGATGAGGGGAACCATTTGGGACTGTTCAAGGATGTTATTTGGCGTGTGTTTGAGGTTTTATCTGGTTTGGAAAGTGACTGAATAAAGACATGGCTTGAAAAATGCACAAAAGGCCTATTTTGAGGTTTTGAGAGGTGACTTTGTGATTTTGGTGTTACAGGTCACTTTTGATAGTTTGGATCACCTACATAAGATGTTTATGAGGTGTTAGGATCATGAGTTGTGATGGAAATGCTCTCTAACTCAAAAACTCAGAGTTACCTTGCTAAATAAGGCATTTTGGCCTAAAGAGAGGGATTTTGAGGAAAGCATCTGTTTGATGGCTTTGGTGCACTCAAACTGAGCACAAATGAGCTCTATTTATAGTAGAGCAAGTTTGTTTTGGGATCAATAGTGAATGGCAACTGCAACAGAGGTTTGGCCAATGGTTGCACTTTGGAATCCAAGTCTCCTCTAGCCATTGACTAGAGGTTAGGGCACAGGGCTTTGGTTCCCTTGGTCTTGGATAAGTCTTGACTGAATTCAGTTACAAATGGCTCAGTCTATGCCACCTTGGTGTATGCATTGAATGCTCCAATCCAAAATTGGAGTCTTGTCCCTCTTTTAGGTAATTCTAGGTTTGGCATGCTACTTCTTGTTCCAATGACTTTGGAGGCTTGGCTCAGTGTTTGTCCCCTTTAGATTTGATCCTTAGATGTGTCCAAAGTGATGACAAGGCTTGGAATTATCTGATTTTGCCAAATCGAGCAAAAATGCAAAATTCTGCCCATACTTGGCAGTTTTCAGCAAGGCATATTGCCATTGTCATATCTCATGGCCCAAGTGGAATTTGGTGATGTTCTTGGCCATTTTGGAAAGCCCTCATATGATACAACAACTGTTTGATCATATTTGGTTTTGATACCTTTTGGATCCAAGTGAAAAATCCCCCTACATTTGGAAAAAAGTGAAGGCAGATTCTGACTTAGTGAAAATTTCACTAAGTGTTGGAAAAAAGTGACATTTTCACTTTTTGTGATTTTGATCATTCCATAACTCAAAACCCATGAGGAATTTGGAGGGAGGTCAGTTTTAAGCTTTTGTAGAGGGTAATGAGATCTACAAATCAAGCTTTGGATGGGGAAAATGGCTTTGTAGTTTAGGAGTTATGAACCTCCAAAGTTGGTACCCTTGCCACTTTGTTCATAACTTAGAAAATTTTCTAAGTTTTTATGGTTACCCCTTTTACAAGTTATCCCACTTTTCTTGATTTTTCTTGATGAATGATGATTCAAATCATACATTAACATCATTTTAGGGTTAAAAAACCATTTTTGTGAAAAATCTCAAAAAGTTAAAGTTGACTTTTGTGCACAGTTGACTTTTTGTCAGATGAATTCCAAACTGTGCGGTCCTTTATGAAATCAAGTCCTTGACCTAAATCAAACCTGATGGATCGATCTCATAGGTGTTATAGGGTGTATTGAATCATGTCCTAGGGTTTGGGAGCATGTCCTGGTCAAAAGTCAAAGCTACGGTTGACGTTTTCCGCAAAACCCTAACTGTGGTACTGATGAAATTGAGACTTGCTGCTCAAGCTTCTTGGATTAATCCATTGTTGTAAATGGATCAACTAGTAAGAGACCCGTGTATTCGCACGGGTGTTTGTAGTTAGGTTTAAAACGAAAAAATATAAATTGAGATATTCAATAATTATGAACTTGATTTTTTATTGATCAATATGAGATACAATATCATTAATAAAAAATAAAGGATAAATAGAAAGATGGTGATGTAATATGCATAAAAATAGGGTTTAAAAATAATAAAGGTTATCTAATATAAGAAATGGGCCAAAAATATAATAAGAATAATAATATAAATCAATTATAATTAAGGGAATGCAAAATGAGTTTTTAATTAGTATAATAATAATGATAAAATCTGAAACGATAGCCCAATAGAAAAAAAGGTATTTTGGTGATAGTGTCCCGTGAAAATAATGAATTTCAGTGATAAAAGTTACAAGAGTTGGTAGCTTTGTGTTTTAATTGCAATCCAACCGATTCTCCAGGTTTTAATTACAAGAATAAATTAATGATAGATCAACATCTACTAAATAACAACAAATTATCATGACTATGACAATGAAATGGTTCTACAATCATATTAGAGTAAAAAGATTGAAATACATATTAATCGAATACTTTTTATTCCTTCTTTTTTGCCTCGTTCGCAAAAAATGATAGTATAGATTATAATGATTCTTCTATTACAAAGATTAATATATTCAGGAGCTTAATTTTGGTACCAAAGAACAGTTGTATTGGAGGAATTTTACAACAATTATATTGTTGGCATATAAAACATCACACACAATGTATTTGTCTGTGATGCATGCTTTGATACAAGTATCACGCAATCCGTCTCAGTGGTGATAACAGTAGGCCTGTGTATTGGAGGTTGAAAACTGTAGTTTAATTTGAACTTGGTTCAATTATGCAGGTAGGATAGTGGACAGAATGAATTGATGGTCTCATTTCATGAATTGATTGAATCTTGTTTTTATTGTGCCAGTCACAGTTTCTATACAGAGAGTATTTCTTGCTGATATAATATCTGAAAACTTTCTTAAATAGAGAAAATTATAGTTCAAAACAATTTCAAATAATGACCACAACATACATTAGAACACAAGCATAAATAACATTAAAAACACACAAACCAAACAGTCAACATTTTTAATAAACATATTACAAATGTTTCACCAATAGCTCATGTGGCATACTGACTCCTATTACAAATGCCCTCAAACACATTCAAATTCAATTTCTTGAAACACATAGTATTTGTAGCCACCAAAGAACTCATAATACAGTATAAATATCAAGAAAATAATGAAGAAGATAATCTTTCACAACCTCATTCTTATTGCTTGTATCATATGTTTATGCTTGCACGTCGTCACCAGGGAGTGAAAGCACAGACTCTACATACACGGCCACTTGAGATCCACGTCGATCGATACCATAGGAGCGATGTTCTAGTAGCTGCCATTTGTCATCATATTTCACCAACCCTGTACTACCGTCCGTTCCAATAATATCACCACTGTTTGTACAACATATTGGAGAAATGTACTGAGTAGAAATGGTCCCTATACTACATATGGTATACCAATTACACAATATAAAACTCAAATCTTACTGCTTTCTTATTGTCTAATAAACTTATCTTTGATCAACTTTGATGGTTCAACTTTTCACCTTGATTTAATGGCCGCAATTCATTCTTCAACACCTTCACAAGGTGATACTTGTTAAATGTTTAGCATGCCCAATTATGAAGCCAAAAGCGCAAATGGCTTAGGATAAAGTGACTTGGTAAAACAAATTAGCCAACTGCTTAACAAATGTAACTTGAGTAGTTTCCCGACGGTAACATTGTTTACTCTTTGCAATTAAACCACATCAAACAACAGCAACAACAGTAAATCAACCACAAATTGCATCAACACCGGCTTCGACGCATAAACTCAAACACCGACATCACCTCGACGCGACACGAATCATTCCATATAGCCCTGCCTCTCTTTGCATTCCATAGTGAGCATGATAAAGATATGTACCAGGCTGTTACATTAAACATGCTACCAAATTAGATGTGAACACATTTATATGGATACAAAGGTAATGCTATCTTTTACTATTCCAAGCTTCCCTGCATTTTGAAACCAATTGAGGTAGCATTGTCAAATAAATCTCAGACCAAAGTGATTCTGCACTAAAATAAGTTGAACTATAATATTTTCCATACAATCAAAGGTTAGTAACAATTAGAAAAATATATTTCACAAAACCCTGTATCAACAATCTATGTCATGTGTTGTTTTAAAATAGCAGTGAACAAACCTTGCTCCACTATTCAAATGCTTTAAAAATCAACTTCTTTATATGATGCTTGACTTTGATAATTTCCCTGTCATATGAAAAACATGTAAAATGAAATTTGATTTAAAGTTTTCTCTAAAATATACCAAAACACTAAAGATAAACAAAAAATCCACCAATTTAAAATTACACTTTGTTAATCTGATGTTGTTTCAGTTATTTAAGTATCATCATTATTACTTAAAATTACAGAGAGAAAAAACATCCCAACTTAAAAATCATGCATTATGTGTTAGAAATTCAATGAACGTTGGTGTTAGTAAGAATGGTTGATTCAATACTAACCACGTCCTTGATTCAATACTACCAAAGTAATAATTCAGATAGAATTGAAAATGAAGTGAGGATGAAATTGATACCTTGGCAGATGAGTGTTTTGGGGGTAGCAAGAAATACAAGTTATGTGACAGTCTTGGAGTTCACTACTGGATTTGCTAGGAAAGTGCATTGCTTTAAAGTAAAACATTGAATTAATAAATAATAATTTTAGAATGAATTTATCAGTATCAAGGAGTAATAATAAAGAGATTAAATCTAAGTCAAATTTGTCTCTACTGTATTCATGTTTGGGTTCTCTCCCAGGGAATAAACTGTATTTACAATAATAACGAATAATGCTCAAGAAAATAATCAGTTACGTATAATAGAAAAATCATTGGTTAAACCTCTAAAACCAAGGTGCAACTCCGCCTTATATAGTCACCAACCAGGGCAATAGAGGGGGCATGACATGATATATCAATCAAATTCAACAGTAATCATACACATTTCAATCGCAAATCTGAAACCAATCAGATTACTTGTCAATCTCATTAGAGATAGGCAGGAAGATCTCATGTCATACAAACTCGGGCTTCACAAGCCCAATCAGGACACGGAACAGGGAACACACCATTGTTCTGCCACTCAGGACACGGAACAGGGAACACACCATTAGCGAAACCAGCGACATATTCACAACGCCATGTTACAGATAAGGCTACACCAAGAATAGTACTATTCTTGAAGCACAAGCCTTCAAATGATGAACCCTCTACACCTTCCAGAACCAGAAACCAGACAATAAATTAATTCATAAATGTATATAAATAAATTATATACCAAAAATCAGTTTGGAATTTTCACCATTCCTCCAGCAACAGCATGCCATAGCTGAGGATCGACATCTCTGTTCCCATCAATCAACTTCTTCTTTGACTCTTTATCCTTCTTCTTATTGTATTGAATTTCTTGCATAATAACTTTATTTTGCCAATTATGGCAACACAAAAATAGTAAGCTGCCATGATTAAGTTGAGTTATTATTTTGTTTTGTTTCAAAACTAAAACTTGTAAACAAAGCAATGGAAAAATAGTGAAAATAAGAACCTGTTAAAATAACAACAAACTACAGAAACGCTAAAACTCCAAGTTAAAAGAATAAAAAAGTACATTTACCTAGACAATTTCTAAATGTAACAGTCTAATCAGAAAACTATGGTGTTGCGGTAGGGCACTGCAATGACATCACACCTTAATATAACAGCTCTTGTGAGACTCACCAGTCACCACTGCACTAACAAAACTTCCAAAGGTTGTTGCACGGAAGTACTCATCTAGTGAGGATAGTACAATGTTCTCCCCACCATGAATATGAAATACTCAAGTAGTAAGGCTTTGTTATCCCTTCCAAGTACTGTGATGGGATAGTTTGTAGGACAATGGCTCCATGTCTTGCTGAAGTCATCAAAACATAGCGAGAATTTTGGTTATTTTGCACCGCTGACACGTGGTCTTCAAAGAGGCCATGGAAGCTATGAATTTTGGTTATTTTGCTAGTTACGAAAATAGCTTTTTGGTAGTGGAAACAAATTTCGGGGAAAGGGCAATTTTGTTTGCACTATCCACCTTCATAAAACAAATTGACTTTTATCATTCAAAAACTTCCACAAAAAAGTGACATTAATACAAATCACAGAATCGTGAATTGAAGCACACAAAAGGAAATTGAAGAATACATAAACAAACATACCCTTATAACAGCGGCATTCTTGCAGGCTTCATTATCAATTACAACCCTGACAAGTCAACAACAAATACACAAACATATAAGATAAAAAAGAATCATTCAAATTTTTGCATCTATTAAGGACAAAATAAAATAATTACCTAGGAGGATTCATTCTCCTGAAAAGTTTCTCATATTCATCATCCATGTAATGAGAAGAAGAGTAACTCATGTTGACCACAGAAATAAAAGCTATCAAAGAGAAAAACAAAAACAAACAACAAACCAATCAGAAGATAAAATATGAAAACAGAACCCTCATAACCAATAAAAACCAAAATCTTACAAAAAAACTGAATATGTGCTTCCCAACAATAAGCTCAGAAGTGAGGTCCAACAGTCAAGATCTCGTGAATTAGATCTTCAATGCAAATGATTATGTGCTTCCCAAGAACCTGCCAATGAATAGCATGTTAATAGAAAAATATGGAAGAAAATAGTGAGGCAACAAAAACATTTAAAAGCCACTATGATAGCAGCACCATAACACAGGATATCAAAATTTCATCAGTCAGGAAAACACATTAGACACTGCCAAGCAACCAGGACTGCGTTTGAAATCTTAAACAACTTGCATTCTTACTTGTTCAAATTGAATAAAGTATTAAGCAAACATGATTTAGGGCAGACAATGCAGAATAACACTCACTATGTTGCACTTGAGGTTTGTGAGAACAACACTCACTTCTGAGAGCAATCCTGGCCTATCACTTCCCATTAACTCTATTGCTGTGTGGTCCATTGATTGCTTAACGCCGACAGATCTCATCGTAGTCGGAAAGCAGGATTCAGGTCCAAGAGACTAAATCCATAAATGCCATCAGTGTGTATATATATATACTTACTGATTTTGTACATTAAAGAACACTAAAGTTCGAAAAAAAACACCATATGAGAAACACTTTTACCTTTCTAATGTAATCCAAAATGACTTCATCTGTGACTTTGTTTCCATCTTGGCCAGTTACATTAAAAACTGAAATACCAAAACAAAAAACTTTTACCCAAAACTATCATCAATAATCAATATATAAATTCAAGAAAAAGTAGAAAAATTATTACCATCCATGAACCATCCCCCATCGGATGATATGTAAGCCTTAGTTATGATGAGACTCAAATCAGTCAGGATTTGCACAACTTCAAGAAGTATTCCATGTTTGTTTGCACTATCCACCTTCATAAAACAAATTGATAGAATCGTCCAATCCACTCAAGTTTCATTCATCCAACATATTTGATAGTGTTGCATGAAGAAAACATGGATGACCGCTCCTTGCTCTCCCTCAACCTTCCCTCCCGTGAACAAATGTGTTTGGAACTGTGACGGTCGGAGACAGATAAAGAGTGGTTGTTCGAAACAAAAATTCAACTAATTTATTAAAAAGGTCGTGAGATGATGAGTACAGAAATAGCTTTGAAGGTGGTGGTGGTCGTAGATATGATGGAGAAAGGGGCGGCGGTGATGCTAGGGTTTGAGGGGAAAAAGGGGGAAAGAGAATGTAGAAGAGAGAGAACCTGAGAAATGATTTGTGTTGTGAAGGGTTGTATGCAAGTCCAAATGGAGGGAATGACGATTATTTTAATTGGTTCCTTTAACAAATGGACACATGGATTCACAAGCCATATAAAGTGTAGCTTCTTGTTGATTTTGCCAGTTACTGATTTGTCCTTGAAGTAGTATAATTAATTTTAGTGGAAAGGGCAATTTAGGTAGTTTGGACAACCTATTAGTAATGGGTAGATAGTTGATGTAGTGTGTTAGAGACCCTCAAATCCTATCTTGAGGTCTTGGCTCATGATTTGTCCCAAAAGTCAACTTAGGGGTGAATTAGGTCAAGAAACCCTAATTCCTGATTTTTTATGTATGCATCCCCTGAGGTCAAATTAACTTGATGCTTGGGCCCATGAGCTTCCATGGAGTATATTAGGTTATGCTTTGAAGCATTGGCTCATGCCCAGAGGAAAATTTCCATCTGGAGGCCCTGGTCGACCAAACCCTAATTTGGTGACACTAGCGATCTTGAGGCTTGATCCACCTGGAAGGGAGCAGCCTTGTGCTTAATCCTTAAAGTGGGAGTCCTCTTGATCCATTGTAGATGTTTGGGAGGTTAGACAAGTTGAAGATCATGTCATTTCTTGATTGATCCTTTGTCTAAGAACTCTGAGAGGGCTTGAAACCCTAATTTTGACTGTAGTAAGTGTTCACCCATCCTTGGGGAGACTGATGAGGCATGATGGTCCATCCATATTGTGATGATGATTTGCACAATGATGGGAAATCTTAGTGGTCAAGATTTGGGGTATGACAGAGGTAACCAAGGTCAATGAGGAGAATGCCCATCTGAAGGCGAGGATAGCTGAGCTGGAGGGATCGTCGGTGGTTGGTCTGGATGAGACCGACAACGAGAAGGCCTTGAAGAAGCGGAGGGACCTGATCGAGAGGATCCGTCTTCTTGGGGAGGATAATCTGGGGGCAGTTGAATTTGGTTTCAACGCTGCTTTGGAGCAGTTGAAGGCCCTCAATTCTGACGTCCAGCTGCTAACCGAGGGAATGGGCGTTCTCAACGTGGTCATCAATGGCGAGGTGGTCCCCCCGGAGGTTCCGGGAGAAGCGGTTTAGTTTGTTTTTGAAGTTTGTACTTGTATTTTGTGGGCCTGCGTGCCTTTTGATATGTAATATTTTGTCGGGCACAGCCCTCTTCATGTACTGCTGACTTATTCCAGCCTTGTGGCCGAAGTTATATAAATATATTTTTCGTTTGGCATTATCTTGTTGCATTTATTTGTGTGTGCTTTTATTGTTTGAATGCTAAATATAGACGCTTGCTCGACTTGTTCCCGTTATGCTCGACCGTTTAGGAGACTTGTCGATGAGGCGAAGCAGTTCCGCCGGTGATGAGACTAGGATCTCGGTTGAGGTACTAATCCTATAGGCTTGGACTGTTCCCATCACGAGATGGGTGTCCTACCTTGTTGGTGCGGCAACGGCGGAGCTCGATTGAGGTATCCCCGTTATGCTCAGAGTCTGCTTGTCCCATAAGCAGAAACTGGCCGGCGTTGTAAAATGAGGGATCGTGCTTGCACCGGGGCACGGTCATGTGGCCGAGCCGTCTCCCCGTTAGGGGCGATCTCGTCGGCAATTAGTCTGACCTCGTGGTTGATCCTAACTGTAATATTGTTTGAGCTTTTCAGCGTTCCATGGTCGAGTAAATGGCTCTCCATCCAGAGTTTCTATGTAGTAGGCTCCAGTGCCTGTTTTTGACTTGACCCTGTAGGGTCATTCCCATTTTGCAACCAGCTTGCCCTCGTGCGAATCCTTCTGGTTTCTACGAAGGACCAAGCTGCCAACGGGGAAGTCACGCATTATGACCTTAGTGTCATGGCGCAAGGTTATTTTTTGTTTTAGCGAAGCCTCACAGAGAGCTGCTCCTGACCGTATTTCTTCACCCAGATCAAGCTCTTCCATTAAAGCTTCATCGTTCATCTCCTCGTTGAGAGGAACTTTCGTTCATCTGGAAGGTTCTCTTATCTCCACCGGTATCACCGCCTCAGTTCCGTAAGCTAGTCGGAAAGGGGTTTCCCCGGTGGTGGAGTGCGGGGTTGTTTGGTAGGCCTAGAGCATGTTGTGTAACTCCTCGACCCACTTCTTCTTGGCTTCGCCTAGCCTTCACTTTAGTCCTCGAAGGATTACCCTATTCGCAGCCTCTGCTTGTCCATTAGTTTAGGGGTGCTTGACGGAGGTGAAGTGTTGCTTCGTGCCTAGCTTGGAGACGAAGTCCTGGAACTTCCTGTCTGTGAACTAGGTTCCATTGTCGGTCACGAGGGCCTGGGGTACTCCGAAACACGCGAGGACGTTCCTCTTGTATAAGCGAAGTATGTTGAAGGTTGTGATCTTGGCGAGAGCTTTGGCTTCGATCCATTTTGTAAAGTAATCGACGGCCACAATCAAAAATTTGTTTTGGTAAGACCCCATTGTGAAGGGGCTGAGTATATCCATCCCCCACCAGGCGAAGGGCCAAGGCAAAGATAGAGTCTTCAACTTGTTAAGAGGCGCCAAGTGCATGTCCCCGTGGTGCTGGCACCGGTCACATTTTTGGACATGTTCCTTAGCATCGTGTTGTATGGTCAACCAATAGTATCCTGCTCGCAGGGTCTTTCGTGCCAACGATTTCCCTCCCAAGTGCTACGCGTTGACACCCTCATGAATTTCTTGGAGAATTTCGGGGACCTTGCCCTCCTCGACGTATTTCAGGAGGGGAATGGAGAATCCTCGTCGATAGAGTTTTTCTTCGACACGGCCGGCCGTGTCAGGCCACTGACTTACAGTTTCCAAAAGTTAAAATAAAATCACCCTCCAAGCTTGCTGACACGGGCACCCGTGTTAGCCCACTGACTTTCACCAAGATCTCAAAATTTTTCGCCCCTTCCTGACATGAGCCGTGTCCGGTGACACGGCCTGCCGTGTCAGGCCATTGACTTTCTCAATTTTTCACCGTTTTCATATTTTTCTCGGTCATGTTGTGCTGAAACTTCCTCCTCAGCTGATTGACTATGTGAATACTTACTAAAAAAATTAGAATCAAACAAAACAAAGAAAACGATTAGAAGTAAAATCTGTGGGTTGCCTCCCACAAAGCGCTGCGTTTAACGTCGCATGGCTCAACGGTTGTCCATCCTACCCCGTAAGATGAATGACATCAACTTGATCGCTTGATTGACCTTGAAAATAAGGCTTTAATCGCTGCCCATTCACTTTAAAAGTATCTCCATTTGCTTGATTTTTTACTTCAATTGCTCCATGGGGAAATACTTTGTGAACAATAAACGGTCCTGAGCATTTAGACCTCAGCTTTCCAGGGAACAACTTTAACCTGGAGTTATATAGTAGAACCAATTTTCCTTCCCAAAATTCCTTCCTCTGGATCCTACGATCATGCCATATCTTTGTTTGATCTTTATAGACTTTTGCATTCTCATACGCCCGATTCCGAAATTCCTAGCTCATGGAGTTGAAGGATCCTATAATCTCCTGCTTTCACGAGGTCCAAATTAAGGAACTTAGAGGCCCATAAAGCCTTGTGTTCCAACTCAAGAGGTAGATGACATGCTTTTCCATACACAAGTTGGTAGGGAGACATACCTATTGGCGTTTTGAAAGTCGTTCGATATGCCCAAAGAGCATCATCCAACTTAGTAGCCTAATCCTTCCGAGAGGAACTAACTGTCTTTTCAAGAATCTGCTTGAGTTGCCTATTGGACACTTCTACCTGGCCACTGGTTTGAGGATGGTATGGAGTGGTTATCCGATGCTTCACATTATACTTCTGGAGTAACCTTTCCATGAGGTGATTTAGGAAATGTGTTCCTTCATCACTTATAAGCGCTCTTGGCACTCCAAACCTAGCAAAAATGTTCTCTTTCAAGAACTTCACCACTACCTTGGCATCATTAGTAGGTAAGGACACGGCTTCCACCCATTTAGAAACCTAGTCCACCGCCACTAAAATATAGTTTTTCCCGAAGGACGGTGGAAATGGCCCCATAAAGTCTATGCCCCAAACATCAAACAACTCAACTTCTAACATAGAATTCTGGGGCATCTAATAACTCTTGTATATATTCCCCGTTCTCTGACATTTGTCACACTCTTTTACCATCTTTTGAGCATCTTTAAATAGAGAGGGCCAGTATAGCCCAGACTGAAGAACTTTGGCAGCGTTTATATCGCCACTGAAATGTCCTCCGTAGTCTGAGTCGTGACACGCTTTTAGTACTTCCCTCTATTCCTCTTCCGATACACACCTTCTAACCAATCCATCCACCCCTCTTTTGTACAAGAATGGATCATCCCACAAGTAAAACCTGCAATCATGCAAAAACTTTTTTCTCTGGTTAGAATCAAAATCGTCAGGTATGACGCCACCTACCAAATAATTCGCATAGTTTGCGAACCATGGGACACCAATAACAGTAAGGATGTGTTCATCAGCAAACTCATCCTTTATTGGATGCTTCTCTTCCATTTCTTCAATCGGTGACATCCGAGAGAGGTGGTCAGCAACAGTATTTTCACACACTCTCTGGTCACGAATCTCCACATCAAACTCTTGAAGAAGCAAGATCCATCTCAACAATCTCGGCTTTGAGTCCTGCTTAGCAAAAAGATACTTCAAAGCCGCATGGTCAGTATAAACAATAACCTTAGAACCCAACAGATATTGCCTAAATTTATCAAAGGCATACACAACAGCTAGCAACTCCTTTTCGGTAGTTGCGTAATTCATTTGTGTAGGGTTCAACACATGACTAGCATAGTAAATGACATGTAACAACTTTTCTCTTCTTTGTCCTATAAATGCCCCCCACTGCAATGTCGCTCGTATCGCACATGATCTCAAAAGGTAAAGACCAATCAGGGGCAATGACAACAGGTGCCAACACTAATTTATTTTTTAATGTCTCAAATGCATCAGCACACTCTTTATCAAAAATAAAGGCCATGTCCTTAACCAGCAAAGTAGTAAGAGGTTTCACAATTTTAGAAAAGTCTCTTATGAACCTGCGGTAAAAACCTGCATGTCCCAAGAAACTTCGAATACCTTTCTCATTCACCGGAGGCGGAAGCTTTGATATTACCTCGATCTTTGCTTGGTCCACCTCTATTCCCTTATGGGAAATTTTGTGACCCAAGACTAAGCCTTCTCTCACCATGAATTGGCACTTCTCCCAATTGAGAATCAAATTTGTTTCCTGGCATCTTTCTAAACCAAGAGATAGATTTGTTAAACAGTTATCAAATGAGGAACCAAATACCGAAAAATCATCCATGAAGACTTCCATATGCTTTTCGAGCATATCGACAAAAATGGAAGTCATGCATCTTTGAAATGTGGCTGGCGCATTACACAACCCAAATGGCATTCTCCTGTAAGAAAACACGACATAGGGGCATGTAAAAGTTATCTTCTCTTGATCTTCTGGTGCAACCGCAATTTGGTTGTACCCCGAGTAACCATCCAAGAAATAGTAAAAATCATGACCAGCTAACCTCTCCAACATTTGATCAATGAATGGAAAAGGAAAGTGGTCCTTCCTGGTAGCAATGTTAAGTCTCCTGTAATCTATACATACTCGCCATCCTGTGACTGTACGTGAAGGGATTAGCTCATCCTTCTCATTTTGGACAACAGTGGTACCACCCTTTTTCGGTACAACATGAACTGGACTAACCCACGAACTATCCGATATCGGGTAGATAAGACCTGCATCCAACAACTTCACCACTTCTTTTCTAACCACTTCTTTCATTGCCGGATTTAGTCTTCTTTGGGGTTAGACCACCGGTTTATGGTCGTCTTCCATGAGAATCTTTTGCATGCAAATAGTCGGACTAATTCCTTTCAAATCATCAATTGCCCAACCAATAGCACCCTTGTACTTTTTCAAAACTTGAACAAGCCTCGTCTCTTGAAGACTTTGGAGACTAGAACTTATTATAGTCGGGCATTTACCATCGGTGTCCAAGAAAACATACTTGAGAGTTTCGGGCAACTGTTTCAACTCCGTACTCTTCTTGGTATCTTCACTTCCTTCCACTACTTGAGGTTGTCTTAGATCCTTCCACTGGTGTGGTCGAGATCCTTTCCACGGTGGTTGTTCTTCCATCATGGCTAACACTTCCGACTCTTTCTCATCCATCTCTTCATTTTCCTCAAAAATTGCTAGACTCAACATTTTTTCTTGAGGTAACCGTGGTGAATTCAAAGTTGTATCAATATCATCCACTTGATCAATTACCTCTATAGTGTGACTTGTGCCAATATCATCTTTATACTTCATAGTGTTTCGCACATCAATTTTCAATTCTTCATCATAGACTTTAAGGGTCATAGTTCCTCCCTCTATGTCTATCAAGCACCTTCCCGTTTCAAGAAACGGTCTCCAAGAATAAGTGGAATCTCTTCATCTTCTGGAATCTCAAGAATAACAAAATCCACCAGAAACACAAACTTGTCAACTTTTACTAGAACATCTTCAACTACCTCGTATGGCCTCTTCACTAAATGATCCGCGAACTGGAGTGTCATCCTAGTATCTTGCACTTTTCCGATACCCAATTTTCAGTAAATGGATAACGGCATGAGACTAACACTGACCCCCAAATTAATAAGAGCTTTCTTGAATGATCTATCTCCAATAGTGCAAGGAATGGTGATGGAACCTCGATCTTTCTTTTTAACTGGAATCTTCATACCCTGCAAAATAGCACTACAAGTTTCAGTTAGAATAATCGGATCGGTTTCCATAATTTGCTTCTTTGATATGATGTCCTTCATAAACTTGGCATAGGTAGGCATTTGCTCAAGAGCCTCTAAGAATGGGATGTTCACTTCAAGCTTTTTAAACATCTCAAGAAATTTTTCAAAATTCTTCTCTTGCTACCCCTTCTTCTTATTCCTTTATGGATATGGAAGTTTGATGACTGGTTTTGGCTCACTTATTTTTTATTTAGAAACCAGTTTATGCACCACAATCTCTTCATTCACTACTTCATTTTCCTTGATCTCAAGGTCCACTTCAATCAATGGCTCTTCACTCTCTAACTCCTCTTCCGTGACATTTTGATTTTTATTACTTCTCGTGGTCACAGCACTCACATTATTGTGCTCTTTAGGATTAGTCACCGTTGTGCTCGGAAACACTCCCGGTGTTTGAGAAGTTCCCACTTGCTGTGCTATTTGCCCCATTTGAACTTCAAGGTTTTTGATTGATGCGGTACCTTTTCTGATATTGTTCCTTGTTTCTTTTTGAAATTGAGAGCTTTGAGCGGCCATTTTTTCAATGGCGATCTCCCAATCAGCTTTTCGTGGTGCTTGCTGTTGAAATTGTTTTGGGTGTTGTTGAAACTGTTGCTGAAATTATTGAGGATACGGCTGCTGAGGTTGTTGTTGTTGAGGACGGTACTGTTGTTGTTGCGGTTGGTTCGGAGGTGGAGCGACCCCTTGCTTTGGAACATTCCCTTGCTGATCTTTCCATGAGAAATTCGGATGATTCCTCCACCCCGGATTATAGGTGTTGGAATAAGGGTTATTCTGCTTCAGAAAGTTGATTGCTTCCACTTGTTGCGCAGTAGCAACACAATGCACAGTAAAATGTAGTCCCTCACAGATATCACAATTAACAGCCTGAACTGGTTGAACCTGTGCCACAGTTTGAGTATCAAGATTCATCTATTTAATCCTTCTTTCGACCTCAGCCGCAATCTGGTCTTCCGTTTTTACCACCTGCTCCGTAAGCTTTAAATCAATCATGTTTTCAGGTTGGCTTACACTGCGATCATACAAGTCCAAGTGCTCATTTGTTGCAATAGCCTCAATTAATTTTTTGATGCCAGTGGCTGTTGTAAAGTTGGTTGAGCCACAAGCAGCTGTATCGATAAGCTGCTTAGTCTTCATCTTGAGACCATTCACAAAATTCTGTATTTGTTCGGTTGCGTCCATGCTATGAGTGGGACACGCAACCAAACACCTCTTAAACCTCTTATACACATCTCCAAGTGACTCTCCCTCTTTTTGTTTGAAGTTCACGATGTCATACCGCTTTCGAATGTACACAGAAGCAGGGAAATATTCATTTAGAAATGTTGTTTCCATCTCTTGCCAAGTAGTAATACTCCTAGCAGGTAATGAGTAAAACCACTCTTTGGCTTCATCCGCTAAAGTAAACGGAAACATAACCAGCTTCTTCGCTTCTTCAGAGTGTCCCTCAATTTTTAATGACGTACTCATAGTAAGGAACCTTTGTAGATGCTTATTTGCATCATCATTGATCCTTCCTGAAAAAGGCCTACTCTGAAGCTGTCGGATAGTGGACGGGTGCAGCTGGAATTGCGCAACAGTAACTGGTTGATTTACGATTGTCAACCGCACTGTTGGAGCATTCGCCCTTCCATAGTCACCGAGAAGTCTTTCTGCTGGTGGATCGTCATCCATAATAAGAGTTTCCGGCTCTGAGTCTGTTTCGGAATCTGTGTGCTCGGAGTGTCCTGAAACTGCTTCTTATTTCTCTTGTTCAGAAATAATTAATCCTGAACCCGACGCTGCCAGTCTTTCTTGCTTGGCTTGACGGCGTCTAGCATGCAAAGATCTCTCTGGTTCTGCGTCAAAATAAAATACAGCTGAGGTCTTACCTCGCATACACATGTTAGAAAATTATTAGTAATTATAAAAATAATAAAATTAACAGAAAAATAAAATTAAAAATTTTAGTCACAGAGTGACAAAATTCCAATTGAATTAACACAACACTTATAATTTGGCAGTCCCCGGCAACGGCGCCAAAAACTTGATCGGAAAAATAGCAATTGTAATATTTTAACGATGTAGTAATAAAAGGGGTTATCCCCAAAATCGATCTCTCGAGGACTACTCGTCACTATAAGTGCAAATGCTAATTCAATTATACAAAAGTTCCTTTTGGGGGTTTTGATTTTGAAAATAATTATAATAACAGTATATGAAATAAGCAGAATAATAAAAATGACTTTAACAAATATGAGAAAATATGCTAGGGAAAGGTGTATGAATTGCTCTGTAAGAACCCTAAATTATTACTCAAAGAGACATGCCTCAAACCTTAATTTGCTGAATCTCAATAATATTTTTCTTTAATTCCTTAACAGAAAAACCTTTGAGATTCTCCCTTGACCCTAATTCCTCAAAAGTCAAGGAAGAACATCAAGCGATAGTTTTAACAAGATTATATCAGTTACTACAGGATATCCCCATTCCTAGGCAATATCTACCGTAATGTTATTACGCAAAAGCATTAGGTTGGTTTTTCAGGCCTAATCCCTAATCGTAAATCATTCCCAATTTGTCCGATCGAAAAAGCGTTAAACACATTGCATAACAAAATATTAAGGTAAAAAGCATAGTCTCATCGAATAATTCAAAAGATATTCATTACATAACAATTCAGGGACACCCCCCCAGCATTGGGGGATTTAGCCTCTCATAGTATTCAAAACAAAAACAATAAGATAAGAAATAGACATTACAATATGTCATACCCCAAATTTTGACCACCAAGATTCCCATCATTGTGAAAACCATCATCACAATATGGATGACCTTTCATACTCATTAGTCTTCCCCAAAGATGGTTGAGCATTCACTACAAATAAGGACTAGGGCTTCAAGCCCTCTCAGAGCCTTAGATAAAAGATCAATCAAGGAATGACATGATCTTTAACTTGTCTAATCTCTCAAACATCCACAATGTATCAAGAGGACTCGTACAGCAAGAATCAAGCACAATGTTGCAGCATTCCAGGTGGATCAAGCCTCAAGATCGCCAGTGTCACCAAATTAGGGTTTGGTCGACCAGGGCCTCCAGATGGAAATTTTCCTCTGGGAATGAGCCAATGCTCCAAAGAATAACCCAAGATACTCCAAGGGACATCATAAACCCAATCATCAAGTCAATTTAGCCTCAGGGGATGCATTCATAAAAAATCAGGAATTAGGGTTTCTTGACCTAATTCACCCCTAAGTTGACTTTTGGGACAAAACATGAGCCAGGACCTCAAGAGAGGATTTGAGGGTCTCTAGTAGACTACATTTATCCATTTGCAACAATGGATTGATCCAAGAAGCTTGATTCCCAAGTTTCAAGTTCATCAGAACCACAGCTAGGGTTTCGCGAGAAAAGTCAACTGTACCTTTGACTTTTGACCCAGACATGCTCCCAAAACCTTGGGACATGATTCAATACACCCTATAACACCTATGAAATCAATCTATCAAGTTTGATTTAGGTCAAGGACTTGATTTCATAGAGGATCGCACAGTTTGGAATTCATCTGACAAAAAGTCAACTGTGCACAAAAGTCAACTTTGACTTTTTGAGATTTTTCACAATTATGGTTCTTTGACCCTAAAGTGATGTTAATGTGTGATTGGGATCATCATTCATCAAGAAAATAAAGAAAAGTGGGATAACTTGTAAAAGGGGTAACCATAAAACTTAGAAATTTTTTATGTTATGGAACAAAGTGGCTAGGGTACCAACTTTGGAGGATCATAACTCCTAAATCACAAGGCCAATTTTCCCCATTCAAAGCTATATTTGTAGCTCTCATGGCCCTTTACAAAAGCTTTAACTACACCTCATTCCAATTCATCATGAACTTTGAGTTATGGAATGATCAAAATGGCTGAAAACATGAAATGTCACTTTTCCAACACTTAGTGAAATTTTCACTGTCAGAATCTGTCTTTCTTTTTTTCCAAAAGTAGGGGGATTTTCCACTTGGATCCAAAAACTATCAAGACCAACTATGATCACATACATGTTGTATCATATGAGGGCTTTCCAAAATGGCCAAGAACTCCATGAAACTCCACTTAAGCCATGAGATATGATCATGCCAATATGCCTTGCTACAAACTGTCATGGCAAGGCAGATTTGGGGACTTTGCTCGATTTGCTCAAATTTTGCTAAGGACAAGCAAATCTATCCATCAGAACACCTCAAGGGGGGACCAAGGAGGGACAAACACTGATGCATCAGCCTCCCAAGTCCTTGGAACCAAAAGTAGCATGCCAAACCTAGAAATGCCTAAAAGAGGGACAAGACTCCAATTTTGGTTTGGGGCATTTAATGGATGCACAAAGGTGGCACGGACTGAGCCCTTTCCAACTGAATTCAGTCAAGACTTATCCAAGACCAAGGGAACCAGCAGCCTGTGCCCTAACCTCTAGTCAATGGCTAGAGGAGACTTAGATTCCCATTGATCAACATTGGCCAAACCTCTGTAGCTGTTGCCATTCACTATTGCAGCCAAAACAAACTTACTATACTATAAATAGAGCTCATTTGTGCTCAATTTAATTACACCAAAGCACTACAACACTTGATTTCCTCAAAATCTCTTTCTCTAGGCAAAAATGCCTTCTTTAGCAAGGTAACTCTGAGTTTGAGTTAGAAAGCAATTCCATCAAAGCTCATGATCCAAACACATCCAATATGTCATATCTAAGTTGTCCAAACTCTCACAAGTGACCTGTAACACCAAAATCTCAAAGTCCCCTCTCAAAACCTCAAAATAGGGCCTTTTTGCATTTTCCAAGCCATGTCTTGATTCAGTCACTTTCCAAACCAGATAAAACCTCAAACATACTCCAAATATCATCCTTGAACTGTCCCAAATGGTTCCACACATCTGGAACATCATTTGAGAGAGTTGTTATTTTGGCCATTTTTGCCCCTTTTGCAAGAAAGGGCCAATTTCCATTCCTGAGGTTTCCAGCTGGTTCCAACCACTCTAAAAGCTTCTAAGGGATCATTTGAGATTGTCCAAAGCATCAAAACATTTTTGGAATAAAGCACTTGGTAGATAGCCCAAAAGCTCCAAAAAGAGGTAAGCATCACAACTTGAACTCTCTGAAATATGCCTTGCTTTGAAGTCCACTGATCATGCATATCTTATACATGTTATATGTGTTGTATTTACACCAATTTATCATGTAATTCGTACCTGTACCAAGAGGTAGCACAGAAAATGCAAAACATGGCCTATTTCAAAACCACTATCGGGTTTTGAGGAGGATTTATTTTCTGCAAAAACCACCACCACCATTGGATTCCTTGTGAAATTCTAGGCCAGATACATATAAATTTTGTCTCCATCCATGGAGAAATGAGAAAGTTATGGCCTTCACGTTTCTAACCAAAATCTTGCCTTGCCTTGCCTCGGGTCAGGCCAAAAAACAAGGCAAGCCTTGTCTATTTGTGGTTGTGTTTCAATACACGGATGTATCACCACCCCAGTGATAAGGTGTGCATGATGTACACAAGAGGTCTGGGGTTCGAATCCCCCTCTCCCCAGACCCTCTTTTTGCTATTTTTTTCACTTTTTTACTATTTTTCATATTATTTCTTAATGATTTGAAAAATTAATAACTTCCTCAATTTTAATTATTTTTTATTGGTTCTTTTTGCAAAAAAATCACAAAAATATTGAAATATTTTATTCCACAAAAAAATCAAATTTATATTATTTATTTAATATAATTGGTATTTTTGTGAATAAATTCATTTTTAATTGTTTTTAAACATTTAAAAGTGGATATTTATTTTGAAAATCAAAACCAAATGAGTTCTAAACCATCTTATGATTAAAACCTCATTTTTCAAACCTTAAACAAAAATCACAAGTGGTTTATTCAAATCTATTTGGTATTTTTATCATTTTATTGATTTTCTTTAAATATTTACTTTTAAAGAAAAACAAAATTAGGGTTTCTTTGATTTTCACCCTCACAAATCTTTTTTCAAACTTAATGGGCCTCTTAGTAGAGTGTAAGACCCAACCCTTTGTAAATACAAACCAATTTTGGGCCTCAGACGTTGTATAAGTCCTGTTGTATTTTCAAAATCACGGCGCGATCGTCGCCTTTTAAGACAAAACCTTGGGCCTCTCCTTGAACTGTAATCCCCACCACTTGTGCAAAAACAACCTTGGGCCTCAAATAGAGTGTAAGACCCAATCCTTTTTTAAACCAAACCAATTTTGGGCCTCAGTTATTGTATAAGACCCACTGCGATTTCAAAAATCTCGGCGCGATCGTCATTTAAAACTTTTTGGGCCTCCCCTCGTGTTATAAGCCCCATTTCTTTTCTTTAAAAAACTCTTTGGGCCTCTAATAGAGTGTAAGACCCATCCCCTTGTACATAAAACTAATTTGGGCCTCACATATTGTATAAGTTCCTCTGTACAGTTTAAAAAACCACGGTGCAATCATCGTTGAACCTTGGGTCTCTCCTCGAGCTGTAAGCCCCAACAACTTTTCAAAGCACATTTTCCTTTGATGTTGAATATAACATTGTTATCAAATCTTTCTTTGTTGAACAACTAGCTAAACAGTATGGAAGCTCTACAACGGGTAAGTGTTTATCCGCTTTCATTTACCGCTTTCATATGTATATAACTGTATTGTGGGGCTGTTTCGCTGTAAGTCTTCTTTCAAAAACTTTTATATACTTGTCCAATATCCACTGTGTAATACTAGTATAGTTATTTAGAGTTTTCCCCAGCAACTACGTCTAGCACTAGGTAAAGCCCTGTTGGTCACTCTTAACTACAAACAAAACTAGATCCCCATAGGATTTCCAGATACAGTTTTCCCTCCTCTTGGGGTTAAACAATCTGGAGACGTGAAAGGCAGCATTCTCGGTGAACCCTTTCTCAGATAGTCACTCTTAGAAATTGTCAAAGAAACTCTACTCCCTGGAATTTATCTATTCTCCGTGAATGGCATCTCTTGAGTTTCTTCCAAATTCTCGAACTTTCCTGGCTTGATCTATTCTCGGTGAATAGCATGTCTTGAATTTCTCAGGGTTTGGGGACCCACAAGCTTCCTAAAAGCATCCCCGCCTCCTCTTGGGCGTTGTACAAGGACCCATCGGCTTCTTAGAAGTTCTTATGCCTTCTCTTGGGATTAATACAAGGACCCTGACGACCTCTTAAAGGTATAAGACAGAACTTAGTCATCCTTTTCTAGAGCAGTCTTTCCAGCGTCATAACTCTGGCCATTTTAGGGTTGATACTCATCCCTTAATGCCCGTGCCTCCTCTTGGGCATTGTATAAAAGATAAAACTCTAGACTTGGACAGTCTAAGACCCTTGAGTCTCAAAGACATTCTCAAGTTCCCTTCAAACATAGGAAGAAACCCAGTTTCTCTCATGAGAGTTCCCCACACTTGGACTCGCTTCCGGATCTCCAGAATCCACAGCGATAAGACAGCCTCCTCTTGGGCTTTGTACAAATGATTCTCCCCAGCGGAGCTAACCTTTTCAGACTCTCTTGTTGAGTTAAACACCTTTTAGCCTCCGTCTTGGGCTTTGTATAAGACATATAAAATCACTCTCTTGTTGAGTATAAAAGACTCTCTTGTTGAGTCACCCACTTTTAGCCTCCATCTCGGGCTTCGTATACGATAGAAAATCACTCTCTTATTGAGTATAAAAGACTCTCTTGTTAAGTCAACCTCACTTTTAGCCTTGGTCTTGGGCTTTGTACAAGACATATAAAAACACTCTCTTGTTGAGTATAAAAGACTTTCTTGTTGAGTCAATCACCTTTTAGCCTCCGTCTTGGGCTTTGTACAAGACATATAAAATCACTCTCTTGTTGAGTATAAAAGACTCTCTTGTTGAGTCAATCACCTTTTAGCCTCCGTCTTAAGCTTTGTACAAGACATATAAAAACACTCTCTTGTTGAGTATAAAAGACTCTCTTGTTGAGTCAACTTCCTTTTAGCCTCAATCTTGGGCTTTGTACAAGACATAAAGAACATTTTCCCCGAAAAAGTCAAACTTCTAGCCTCCGTCTTGGGCTTCGTACAAGACACATAAAAAGCACTCCCTTTGTTGAGTCAGTCACTTGTTAGCACCCTCTTGTTGGGTCAATCGCCTCCTCTTAGGCATTGTATAAGGAAAACCTCGGTTGAGTCAATTAACCTTTTGGCATCAAATCTGTGCCTTGCTCACAGCATACAAACATCAACAACTCCTCTTTAGAGATGACAAACTCTCTCTAACCCTTTAGCTTCACATCTTGGGCTTTGAACAAGATACAAACCACCTTTAGCTTCACGTCTTGGGCTTTGAACAAGAAACCAAAACAACTCTTTTTCCTCCCATAGAATAGGAGGAACTACGACCGCTTTTATTTCCCTGTTTCATTAAACGGGAATACGGTAACGCTTAATAGGATAAAAAATGAATCTAACTATAGTACCCAAGCGATCGTGACTCAGGACCACAAAAATCGCGCTACAAAAAATAATGGCGCCCACCGTGGGGCCAATAAAAAGAGACTTTCTTACACTCTTCGGTGGGAAACCTTAAATTCAACAAGATGCCACAGAAATGGCGACTCTACTGGGGAGCCATTTTCTGTATAGGATCATAAGTCTAGAGGTCTAGGATGATTAAGACAAATATATATACTGCTTTTCCTAATTGATATTTGTGTTTTTTTTTTTTTGCTAATGGGAATGTGTGTGATGCCACGTGTGGAAAGATTGAGTATACACCTAAGATAGGTGATGGCAATATGGGCAATCTTACTGGGAGTGAATTCCAACTAAGAGTCCCCGGTCGACCATCAAACTCAGTGGAAACTCCCTTTGCAGATACATTGCCTATACGACTTCAGTTGTTGAAAGTAGTGTGGTCGACTGGGTTATCTGAGAAGCTGAGGTTTTTAGTAGGCTGAAACTATTTTGTAGTGCGGAAGCTATCGAAAATAGTTGTCACGCAAACTACCCTTATTTGAGATCACTCTAGGATACATCAGCTCGCTGGCGATCCGCTTGCTGTTGTTATCCCAAGAGGGGTAAATGATTTTGCGGACAGGTACAAAAAATCACCAGTATAAACCTTTGGGGGGTAGTGCTTTGACTTCATGACACCGACCCTTTGACCCCATGTTTTTTCTATGTTTTTGTGTGCTGCATTCATACATTCATTTAAAAAACATTAAAACAAAGAAAAATCTTCTCTTCTAGTCTCTCTTTTTCAAATTAAACTATGACAATGATTGCAAATGTTAGAGAAAGGAGATTGCGCTAATGGATTTCGGTAGAAGGAAAACTCATAAGTACACCTTCAAGGTTACAAAACTAGAGGATTTGAGAAGTCTGGCGAGGATGATAACCAATCACGAGGCTTTCAGAGCAAAGTACGGAGGGCTGCTGTCCTTGTTAAGGGTCCATGTAATTGAAGGAATCTTGTCCACACTAATCTAGTTCTACGATCCGGTCTATCACTGCTTCACATTCCCGAATTATCAACTAGCACCAACACAGGAGGAATACTCTCACCTGACTGATCTACATATTACTGATCAGGCTCCCTTTTCTGGACTGGAAGAAATTCCAAAGGATCAGACCATTGCAAGAGCAATTTATTTGGATGGGTCAGAGGTCAGGACTCACATAACCACTAAGGGTGGAATTCAGGGTTTTCCAGCCCAGTTCTTAACAAAGAAAGTTCTATACTTTGCTAGTATAGGGAACGTGGTCGCTTTTGAGAGCATCTTTGTTTTGCTCACCTACGAGTTATTTTTGTTTCCGAACATCGATAACTTTGTAGATATCAACACCATTAAGATTTTTCTGATTGGCAACCCTGTACCGACTTTGCTCGCAGATGCTTATTATTCTGTACACTTAACGAATTTGTATAATGGAGGAATGATCACATGCTGTGTACCCCTGCTTTACAAATGGTTCACTTCCCATTTACCAAAGTCTGCTGCATTTTGGGATCAAAAGAATACTTTACGTTGGTCGCAGAGAATCATGTCTCTTACCAACTCTGACATCAATTGGTACAATCGAATCTATGACGGGATCAGAATCATTGACCGTTGTGGAAACTTCCCAAATGTACCCCTTAGATGAACTAAGGGGGGAATCAATTATCATCCGGTGTTAGTTCGTCGTCAATTTGGATACCCGATGAGGCATATCCCGCGTAATGCTCATCTGGAAGGTCTTTTCTTCAAGGAGAGAGAAAATGACAGTGCACTAAAGACAAAAATAGTGCATGCCTGGAAACACGTTCATAGGAAAGGAAGAGAGTCTCTAGGAAAACCATATTGTGTCTCGGTGGAGCCTTATCTCCACTGGGTACAAACTAGAGCTCTCAAGCTGAGGATGCCTTACCCTCGTCAGGAAGTTCTTCTATTAAGGGACTCTGCCCTTTATTTTATGTCTGAGACGGAAAAGCTTCAGGTTACTCTCAGCAAAGTTCAGCAGAAGAAGAGGTCTTGGAGGAACAAGTACCGTATTCTCAATGTAGAGTGCAGGAAAATACAGCAATTATTAAAAGAAAAGGATGCTCTGATTGAGATTTTAGAGCAACATGTTGTAGAGAATCAGGATGACCAAAGGAATTTGCTCGCTTCTTTCGCTTGGCAAAGGAATGAAAACCCGACAACGGCCGAAGAGCCCCGGTCAAAGAAAAGGAAAGTACCAGAACCAGCACCTGAGCTCTCCTCAGAGAGGACTCAGGATCCATTGGCTTAGATTTCCTTTTGCAGCATTATGTAAATTACTGTATTTCCATTTCCGCAATCCTTTGAATTCAATAAAACGGGGTTTCCCCACTGTTTGATATTTGCAATCTAATTGTCGAAGTTTACTTTGAATAAACAAAAGCATATAATTAATATAATCATTGCATATCATTCATCATTCTCGCATAACGCATTCTTCTTACCTACGAATCTCACATTTGCGTCTCGATTCTAGAGTCAAATTGTCTCATTCGTACAATACTCGGGCCAATCGTCAGAAAAATATGGATGATCTCGAGGAAGAAAATAGAGAGTTGAGAGAAGAGATCGACACTCTAAAAGAAGATCTGAGAAAGCTTCATAATGACATGCAAGCTCTGGAAGAAGCTCAGATGCAACAACAAAGGACTGTGATCTCAGAGATGACATTGACGCCCATAATGGAGAAGTATGATCCTAGGTACAAAATGCCGAAAGATCGTATCTGGGGCATGTCTATTAACTATATCCCAGAAGGATATATTCCGCCGATCACTGAAGATCCGAAAACTTCAGCATGAGCCGCTGGGCCTGAAGGTTACAAACTTCGGTAAAGCAAAGATGCCAGGGGTATAACAGCAACCCCTGAAGGTTACAAACTTCGGGAGACACCAAGAGTCTCTGCCATGATGACTATACCACCGCCCATGGTACACATTGTCCCGGAAGGACAGATTCCACATATACCCTCTGGTGGAAACAAAAGTATGTTCGACAGAATGAATGAGTTCCAGGAATAATTCTTGGAAATGCAGAAGGAACTGCAAGGCATTCGCGATCAGGATTTATCTGGAAAGGACGCCGCATACCTTTGTTTGGTCCCCAATGTGAAAGTTCCTCACAAGTTCCAAGTGCCTGATTTTGAAAAGTACAAGGGTAACTCTTTCCCTCAAAGTCACTTAGTGATGTACGCTCGGCGAATGTCAGCTCAGACAAAGAACCAGGAGCTACTGCTTCAATACTTTCAGGATAGTTTAACCGGTTCCGCACTCAAGTGGTACATGGGTTTAAACCGCACTAAGATTGCTACTTTTAGGGATCTTGGCGCTGCCTTCGTTCAACAATATAAGTACAATTTGGACATGGCACCAGACAGAGATCAGCTCAGATCAATGTCGCAAAAGGATAAGGAAACCTTTAAGGAGTACGCTCGGAGATGGCGTGAAATTGCCGCTCAGATTTTTCCACCTCTTGAGGAAAAAGAGATGACAAAGATCTTCTTGAAAACCTTAAGCTCATTTTATTACGACAGAATGGTCGCCAGTGCGCCCAGTGACTTCACCGAGATGGTGGGCATGGAAGTTCGTCTTGAGGAAGCGGTCTGAGAAGGACGTTTAGTTAAAGACGCTGGATCATTAAGCAGTAGAAAAAGATACGGTAGTGCTCTCTCTAAGAAAAAAGAGCAGGATATTGGGAATATCTCTCTCGGAAAGCAAAGGTGACGATACCAACCAGTAGCAGCTGTAACTCCTGCTATCAATCATGCGCCTATTCCTACGTATCAACCTCAGGTTGCGCAGAGCCAACCTAATCAACAGCAATATTAGGAAAGGACACAACAGCCTCTTCAGCAGGCTCGTCCTCTGTACAACAACAACCGTACAACGCGACCACCAGGGTTCGACCCTATACCAATGTTGTACGCAGAACTTTTTCCGTTGTTACCGGAAAATCTGCCTTTTTGGTTCAAAGCGGATCAGACTTGCCATTACCATCAAGGAGGACCAGGGCATAACATTGAGAACTCCCTCAGTTTCAAATCTGACGTACATAAGCTTGTTAGGAGCAGGGTCTTATTTTTTAAAGATACGAATCCGAATTTACTCACGAACCCGCTGCCTCACCACGAGAAAGCTGCGGTAAATCTGATAGAGGGAGAGTCCAATGACAGCTATCAAATTCACAATGTACTCTTATTGAAGGCCAACTTGGTCAGGATGCATTGTAGACAGAGTGAATATGGCCATGTACCACCTCACAATTATCACCAGTGCTATATTTGCTCTAAAAACAATCAAGGATGTTCTGTGGTGCAATCAGCTCTACAGGAACAATTGGATCTCGGGTGGATCCAAGAGCATCGAGTTCGTGGGGTCAACATGACTTATGCAAAATCCAACATCATTCAGAACCGCGACATCCGTGTAATGAATGTCAACTTAGTGGCAATGCACTCAAGGCAAATCCAGTATCATAATCTGCCACGGCATGATTACGATTCCTGTCTGACTTGTTCGGTAAACAAACAGGGATGCTCTTTTATACAATAGGCCCTCCAGCATCAGATGGATCTTGGATGGATCCAGGACTACCATGATAAAAATCCTTATCAGATTAACATGGTTCAAATCTTTGATATTTGTTTGATGAATACCAGCTTAGTGGAGTTACACGCAAAGCAAGTCCAACTCGGTTTTCTCACTTCACATGATTATCTGAGTTGTACAGTATGTCGTGAGAGTAACCAAGGATGTGCTCTCATTCAAAGAACTTTGCAACACTTGGTAAACCACTGGTGGCTTCCGATCTATATGGATGAAGACACGCAACAAATTAGTATGGTTAACGGGAACCCTACTAGGCATCAAAGTCAGGATGTTTGATCAACGGAAACAAATCTAGTAAGGTTGCATTGTATTCAAAGCGGACGTGGCCAGGTGCCACCACATAACTAAGAGAGCTGTAGAGTCTGCTCAGAAAATAACCAAGGATGCTACCTCGTGCGGGCAGCCCTTCAGAGCCAGTTGGACCGCAAAGAGATTCAACAATTTTCAGTTGCGGGGTCTATCAACTAGATGCCAGACTACTTCGCTGATCAAATTAAAGATGTTGTTGTAATCTCTGATCACAAAAGGGCCAAAGATGGTTGTACCATCATCCCTCTACTTGACGAATCAAAGGTTCATAACCAAGAACTGATTGAAGTTACCTACGTAAGTCAAAGAAATCATAAGTCTCCTTTAGTTATTTATCTACTGGGACCAGGGTCGTATGAATCCGATAAGGCGATCCCTTAAAAATACGGTGCCACAACAGTTGAGAATGGGAAGCAAATTCCATTACCCTCCGTCGTGAATATTGCAGACATCAGTCGAGTATCACGGAGCGGTAGAGTCTTCAACAGAGGAGTTGGAGAACCCAGTAGAGAAAAGGAACCTCTAACAGAAGCTCCTAATCCACCAGTCGGTCAATCTAGTGATCCCGACCTTTCAAAAAACAATGATGAGATGCTGAAGCTCATCCAAAGGAGTGAATACAACATTGTTGATCAGCTATTACAAACTCCTTCAAAGATCTTTGTGCTATCACTTTTACTCAGTTCCGAAGCCCACAGAGAGGCACTACAGAAAGTCTTAGAGTAGGCCTTTGTGGAATAGGATGTGTCAATACGACAGTTCGATAGCATCGTCTCTAACATCACTTCCTGCAACAACTTGGAGTTTAGTGATGAAGAACTGCCGGAAGAAGGGCAAAGTCACAACATGGTGCTCAATATCACAGTCAGCTGCCAGGACGATGCTTTAGCCAGCGTACTAGTAGACACCGGATTGGTTCTTACCGTCATACCTAAGTCCACTCTAATGCGACTATCATTTAAAGGGCCTCCGATGAGAGGCAGTGAGGTCGTCGTCAAAGCATTTGACGGATCTCGGAAAGCAGTTATTGGCGAAGTCGACCTTCCCATAACTATTGGTCCTCACACTTTCCAAGTCACTTTCCAGGTCATGGACATCCGCGCAACATACAGTTGCTTATTAGGAAGACCTTGGATACACCAGGCTGGGGCAGTCACTTTGACACTGCACCAGAAACTGAAGTTCGTCAAGAACGATCAACTCATCACGGTCTGTGGAGAACAAGCCTTAATCTGAGTAACCTTTCATTATCTACTTGTGTAGAGCCGGAGAAGGTTGTTGGAACTCAGTTCCAGGCACTTTCGGTGAGCAACGACAATCAGTCAGAAAAAGGAACATCGATTTCCTCGTACAAAGATGCTGTCGAAGTGACCAAAAGAAACAATGCAAAAGGATGGGGACAGCTTGTCATTCCTACTGATAACAAGACAAAGAAAGGTCTTAGTTTTTCCTCAACCTGTACCTAGACTGCTACTAACGATGAAAGTTTTCATCCCATTCAGGATTTCTTCCATAGTGTAGGTTTCCTTCACCCAATGTCTCAAGAAGTTCATAACACCAACGAGGGTGATTCCCCTGACACAGATGAGGAATGGAAGTCCTATCTTAACGAGGACGGCTATATGTATCAGGAAGAGATGTCTACGCCATTTTGCTATCCCGCACAGAGTCTGAGATTTATACCGAGGTCAGATGTCGAAATGATATATGGAGATTGTGATCCAGAAGGATGTCGTGCTCCACCAAACTCATTAGAGGAAGACACTCTGATGAAAGACAACTTTGACCATGACTATTATGGCCCAATGGATGGCCTTCCTATCTGGTAGCCGTACCCAGGAAACTCAGGGCAAGAAAGTCAGCCGAACAATGAAAATCAACTGAGCATCATTGAACAGAATACCTACGCCCCCACTATGTCATGGGATCAACACTCAGGTCATTCGGAAAATATCCAGCACGACGATGAATTTGCAAAATTTGCAGGACTAGAGTTCATCAACTATGCCTTTCCCGAGGTCAACGTCATCGAGAGAGATGACTCCTCCAGTCCCAAAGAAGTATGGGACATCTTGGGACAACCGAGTGGTAAATACGACTTCATGGTCAAATACACCGCTCCTGAAAGCTCTCGCATCAGCCTCTAAGACATTCAGCCAACTGGGTGGGGAGAACCACCAGAGAGCATAAATACTCTGCCAAATACAATTGAGGAATCGTCCTACAACAACTCTGCCTGGGAGACAGATTCCAATGATCCTACTCCACCAGAAATCAGCGTTATTTCTTAAGACAAATCAAGGAAGGTACCAGACTTTGTGATTCACCGAGGAGTTCGCCGCCAATGGGTTGCCGTCGATGTTCCGAAGATTGTTCATAAGTCAAAGCAATTGTCGTTTTTAACCTTTCACCCTGCCCAGGTGAAACGGATGTTTTGATAGGGCTCACTTTCTTTGAATGTCCCTCTTCGCTTTGTCCAAAGTGAATGAGTTTTATTTTATAGGGTTGTAGTTTCAAGAATCGACAAAATCATAAATAAAATAAACGTCGTTCTGTAATTTCCACATTAATTGTTGTTTTCTCTTTTCGCTTTTCCAGAAAATGGTAATCCTAAAAAACAATTCAATAATAAAAACAAGCAGTAAAAAGTAATACACTGCACGCACTCTTGCATTCTCTCTATATCTTCTAAAACAAATTGTCACGTCATGCAGATTGCTTGTTTTAAACCCCGTTAAAACATACGATCTGATGCCTTCTTCCAACTTTGAATTCCTGGTATTTGGGGTTGAAGAAGAAGTTGACAACGAAATTTCGGAAGAGATCTCCTAACTACTCAAACAGTAGGAAAGGTCCATTAAACCTCACAAAGAGCCATTGGAAACGGTAAACTTGGGTTCGGAAAAAGAGAGAAAAGAGGCCAGGATTGGGGCATTGCTCAGTCCAACTGCCAAAGAGGGTTTGACAAAGCTTCTCAAAGAGTTTCCCGATGTATTTGCTTGGTCCTATCAGGACATGCCAGGGTTGGATACCAGCATCTGGAACATCATCTACCGTTGAGGTCAGAATGTCCGCCAGTAAAACAAAGGTTGAGACGAACTCACCCGGACATGGCCATCAAAATCAAGGAGGAAGTACAGAAACAGATTGACGCGGGTTTCCTCGCCACATCAGAATATCCTCAATGGTTTGCCAACATCGTACCAGTTCCGAAAAAGGACGGAAAGATCAGAATGTGTGTAGATTACAGGGATCTAAACAAGGCAAGTCTAAAGGACGACATTCCTTTACTACACATTGACATGCTGGTTGACAGTACAGCAAAGTTCAAAGTCTTCTCCTTCATAGATGGACTCTCGGGCTATAATCAAATAAAAATGGCGCCGAAGGACATGGAGAAAACTTCCTTCATCACCCCATGGGGGACTTTTTGTTACAAGGTAATGTCATTCGGTTTGAAGAACGCCGGGGAAACCTATCAAAGGGCCATGACAACTCTGTTTCATAACATGATACACAAGGAAATCGAGGTATATGTCGATGACATGATTTCTAAATCTAGAACAGAGGAGGAGCATGTGACCCACCTGTCAAAACTATTTGAGCGGTTGAGAAAGTATAAACCTGCTTGAATCCCAAAAAGTGCACGTTCGGTGTCCGCTTAGGGAAACTCTTAGGGTTCATCATCAGCCAGAAAGGAATTGAGGTTGATCCTGACAAAGTCAATGCCATTCAAGAAATGCCTTCTCCAAAGACTGAAAAACAAGTCAGAGGATTCCTGGGACGTTTGAACTACATCTCCAGATTCATATTCCTCATGACCGCGACATATGCGCCAATTTTCAAATTACTTAAAAAGAACCAGGACTGTGTTTAGACGGAAGACTGCCAAACCACCTTCGACAATATTAAGGATACCTACTGAACCCACCGATTTTGTCACCTCCAGTGGAAGAAAGACCACTGATCATCTACCTCACAGTCCTAGAGGACTCAATGGGTTGTGTGCTTGGTCAACAAGACGAAACAAAAAGGAAATAGTCTGTCATCTACTATCTGAGCAAGAAATTCACCAACTGCGAGACTCAGTACACTATGCTTGAGAAAACTTGTTGCGCTTTGGCATGGGCAGCCAAACATCTTCGTTAGGACATGATTCGTCACACTACTTGGTTAATCTCAGAAATGGATCCAATCAAGTACGTATTTGAAAAACCTGCTCTCACGGGAAGAATCGCCCGTTGGCAGATGTTGTTATCAGAATACGACATCGAATACCACACTCAGAAAGCCGTTAAGGTAAGTAATTTAGCCGATCATTTGGCTCATCAACTGATTGATGATCACGAATCAATCGGGTTTGACTTCCCAGACGAAGATGTCATGTATTTAAAGATGAAAGATTGCGATGAACCGCTACCCAGTTAGGGGCCAGAACCAGGTTCCCAATGGGGACTAATTTTTTGATGGAGCCGAAAATCATTATGGAAATGGAATTGGGGCATTCATCATAACACCTCAGGGTACCCACATTCCTTTCACTGCCAGACTTACATTCAAGTGCACGAACAACGAGGCCGAATACGAAGCTTGTGTCATGGGTCTCGAAGAAGCGATCGACTTAAGGATCAAAAACTTGGATGTTTACAGTGACTCAGCCCTAGTTATCAATCAGATCAAAGGAGATTGGAACACATACCAATCAGGACTGATTCCTTACAAAGATTACGCGAGAATATTGTTACCATTCTTCAACAGAATCGAGTTTCATCGTATCCCTCGTGAAGAGAATCACATGGCTGATGCATTAGCCACTCTCTCTTCCATGATTAGTGTAGGTCAATGGAACGACCTACCTAAGATCAACATAATGCGCCTTGAGAGGCCAGCCTACATCTTCGTGATCGAAGCAGTCATAGACGACAAACCTTGGTATCACGATATCAAATGCTTCCTTCAGAAACAAGAGTACCCACCTAGGGCATCCAGAAAGGACAGAAAAACCCTCAGAAGGCTAGCAGACAGTTTCTTCCTGAGCGGTGACACTCTATAAGAGAAATTTGGACATGGTCTTGCTCCGATGTGTAGACAGACCAGAAGCAGACATGCTGATAAAGGAAGTTCATGAAGGATCCTTTGGCACTCATGCCAACGGACACACAATGGCGAGAAAAATTCTAAGAGCAGGGTACTACTAGTTGACGATGGAACCCGACTGCTACAAGTACATGAGAAAGTGTCACAAGTGTCAAATATACTCAGACAAAATCCATGTACCACCAATGCATCTCAAAGTTCTCTCTTCCCCATGGCCTTTTTCCATATGGGGAATCAACATGATTGGCATGATCGAACCCAAGGCTTCAAACAGACACCGGTTCATTCTGGTAGCCATTGATTACTTCACCAAGTGGGTCGAAGCAGCGTCGTACGCCAATGTAACCCGACAAGTTGTGGTCCGCTTAATCAAAAACAATATCATCTGTCGTTATGGTGTTCCGAGCCAGATCATTACGGATAATGGATCTAACTTGAATAATAAGATGATGAAAGAGTTATGCACTGAATTCAAGATCGAACACCATAACTCATCACCCTACCGACCCAAGATGAACGGAGCGGTAGAAGCGGCTAACAAGAACATTAAGAAGATTGTTCAAAAGATGGTTGTGACCTATAAAGATTGGCATGAGATGCTACCCTTTGCTCTTCACGGTTATCGAACATCTGTCTGCACTTCACCAAGGGCAACCCCTTTCTCTCTAGTATATGGCATGGAAGCAGTGCTCCCCATAGAGGTAGAGATCCCATCAACCTGGGTATTAATGGAAGCTAAGCTAACAAAAGTTGAATGGTGTCAAAGTCGACACGAAGAACTGAATCTGATGGAAGAAATGAAAATAATGGCACTATGCCACGGTTAGTTATATCAACAGAGAATGAAGAGGGCGTTTGACAAAAAGGTCTGACCTCGTGTCTTCAGGAAAGGAGACCTCGTACTCAAAAAGATACAATCATTTCTCACTGGTTCTCGGGGAAAATGGACTCTGAATTATGACGGCCCATATGTGGTCAAGAAAGCTTTCTCAGGCGGCGCCTTGAGACTTGCAACGATGGATGGAGAAGAATTTGCCTACCCCACAAATGTTGATGTAGTCAAGAAATACTTCGCCTAAAAAAAAGAAAAAAAACGTCTCGGTGGATTGAAAACCCGAAAGGGCGGTCCAGGCAAAAATTAGAGACATAATCAAAAATCATCTCGGTGGATTGGAAACATCACAGTACAATCCAGGCAAAAATTAGGGATAATGGCAAGTAACTACGTCTGATCAGTTCAACTCCTCAGCAGTAATGCCATCCATCAGAAGAAAAACTCCAGTCAGAGTCATCTTCGACAGAAGCTTAGGATGTCCAGAATTCAAAGTTGGTAGAAGGATAATGGTCGTTATGTTTCAATGTAGCCCTTTTCCCTTAAATTACCATTTTCTAACTTTGTAAATACTCCATGGAATCACGCGCTTGGCTGATTTCCATCCTATCAATAAAATTTGAGCCCTGGTGCTTTTGTTTGCAATTCTTATTTATTTTAGCTTTATAGAACGGCATTTTAACATGATCAATGATTCTTGAAATAAAACAAAAATGAATTTACTTGTTAAAGTTTTTCTGCTTTAAAATAAAGATGGCAATTTCATTTGACTGTTGAACATCGAAAGAACATCGATTGCTTCTCCCGAAGTAATCGAGCTTCAAAGTGCAGAATCAAGGTACTCCTTCTAAACCAGTGCACCTGAATGAAGGATCAACTGTGTCAGAGACCATGCTCCATCTGACATCCCCGACAGAGTTCTTACCTCCTAAGCCCGACCAACATAGCTCTCAACAGGGACTATCTCTCCTAAGCAAGGCAAACTTGCTACTTTTGGACCAGCGATACCTCTTCGTCCCCCGCAGTGGTCGAGTATCCGGTCGTGTTCATCCGTCAGTTTGTATGTTGCGTCAGTTTTGTCAGCATATACATACTTACATCATGCATTATTTATTTGCATTCATATTGCATCACTATCTCTTTAGTCGGTCTTATCCCCTAGTGATAACCGTCCTCTCAATCGAGTTGTCAATTCTTTCCTCGTTAGGAAATGTTGCGTCTGAACAATCTCGCCTCCAGTTTATTTCTAGATTGAAGTTGGGCCTCGACCCCTTTGATAACTTGAACCTCTGAAAAACCAGATAACCCTCGACAAACGTCACTCTTCGCCATTGAAGATGATATCTTCGCTTTCCCAGATTAAGGAAAATCCCCTAGAGAAAGCCTCTTAATCAGAGATTCGGCAATACAGCACTTTTTCTCCGAAAAACCGCCGACGAAAAGGTCTTCAGCACCTCCAAATTGGATCACATCATATAGAATTTCTCCAAGAAGATCCTGAGAAAAGTATGATGTAACATCCCCGAACAGAAAGAAGTCTCTCAAGAGACTCGTTTTCCATAGTAGATTCGACAAAATGGCGTCTCCAACAGAGAAATTTGTACACCTCTACAACTCAGACGACTGGGTTCCCCAGCGACTCTGACATCAAATCTTTTTCCATCAAATGGCATCTCACCAGGAAAATTCAGCGAGAAGTTTGAGGAAAACCGCTACGAATAGCGTCCCTTGTCAAGAAATTTTATTGACAAAAGAAACTGAGACCAGTTCCTTGGTGGGAAACCAGGATCCAGGGGAAGTTTATATCAGAAACTTAGACCAGTTCCTTGGTGGGAAACCATAACCGTGATGATTTCAAAGTGGTATCAATATCATTTACTTGATCAATTACCTCTATAGTGTGACTTATGTCAATATCATCTTTATACTTCATAGTGTTTCGCACATCAATCTTCAATTCTTCATCATAGACTTTAAGGGTCATAGTTCCTCCCTCTATGTCTATCAAGCACCTTCCCGTTTCAAGAAACGGTCTCCCAAGAATAAGTGGAATCTCTTCATCTTCTGACATCTCAAGAATAACAAAATCCACCGGAAACACAAACTTGTCAACTTTTACTAGAACATCTTCAACTACCCCGTATGGCCTCTTCACTTAATGATCCGCGAACTGGAGTGTCATCCTAGTATCTTGCACTTTTCCGATACCCAATTTTCAGTAAATGGATAACGGCATGAGACTAACACTGGCCCCCAAATCAATAAGAGCTTTCTTGAACGATCTATCTCCAATAGTGCAAGGAATGGTGACGGAACCTCGATCTTTCTTTTTAACCGGAACCTTCATACCCTGCAAAATAGTACTACAAGTTTCAGTTAGAATAATCGGATCGGTTTCCACAATTCGTTTCTTTGATATGATGTCCTTCATAAACTTGGCATAGGTAGGCATTTGCTCAAGAGCCTTCTTCTTATTCCTTTGTGGATATGGAAGTTTGATGACTGGTTTTGGCTCATTTATTTTTTCTTTAGAAACCGGTTTAGGCAACACAATCTCTTCATTCACTACTTCATTTTCCTTGATCTCAAGGTCCACTTTAATCAATGGCTCTTCACTCTCTAACTCCTCTTCCGTGACATTTTGATTTTTATTACTTCTCGTGGTCACAGCACTCACATTATTGTGCTCTTTAGGATTAGTCACCGTTGTGCTCGAAAACACTCCCGGTGTTTGAGAAGTTCACACTTGCTGTGCTATTTGCCCCATTTGAACTTTAAGGTTTTTGATTGATGCGGTAGCATTTCTGATATTGTTCCTTGTTTCTTCTTGAAATTGAGAGCTTTGAGCGGCCATTTTTTCAATGGCGATCTCCCAATCAGGTTTTCGTGGTGCTTGCTGTTGAAATTGTTGTGGGTGTTGTTGAAACTGTTGCCGAAATTGTTGAGGATACGGCTGCTGAGGTTGTTGTTGTTGAGGACGGTACTATTGTTGTTGCGGTTGGTTCGGAGGTGGAGCGACCCCTTGCTTTGGAACATTCCCTTGCTGATCTTTCCATGAGAAATTTGGATGATTCCTCCACCCCGGATTATAGGTGTTGGAATAAGGGTTATTCTGCTTCAGAATGTTGAATGCTTCCAGTTGTTGCGCAGTAGCAACACAATGCATAGTAAAATCCGGTCCCCCACAGATTTCGCAATTAACCGCCTGAACTGGTTGAACCTGTGCCACAGTTTGAGTATCAAGATTCATCTTTTTATTCCTTCTTTCGACCTCAACCACAATCTGGTCTTCCATTTTTACCACCTGCTTCGTAAGCTTTAAATCAATCATCATTTCAGGTTCGCTTACACTACGATCATACAACTCCAAGTGCTTTTTTGCTGCAATAGCCTCAATTATTTTTTTGATGCTAGTGGTTATTGCAAAGTTGGTTGAGCCACCGACAGCTGTATTGATAAGATGATTAGTCTTCATCTTGAGACCATTCACAAAATTCAACATTTGTTCGGTTGTGTCCATGTTATGAGTGGGACATGTCGTTCCCGGGATTTTCATCCTAGTACAAACGCGAAAGTGGCGTGGAAACAGAGTCGCCAACAATGTGTATTTATCCCAAGAGAGGGAAAAGAAACACCGCGTAAACCTGAAGGAAAGGAAAGAGCATGGTCTTGCGACCAAGAGAACTGGGTTCAGGAGTCGGTTACGCGCAAGGAATGTATTAGCACCCCCACGCAAGAAACCCAGCGTCCCACTGCTTCTGAACCTCTTCTTTGATCTTTATGGCCATGTCGGGATGAGTTCGACGAAGTTTCTGCTTGACTGGCGGGCATTCTTCTCTTAGCGGCAGCCTGTGTACAGCAATATCAGTATCCAACCCCGGCATGTCTTGATACGACCAGGCGAAGATATCAACATATTCACACAACATCTCAGTCAAAGCCTTCTTCACATCTACTTTCAGGCAGGCGCCAATCTTGATTTTTTTCTTAGCATCCTCGGTACCAATATTGATGATCTCTATGGTCTCTTGATGAGGCTGTATGGTCCTTTCCTCTTGTTTTAACAATCTGGCCAGTTCCTCAGGGAGTTCACAGCCCTTCTCATCCCCTTCTTCGGCTTGATAAATCGGTTTGTCAAAGTCATACATAGCCATAGCAGAACCGTTATCAATGGAATCCGAAGGATCAAGTCTGCACGAACGGGTTCATGCTTTATTTTAGAATTTATTTTTAAAACAAAAAGAAACGAAACATTGCCATTTTATTATATTTATGCAAAAATAAAAGAAATGAAAGACAGAGAACAAAAATTTGAGTGCAAAACGCCCTTTATTGATGATTAAAATTGCAAATGCAAACAGGGTGGCCCTACAAATGAATCTATACGCCTTGGGCAGAGCGCAAGATTTTAACATGCATTATGGTTAGAAAAACAAAGAAAATTACTTTGTTTGAAGAGTAACTCGGATGACTTCTTCAACGGACCAATTCTGCAATAGTGGTCCCAGAGCGCGTGGGCGTACCCAATTGTCCAAGTCACAGTCACTATCAACACCGTCTTCTGTAGCTGCACAAGACTGATCTGGGTAAATGATTCCCCCACTACTGAAAGTGATAGGCCCACTGTTCTCTGCAGCAGAAGTCATAGAGGGATGATAACCAATACCAAACTTGTCCTCCTTCATTGGCATCTCTATCAGCTTGCCCCAGCCCTGGGCGTTGCCTGCTCTAACTGTCATACCCCAAATTTTGACCACTAAGATTCCCATCATTGTGTCAATCATCATCACAATATGGATGAACCATCATGCCTCATCAAATGCCTAAAGGGTTATTGAGCATTCACTACAATCAAAATTAGGGTTTTAAGCCCTCTCTGAGTGCTTAGACAAAGGATCAATCAAAGAATGACATGATCTTTAACTTGTCTAACCTCTCAAATGTCCACAAGGGATCAAGAGGACTCCCACTTTAAGGATTAAGCACAAGGTTGCTCCCTTCCAGGTGGATCAAGCCTCAAGATCGCCAGTGTCACCAAATTAGGGTTTGGTCGACCAGGGCCTCCAGATGAAATTTTTCATCTGGGCACAAGCCAATGCTTCAAAACATAACCTAATATACTCCGTGGAACCTCATGGACCCAAGCATCAAGTCAATTTGACCTCAGGGGATGCATACATCAAAAATCAGGAATTAGGGTTTCTTGACCTAATTCACCCCTAAGTTGACTTTTGGGACAAATCATGAACCAAGACCTAAAGACATGATTTGGGGTCTTTAATATACTATATTGATCCATTTGAAACAATGGATTAATCCAAAAAGCTTGAGCAACAAGTCTCAATTTCATCTGCACCACAATTAGGGTTTCGCGAGGAAAGTCAATTGTAACTTTGACTTTTGACCAGGACATGCTCCTAAACCCTAAGACATGATTCAATATACCCTATGACACCCATGGAACATGTCCATCAAGTTTGATTTAGGTCAAGGACATGATTTCCTGAAGAATTGCACAGTTTGGAATTCATCTGATAAAAAGTCAACTGTGCACAAAAGTCAACTTTGACTTTTTGAGATTTTTCACCAAAATGGATTTTTAACCCTAAAATGATGTTAATGTATGATTTGAATCATAATTCATCAAGAAAAATCAAAGAAAGTGGGATAACTTGTAAAAGGGGTAACCATAAAAACTTAGAAAAATTTCTAAGTTATGGAAAAAGTGACACTAATGTGCCAACTTTGGAGGACCATAACTCCTAAACCACAAGGCCATTGTTCCCCATTCAAAGCTTGATTTGTAGATCACATTTCCCTATACAAGAGCTTCATACTGACCTATGTCCAAATTCCTCATGGATTTTGAGTTATGGAGTGATCAAAATCAAGAAAAGTCACTTTGTTCCAATACTTAGTGAAAATTTCACTAAGTCAGAATCTGCCTTTACTTTTTTCCAAATGTAGGGGGATTTTTCACTTGGATTCAAAAGATATCAAAACCAAACATGTTCAAACAGTTGTTGTATCATGTAAGGGCTTTCCAAAATGGCCAAGAACATTACCAAATTCAATTTAAGCTATGAGATATGACATTGGCAAGATGCCTTGCTGAAATCTGCCAAGGCAAGGCAGATTTTTGCACTTTTGGTCGATTTGCCAAAATCAGCCAAATCCAAACACTCCTATCCACTTGGACACCTCTGAGGATTGAATCTAAAGGGGACAATCACTGAGCCAAGCCTCCAAAGTCTTTGGAACAAGAAATAGCATGTTGAACCTAGAATTGCCAAAATAGGGACAAGACTCCAATTTTGGATTGGAGCATTCAATGGAAGCATCAAGGTGGCATGTACTGAGCTCTTAGCAACTTAATTCAGTTAAGACTTATCCAAGACCAAGGGAACCAGCAGCCTGTGCCCTAACCTCTAGTCAATGGCTAGAGGAGACTTGGATTTTCATTTGCCAACATTGGCCAAACCTACTCAGCAGTTGCCATTCACTATTCCTTGCAAAAAAAACTTGCTCTACTATAAATAGAGCTCAATTATGATCAGTTTGAGTACACCAAAGCCATCAAACAGATGCTTTCCTCAAAATCTCTTCTTTCACTCTAATTGTGCCTTCTAAGGCAAGTCACTATCGGGTTTTGAGTTTGAGAGCTTTTCCAATCAAACAAATCACACACACACCTCATATACATCACATATGAGATGATCAAACACTTAAATAGCAACTGGAACACTGATTTCTCATAATCACCAGTCAATTGCTCAAGGTTTTAACCAAGTTGCAGTTGAGATGCCATGAAGTGATCCAGCCAACTTCAATCAAGTCCAAGCTTTCAAACACACTCCATAGGGTGTAGGGAAGCTGTTCAGATCATCACAACTCATCTGTAACACATCCAACTCAGAAATCAATTTGCTCTTGCTATCACGACCTAGAGGTAAGCCTAAACTTGGTCATCTCTCAATCCATACAATTTTTGCTGCACAATAATTTGGCCATATGTTCATAATCATGCATGGAATGTTTCCCCTCAATTAATTGCATTGTTTGAATCGTGTATCAAAAATCCCAGCCTTCATGCAGATTGGATAGAAAATGCAAATCTGAGAAACTCAGAACACGCTCGTGTTCTTGCCCTTGTTCTTGGCGCCATTTTCCAACATTTGAATATTTGAATTTTGTTATTTTTATTTAATTGATTCAAAAATTAATTTCTCTCTGAGTTTTAATGATTTTGAGTTGATTCTTTTTTTAATAATTCACAAAAATGTTGAAATATTTTATTTTCCCAAAAAATCCCAAAAATATTATTTATTTCATATAATTGATATTTTTGCAAAGAATTAATATTTTAATTGTTTTTGACATTTAAAATATTTTTTCCCTCTTGATTTTGTAAAGATTAATGACTTCTAATTATTTTGTAGGTCAATACTTGATTTTTGAAGCATTAATCCAAGATCATAATTTGTTTCCCACATTTTAAACAATTTTTTATCATTTTAATTGAATTTTTATTCATTTAAAATACATTTTGGAAATAAATTAGGGTTTTTGATTAATTCAACCCTCATAAATCATTTTCAAACACTTTTTGGGCCTCTATTAGAGTGTAAGACCAAACCCGCTTGTACAGAAACAATTTTGGGCCTCACTTATTGTATAAGTCCCTCTGTACATTTTTAAATTCGGCACGATCGTCGCCAGTTTAAAAATAAACCATCTGGGCCTCTCCTTGAGCTATAAGCCCCATTCAAAACTTTTGGGCCTCTAATAGAGTGTAAGACCCAACCCCCTTTTAACCAAAACCATTTTGGGCCTCACTTATTGTATAAGTCCCTCTGCGTTAAAAGAAAACCTCGACGCGATCGCCATTTTTAACGAAAAAACCATCTGGGCCTACCCTCGAGTAGTAAGACCCATTTCTTTTCTTTAAACCTTTTGGGCCTCTATTAGAGTGTACAACCCATCCCTTTGTACAGAAAACATTTTTGGGCCTCAGTCACTTGTATAAGTCCCTCTGTACAAATTCGACAGTGCGATCACTGATAAAAACCTGGGCCTCTCCTTGAGCTGTAAGCCCCAAATCTCTCCTTTTCAAAGCACTTTCTCCTTTGATTTTGAATATACTGTTGTTTTCAATCTTTCTTTGTTGAAAAACTAACCAAATAGCATGGAAGCTCTACAACCGAGTAAGTGGTTATTGCTTTCATTTACCGCTTTCATATACATATAACTGTATTGTGGGGCTGTTTCGCTGTAATTCTTCTTTCATAAACTCATATCAACTGTGTAATAATAGTATAGATATTTAGAGTTTCCCCGGCAACTACGTCTAGAACTAGGTAAAGCCGTTTCGTTTATTCGTAGAAATAGACAGCTAGATCCCCAATAGGATCACCAGATACAGTCTTCTCTTCGGCTGTCCTCATTAGGAATTGTCAAGAAACTCTACTCCCAGAGATAAATGTATTCTCCGTGAATGGCATCTTTGAGTTTCTTCCAAATTCTCGAACTTTCCTGGCTTGATCTATTCCTCGTGAATAGCCTGTCTTGAATTTCTCGGGGTTTGGGGACCCACGGGCTTCTTAAAAGCATCGGCCTCCTCTTGGGTATCATACAAGGACCCACTGGCTTCCTAAAAGAAACCCCGCCTCCTCTTGGGCTTAATTAGTACAAGGACCCGCCGGCTTCTTAGAAGTATTCACAGCCTCCTCTTAGGCTTCGTATAATGATTCTTCCTCCGGGAATGATAGCCTCCTCTTGGGCTTCGTACAAGGACCCGTCGGCTTCTTAAAAGCTTCCAGCCTCCTCTTGGGCTTCTTACAAATTGTCCCGACGACCTCCTAGAGGTATAGGAACAGAACCTAGTCATCTTCATAGAACAGTCCTTTCAAAGAGTCTACTACTGTTTCTCAAAGCATAGTACAAAAGATGAAACTCTAGACACGGACAGTCTAATTTCCTTGAGCCTCAAAGACATTCTCAAGTGACCCCTTCAAAAATAGGAAGGAAACCCGTAGACTCGGACAGTCTCAATACCCTTCGGATTTCCCACTTCCTTAAAGAACAGGAAATATCCCTGATCCTCGAATCAAAATCCCTGAGGGCCAACATTACTCATATAAGAACTGATTTTCTCTTTAAATCAGCATACTGGACCTGTCACTCAACTGAAGCAGCAACCATAGCCTCCTCTTGGGATTTGTACAATGATTCTCCCCAGTGGAGTCAAACAACGTTTAGCCTTTCTCTCGGGCTTTGTACGAGACACATAAGAGACTCCCTCGTTGAGTCAATCACCCTTCCGCCTCCATCTCGGGCTTTATACGAGATACAAAAAGGTTCTTATTGAGCCAAACAAATTTTAGCCTCCATCTCGGGCTTTGTACGAGAAACAAAAACACTCTCTTGTTAAGTATAAAAGATCCTCTTGTAGGATCAACCCCTTTTGGCCTCTCTCTCGGGCTTTGTGCGAGACACATAAAAACACCCTATTGTTGGGCCCATAGCCTCCTCTTAGGCTTTGTATAAGAAAACCAATGGTTGATCCAATCAACCTTTTAGCATCAAAACTGTGCCTCGTTCACAGTACACAAACATCAACAATTTCTTCCCCGTCATCTAATTGCTGTAAGCGGCAAGCCTCTGGATCATCTATATCCATGCCACTGTCCCTCTTTTAGCATGAGAAATTCCTAAGGAAAGATAGCATTGTTCTACACTAAGTTAAAGTCTTCTCCTTCAGGTTAAAATCCCCTATAAAGGAAATTATGGCATTGCCGAATTCACACATCCCGGTTAAAGTAATTCTCCTTTATAAAACAGTTGTGACATACAACCCCCTCTTTAGAGATGACAAATTCTCTCTAAAGTCAACACCCTTTTAGCTTCACATCTTGGGCTTTGAACAAGATACAAATAGACTCTTCAGCTTCACATCTTGGGCTTTGAACAAGATACAAACCACCTTTCACTTCACGTCTTGGGCTTTGAACAAGACACCAAAACAACCATTTCCTCCCATAGAATAGGAGGAACTACGAACGCTCTGATTTCCCTGTTTCGGTAAACGGGAATACGTAGGCATAAGATTGAAAGAAAAGATCTTAGCGAGCACACTAAACAAAAACCAAAAATCCCATACTTTCATATATCCGTCCTAATATCTAAACCTCCCACCAATTGACCAAACACCGCTTTTAAACAAAATACACCCAATTGAGACCCCGAATCTTTGTAGCATCTGTAACCTAACAGACAGCTGTTTAACCTCAGTTTGCAAGTAGGGTTAATTTGAGACATCTATTTCCCTTCCTTCATCAGCTTTAATAGGATAAAAAATGAATCGAACTGTAGATACCAAAGAGCGATAGTGCTTCGCAACCACATCCAAAATCGCTCGCTACAGGAAAAATGGCGACTTCACTGGGGAGGATCATTGGCGATCCTGCTAGGGACGTGTCATTAGGATCTATCTCACCTTTGTAGCGAGATCTTGTTCTCTTCCCATCTATTAGGTGGAAACTTTAAAAGTGGGGCTCTTCTACCCTTTTTTCTCTTCTCTTGTGTGAAAACCACAGATTGGGGGCTTCCGCCGGGGAACCCATTTTCTGTCAGGAACATAGGATTCATAGCTTTAAAGGTCTAGGATGATTAGGACAAATATATATACTGCTTTTCCTGATTGATATATGTGTTTATTTTTCTTCTAATGGGAATGTGTGTGATGCCGCATGTGGAAAGATTGAGTATACACTTAAGATAGGTGATGGCGACGAGGTCGACCATCAACCTCAGTGGAGGCTTCCCAATGTAACCCATTCCCTCTCACAGACAATGGGTCGATTGTGAAGTCTGAGAAGCTGAGGAGCAAATTAGTGGCGCAGAGGCTATCGGAAATAGTTGTCATGCGATGCCACCCTCTTCTGAGGACTCTTCAAAAAACATCACCTAGCACGGTTCCCGACCCGCTGGTGTTTTCTTGATAAGAGTTGATGATGATGAGAGACAGGTACAAAAGTCACTAGTAAACCTTTGGGGATGGGTAGAGCCTTGACTCTATGACAACGACCCTTTGACCCCATGTTTTTTCTATCTTTTTGTGTGCTGCGTTCATGCATTCATCTAAAAAACATTAAAACATTCAAAAAACAAGATACAAATAGACTCTTCAGCTTCACATCTTGGGCTTTGAACAAGATACAAACCACCTTTCACTTCACGTCTTGGGCTTTGAACAAGACACCAAAATAACCATTTCCTCCCATAGAATATGAGGAACTACGAACGCTCTGATTTCCCTGTTTCGGTAAACGAGAATACGTAGGCATAAGATTGAAAGAAAAGATCTTAGCGAGCACACTAAACAAAAACCCAAAATCCCATACTTTCATATATCCGTCCTAATATCTAAACCTCCCAGCAATTGACCAAACACCACTTTTAAACAAAATACACCCAATAGAGACCCCGAATCTTTGTAGCATCTGTAACCTAACAGACAGCTGTTTAACCTCAGTTTGCAAGCAGGGTTGATTTGAGACATCTATTTCCCTTCCTTCATCAGCTTTAATAGGATTAAAAATGAATCGAGCTGTAGATACCAAAGAGCGATAGTGCTTCGCAACCATGTCCAAAATCGCTCGCTACACTAACCACCTCGACAGCTTGCTTATATGACGAAATGGACGTACCGGTTTTATCTGGTGCAATGGAAGATTCAGGCACGTTGTCAATATTCACCGCTTTAAATGACTGGTAAAGCATCTCGTGAATTTCCCTATCCATCTCAATATACTTGAACATGGACAAGTGGCTAACAAAAATATCTTCTTCACCACACACTGTCACAACTTGCCCCTCGAACTCGTATTTCAGCTTTTGGTGTAAGGTGGACGTAACAGCCCCGGCCGCATGAATCCAAGGGCGGCCTAATAAGCAGCTATACGCAGGTTGTATGTCCATCACATGGAATGTAGATTTGAATACTCGCGGTCCAATTTGCACGGGCAATTCTACTTCACCAAACACAAATCTTTTCGTTCCATCGAACGCTTGGACCACCGACTCACTTGGCCTTAAAATCAAACCATCAACTTCTAGCTTCATTAGCGCCTTCTTAGGTAAGACATTGAGTGAGGAACCAGTGTCCACCAACACGTGAGACAGCACTGCACCCCTGCACTCCATTGTAATGTGCAAAGCTTTATTGTGGTTTCTCCCTTCAGACGTCAAATCTCTGCTTATGAAACACAATCCGTGGCTGACATTGACGTTGGAAATCACACCTTCAAGCTGATTAACAGTGATTTCCTGGGGAACATATGCTCTCTTCAACACTTTCAATAAAGCTTCCCGATGCGCGTCAGAACACATCAATAATGACAGAATTGAAATTTTCGAGGGGGTCTGATTCAACTGATCGACAATCTTATAATCGCTTTTCTTTATTATCCTCATGAACTCTTCCACCTCATTGTCAAAGGTAATCTTTGTCTCTGTTTCAGGCACAGGCACACTCTCGACCACCTATTTTCCTTTAGCTTTTGCAGCAGCTTCAGCTTCTTTATCACTGCGCAAAGTTTGGGGAGCAAACAATCTTCCGCTTCTTGTAAAGCCACCTACACCACCCACATTATCAATATTTGAACTGGTTGATGTCCCGACTTCTTGCTTTTTCCCTTCATAATACACGTCTACCCCATAGTGCCATGGGATTGTCTTCGTAGTTGTAAACAAAACTGGTCCTGGCACCGTGATGGTAACAAGACTGGGTCTTTCTTGCACACCACTTGCTGAAGGAGTTGTACTGGCAGGTACCTGAATCTGCGCAGGAGTATAATAAATGGTCACAGTTGACACCTCATCAGTTTCTTTCACAGCCCGGTCAAACTGTAGACGTCCCTCGTCAATCAGATTCTGCAAACCAATTCTCAACTTATCACAGCCATTCTCTTGGCCCAAACACTCAGAACAATTTTGATCACATCCCGGGAACACCTGTCCCTTCAACAAATGATCCTTCACCACTAGCAATGGAGTCTTTACCTAACTGATATTTGTTACCAAATTTAACCTCTTTCCGTCTTCAATAGCACGCACATCTGTCACACCATGATCAGGCATGGGGTTCTGAAGAACATTAGGAGGTAACAAGAAATTGATTGCTATAGCATCAATCAAATCTAGCACCTTATGATGAAACGCCCAACATTTTTCAATGGTGTGCCCCTGAGCGCCTGAGTGGAACTTGCAGCGGGCGTTAACATCAAAATTAGGTGGCAAGTTGCCAGCGGCAGGAGGTCTCAAAGTACGAAGCTCAACCAACTTCAACTTGAGTAACTGTGGTACCAACGCAGAATAAGTCATAGGGAGAGGGTCAATCTTACGATCCCTCTGTCTAGACCTCTGCTGGAAAGGAGGTTGCTGCTGCTGCTGCTGAGCTTGCTGTTGTGGTTGTTGTTGTTGAATAGATGGTGCTGGGATTGTCACTGCACCTACTTGATGGTAACCCTGAGAACGTCCTTTGCCTCGTCCTCTATATACAGCATTTGTATCACGTTTTCTTCTTTTCTGACCACTAGCAAATGGTTTCTTCGTCCCAGAAGAGCCAGCCCCACTTACATCTTGGATCTTTCCAAGTTTCAACAGACTCTCTATTCTTTCTCCAGCAATCACAATGTCAGCAAATCCGGTTGATGGACACGCAGCCAATCTTTCAAGAAATGCCCCTTGCAGGGTGCCCATAAACATATCTGCCATTTCTCTATCCAGCAAAGGAGGTTGAACTTGTGCAGCCATCTCCCTCCACCTTTGAGCGTATTCCTTGAAACTTTCCTTAGCATTCTGTGATAACCCTTGCAATTGAGTGCGGTTGGGCGTCATGTCAATATTGTACTGATATTGCTTTAGGAATGCTTCCGCCAGATCCTTCCAACTTCTCACAGCAGCTCTGTTCAATTTCATATACCAGGTCATGGGAGCCCCAGCCAAACTATCTTGAAAGTAATGCATCCATAACTTCTCATCATCTGTATGGGCTGAAATTCTCCCAAAATAAGCTTGGATATGTGTCTGAGGACACGTATTGCCATGATATTTGTCAAAAGTGGGCAGCTTGAATTTTGGAGGAATCCTGACTCCTGGTACCATCCCCAGACTAGTAACATCAATACCCATAGAATTCTTGCACTCTATGGCCCGGATCTTCTCAGCTAACTCATCATACCTTTGATCACCAGAGTTACCCATATCAGCATCCAGTAGGGTGAACTGGTCTTCCTGAGCATCTTCCTGAACAACACCAGCATTTCTGGCATTTCCATTACCCAGATTGCCCACAGGAGGAGGATTGCCAACCGGAGGAGGAGTGCCATGAGTCTGTGAATTGTCATTCTGATTACCTCCTAGCGTAGTCTCGGGACGCTCGACCAGAAGCCTCAATCTCTCTTGAGTTTGTGCCATTCCAGTCATGAGAGCCATGAACTGGTCCATGCGTGCCCTCATTTCAGCCAAATCATTCTGCATTTGATCCATAATCCTTGCTTGATTTCTTCGAGTTGAGTATCGGTGTACGTGATTCTCAGCTATAATGCCTGAAACCAAATAAAGGTTAGAGATCTCCTGCAACAAGTACCCGAAAAAGCAAACAACAAAATGCAAAATGATATGCAATGCAATGCAATGTTTATTCATTTTGAGGCATTCCTTCCTTCGATTCCAGTTTGACCGAAAGGGAACAGTGCATACTCCTGCAATTGCTAACAGTGACAGATCATCAGAGGTGCATATTAATAATTCAGAATATCCATCATACGGCCCAGTGAGTGTGTGAATCATTGTATAACTTGACGAAGAATCCACCTCAATAATACTAAGCAAAGCCAATAGTATAAATAATAAAAACCCACAGCCAGGTGTGGAACAGTTAAATACAAATTGTTCTTGAACAAATACAACTGAATAGCATGAATACAAACAAAAGAAACCCATCAACAAGCCTGATGGTGATTCCTTAGAATAACAACACAACTCAAACACTGAGCCCATATAAATCTTCTCGGACCTCCTTGAGAAGCGCTTCAGTAACTGGATCATTTGAGCGCTCGGTAAGGCTTCTGATCAGTTGACTCCTTAACTTGACAGCTTCTTCTAGCTTTCGGATTTGATCTTTGACAGCTAACTCTTTGGCTCTCTTTATTCCAGCGCGGATCTTCAGATCTTCGATCTCTTGATTAGCTGCACTTAGTTGCTGGAGAAATTCCCTTTCTTTGCTCTTCAAATTTTTCCTCAACTCGTTGTTTTCAGCCCTGATTCTCGCCTCGATCTCCCTCCAGCATTCAGAAAACTCATCCCATCTCTGTTGTCCTTTGGCCAGGGCATTCTCAGATATGGTCAACTGCTCATTAATGCGCTTGTACGCCTCCTTTAGTGCCATCTCATTCTGTTTGACCTTGCGAATATAGATGGTGTCTTCAGCCATTCTTTTCTCATTAGCCTCATGACGCTCAGTCAGCTTTTGCAGTTCATACTCAACATTTCACTTTTCACAAAGCATCTTTCTGAGTCCTTCGCTTAGCTTCTCATTCATTTTGACTGTCTTATCCATCTCTGCTTTAAACTTGTTATATTCAACAACGCTTACCATGGTCACCGGTTCTTCAACAACTGGATCTGGCGGTCTTTCCTGAGAAAATGGCAAAAGAGTGATCTGAACTCTTCGTTTCAACCAGGCATCAAATTGAGAAGAAGACACATTGTTGCACTTGCCGAAAACAACCTTACCTTTCGTTTGCAGATTGCCCCAAGCTCCAGCCGCTTGCCTTACCAACAAAAGATTATCCTTCACAGGGAAAAAGAAAGATTCTTCCAAATCACTGTCCCTCGGAGGCTCTATTAAGGCAAACCCTAACTGTCTCCTGAGAATAACAGGGTTATAATTGATGCAACCTTTTACTCCCAAGAGTGGAACGTTAGGATGTCTTCCACAGCTGCTGATGAAATCCCCACCCATCGTTCTTTGATTGAACCAACGAATGTCTTTAGCCGTCAACTGAATCATCCTCTTAGCCTAGTTTTTTGCAGGATGAGGATCCAAAAAGGCCTCAGAATTTGGTAAATGACTCATAAGCCACTTATGGAACAGAGGTGCACAACATCTAACCAACCCTCCTCGTTTCTTCTCATTTTTAAAATGCACAGAATAGTACAAATCACCCAGGAGTGTAGGTATGGGATTCTTCATTACAAAAATATGGATTGCACTCATGTCCACAAACTTAGGTTTATCAGCAAACAACATAATTCCATAGATGCTCAAACCCAGGATTGCACAAACGGTTTCCCACTGAGACTTAGCAGCACATTCTTCAGCTTTGGCAACCAAGAAATCCAAATGAAAACCAGATAAACCTCCTTTGGTGGCGAGATTATCCGCTACCATAGGTACGCTCAGATGGAGGGCCTTAGCTATCTCGTCAGGCTCTGGAGGGCGCATATCAGAGTTGAAAGGAATCTGGTACTTGAGAGGCACACCTAGCAGCAGGGCATACTCTTCTAACGTCGGGGCCAACTGAAAATCCGAAAAAGTGAAGCACCTTAGTTGTGGGTCATAAAACTGTAAGCACGTATGGATGACACTCTTTTCTGAAGCATTCAAGTTAACAACCACAGTCATAATCTCCCCATAACCCTTTCGGAACATACCCACATGGCCTGGAGTAATAAGATAAATCATCTTTCGCAACTGTCCTACCTTTGTGTCAAAGAAAGTGTAATGCACATTGTTCTTCCTGGGAGTCTCCATAACTGAACAAGGGAACTGTCAACTGGAACCGAAATGAAGTATACCCTGCAAATGAACAAACATGAAGGTTAAATGCAAGAATGCTAATGATGATATGTATACAAGGGCATGTGATCAGTGCTGCACAAATAAAGCTGAATCCACTGTACTGCAATCTGAGTCTGGTGAGATATACAACGCCAGGATAAGAAGTCCAATAACAAATCCAGAACAAAATGTGAGCGGGTCAGAACCACAGATTCAGTAACAAATCCAGAACTCATAAGAAAACCGGGTATTCTGAAGGTCAAGGGTTCCTGCACACCTGTAAATAATCCCCCCAATCTCACATGTATGTACTAGAAGGTGAGGCTCCTCAAATTCGGGTCTCAGAATGAGAAGTAATAGCACATTCAGCCCGAAGGATACAATGCTATCGCCAAACAAAGAGATCGTCCTCTGATTCACCTCAAAATAAAGAGGGGTCATCCTAAAAGGTCATCCAGACTTAACAGCTCTTCCAGATAGCTCTACCATCGTGGAAAATCCACAACGCAGAATTCTCTAGAGAGAACCACATCCAGATTGTGTTTCATATTCCCTCCTCGAACCGAGATGGAACGCGAGAGGACATGAAACACGCTAATCATAAGTGCACTCAAGCCTGGGTATTGGGCCTATCTCTCATAATACCCCATCCCGCCAAATAGAAAACAGCACAGTCTAGTATAGCATAATATATGAAATAAAAATGCTAAAATGCAGTAAATACAGTAGTACACTATAAAATACAGCAAAGCAGTAATACAGTAAATAGCAATACAGTACAATAGTAAATACAGCAAAAAATTAAACACCCAATGAAAGAAAAGCAGACAAGCGCTAGGATTGACTCGCTAAGGAAACCAGAGATTCTGGGCCCTGATCCCCAGCAGAGTCGCCAACTGTCGCTCCCGGGATTTTCATCCTAGTACAAACGCGAAAGTGGCACGGAAACAGAGTCGCCAGCAATGTGTATTTATCCCAAGAGAGGGAAAGGAAACACCGCATAAACCTGAAGGAAAGGAAAGAGCATGGTCTTGCAACCAAGAGAACTGGGTTCGGGAGTCGGTTATGCGCGAGGAAGGTATTAGAACCCCCACGCGTCCATCGTACCCGATGGGATCCACGCTTGCTTGTCTCGATCAAAGGGTGTAGAAAAGATACTGGAAAAAGGAACTGCTAATGGAAAGGAAGAGGGAAAGAGAGAGAATAAGAAACAAATGTAGGGAAAATAAAAGAAGTGCTCGAATGGGCCCTACCCCACTGCCTACGTATCTCATCGGGAACATGAGAATCAGAGCGACGTAGTTCCCCTCACTAGGGATGGATTGTTTGTGTTTTTTAAGGAACAGCTAACGTTCTAGCTCAGGTGTTGCAGGCTCGCTGGTCCGAGTGCATTACCATCTTGCAAGAGGACGAGAAGAAGCATGTTCTTACGTTGAAAATGAGTGAGATGAGAAAAGAATTCCCGAAGGAAAGACGTTATTGTTTGTTTTTGTCTTTTAAGCAAGAATTGTTTTGGATTATGTGTGTTTTGTAACACGTATTGTATTTAAGTCCTTCATGTAGGATCGAATGCCTTGCATATCGACCTGAGATGGGACGTACGCTAAACATTCTAAGAAAATGAGAGAAGATCCCTCACTTTCTTGTTCCCATATGAAAGGCCTAAATACAATCAGTGTTATGCCTTTATTAAGTGTTTTTTTACTTTTGTTTTAAGATGAGAAGAAGAGACTCAAAAGCAGCTCAAAGTTAAAAACTAAAGGGAACTAAGACTCACCCTAATGTTATTATACATGGTGATCCTATGGTTAATGAGGTTTAAGGAACCTACTTCTAAAAGAAAGAAGAAGAAAGAAAGAAAGCAACTTACTTCCAAGATAGAAGTTAAGTAGTTTCTAAGAGGGAAGATAGAACATTATGAAAGTAAAGCATTATTGAATGCTTAAACAACACAAATTGAATGATTAAAGGATGAAGGAAGAAATTAGAATGTGGATGCATATCCACACTCAAATGACTTACCATTAGCCCCTGAAATGGTTAGTTCAATTATTTACAAGTGAAGAAACTAGTTAAGATGAACAAATGGAACTTAAACAAATCAAGAATCAAAGTAAAATCATCTTAAAGGTTAAAGGAAGCACCAGGTTAGAATGTACATCATAAGTGTTGCACCCCAAATTTTACCCTCAGATTCGTCTGGTCATTATTATATCATTTTAAATCAGCTTTTTGCATTTTTTTAGTCAAGTATCTCATTAATCATAATCATGTGATTGTTCCATTTAATTTTGTCACCTATCATTTTAAGTTAATTATCCTTTTAGTCTTAGAGATTTGTGCATCCTTTAATTTAGAATTTTATCATTTTTTTATCATTAAGTTAATGTAAAATTCATTTACGCTTTTATTAATGAATCCCATTTCTTGTTATTATCTCCTTGTTTTTTTTATTTATTATTACTATTGTTTTTCATTATTATTATTTATATTGTTTTATTATTATTTTGGTATTATTATTCTGTATTATTATTGTTACAGCTATCACCATTTCAAAAAAAAGGACCAAAGATGATCCCTGCGCTCCACATCTGCATCACGCCAAATCTCTTGCTGCTACAGCCTGCATCTCGTACCACACTGCAATACTCACAACAACCATCAATCTGCTACATCCACAACCAGACAAACCCCTTTGCACCAATTTGTTCAAACAATCCCTGCTATCTACCAACACTCTGCACTTGCCAAACTGCTGTGAAAATAACATAACAACAATAATGAGACAAAGCATTCGTACTCTAAAACTTAACCAACAAGATTAGTGTTTTGGATATAAAAAGAAGAACAGAAGGAAAAACCGGGGGGAGTGAACGAGCCATTACAACCGTTCTCTTTTCCCAATCATTCTCCGCCAACCAAAACCCCATAACCACCTTTCGAAAGCTTTCAGCAACAACCAAAAAGTTTAACTTTAACCCAGAAATCGAAACCACCACGACCCCCTCTTTCACTTTCTTTAATCTGCTCCTCTAATTTCACATACAACAATAACTTCAGATTCCCTTTTTCGCACCTTGATCTTTTTTCTCAGAAACCGCAAAACCTCCCAACATCCTCCAAAATCTGACTGCGACCATACTCAACCTCACCTTCGATCTTATTCTCCCTCAGCCTCACAACATCAACCCACCTCCGTCTTTCACTCATCAGTACCAACAACATAATAAAGAAAGAAATAGGAGAAACATTTTGGCTCAGTATTTTCATCAAACACGTGATGAGCGAGATTACGAGACGTCAACGAACCAACAACAACTCTGGTTGCCTCTATCCTACATCTCTCACAAATTTTCAAATCAAATCAACCCAAACTTGCATTAACTTTCCATGTTTTTCACTCAACAACCATCAAACCAGAACCAGAGAGATGAGAAGAGTTCGAAGATCTGGAATAAAAGATGACAACACAAACCCGTCGCGACCTCCACTTTTTCCATTCTTCTCACTTACAAAACCATTCTCCCCAAACTCAATTTCTTTCTCCAAAAGGGTGCTTCCACTTCTGACCTAATCGACATCGCCGCGAATAGAGAGAGTAGCCGAGTGAGATCGAGAAGAAGAAGAAGGTCGCGTGAGGAAGAGATCGATGTGAGCGGAGAGGATCTGAGAGCTTGAAACGATTAAGAAAGAGAAAGAGATTTAGGCTTTTTGGGAAAAAGAAGAAGAACGTATTCAACCTCAGAGCGTTTTCTCAGTCTCTTTTGGAATCAAAACGGCCGTGTGTGTGTTAGTTAGGGTTTCTTTGACTCTTTCTCCATCATTTTGGCCGAACCGGGTTCTAGACCTCCAGGTGGTCCGACCCAGGTTATTTTGGACATGGGCCTCACATCATGTTTTTCCAGCCCATTCTTGATGTCATTCTTTTTTTTACTCTTTTATTTTCTTAATTATTTTGTTTTGTTAAGTTTTTCTTATTATTTAGTTAGTAATTTTGTTAAAACGTTGTTAGAAAATTCTTGTTAAATATTTTAGTTAAAATCTTGCTAAATATTTTTATTAATTTTGTTGATTAATTTTACTAATACTTTGTTAAATATTATTTTGTTACATTTTGGGTATCGTATTATTTAGATTTTATTTTATTTTTTTATTTATCTTGACTTTTCATTTCTATCTTGAGTTTCTTTTCTATCTTGGGCCAATGATATATAAAAATCTTGATTTATTGATTTTATTCAAATCACTAAAAATCTTGATAAATATGAGGCCATATTTCATTTTCTATTTTTTGGTCAATGAAAGTTGAATATCAAGATTATCGATTCCTCGATTAAATCATGATTGAGACAAGACCATTTCGATTTTTATTTTATTAAACAATTTTTATTAACTTCGACGAATAAGAGCCGTCAAGATCTAGCATCTTGGCACAACTCTTTGAACGATTGGTTTCATCAAGCGTTCATTGTCCATCAAACTTTTTCTTTATCATCTCGAAAGGAAATGACTGTTGGAATCTAGCATTCTAGCACAACCCTCGAATGATTAGTCCTAAGCCTTTGCGCATTGGGGTAGCTATTCATTCTCCTCTTTCTTCTTTGAACAACTTTCATATTAACTTGGACAAATAAGGGTCGTTAAGATCTAGCATCTTGACATAACCCCTTTTGAGCGATTGATCATCGTCAAAAGCTCTTTGTCCTTAAAACAATCGTAACCATAACTTGGATGAATAAGAGCCGTCAGGATCTAGCATCTTGACACAACTCTTCGAACAATTGATTTTCATCAAGTGTTCATTATCTATCAAATATTTTTCATTATCAACTTGAATGAATAAGAGCCGTTAGAGTCTAGCACTCTAGCATAACTCTTTGAACATTTGCTCAAGTGTTCGCCAGTCACTTAACATACCTCAACCAACGACCCGAGGTAATCAGAACTACGGATGCTCTGATTTCTCATTCTTCAATGAGAATACGTAGGCACGAGAATCCTAATTCTTGGCGAGCACCCTAGTAATAAAACCTCTTTAGGTTCTCTCTCTTTTAACAATAATCATTTACCTTCCTTTCCCATTAAGTAGAAGATTAGATACAAACCTTAAGCTAACATACATTTAACCTTAACTAAATGGTTCCCATTGAGTACAACGGACGTGAGGGGTGCTAATACCTTCCCCTTGTGTAACCGACTCCCGAACTTAGACAATGGTTGCGATGATCATTTCTTATCCTTTCTTTTAGGGGTTTTATTCGATATTTTCCCTTTTCCTTCTATGGAATAAATAAAGATCGGTGGCGACTCTGTTAAGTCCATCCTGCAGGCGTGCGATTGCGCCTCGCGAGGTCGTTCTCATTTTTCGAGGTACAACAATAATAATGTTCTCCAATAATATGAGATCAAACACAAACCAAATGCACACACACATTTCCTTAAATCACAAAGAAATGCATTATGAAAGAAGTAGGTGAAGAATGAGTGTATATGCAAAGTGGTCATGCAATAATGCTTTAAGTAATGTCAAAGTCAGAATGTGGATGACCTAAACATATGCCTAAACATGATATATAAATGTCATATGAAGCATACAATCAAGCATCCAACCATTAAGAGTGATTAGGAGAAGAAGTGAGAAGATATGAATCATGAATTCAACATGGAAAGAAACATTCATGGCATAAGTCAAACCTAAAAAGAAATCAAGATGAAACTCAAGTATCCCATTCAGAAGTGATATGATATGTTAATGTGAATATAAAATGCACAAGCCAATCACATTCAAGCAATTACAAGTCATTTAGAAGCTAGAAGAAAAAGAAACATTCATTTGGATGAAACATGTTCAAGTATGCAAAGTCAAACATAAATGGCATGTGGAATGAATGCAACACTTTAAAGTCAGAGGCATACATCATATGAAATGTAAATTAAGAGTACGACACGGCATAAACAAACCAATTACAATTCAAGTTGGCACTTAGATGCAAAAGAAAGAGGAAATAGGTCAAAAGGAAACATGTAAAACAAGTATTGAACATATACACAAAAAGACATCAACTTCAAACCAATGACCTATAATTTTAATCAAAAGACCTATAATGATCTAAACATGGCTCAAGAAGTCAAGAAAAGTGATCTCATACAATGGCACAAGTGCCTTATCAAGCAAGTACACAAAAGTGATCAAAGAAGTTCATGAAAAGGGACATCAAACAAGAGTGATCAAAAAAATACCAAACACAATTCAAAAATCACCAAATTGGGTCTCAAGAGACCTCTACCAGAGGAAAATATCATACCAAAAAATCATACAAAATTCAGAAAGAAAGGACCTCAAACATTCAAGCAATAGTCACTTATAGGTTTCACATGATCATGCACAAAGAAATAGCTCAAAGAGGATGCAAAGATGATTTTAAAAATAGGACAAAAATTTTTTTATATGCTTCAAAGTGTCCTTTAACATATACAAAAAGAATGAGGATCAAACTATGTACCAATGATGATAAATAAAATCAACAAGATCAAGTGTGCACAAATGAACCACTTCAAAAAGAAATTCAAGCAACAATTTATTCAGAGGTAAAAAATAATAGAAAAATAGAAAATAAAATTTTTGAAAATTTTATAATACTATAAAGATGATCCATGAATTTATTTGGCATTTTTAGATGTCATTTACTATTTTTAAAAAACTAAATCAAAACAATATAGAAAATAAAATACAAATAAGAGGAAAATGGAATGGGGGTGCAAAGGAAGTAATTTTCACGTCCAAAATTTACATTGGGCTCAGCAAAGGGGGAGCAAATAGAAATGGTCCAACCCAATTAAAATTGTGATTGTGTGTGAGGAGTGTGCATGCAGTCAATGTACGCAGTCAATCATGGCCACAGAATGATATGAATCTCAACCAGTCAACGATCCAACGTCTCACAAAATCATGTACATGGTAGTAACAATACACGTGCGTACATTCAATCATCAGAAGTTAAAATGAAAACACGTGAACAAAACATGGTAATTTAATGCGTTGGCACATCACAAGCCATCAGATCAAATCAACACACCAGTTCAAGTCAACTAATTACTAAACATGCAAGATCAAAGGTCCAGATTAGATGCACACAATAAGAAACGTGGAATGGAGCACACACCATCAGTAAAATAAAAACACAATTTAAAAGACGTGGCAAAATTTTAACCACATGATGCACAAATCAGACGGACAGGATTCAAACTCACAAAACCCTAGCAATTAAAATCACCGGCCGGAGAAGGACCTCCGGTCATCTTCTCCGGCGAGCAACCGCCACCTGTAAATCTCAAAATCTCCAGAAATGCATAATCATGATATCAAACAGAAGCTAACATCACGTACATCATGAATCCACCATCACTTTTCATATACCAAGCACACACATAGAGAACAGAAGAGATTAAAACATGCCCTAGATTTTGGATTTATGCCTCTAAGAGGCCTATCAACTAGCCGGATTGTCAAATGCTCCTATTGAGCTCATATCAACAAAAAACAAACTAAACAAGATGTAAATCGCGCTAGGAAGGTTTGAGAGATCGAAACCTAAAAATGTTGAAAACTGGAGTTAAAAGAAAGCCAGAGAGTTATGCTTCCTCCTTGAACTTCACTTGGCCAAATAAAGGCTTACAACCTCTGAAGAATGGAGATGAATATGGATCTGCAGTGTAGCTACTCCAACAATTCAATGCTACTTCAAGTTCAATGATGCTCGAGGATGAAGCTTGAAGATGAATTTAGATGAGAATGATGATGGATTCGTGTGAACTCAGAGAGAAAATAAAGAGAAATTGAGAGAGAAAGTGAGAAGAACTTTGAGGTGAATGTGGAAAAATGAAGCTTAAGTTCAATTTGTGAAGTGAAATTCTCATTTATAGTTTGAGTTAAATTTGTTAACCCAGGGTTAAGTGAGTGAGTTAGGGTGAGTTGAGATGGTTAAGGTGAGTTATCCCTAACTAACTGAGTCAAGTTAGTTAGGGCGAGTGGACAATGGTTATGCTATGGTGTGGTTAAGCTTATGACAGTTGTGGTGAGGATGAGAGTGAAGCTGAGGTGATGAGGTTATGTTATGTAGCATGTCATGACATTGCTTATGGTATAAGTTTCTCCTTTGAAAACTTTCCTCCCTGATGTATGATGGCTGGTATGCATAGGTATGGTAATAAGGATGTTTGTTCAAATGAGGAAATAAAGTACATGAAGTGTTTGTGGGATGACTGAACCAAATCGTGCACACAGCCTGCTAACATCAGTTAATGCATCAGTGATGATTATGGTAGTTTGCCAATGAAATTCTCCCTACTTAGCGGATGATTTGATGAGTTCTTGGGATCAATGGAAAGAGGAGGTGTAATACTACAAGTTTAGTGTGAAAATTGGATTGAATTGAAGCTTGGAACATACTCAAAAATGACCTGAAACATTGGAAACCAAGACTGGTGTATGGCGTGGCAAATTGAGTTGGGCATGGCCATGTGACTTGGGAAATTTTCAGTGTGAAGCAACCAACTTTGGACCAATATATCTCCATCATATCTTGATCAAATCAAAATTTGTCCAACATCAACATTGAAGAGGACATGGCAAGGAACAACTTTGATGTTGAAAAGTTTTTCATTTGGAGATTTTATCATTTAGAAATTCAGCTTGACATTTGGCACACCAAGTGTTTGTCAAAATTATGGCCGGTGGGCTTGGTCACGCTTGGTCATGACTTGATTTTGGACCTACTTTTCTCAAACTTTGATCAACCATAACTCACTCAATTTTTATCCAATGGTGATGTTCTTTATATGGATTTGAAGCTTAGAACATGAACTTCAATTGGCTTAACTTGGGCCTGAGGTTTGAAGCTTTTATCTTGGAGAAAGAGAGCCTCAAAGTAGGGTGCAAAATGGTCCAAACTTACTATTTTTGGCAACCCTAAAGTTTCCATTTTTGGCAGTTTTGTGATTTCTTGATTTTCATTATCCCTCCATCATTTCTTGATCAAATTTTGTCCATTGAACATGTGTAACATGAATTTCATGAACTTGACCTTAAAAAATCACGAGTTGACTTTTTTCACTGCGCAGTTGACTTTTTCCCCAATTTCTTGATTATCAAGCAACTGACCAATTGAAACTCCTCTGAAACCAATTGATGAGCAACTTTCCATCCATATACACTTAAGAACATGAGAAATACCATGAGATCAAGTTTTGTCCAAAAAATTAGAGATAAACTGATTTTAGGCCAAACCCTAATTTTGGCACCCTCTGGTTAGGAGGAAATAGCACATCCTCCAAATCCAAATTCCTCTGAATATGATGTGTATCCTCTCAAACAATGATGAGATATGCCACTTGGAGATGATAAAAACTCAAAGAGCTTGCCCATTAGGGGGTCAAATCCCAAATTTTGACTGCCTTGTATAGGAGATAATGCACTGCCCAATCTTCTTGATGAATTCTTCTCTTCCCATGCCTTGTGGATCAAAGTGAGATGATATATGGCTTAAGGGACCCTTGAGCCTTGTGAGAAACACTTGGCTCTTATTCTTTAGCTTTGGATGATCAACACCACTGAAGAACCACTGACCACATGCCCTTATGCAAGATGCAATGCTAAATGCTTGATGTTTTATTTTTCTATGCTTGAATGCAATGCAATGAAATGAAAGCTCAAGCTAAATGATATGAAGAAATGAGAGGGAAAATGTTGGGGTATTAGAGCTGCCCCTATTCAATCATTGTAGACCTGAATGGATGATAGCGATTGCTGTCAGACTTTCAAGGTATGGAGTGATTGAATACCAAAAATAACCAGAAAATTTGCACTCTGCAGAGAAGAAGGAAAGGGATATAAACCCAACCAAATGGACTCTGCTTGGATAAAAACTCTGATGGGAATACTAGCACTAGAGAGATGTCTTTTTGGACGACGCCAGATGACTACTGGCTTGCCACGCTGCGGGTGGACTTTAACAATGTCTTTTGTACAAAGCCAGACGACTACTGGCTTGCCACACTACGGGAGGACTTTAGCAATGTCTTTTATACAACGCCAGACAACTACTGGCCTGCCACACTATGGGTGGACTTTAACAATGTCTTTTGTACAACGCCAGGAGACTACTGGCCTGCCACACTGCGGGTGGATTTAGCAACGTCTTTTAACACAACGCCAGACGACTACTGGCTTGCCACACTACGGGTGGACTTGGAAAACATCTTTTAGAACAACGCCAGACGACTACTGGCCTGCCACACTACGGGTGGACTTTAACAATGTCTTTTGTACAACGCCAGGCGACTACTGGCATGCCACACTGCGGGTGGACTTTAGCAACGTCTTTTAACACAACGCCAAATGACTACTGGCTTGCCACACTACGGGTGGACTTGGAAAACGTCTTTTAGAACAACGCCAGATGACTACTGGCTTGCCACACTACGGGTGGACTGCCTTTTTTGAATAGAGTCAAAAGACTACTGACTTGCCACACTGCGGGTGGACTTTTGCCAATCTACGGTTGGACTTTGCAGCTGAATTCCCACACTGTGGGTGGACTTTTGCCAATCTACGATTGGACTTGCTGATGATTTGCCACCCTTGGATGGTCTTTTGCCAATCTACGGTTAGACTTAGCTGCGGTCTTTTAAAGGGAGTCAGACGACTAATGACTTGCCACACTACAGGTGGACTTTTGCCAATCTACAGTTGGACTCTGCCTTGCTTTGCCACCCTTGGATGGACCTTTTGACAATCTACGGTTGGACTTTAAGAATTTTCCACCCTTGGATGGACCTTTTGCCAATCTACGGTTGGACTTTGAGAATTTGCCACCCTTGGATGGACTTTTTGCCAATCTACGGTTGGACTTTAAGAATTTTCCACCCTTGGATGGACTTTTTGCCAATCTACGGTTGGACTTTAAGAATTTGCCACCCTTGGATGGACTTTTTGCCAATCTACGGTTGGACTTTAAGAATTTGCCACCCTTGGTTGGACTTTAAGAATTTGCCACCCTTGGATGGACCTTTTGCCAATCTACGGTTGGACTTTAAGAATTTGCCACCCTTGGATGGACCTTTTGCCAATCTACGGTTGGACTTTAAGCATTCCAATACTGGATTACTCTCTGCATCTGTGTCAAACATCTCTGCTGACTCTGCTGAGGAACAATGATCAATGATTTGACTTCAGAGACTCCTGAAAGGATGATATCTCTGCTAGAGAATGAATGAACAATCCGTCTACTTCGAATGGTCAAGTTTGCCAAAAATAAATTGGACTTTGGAAATTTAGGGGATTGATGATTCTGCCAGGAATTACTTCATCTGCTTGGGGATGAGTTCTGATCACTGTAACTCCGCTGGGGACGAGAATCCTTTTGAATGATGTCCTGCTAGGGAAGAAAAGTCATTAAAACTCTGCTTGAGGATCTACCAAACCTGAGATCTTTTGCGGGGAGAATCAACCGGCTATCCGGCTGGGGAAAGCATGTACTATCACCTTGCTGAGGAATAAATTCTGTTGATCAATAAGCCTCTGGCGGAGAGAAAAACAACTCAGCTGAGGAATATTGTTGACAAGATTTAATGATGAACTCTGTGGGGATATCATTACCAAAGATACGATCCTGCCGGGGATCAAGGCTACTCTGCCGGGGATATGCAAACCCTAGTTAGAACATTCCATTGCAACTTGCTGAGAAAGAGTCCCTAGAGATCTGCTGGGGAAACACAAAGCAACTCCACGGTAGTCTGCTGAGGAACAAGACTGTCGAGCTTAAGATAAGTGTCACAATGCCCCATGTTAGGTGAGCTTTTCGTTTGACGATTCCGTTGGGGATAATGAGTTTATAACAAACTCTGCTGGGGAAAACTGCTTCCAAGCGTCTCGTGCTGGGGAATGTCTCTTGAGAGGATTTCACAGAAGACCAAATGTCTCCCAACTCTACTAGGGATAATAAATCGAGAACATCTCCTGCTGGGGAAATTCAAAATGCCCCATGCTCGGGAGGGTCAATAACTTGCTTCCTGCTCCATGATACAAGACTTACCTGAAGAAACGTCCTGAGAGGATTTTACAGAAGATTAAGCATCTTTAAACTCCTGGCAACTTCACTGGGGATTGACCATTAACTTCGGTGTCTGCGAAGCAACTCTACTGAGGAATTCGCAACCATTATCGACACAGAAAAGCTTGTAGTTGTTGGAAGTACTAAATGAGAGAATCGACTTAATAAGATACAACACTATCCAGTTGAACTCCATTTACCGATGTCAAAACTTCGTGATCGACCACCAACCGCATGATGGACTCAATTAGTAAACGTTGTGACAAAAGGGTGACAAGTGAACCCTCCCCCGAACATGACTGCCCCAGCATCCTGCATGGGAACAAGTGATTACTCGCCTTGTGCTTGAAATCACCCGGACCTGTCACCTGCAACAAAAGCATACACACACATGCCCCGGAATATTGCGTGGTTTGAATCCACCATCCAGGATTATTCAACATTCACAATAATTTTAAATGTTTTTCTGCGCATGTTATTTGTAAGGCCACAGTGTTTTCAAATGCAATATTTTATCAAAAATTAGGACGTTTTTGCAAACAAAGCAATAAAAACAAAATAAGAAGCTTTTGACTGAAATTCAATTCATTGATTGAAAAGCCCAGAATAGGCAAGTACAATTGGGAAGCAAACCCTGGAAAGAGGAGAGTGCTGTAAATTGAGAAAAGAAACTATCCTAATGGCAATGTGAAAACGATATTCCACTGAGTTTCAATTCTGCTATGGCCAGTATATCTTCAAGACTCCCCGACCTTGCCTTCTGAGGAATGATCAGACTGATTCCTACCCTTTGGAATGTCAGTTGTTCGAACGGTGATGGAGTACATATAACTCAGACCGTAGTCATTTGCTTAAATCCCTCTTTTGCCTGGACCGCCCTTTCGGGTTTTCAATCCACCGGGATACCCTTTTTTGCCTGAGTTGTCCTTGCGGATTTTCAACTCACCGGGTGTACAATTTTTTTCTATTTATTATCCCTAATTTTTGCCCGAACCTTTTTTATTCTGTTCTTGTGGTTCGCCGGGATGCCCTTTTTTGCCTGGACTTTTCTCTTTTTTTTTTTTTTTGTCCATCGGGTTTATTTCTGCGAAGTATTTTTTGACTACATCTGAGTTGACAGGGGATGAAAAGTCTTCGCCGTCCATGGTTGTAAGTAACAAGGCTCCGCCCGAGAAGACCTTCTTAACCACAAATGGGCCTTCATAGTTGGGAGTTCATTTACCCCTGTGATCTGTACTAGGAGGAAGGATCCTTTTGAGTACCACATCTCCCACTTTGTAAGCCCGAGGACGCACCTTTTGGTCAAATGCGTGCTTCATCCTCCGTTGGTATAACTGCCCATGACATACAGTTGCCAACCGTTTCTCCTCAATAAGGCTTAACTGATTAAATCTGGCGCGAACCCACTCAGCTTCGTCTAACTTGACATCCATCATGACTCTGAGGGATGGAATCTCCACTTCAACCGGTAGTACTGCCTCCATACCGTATACAAGTGAGAATGGTGTTGCCCCAGTAGACGTGCGTACTGACGTTCGGTACCCATGCAAAGCAAATGGTAACATCTCATGCCAGTCTTTATATGTGACAACCATTTTCTGCACAATCTTCTTAATATTCTTGTTGGCCGCCTCCACAGCGCCATTCATCTTCGGGCGATACGGAGAAGAATTGTGGTGTTCAATTTTGAAATCCCGACACAACTCAGCCATCATTTTGTTGTTCAGATTAGAACCATTATCAGTAATGATTCTCTCGGGCACTCCATAGCGACAAATGATATTCCGTTTCAAGAAACGAGCTACCACCTACTTAGTGACATTGGCATAAGATGCTGCTTCAACCCATTTAGTGAAATAATCAATGGCGACCAAGATGAAACGATGGCCGTTTAAAGCAGTAGGCTCAATCTTTCCGATCATGTCAATGCCCCACATGGAAAAGGGCCAAGGAGAGGACATGACACTCAACGGATTTGGAGGAACGTGCACTTTGTCTGCATAAATTTGGCACTTGTGACACTTGCAGGCATACTTGCAACAATCTGACTCCATTGTCAACCAGTAATATCCCGATATCAATAACTTCTTTGCCATTGCGTGTCCTCAAGCATGGGTACCGAAAGAGCCTTCATGTACTTCCTAAATTAATAGGTCTGCTTCGTGTCTATCCACGCATCTGAGCAGAACCATGTTAAAATTTCGTTTGTACAACACGTCATCCTGATTCAAGAAGAAGCTACTAGATAACCTTCTCAACGTCTTCTTATCTTTAGTAGATGCCCCTGGCGGGTACTCTTGACTTTTCAAGAAACACTTGATGTCATGAAACCATGGCTTGTCATCAGACGTTGCATTAACCGCAAACACAAATGCAGGTCTGTCAAGGTGAGATACTTCAATCTTAGGTACATGGTTCCATCTTTGCACTTTAATCATGGAAGACAAAGTAGCCAGGGCATCAGTAAACTTATTCTCATCTCGGGGAATATGGTACAGCTTCACTGTTGTGAAAAACGTCAGCAATCTCCTTGTATAATCTCTATACGAAATTAGATTCGCCTGGTGCGTGTACCAACTTCCTTTCACTTGATTGATTACCAAAGCTGAATCACCGAAAATATCAAGGGTCTTAATTCGCAAATTAATCGCCTCCTCAATCCCCATTATACAAGCTTCATACTCTGCTTCATTGTTGGTGCATCCGAAAGTTATTCGGGCAGTGAAAGGCATATGAACACCTTCCGGCATGATAAGAACTGCTCTAACTCCGCACCCATTCATGTTGACAGACCCATCAAACATCAGACTCCATTTGGACTCAGGGTCTGGCCCCTCCTCCGGGAGTGGTTCCTCGCAATCTTTAGCTTTGAGAAACATGATCTCCTCATCAGGGAAATCAAATTTCATGGGTTGGTAATCATCAATCGGCTGTTGCGCAAGATAGTCTGACAGGATACTTCCTTTGATGGCCTTTTGAGAAGTATATTGGATATCATATTCTGTCAAAACCATTTGCCACCGTGCAACTCTGCCTGTTAGTGCTGGTTTCTCGAAAATATATTTGATAGGATCCATTTTTGAAATCAACAAGGTTGTGTGCCTAATCATATACTGCCTCAATCGCTTGGCCGCCCATGCAAGTGCACAACATGTCTTCTCAAGCATTGAGTAACGGGACTCGCAGTCATTGAACTTTTTGCTTAGGTAGTATATAGCATGCTCTTTCCTACCTGTCTCATCGTGTTGACCGAGAACACAACCCATATAACCTTCAAGTACTGTCAAATACATTATCAAATGCCTTCCTGCAAATGGAGGCATGAGAATTGGAGGTTCCTGTAAGTATTCTTTTATTTTATCGAATGCCAATTGGCAATCGTCATTCCACCTGACCGTTTGATCTTTTCATAGCAGTTTGAATATTGGTTCACATGTGGCTGTTAGGTGAGATATGAACCTTGCAATGTAGTTCAATCTACCCAGAAAACCACGAACCTCTTTTTCTGTTCTCGGTTCAGGCATTTCTTGTATTGCTTTCACTTTGGCAGGATCAACCTCAATTCCTTTTTCACTCACAATGAAACCCAGCAGCTTTCCAGAACGCACCCCAAAAGTGCACTTATTTGGATTCAACCTTAAGCAGAACTTTCTCAACCTTTCAAACAACTTTTTCAAGTTAATCAGATGTTCTTCTTCTGTTCTCGACTTGGCAATCATGTCATCCACATAACATTCAATCTCTTTGTGAATCAAGTCGTGAAACAAAGTTACCATTGCCCGCTGGTACGTCGCCCCTGCGTTTTTTAACCCAAAAGGCATCACCTTATAACAATATGTACCCCACGGAGTAATGAACATGGTCTTCTCCATATCCTCAGGTGCCATCTTGATCTGGTTGTACCCGGAGAAACCATCCATGAACGAGAACACTGAAAACTGAGCTGTATTGTCAACCAGTACATCGATGTGGGGCAGTGGAAAATCATCTTTTGGGCTAGCTTTGTTAAGATCTCGATAATCCACACACATTCTCACCTTTCCGTCTTTCTTTGGCACTGGCACGATGTTCGCAACCCATGGAGGATAATTAGTCACAGCAAGAAACCCAGCGTCCCACTGCTTCTGAACCTCTTTTTTGATCTTTATGGCCATGTCGGGATGAGTCCGACGAAGTTTCTGCTTGACTGGCGGGCATTCTTCTCTTAGCGGAAGCCTGTGTACAACAATATCAGTATCCAACCCCGACATGTCTTGATACGACCAGGCGAAGATATCAACATATTCACACAACATCTCAGTCAAAGCCTTCTTCACATCTACTTTCAAGCAGGCGCCAATCTTGATTTCTTTCTTAGCATCCTCGGTACCAATATTGATGATCTCTATGGTCTCTTGATGAGGCTGTATGGTCCTTTCCTCTTGTTTTAACAATCTGGCCAGTTCCTCAGGGAGTTCACAACCCTTCTCATCCCCTTCTTCGGCTTGATAAATTGGTTTGTCAAAGTCATACATAGCCATAGCAGAACCGTTATCAATGGAATCCGAAGGATCAAGTCTGCACGAACGGGTTCATGCTTTATTTTAGAATTTATTTTTAAAACAAAAAGAAACGAAACATTGCCATTTTATTATTTTTATGCAAAAATAAAAGAAATGAAAGACAGAGAACAAAAATTTGAGTGCAAAACGCCCTTTATTGATGATTAAAATTGCAAATGCAAACAGGGTGGCCCAACAAATGAATCTATACGCCTTGGGCAGAGCGCAGGATTTTAACATGCATTATGGTTAGAAAAACAAAGAAAATTACTTTGTTTGAAGAGTAACTCGGATGACTTCTTCAACGGACCAATTCTGCAATAGTGGTCCTGGAGCGCATGAGCGTACCCAATTGTCCAAGTCACAGTCACTATCAACACCGTCTTCTGTAGCTGCACAAGACTGATCTGGGTAAATGATTCCCCCACTACTGAAAGTGATAGGCCCACTGTTCTCTGCAGCAGAAGTCATAGAGGGATGATAACCAATACCAAACTTGTCCTCCTTCATTGGTGTCTCTATTAGCTTGCCCCAGCCCTGGGCGTTGCCTGCTCTAACCACCTCGACAGCTTGCTTATATGACGAAATGGACGTACCGGTTCTATCTGGTGCAATGGAAGATTCAGGCACATTGTCAATATTCACCGCTTCAAATGACTGGCAAAGCATCTCGTGAATTTCCCCATCCATCTCAATATACTTGAACGTGGACAAGTGGCTAACAAAAATATCTTCTTCACCACACACTGTCACAACTTGCCCCTCGAACTCATATTTCAGCTTTTGGTGTAAGGTGGACGTAACAGCCCCGGCCGCATGAATCCAAGGGCGGCCTAATAAGCAGCTATACACAGGCTGTATATCCATCACATGGAATGTAGATTTGAACACTTGCGGTCCAATTTGCACGGGCAATTCTACTTCACCAAACACAGATCTTTTCGTTCCATCGAACGCTCGGACCACCAACTCACTTGGCCTTAAAATCAAACCATCAACTTCTAGCTTCATTAGTGCCTTCTTAGGCAAGACATTGAGTGAGGAACCAGTGTCCACCAACACGTGAGACAGCACTGCACCCCTGCACTCCATTGTAATGTGCAAAGCTTTATTGTGGTTTCTCCCTTCAGACGTCAAATCTCTGCTTGTGAAACACAATCTGTGGCTGACATTGACGTTGGAAATCACACCTTCAAGCTGATTAACAGTGATTTCCTGGGGAACATATGCTCTCTTTAACACTTTCAATAAAGCTTCCCGATGCGCGTCAGAACACATCAATAATGACATAATTGAAATCTTCGAGGGGGTCTGATTCAACTGATCGACAATCTTATAATCGCTTTTCTTTATTATCCTCATGAACACTTCCACCTCATTGTCAAAGGTAATCTTTGTCTCTGTTTCAGGCACAGGTACACTCTCGACCACCTGTTTTCCTTTAACTTTTGCAGCAGCTTCAGCTTCTTTATCACTGCGCAAAGTTTGGGGAGCAAACAATCTTCCGCTTCTTATAAAGCCACCTACACCACCCACATTATCAATATTTGAACTGGCTGATGTCCCGACTTCTTGGTTTTTCCCTTCATAAAACACGTCTACCCCATAGTGCCATGGGATTGTCTTCGTAGTTGTAAACAGAACTGGTCCTGGCACCGTGATGGTAACAGGACTGGGTCTTTCTTGCACACCACTTGCTGAAGGAGTTGTACTGGCAGGTACCTGAATCTCCGCAGGAGTATAATAAATGGTCACAGTTGACACCTCATCAGTTTCTTTCACAGCCCGGTCAAACTGTAGACGTCCCTCGTCAATCATACTCTGCAAACCAATTCTCAACTTATCACAGCCGTTCTCTTGGCCCAAACACTCAGAACAATTTTGATCACATCCCGGGAACACCTGTCCCTTCAACAAACGATCCTTCACCACTAGCAATGGAGTCTTTACCTGACTGATATCTGTTACCAAATTTAACCTCTTTCCGTCTTCAATAGCACGCACATCTACCACACCATGATCAGGCATGGGGTTCTGAAGAACATTAGGAGGTAACAAGAAATTAATTGCTTTAGCATCAATCAAGTCTTGCACATTATGATGAAACGCCCAACATTTTTCAATGGTGTGCCCCTGAGCGCCTGAGTGGAACTCGTAGCAGGCGTTAACATCAAAATTAGGTGGCAAGTTGCCAGCGGCAGGAGGTCTCATAGTACGAAGCTCAACCAACTTCAACTTGAGTAACTGTTGTAGCAACGCAGAATAAGTCAAAGGGAGAGGGTCAATCTTACGATCCCTCTGTCTAGACCTCTGCTGGAAAGGAGGTTGCTGCTGCTGCTGCTGAGCTTGCTGTTGTGGTTGTTATTGTTGAACAGATGGTGCTGGGATTGTCACTGCACCTACTTGATGGTAACCCTGAGAACGTCCTCTGCCTCGTCCTCTATATACAGCATTTGTATCACCTTCTCTTCTTTTCTGACCACTAGCAAATGGTTTCTTCGTCCCAAAAGAGCCAGCCCCACTTACATCTTGGATCTTTCCAAGTTTCAACAGACTCTCTATTCTTTCTCCAGCAATCCCAATGTCAGCAAATCCGGTTGATGGACACGCAGCCAATCTTTCAAGAAATGCCCCTTGCAGGGTGCCCATAAACATATCTGCCATTTCTCTATCTAGCAAAGAAGGTTGAACTTGTGCAGCCATCTCCCTCCACCTTTGAGCGTATTCCTTGAAACTTTCCTTAGCATTCTGTGATAACCCTTGCAATTGAGTGCGGTTGGGCGCCATGTCAATATTGTACTGATATTGCTTTAGGAATGCTTCCGCCAGATCCTTCCAACTTCTCACAGCAGCTCTGTTCAATTTCATATACCAGGTCAAGGGAGCCCCAGCCAAACTGTCTTGAAAGTAATGCATCCATAACTTCTCATCATCTGTATGGGCTGAAATTCTCCCAAAATAAGCTTGGATATGTGTTTGAGGACACGTATTGCCATGATATTTGTCAAAAGTGGACGGCTTGGATTTTGAAGGAATCCTGACTCCTGGTACCAGCCCCAGACTAGTAACATCAATACCCATAGAATTCTTGCACTCTATGGCCCGGATCTTCTCAGCTAACTCATCATACCTTCGGTCACCAGGGTTACCCAGATCAGCATCCAGTAGGGTGAAATGGTCTTCCTGAGCATCTTCCTGAACAACACCAGCATTTCTGGCATTTCCATTACCCAGATTGCCCACATGAGGAGGATTGCCAACCGGAGGAGGAGTGCCATGAGTCTGTGAATTGTCATTCTGATTACCTCCTGGCGTAGTCTCAGGATGCTCGACCAGAAGCCTCAATCTCTCTTGAGTTTGTGCCATTCCAGTCATGAGAGTCATGAACTGGTCCATGCGTGCTCATTTCAGCTAAATCATTCTGCATTTGATCCATAATCCTTGCTTGATTTCTTCGAGTTGAGTATCGGTGTACGTGATTCTCATCTATAATGCCTGAAACCAAATAAAGGTTAGAGATCTCCTGCAACAAGTACCTGAAAAAGCAAACAACAAAATGCAAAATGATATGCAATGCAATGCAATGTTTATTCATTTTGAGGCATTCCTTCCTTCGGTTCCAGTTTGATCGAAAGGGAACAGTGCATACTCCTGCAATTGCTAACAGTGACAGATCATCAGAGGTGCATATTAATAATTCAAAATATCCATCATACGGCCCAGTGAGTGTGTGAATCATTGTATAACTTAACGAAGAATCCACCTCAATAATACCAAGCAAAGCCAATAGCATAAATAATAAAAACCCACAGCCAGGTGTGGAACAGTCAAATACAAATTATTCTTGAACAAATACAACTGAATAGCATGAATACAAACAAAAGAAACCCATCAACAAGCCTGATGGTGATTCCCTAGAATAACAACACAACTCAAACACTGAGCCCATTTAAATCTTCCCGGACCTCCTTGAGAAGCGCTTCAGTAACTGGATCATTTGGGCGCTCGGTAAGACTTCTGATCAGTTGACTCCTTAACTTGACAGCTTCTTCTAGCTTTCGGATATGATCTTTGACAGCTAACTCTTTGGCTCTCTTTATTCCAGCACGGATCTTCAGATCTTCGATCTCTTGATTAGCTGCACTTAGTTGCTGGAGAAATTCCCTTTCTTTGCTCTTCAAATTTTTCCTTAACTCCTCATTTTCAGCCCTGATTCTCGCCTCGATCTCCCTCCGGCATTCAGAAAACTCATCTAATCTCTGTTGTCCTTTGGCCAGGGCATTCTTAGATTTGGCCAACTGCTCACTAATGCGCTTGCACGCCTCCTTTAGTGCCATCTCATTCTGTTTGACCTTGCGAATATAGATGGTGTCTTTAGCCATTCTTTTCTCATTAGCCTCATGACGCTCAGTCAGCTTTTACAGTTCATACTCAACATTTCGCTTTTCACAAAGCGTCTTTCTGAGTCCTTCGCTTAGCTTCTCATTCATTTTGATTGTCTTATCCATCTCTGCTTTAAGCTTGTTATATTCAAAAACGCTTACCATGGTCACCGGTTCTTCAGCAACTGGATCTGACGGTCTTTCCTGAGAAAACGGCAAAAGAGTGATCTGAACTCTTCGTTTCAACCAGGCATCAAATTGAGAAGAAGACACATTGTTGCACTTGCCGAAAACAACCTTACCTTTCATTTGCAGATTGCCCCAAGCTTCAGCCGCTTGCCTTACCAACAAAAGATTATCCTTCACAGGGAAAAAGAAAGATTCTTCCAAATCACTGTCCCTCGGAGGCTCTATTAAGGCAAGCCCTAACTGTCTCCTGAGAATAACAGGGTTATAATTGATGCAACCTTTTACTCCCAAGAGTGGCACGTTAGGATGTCTTCCACAGCTGCTGATGAAATCCCCACCCATCGTTCTTTGATTGAACCAACGAATGTCTTTAGCCGTCAACTGAATCATCCTCTTAGCCCAGTTCTTTGCAGGATGAGGATCCAAAAAGGCCTCAGAATTTGGTAAATGACTCATAAGCCACTTATGGAACAGAGGTGCACAACATCTAACCAACCCTCCTCGTTTCTTCTCATTTTTAAAATGCACAGAATAGTACAAATCACCCAGGAGTGTAGGTATGGGATTCTTCATTACAAAAATATGGATTGCACTCATGTCCACAAACTTAGGTTCATTAGCAAACAACATAATTCCATAGATGCTCAAAGCCAGGATTGCATAAACGGTTTCCCACTGAGACTTAGCAGCACATTCTTCAGCTTTGGCAACCAAGAAATCCAAATGAAAACCAGATAAACCTCCTTTGGTGGCGAGATTATCCGCTACCACAGGTACGCTCAGATGGAGGGCCTTAGCTATCTCGCCAGGCTCTGGAGGACGCATATCAGAGTTGAAAGGAATCTGGTAATTGAGAGGCACACCTAGCAGCAGGGCATACTCTTCTAACGTCAGGGCCAACTGAAAATCCGAGAAAGTGAAGCACCTTAGTTGTGGGTCATAAAACTTTAAGCACGTATGGATGACACTCCTTTCTGAAGCATTCAAGTCAATAACCACAGTCATAATCTCCCATAAGCCTTTCGGAACATACCCACATGGTCTGGAGTAATAAGATAAATCATCTTTCGCAACTGTCCTACCTTTGTGTCAAAGAAAGTGTAATGCACATTGTTCTTCCTGGGAGTCTCCATAACTGAACAAGGGAACTGTCAACTGGAACCGAAAGGAAGTATACCCTGCAAATGAATAAACATGAAGGTTAAATGCAAGAATTCTAATGATGATATGTATGCAAGGGCATGTGATCAGTGCTGCATAAATAAAGCTGAATCCACTGTACTGCAATCTGAGTTTGGTGAGATATACAACGCCAGGATAAGAAGTCCAATAACAAATCCAGAACAAAATGTGAGCGGGTCAGAACCACAGATTCAGTAACAAATCCAGAACTCATAAGAAAACCGGGTATTCTGAAGGTCAAGGGTTCCTACACACCTGTAAACAATCCCCCCAATCTCACATGTATGTACTAGAAGGTGAGGCTCCTCAAATTCGGGTCTCGGAATGAGAAGCAATAGCACATTCAGCCCGAAGGATACAATGTTATCGCCAAACAAAGAGATCGTCCTCTGATTCACCTCAAAATAAAGAGGGGTCATCCTAAAAGGTCATCCAGACTTAACAGCTCTTCCAGATAGCTCTACCATCGTGGGAAATCCACAACGCAGAATTCTCTAGAGAGAACCACGTCCAGATTGTGTTTCATATTCCCTCCTCGAACCGAGAAGGAACGCGAGAGGACATGAAACACACTAATCATAAGTGCACTCAGGCCTGGGTATTGGGGTTATCTCTCAGAATACCCCATCCCGCCAAACAGAAAACAACACAGTCCAGTATAGCATAATATATGAAATGAAAATGCTAAAATGCAGTAAATACAGTAGTACACTATAAAATACAGCAAAGCAGTAATACAGTAAATAGCAATACAGTACAATAGTAAATACAGCAAAAAAGTAAACACTCAATGAAAGAAAAGCACACAAGCGCTAGGATTGACTCGCTAAGGAAACCAGAGATTCTGGGCCCTGATCCACAGCAGAGTCGCCAGCTGTCGCTCCCGAGATTTTCATCCTAGTACAAACGCGAAAGTGGCGCAGAAACAGAGTCGCCAGCAATGTGTATTTATCTCAAGAGAGGGAAAGTAAACACCGCGTAAACCTGAAGGAAAGGAAAGAGCATGGTCTTGCGACCAAGAGAACTGGGTTCGGGAGTCGGTTACACGCGAGGAAGGTATTAGCACCCCCCCGTATCCATCGTACCCGATGGGATCCACGCTTGCTTGTCTCGATCAAAGGGTGTAGAAAAGATACTGGAAAAAGGAACTGCTAATGGAAAGGAAGAGGGAAAGAGAGAGAATAAGAAACAAATGTAGGGAAAATAAAAGAAGTTCTCGAATGGGCCCTACCCCACTGCCTACGTATCTCATCGGGAACATGAGAATCAGAGCGACGTAGTTCCCCTCACTAGGGATGGATTGTTTGTGTTTTTTAAGGAACGGCTAACGTTCTAGCTCAGGTGTTGCAGGCTCGCTGGTCCGAGTGCGTTACCATCTTGCAAGAGGACGAGAAGAAGCACGTTCTTACGTTGAGAATGAGTGAGATGAGAAAAGAATTCTCGAAGGAAAGACGTTATTGTTTGTTTTTGTCTTTTAAGCAAGAATTGTTTTGGATTATGTATGTTTTGTAACACGTATTGTATTTAAGTCCTTCATGTAGGATCGAATGCCTTGCATATCGACCCGAGATGGGACGTACGCTAAACATTCTAAGAAAATGTGAGAAGATCCCTCACTTTCTTGTTCCCACATGAAAGGCCTAAATACAATAAGTGTTATGCCTTTATTAAGTGTTTTTTTACTTTTGTTTTAAGATGAGAAGAAGAGACTCAAAACCAGCTCAAAGGTAAAAACTAAAGGGCACTAAGACTCACCCTAATGTTATTATACATGGTGATCCTATGGTTAATGAGGTTTAAGGAACCTACTTCTAAAAGAAAGAAGAAGAAAGAAAGAAAGCAACTTACTTCCAAGATAGAAGTTAAGTTGTTTCTAAGAGGGAAGATAGAACATTATGAAAGCAAAGCATTATTGAATGCTTAAACAACACAAATTTAATGATTAAAGGATGAAGGAAGAAATTAGAATGTGGATGCATATCCACACTCAAATGACTTACCATTAGCCCCTGAAATGGTTAGTTCAATTATTTACAAGTGAAGAAACTAGTTAAGATGAACAAATGGAACTTAAACAAATCAAGAATCAAAGTAAAAGCATCTTACAGGTTAAAGGAAGCACCAGGTCAGAATGTACATCATAAGAATGTTCTCCAATAATATGAGAGCAAACACAAACCAAATGCACACACACATTTCCTTAAATCACAAAGAAATGCATTATGAAAGAATTAGGTGAAGAATGAGTGTATATGCAAAGTGGTCATGCAATAATGCTTTAAGTAATGTCAAATTCAGAATGTGGATGACCTAAACATATGCCTAAACATGATATATAAATGTCATATGAAGCATACAATCAAGCATCCAACCCTTAAGAGTGATTGGGAGAAGAAGTGAGAAGATATGAATCATGAATTCAACATGGAAAGAAACATTCATGGCATAAGTCAAACCTAAAAAGAAATCAAGATGAAACTCAAGTATCCCATTCAGAAGTGATATGATATGTTAATGTGAATATAAAATGCACAAGCCAATCACATTCAAGCAATTACAAGTCATTTAGAAGCTAGAAGAAAAAGAAACATTCATTTGGATAAAACATGTTCAAGTATGCAAAGTGAAACATAAATGGCATGTGGAATGAATGCAACACTTTAAAGTCAGAGGCATACATCATATGAAATGCAATTGAAGAGTATGACACGGCATAAACAAACCAATTACAATTCAAGTTGGCACTTAGATGCAAAAGAAAGAGGAAATAAGTCAAAAGGAAACATGTAAAACAAGTATTGAACATATACACAAAAAGACATCAACTTCAAACCAATGACCTATAATTTCAATCAACAGACCTATAATGATCTAAACATGGCTCAAGAAGTCAAGAAAAGTGATCTCATACAATGGCACAAGTGCCTTATCAAGCAAGTACACAAAAGTGATCAAAGAAGTTCATGAAAAGGGACATCAAACAAGAGTGATCAAACAAATACCAAACACAATTAAAAAATCACCAAATTGGGTCTCAAGAGACCTCTACCAGAGGAAAATATCATACCAAAAAATCATACAAAATTCAGAAAGAAAGGACCTCAAACAATCAAGCAATAGTCACTTATAGGTTTCACATGATCATGCACAAAGAAATAGCTCAAAGAGGATGCAAAGATGATTTTAAAAATAGTACAAAAATGTTTTTATATGATTCAAATTGTCCTTTAACATATTCAAAAAGAATTAGGATCAAACTATGTACCAATGATGAGAAATAAAATCAACAAGATCAAGTGTGCACAAATGAACCACTTCAAAAAGAAATTCAAGCAACAATTTATTCAGAGGTAAAAAATAATAGAAAAATAGAAAATAAAATTTTTGAAAATTTTATAATACTATAAAGATGATTCATGAATTTATTTGGCATTTTTAGATGTCATTTACTATTTTTAAAAAACTAAATCAAAACAATATAGAAAATAAAATACAAATAAGAGGAAAATGGAATGGGGGTGCAAAGGAAGTAATTTTCACGTCCAAAATTTACATTGGGCTCGGTAAAGGGGGCGCAAATAGCAATGGTCCAACCCAATTAAAATTGTGATTGTGTGTGAGGAGTGTGCATGCAGTCAATGTACACAGTCAATCATGGCCACAGGATGATATGAATCTCAACCAGTCAACGATCCAACGTCTCACAAAATCATGTAAATGGTAGTAACAATACACGCGTGTACATTCAATCATTAGAAGTTAAAATGAAAACACGTGAACAGCACATGGTAATTTAATGTGTTGGCACATCACAAGCCATCAGATCAAATCAACGCACCAGATCAAGTCAACTAATTACCAAACATGCAAAATCAAAGGTCCAGATTAGATGCACACAATAAGAAATGTGGAATGGAGCACACACCATCAGTAAAATACAAACACAATTTAAAAGACGTGGCAAAATGTTAACCACACGATGCACAAATCAGACGGCCAGGATTTAAACTCACAAAACCCTAGCAATTAAAACCACCGGCCGGAGAAGGACCTCCGGTCATCTTCTCCAGCGAGCAACCGCCACCTGTAAATCTCAAAATCTCCATAAATGTACAATCATGATATCAAACAGAAGCTAACATCACGTACATCATGAATCCACCATCACTTTTCACATACCAAGCACACACATAGAGAACAGAAGAGATTAAAACATGCCCTAGATTTTGGATCTATGCCTCTAAGAGGCCTATCAACTAGCCGGATTGTCAAATGCTCCTATTGAGCTCATATCAACAAAAAACAAACTAAACAAGATGTAAATCGTGCTAGGAAGGTTTGAGAGATTGAAACCTGAAAATGTTGAAAACTGGAGTTAAAAGAAATCCAGAGAGTTATGCTTCCTCCTTGAGCTTCACTTGGCCAAATAAAGGCTTACAACCTCTGAAGAATGGAGATGAATATGGATCTGCAGTGTAGCTACTCCAACAATTCAATGCTACTTCGAGTTCAATGATGCTCGAGGATGAAGCTTGAAGATGAAGTTAGATGAGAATGATGATGGATTCGTGTGAACTCAGAGAGAAAATAGAGAGAAATTGAGAGAGAAAGTGAGAAGAACTTTGAGGTGAATGTGGAAAAATGAAGCTTAAGTTCAATTTGTGAAGTGAAATTCTCATTTATAGTTTGAGTTAAATTTGTTAACCCAGGGTCAAGTGAGTGAGTTAGGGTGAGTTGAGATGGTTAAGGTGAGCTATCCCTAACTAACTGAGTCAAGTTAGTTAGTGTGAGTGGACAATGGTTATGCTATGGTGTGGTTAAGCTTATGACAGTTGTGGTGAGGATGAGAGTGAAGCTGAGGTGATGAGGTTATGTTATGTAGCATGTCATGACATTGCTTATGGTATAAGTTTCTCCTTTGAAAACTTTCCTCCCTGATGTATGATGGCTGGTATGCATAGGTATGGTAATAAGGATGTTTGTTCAAATGAGGAAATAAAGTACATGAAGTGTTTGTGGGATGACTGAACCAAATCGTGTGCACAGCCTGCTAACATCAGTTAATGCATTAGTGATGATTATGGTAGTTTGCCAATGAAATTCTCCCTACTTAGCGGATGATTTGATGAGTTCTTGGGATCAATGGAAAGAGGAGGTGTAATACTACAAGTTTAGTGTGAAAATTGGATTGAATTGAAGCTTGGAACATACTCAAAAATGACCTAAAACATTGGAAACCAAGACTGGTGTATGGCGTGGCAAATTGAGTTGGGCATGGCCATGTGACTTGGGAAATTTTCAGTGTGAAGCAACCATCTTTGGACTAATATATCTCCATCATATCTTGATCAAATCAAAATTTGTCCAACATCAACATTGAAAAGGACATGGCAAGGAACAACTTTGATGTTGAAAAGTTTTTCATTTGGAGCTTTTATCATTGAGAAATTCAGCTTGACATTTGGCACACCAAGTGTTTGTCAAAATTATGGCCGGTGGGCTTGGTCATGACTTGATTTTGGACCTACTTTTCTCAAACTTTGATCAACCATAACTCACTCAATTTTTATCCAATGGAGTGGTTCTTTATATGGATTTGAAGCTTAGAGCATGAAATTCAATTGGCTCAACTTGGGCCTGAGGTTTGAAGCTTTTATCTTGGAGAAAGAGAGCCTCAAAGTAGGGTGCAAAATGGTCCAAACTTACTATTTTTGGCAACCCTAAAGTTTCCATTTTTGGCAGTTTTGTGATTTCTTGATTTTCATTATCCCTCCATCATTTCTTGATAAAATTTTGTCCATTGAACATGTGTAACATGAATTTCATGAATTTGACATTAAAAAATCAGGAGTTGACTTTTTTCACTGCGCAGTTGACTTTTTCCCCAATTTCTTGATTATCAAGCAACTGACCAATTGAAACTCCTCTGAAACCAATTGATGAGCAATTTTCCATCCATATACACTTAAGAACATGAGGAATACCATGAGATCAAGTTTTGTCCAAAAAATCAGAGATAAACTGATTTTAGGCCAAACCCTAATTTTGGCACCCTCTGGTTAGGAGGAAATAGCACATCCTCCAAATCCAAATTCCTCTGAATATGATGTGTATCCTCTCAAACAATGATGAGATATGCCACTTGGAGATGATAAAAACTCAAAGAGCTTGCCCATTAGGGGATCAAATCCCAAATTTTGACTGCCTTGTATAGGAGATAATGCACTGCCCAATCTTCTTGATGAATTCTTCTCTTCCCATGCCTTGTGGATCAAAGTGAGATGATATATGGCTTAAGGGACCCTTGAGCCTTGTGAGAAACACTTGGCTCTTATTCTTTAGCTTTGGATGATCAACACCTCTGAAGAACCACTGACCACATGCCCTTATGCAAGATGCAATGCTAAATGCTTGATGTTTTATTTTTCTATGCTTGAATGCAATGTAATGAAATGAAAGCTCATGCTAAATGATATGAAGAAATGAGAGGGAAAATTTTGGGGTATTACAGGACATGCAACCGAACACCTCTTAAACCTCTTATACACATCTCCAAGTGACTCTCCCTCTTTCTGTTTGAAGTTCATGATGTCATACCGCTTTTGGATGTACACAGGAGCAGGGAAATATTCATTTAGAAATGTCGTTTCCATCTCTTGCCAAGTAGTAATACTCCCAGCAGGTAATGAGTAAAACCACTCTTCGGCTTCATCCGCTAAAGTAAACGGAAACATAACTAGCTTCTTCGCTTCTTCAGAGTGTCCCTCAATTTTTAATGGCGTACTCATAGTAAGGAACCTTTGTAGATGCTTATTTGCATATTCATTGATCCTTCCTGATAAAGGCCTACTCTGAAGCTGTCGGATAGTGGACTGGTGCAGCTGGAATTGCACAACAGTAACTGGTTGATTTAAGATTGTCAACCGCACTTTTGGAGCATTCGCCCTTCCATATTCATCGAGAAGTCTTTTTGCTGGTGGATCGTCAGCCATAATAAGAGTTTTCGGCTCTGAGTCTGTGCCAGAATTTGTGTGCTCGGAGTGTCCTGAAACTGCTTCTTCTATCTCTTATTCAGAAATAATTAATCCTGAACCCGACGCTGCCAGTCTTTCTTGCTTAGCTTGACGGCGTCTAGCATGTAAAGATCTCTCTGGTTCTGCGTCAAAAGAAAATACAGCTGAGGTATTACCTCGCATACACAAGTTAGAAAATTATTAGTAATTATAAAAATAATAAAAATAACAGAAAAATAAAATTAAAAATTTTAGTCACAGAGTGACAAAATTCCAATTGAATTAACACAACACTTGTAATTTGGCAGTCCCCGACAACGACGCCAAAAACTTGATTAGAAAAATAGCAAGTGTACTATTTTAACGATGTAGTAATAAAAGGGGTTATCCCCAGAACCGATCTCTCGAGGACTGCTCGTCACTATAAGTGCAAATGCTAATTCAATTAAACAAAAGTTCCTTTTGGGGGTTTTGATTTTGAAAATAATTATAATAACAGTATATGAAATAAGCAGAATAATAAAAATGACTGTAACAAATATGAGAAAATATGCTAGGGAAAGGTGTATGAATTGCTCTGTAAGAACCCTAAATTATTACTCAAAGAGACATGCCTCAAACCTTAATTTATTGAATCTCAATAATATTTTTCTTTAATTCCTTAACAGAAAAACCTTTGAGATTCTCCCTTGACCCTAATTCCTCAGAAGTCAAGGAAGAACATCAAGCGATAGTTTTAACAAGATTATATCAGTTACTACAGGATATCCCCATTCCTAGGCAATATCTACCGTAATGTTATTACGCAAAAGCATTAGGTTGAATTTTCAGGCCTAATCCCTAATCGTAAAGCATTCCTGATTTGTTGGATAGAAAAAGCGTTAAACACATTGCATAACAAAATATTAAGGTAAAAAGCATAGTCTCATCGAATAATTCAAAAGATATTCATTACATAACAATTCAGGGACACCTCCTAGCATTAGGGGGTTTAGCCTCTCATAGTATTCAAAACAAAAACAATAAGATAAGAAATAGGCATTACAATAGTTATCAGATTACTTTGATCTTCAATTGCTTCCGCGAATCGATGATCTTCGTTCTCCAGGAACTCTTGAAAGCATAAACTCTATCGTAAATTCTTCGTGAAGTAAAAGTTCTTTTCTTTTTCCTCCAAACCTAGCCTAAGTAGTTCCAAATCAATCATAACAGTGTGAAATTCCCAGAATACCCTTCAGGTCTCTTTAACTTAGAAAATATGAAAAGTTACAAAATTGTTTTGCGCCTGCCAACATGGGCCGTGTCAGCTGACACGGGCGGCCGTGTTGGCCTTCTGTCCAAGGAATTCAACATTTTTATGCTCCAGACTTGCTGACACGGGCACCCGTGTCAGCCCTCTGACTCTTGTCCAAGTCTTCTTTTCAACCTCCCTTCCTGACACGGTTCGTGTCAGGCAACACGGTGGCCCATGTCAGGTCCACTGTAACTCTTGAAAAGGATTTCGAAACACTCTAACTTTTCCACTCTTCGCGTATGTCCTCCGGGGCTTCCACCTATGATCTGAAATCAAAACAAACTACCAAAACACGCATAAAGTGCACAAAACAATGAAAACTACTAAAAAAATAAACCACTAACTAAATTTGCAAAAGCGCGAAGAAAACAATATAAATGCTAAATAAAATGTTACAAATTTCTTGACTTTATACCGAATGAATAGATGAAAAACTCATAGTATAGGTGACCAATCAATAGAGTTTGTCTTCGATCAACACGTACAAGCAGGCTCTTCGTTTAGTTACACTGGTCTCCTTGCTGTCCTCGGAAGTTACCCGGTGGTGAGGTAATTGTATACTGGAGTCATCCAGCAGTGGTTGTCCCCAATGGCGTTAACGTCGAGCAGCTCTGGTGGCTTCTCGATACTTGTTCGCGCGAGTATCTTATGTACGAAGAATTTGTTACCGCCTTTCTTTCTGGTGCTGGCCAGTTTTGACAAGACATCCGCCCACGTGTTTCGTTCGCGAGGAGTGTGCTAGACTTCCCATGTGTCAAACTTGGAAATTATTTCCATCACCTGTGTCAAATATTCGACCAGCTGATCATTTTTTGCCTGATACTCCCTTCGGACTTGAGACGCTACGAGCTGGGAATCGGTGAAATTTTTTACCTCCTTGGCGCCCAAGTCTTCGGCCAGCCGTAATCCTGCGAGGAAGGCTTCGTACTCGGCTTGGTTGTTAGACGTGGGGAAGGACAGGACTAAAGACACTTCGATTAGGATTCCCTCCTCGTTCTCGAGGATGATGCTTGTGCCACTACCCGTGGAACTGGACGTCCCGTCCACGTATATGGTTCATCTATGCGTTCCGCTTGGTGGGGATGATGGTGGCGTCATCTCCGCCACGAAGTCAGCCAGGACTTGTGCCTTGAGGGCCTTCCTGCCTTCGTAAAGGATGTCAAATTCTGATAGCTCTAGGGACCATTTGAGCATTCTGTCGGCCATGTCTGGTCGACAAAGCAACTGTCTTATGGGTTGGTCCGTACGCACTACTATGGTGTGGGCCAGGAAGTAATGTCTGATCTTTATGGCGGCATTGACGAGGGCGAAATCGACTTTCTCTATTTGCATGTTTCTGATTTCTGGCCCTTGTAGGGCCTTACTCGTGAAATAGATGAGATTTTGCCCGTCCGTTGTCTCGCGAATGAGTGCAGCGCTAATGGCTTCGCTGGTGACGGAGAGATACAGGTACAAGGTCTCCCCGTACTCTGGTCGTGACAGCACGGGGGGTTCGGACAAGACTCGCTTAAGGTGGGTCAGAGCCTGCTCGCATTCCTTCATCTATTCAAATGTCGCCTCCTTGTTTAGGAGTTTAAAGAAGGGCAGGGCGTGCTAGGCAAACTTGGCCACGAAGCGAGAGAGAGTGAAGCGAGCATCCCGTTGAGGGACTGTATGGACTTCTTCGACCTAGGTGTGGGAAATTCCGCAAACGCCCGACATTTGTCAGGATTCGCCTCTATCCCCCTCCCGGTGAGGTAGAACCCAAGGAACTCCCCTGCCCGCACGCCAAAGGTGCATTTTTCTGGGTTAAAGCGCATTTTGCATTTTCTCGCCTAGTCGAAAACCTTTTGCAAATGGGTCGTGTGATCGGATTCCTCTTGGGATTTCACGATCATATCGTTCATGTAAACTTTGAGCATGTCTCCGATTTCTGATCGGAATACTTTGTTCATCATGCGCTGGTATGTGGCCCCAACGTTTTTCAGACCAAAGGGCATTACATTGTAGTAATAGTTCCCCGACGAGGTCATGAATGCGGTATACTTCTTGTCATTTTCGGCCATAGGGATTTGATTGTATCCCGAATAGGCGTCCATGAAGGACAAGAGCTTGAAACCTGCATAATTATCTACGAGCTTATCTATGCTGGGCAGAGGATAAGCATCCTTCGAGCAAGCCCGGTTGAGATCAGTATAATCAATGCACATGCGCCATTTTTCACTATGTTTCTTGACAAGTACAATACTGGACAGCCAGGTTGTATACCTGGCCTCCGAGATAAATTTTGCCTCTAAGAGGTCTTATACAAGTTTTTCGGCAGCCTGTGCGTTCTCATCGGATTTCTTGCGCCTGCGTTGTGCGACGGCTCGAGCAGCTGGGTCAATGGTCAGTTGATGGCATGCGGTCTCAGGGTCCAGGTCGGGCATGTCCGCGGCACTTCACGCAAACAAATCGACATTTTCCTCGAGACATGTCTTCAGCTGCTGCTTTACCTCGTCGGGCAGCCCCGTGCCTATCTTCACTCCTCTGCTCGGGTTGGCTCCGAAGGTGATGACTTCGAACTCCCCATCTGGGACAGGGCGCATGAGGGTGGTTGTAGAGGAAGTGTATATCCCCGCTGACGTGCCTTCACCATAGTCCTCACCCTCTTTAGAAATCCGGCTGTCGAGGTCAATGATGTGTACAGGGAGAGTCAGATTCTTGTCAGGCCGGCTTTTTTCGCCGGGCTGGTCGTCCTCCCTTTCCCGCTTGGTCGCCTTGGGTGCTTGTCGCTCCCGGGATTTTCATCCAAATACAAACGCGAAAGTGGCACCGAAACAGAGTCGCCAGCAATGTGTATTTATCCCAAGAGAGGGAAAAGAAACACTGCATAAACCTGGGGGGAAAGAAAAAGCATGGTCTTGCGACCAAGAGAACTGGGTTCGGGAGTCGGTTACGCGCGAGGAAGGTATTAGCACCCCCACGCGTCCATCGTACCCGATGGGATCCACGCTTGCTTGTCTCGATCAAAGGGTGTAAGGAAAAGATACTGGAAAAAGAACTGCTAGCTGGAGAACTGGAAAAAGAAAGGAGAGAGAAAGAGAAACAAATGTAGGGAAAATAAAAGAAGTGCTCGAATGGGCCCTACCCCACTGCCTACGTATCTCATCGGGAACATGAGAATCAGAGCGACGTAGTTCCCCTCAGCCAGGGTTACTTTGTTTGTGTTTTTTAGTGGAAACGTCAAAGTGTGTGTCCCAGCAGTTAGGTGTTACAGCTCGCTGTATGGAGACTTAGGCGTTACCTGTTTGCGGTAGAACGGACCTGACGAGTCCTTAAGGAATAGAATAAAGGAGATGAGGAAAGAATTTGTTTGTTTGTTTTTGTCTTTTAGGAAAGAAGTGTTTTTTGATTATGTGTGTTTTGTAACTCGTATTATATTTAAGTCCTTCATATAGGATCGAATGCCTAGCATATCGACCCAAGACGGGACGTACACTAAACATTCCCAAAGAAATTAGAGAAGACCCCTCACCTCCTTGTTCCCACACGAAAGGCCTAAATACAATATTTGTTATGCCTTCATTAAGTTTTTTTACTTTTATTATAAGAGGAGAATAAGTGACTCAAAAGAGGATCAAAGGTGAAACTAATAAGGGAGACTAAGACTCAAACCCTAAAGTTATCATACATGGAGATCCTATGGTTGTGTGAGCTAAGAGGGGAAGATTCTACCTAATGTTATCATGCATGGATTGCTATCCTAATGTCTCTCCTACCTCCGACTTAATCAAAAATTAAGTGGAGCGAGGAATCCTACGGGATCATGCCATCAGACAAGTAAACACAGGATGAATCAATCACAAAACGAACTAAAAACAAACGAAAGAATAAACAGTGTCAGTCAACAACAATGTCACACAATCAAAGTAAAAAGGGGGGAGCTTTAGCCAAGGGGTCATATCAACCGAGGCAAACAAGCTAGCTATGGGAAATACGGGTACTCACCCAATGGTATCGAGAACCATGGAGAGCAGAGTAAGGGGGATGTGAATAAGATCACATAAGCATCAGCATCGGTCAATGCGAGCTATAGACAAGGCGTGGGGGTTTGATTGTGAAACCCTTCTTCCACTTGACGGACTCGATAACAAGAGTAAGCTATATTCAAAGCTTCAATCATGTAATGAGAGCTAAGAACGACTCGACTAGAATAACGGGGGTCGATTGCGAACCCTTACTTCCGTCAATTGCCTTCTTGGAGGTCTTGCCAGGGGGAATGGGAATGGGATGCCTCATAGAGGTCTTCAGGCACAATATTAAACGATCACAAACAGAGCCTCCTTTGAGAACTTCCATCATTGCCGGCCAAGTGGCACGGACTCCCAATCCTACTTCTCATGGCATAAAAAGGAAAAATGCAGAATTAGTAAAAGAGAAGAGGTATGATACCGAACGGCTATCAATCCGTAGCAACGCAAGCAAAGTATACGCAAACCGACCAACTTCTAGCGATCTAGCATAAATGAGCAAAAGTGTTAGAAAGTGAAACGGGTCCGTGAAAGGCATGAAACCAGATGCTCTTAAGACAATAAAACAAGGTCATAAGCCATAAACAACAGCAACAACAGCGCTCCAGCACCTGCCTAGCTGTAAAAATTAGCAACAAGTAAAAACAGTCTATAACAGCTACTATTTCTAGAACATAATGGGTGTATATGCAGCCAGCCAGGATAACAACATTCTACAGCACTCTTTGTTCACAGCAGCTATGTATGTGGCAGCAACTTCTACATTTTACTAATCAAGTGTAAAACACTACAAAACAAACTCAAAGGTTAGTCAAAATTCAAATGGAAAGATCAATAAGAAGTAATTGAAATCAATACTAAATGTAACCAACAATTAGTCAAAAATCTATGCAAAACATATTAAAGACTATTAACAACGTTACCAAATGAAACTATTAAAATGATTAGTCAATGTTATCATTAAAATCTAAGTAAAGTCAATGTAAGAATCAATTCAAACTATGTCAATGACCAATTAGTTCAAAGTTAATTCTAATGAACAATTAAGCTAAAAACAATTATCAAGCAATCAAGCTAAAAACGATTAGTGAACCATTAAGCTAAACAATTAGTGCACCAATAGGCAAAAAAACAATTAGTCAACAATCAAGCTAGAACGATTAGTGCCATTAAGCGAAAAATCAATTAGTGAGAAATTAAGCTAAAACAACGGTTAGTAAGTGACTAAGCCAAAAATCAATTAATGAATGATTAAACCAAACACTTACTAATCGAATTACCGAATGCTACCCGAAAAGTTTTATCAAAGTTTAATCCAAGCAACCACATCAAGAATTAACAAAAATCGAAATCTACTTCAAATCGAAATTGACTTCTAAACGAAAGTTAATCAAAATTGACCTTCTAAAAACTAATTATAGATTAAGAACAAATTCTAATTTGAAAGCTAATTCAAAAAATAAAAGCTAAATCAAACTCGAACAAGTTTATGTTCTAATCAAAATTTAAAACTAAACTAACTAAGGGTTGATCTCTAACTAAAAAGTGAAATCCAAACTGAATTCTTAAGCATAAACCTATGTTGCTAATTGTGTTAGCATTAATCTAAATCACGAACAAAATCTTAATTAAAAAAGAAAAAAGAGATAGGGTACCGTATAGGTGTTGGTGGTGTGAATAGAAGAGTGAATGGCCCAGGCCCGGTTCAGTTTGGGTGGAGACCGGTTTTTCAACGTAAGAGAACCCTAATTGTGCTTCACTCCTCAATTTTCCTTATCTTTTCCGACATCCCTCATCCGCCGGAACTTCTTCTTCTCATTCCCTTCGCCGTGCCCAACCTCTTCTCCCTTTCGTCTTTGTTCAAATCGTCGGTGCCCTCACCTTCCTCCGTTCTCTCATTCACACATGCCACATCCTTCGCGATTCCGACCTCCCTACGTCTAACCTCAATCCTCTCCAACAACAAAACGTCGCCGAAAACGATAACACCACCGTACCAGCACACCTCGTGACGGCAGCGGTTCAATCCTTGGGGTGAATACATCCCATCCGTCTCCACCGTTAACATCTCGCTCTCGACAACTCACTCTCACAGGTTCACTCACTCGAAACTCCACACACAACCTAATCTCCACTAACACGTTCATCAGAACAGGAATTCTCATATCCGAATCGACATTCGCATCATAAAGAATGTTGGAGATTGAGCGACGTACCTGCGCGACGAAATCGGTGATGACAACGAGGCTTCAGATCAACGTGACGCCGCGAGTTTACCGTTACGATTTGCGCGACGCCAAGCTTGGTGTAAGGATCTTCAATTATTCTTGAATTCTTCTCCTATTGATTCTCGATTCTCTTGATCGGTGTAATCCTGTATCTTCTTCTTGTTTCTTGTGCTTCTGTGCTTCTGTGACGTTGAATTGTTGAGCGATTGGTTAATGCGATACTGTTGATGATTTGCAGGTTGTTGAACGTTGATTTCGTTGATGTTGATTTATGAATTGAGGATGATGAAGAGAATTATTGGAGCCAAATGAGTGAAGGTCGAAGATTGAATTGATGAAGGCTTTTCGGTTAGAGGTCAGAGGTTGAAGACGGATCGAGAAAAAATGGATGTTGAAGTGTCGGAGAGTTGAAGGTTAAAGGTTTGAAGATCTTGAAGCTTGAAGAAAAATCAGTGTAAAGACTTTCTGTTAGAGATTTAGTTTTCTGGTAGGTTTTCTGTTAATTTTTCAGTTAGAGAATTGAAGGTTTTGGAATTGTGTTGTTGCAGAATTGAGAAGGAGATTGAAGGTAAAGGCTGGGTGATGATGAATTTTTACAGAGGATTGAAGAAGATGAATTGAAGAGGAGAAGCGAGAGTTGGTGAAGATGAAGAGAGATTGAAGATTGTGATATTGTTTTCAGATGCCAAATTCAGAGAGCAAAGTTTGTTAGAATCTGTTAGAGTTTGTTTATGGTTAGGAAATAGTTTTTGAAATTGGAATTTGTGAAATTTCTGGTTTTTGTTATGAACTTTTTTCTACTGCTATCTGTTTTTGTTGTTGTTAAGAAATTTTTGCTACTGTATATTATTTTTCAAACGGCCAACCCTGTTTGCTATGGTGCAGTATGCATCTCATTTTTGTTTTGTATTTCATTCTCTAAGTCATGAATGATGCGTGCGCCAGCCTGCCTTTGAGGGCCCTCTCAAGTCATTAAAAAATGGTAATTATCAACCTTGGTGAAAGTTAAATTGTCCGCATTGGTGCCATAACAATAGAATTGAAGCTCAGATGTATAAAATTGTGGTTTTTTTATATCCAATATCAAGGAGTTTAATTGCTATTGGGATCTTGGCCTTGTATCACTTGTCTTGGGCATTTGGGAAAATGGAAAAACCTGGTTTCTACTTGGATAATGAAATATGGATTGTGGTTTATGAAAATGGATTTAGAAATTGGTGTAAAATTTGGATAATGTTTGAATTAGAAATGGTATGGATATTTGAAATTAAAAGGATAAAAAGGAAAATAGATTAAAAACAAATGGATATGAAAATTGGATAATTGGAAGTGATTTGGATAAAAATAGAAAAATGGATTAAAGAGTGGATAATTGAATAGAAATTAACTAAAATTGGATAAAATGGATTTTTGGATATTTGGATATTTGGATAATTGGAAAATGTATTAAATGAATATGAGTTAGAAAAAAGGAGTTGTGTCTCGAATTCCAAGCAAGTCACATGATTACATCTCAACACATTCAATCCACATCAAGCTTCAGATCCAATACAAACTCGTGTCCTTAATGGCTCCCCATCTTCAATCAATAAACTCAGTCGAATTGAACACATGTAATTCTAACCAATGATTCTCAGTTGACAACTATCCACAAATTCAACCCTGAATGAGGAACCTTGATTCACCTTGAATGCACACTGATGAGGAAATGTCCTGAACAGAAAAAGAACCAAACCCTGATTCACACCCAATAACCTGACCCGACGCCTCTGATGACTCCTCTAAAATAAGAAACCCCCCTCTTGATGTACACTGATAATCTTCTGAATACTGAAAGCTCAAACCAAAGGAAGATACCCTGATCACACGTCTTAGGAACCCAATGCAAATGAGGGAATGAGTTATGACCTAATGGATATGCAGGATGAACGCGAAGCGAAAGCCATAAAAAGGTAGGGCAAATTTTGGGGTACTACAGTGCTGCCCCGATCGAGCTTTGGCCTCGAGTAGCTGTTTCAAAGCACCTCCTTGCAGCTTCTATATCCTTGTGCAATGTTTCGACGTGGCCCTTCTCCATATAGTATTTCATCTTGAGATGAACGGTCGAAGGAACAGCGCTCAGCTCCGCCAAGGTTGGTCTGCCAAGGATGCATTGGTACAGTGAAGGGCAATCGATTACCAGAAATTGAGTCTTGATCGACTTCGACGCCTCCTTTTCCCCGAAGGTGACCGGGAGCTCCAGGTACCCCCAGGGTCTGGCTGTCGCCCCGTTGAACCCTTGCAGGTCGGACCCTACATACGGTGACAGGTTCTTCTGATCCAGCTTCAAGGCTCTGAACAGACCAGTGTACATGATGTCCACGGAGCTGCCTTAGTCGACCAGGATCCGTCGGACATCGGTGTTGGCAAGTCTCGCTCTGATGAGTAAAGGAATGTGTGAGTTCAGGGAGCCCTCAGGCAGCTCCTCCAGGTAGAAAGTGATTGGCTGGGACCGCCCCCAAACCTTCTCGAGCATGGACAGCTGGTCAGGACTGTAGTCGATGAGTTGGTCGAACTTTCTCTTGACCGACCCCACTGTGAGTTCGATGTATCCCCCACACGAGATAACCATGGTTGTTGGGAAGGTCTCCCAAGTGTTGTGTGCGGATATCTGAGGAGGATCCTCAATATGGTCAGGGATGATGAAGTCCTCTGGCCGTGTGATGGACATAGCGACCTGAGGAGGAGAACTGGGAGGCGAAGACTCTGCTTCCTTTTTGGTCTCCGAAGATTCTCGTTGAGAGGATTCACCCTTCTTCATATATTGCTTTAGGTGAGCCTCCTAGATGAGGATTTCAATGGCGTCCTTCAGGCGCACGCAGTCTTCGGTCACGTGGCCATGGTTGCGGTGGAAACGTCAGTATTTACTCTTGTGCGTGTTGCCCTTGGACGACGTTGGTTTGGGGAACCGGACACCTCCCTGCTTAAACTCCGCGTTGATGCACTCAGAGAGAATGCGCTCGCGGGGAACCGTCAGCAGGGTATACTCTGTAAAACGACCAGCAGGTCCCTTCTCTTCACGTTGAGCTTTACAGAGTAACTCGACCAGGTTGCGAGGAGGTTTTATGCCCACCGCCTTGCGAAATTCGCTCTTTGGTCTCAACCCTTTTTCGAGGAGGTACTTCTTCATATAGTCCGTCGTGTGGACCTCAACAGCCTCCTTGTTGAACCGCTCAATATATGCACGCAGGGGCTCATCCCTGGCCTCCGACTTGGGGTGTCGCAGGGAGACAGTAAAATGGCGGGCAAACTGGCTCTTTAAATCTTTCCATGACGTGACTGAGCCCCGGGGAAGCCGCTTGAACCAGGCCATGGCCCTCTTCCTGAGAGTGATGGGGAACAACCGGTATTTGATAGCCCGGCTTACATTATGATAGTGGAGCATTGCCTCAATGTTCTCTATATGCTCGCCTGGGTCGGTGGTCCCGTCGTAGGTGTCCAGGAGAGGTGGCTTCTTCAATCCATGAGGAATGTGCATGTCCATGATCTCCTGAGATAAGGGTTCATGGACATCGTCGTCATCGCTTGTGCTAGACGACCGACTGGGGGAGTTGCTACGCCCGCGGCTTCTGCTGCGGCGGGGGGAATGTCTGCGTGACTTACGATGCTCGTGATGGTTCCTCGAATGTCTGTTCCTCTTCGGAGTGGGAGAGCGCCTGGATTTCCGTAAGGGAGATCGGTGTCATCGTCTGGAGAGTGCTGAGTCAGATTCCTCCGACCTAGAACGTCTTCGTTCGGGAGAAAGACTTCTGGACCTATCTCGCCTGCACTTCAGAGGAGGAGGAGACCTGGCCGCGGAGAAGGACTGTTGGCCTTCTGCGAGGGACGCTGCTCCTAGAGGGTGTGTTCGAGCATGCCGATCTTCTCGCCCTGCTGGAAGATCAGAAAGTTGGATCTGTTGAGGGAGGCAATTAGGGCGGTAGTGCTTGAGTCCACGTTTTGAGGGACAGGTATAGGCTCAAAAACAGGATCAGCGGCTTACGCGCGCAGCTTCACGTCATCGGGGGTAGGAGTGGCGTTGTTCCCATCCCGATGATCTGTCTCTAGGAAGGCAGCTCCGGAGACAAGGTGGTCGACGTTATCAGCAATAACGGCGATGACGGGCTCTTGACGGGCATCATCGTTCCTGTTGGAGACCATGATGATCAACTAGAGTTTGGAGAGAGAGCTTTGGTCTTTTAGGTGAAAAAGAGGGGATCTTGAATCAAAAAAGACAGGGAAGCTAGTTTCCTACAGACGGCGCCATTAATCGGAGGTGATCAGACTGCATCGTCGTGGCCTTCGTGTAGGGCAGCTGAGGATGCTTGTAGGAGAGAAAAGGGGGTTGTACCTGCAAGGTACTCCGATGCCAAAGTAAGTGATTGGACAAAGAGAGAAAGCAAGTACAAAGTTAAGATTTCAAGTATTGAATAGTGATCAAACCTGCCCCTCTCACATGAGAGGGTATTTATAGAAGTAACCCCTGTTGGAACTGGGTTCCAAGAAAGATGAATGTTTGAGAGAAAGAAGAAGAAGGAGAAAGAGAGAGAGAGAAAATAAGAAGAAATTAGGGTTTGGAAACTTTGTAAAATTTTATTATGAAGTTGTTGTGTATATTACAAATTACAATGCCCTTTATATAGGCTATCAAAGCCCAGGCCCAAAACAATCAATTCGACACAAACTAGCAATTCGACTGAACTCCTTATCAGCTATATTCGACTCTGTCGAATACAGCTGACATACACAACACTACAACTATTCAACTGACTATATACAACTTCGACCAAACCTATAAAACCCTTCGACTTCAACAAACTAACATGAATTACTTCTAACACACCACCTAATTCATGTTTTCGAGACTTCTCATCCCAATGCTCTTCTTTAACTCGTCGAATCTGATTTTCTTCAAAGGTTTGGTAAGTATGTCAGCTAGTTGAACTTCAGTCTTGCAATATTCAAGATCCAGCTTCCCTCTGTTCACTTGATCCCTGAGAAAATGATACCTTCTTTCTATGTGCTTACTTCGACCATGACACATAGGATGATTGGCAAGATCAATAGCTGACTTGTTGTCTACAAACAATTTCATCTTCCCAGGTTCCTTGATCTTGAGTTCTTCGAGCAACATATCTATCCATGCTGCCTGACATGCTGCATATGAAGCAGCTACATACTCAGCTTCACATGATGACAAAGCCACAATGCTTTGTTTTCTCGAACTCCAAGAGATTAGAGCTCCTTCGATCATGAAAATATAGCCTGCAGTACTTTTCTTCTCATCTTGGTCTCCACTGAAATCTGAATCAGTATAACCATATACCTCAGCATCTTTCAACTTGGACTTATTTCGACATGCCATCAGCACACCATGATCAATCGTACCCTTAATGTATCTCAGTACTCTCTTTACTGCAATAAGATGACATTCTTGGGGTTTCTCCATAAATCGACTTAACAATCCGACACTTTGACAAATGTCTGGTCTTGTATTGCAAAGGTACCTCAAGGATCCAATAATTTGTTTGTATAGTGTCGAACTTACAAACTCATCATCAGTTACCTTCTTCAACTTTGCTCCTGTTTCCAATGGAGTTGTTGCAACTTTACAGTCAGTCATCTTGAACCTCTTCAAAATATCTTGAGCATACTTCTTCTGGTGCAGGAACACACCTTCAGCTGTGTCTTTGAATTCCATTCCTAAGAAATATGACAAATTCCCTAGGTCGGACATTTCGAACTCTTGCATTAGCTTCGACTTAACTTTTCTTATCTCAGCTTCATTTGCACCTGTAATTAGCAAATCATCAACATACAGGCATAAAATGATTATCATTGTCGACGTCATTTACATAAACTCCATGCTCAAACACACACTTTGTGAACCCAGCTTTGATTAGGAAACTGTCTATTCTTTTGTTCCAAGCCCTAGGGGCTTGCTTCAATCCATAGAGAGCCTTCCTCAATCTGTACACCTTCGACTCATGCCCTTTAACCTCAAATCCTGGTGGTTGACTGACATACACTTCTTCCTCCAGAGGTCCATTCAAAAATGCTGATTTTACATCCAACTGATGTATCTTCCATCCTCTATTCGCTGCTGTCGAAACAACAATCTTGATTGTTTCCAACCTAGCCACTGGCGCATATACTTCGTCGAAATCAACACCAGGTTTCTGCAGAAATCCTCTTGCCACTAGTCTTGCCTTATGCTTGGCAATTTCACCATTTGGCCTTCGTTTCAGCTTGTAAACCCATTTCACATCAATAGGCTTCTTGCTGGCTTTTTCGACAAGTTCCCAGGTTTTGTTCTTCTCGATTGCCCTGAGTTCTTCCTTCATGGCTTCACACCAATTCGAATCATTCATGGCTTCATCCAAATTAATTGGTTCTGCTTCAGCCATCATCATTGCTTCTTCTATTAAGTCACCATCTGCATCGATTGCATTATCTGGAAATCTCTCATATCCAGCTAACCTTGTCGACTCAGCTCTTGTTCTAGTTGATCTTCTTACATTCTGCTCAGGAGGTTCTTCATTTCGACTTGTTGTGGCCTCAGTTTGTTGGTCTTCTTCAAACACCGTCGGAACTGTCTCTTCCATCTGTCGACCAGTATCCTGTCGAACTGACCCATGACTCCACTCCCATTTTTTATTTTCATCTACCAGAACATCTCGACTGATCACAAATTTATCATCTTCTGGTGAATATAGTCTATATGCACCAGTCGAATGATAACCTATGAGCACCATGGTTTGACTTTGATCATCTAGTTTTATTCTCAATTGCTCAGGAACATGCCTAAAACATATTGATCCAAAAACTCTAAGATGACTTACATTTGGCTTCTCACCTGTCCAAGCTTCATAAGGAGTCTTCTCGACTAACTTCTTCGTTGGACATCTATTCAGAATGTATACTGCTGTCGAAGCTGCTTCAGCCCAAAATCTCTTTGGCACCTCTTTAGCCTTCAACATACTTCTCGTCATATTCAGTATACTTCTATTCTTTCTCTCAGTTATCCCATTATGTTGAGGTGTATAGGGTGCAATAACCTCATGCTCTATACCTTCCTCTTCACAAAATCTAGCAAACTCTCGAGAGGTGTATTCACCACCACCATCAGTTCTCAGTTTCTTTAGCTTGCAGCCACTTTGCTTTTCGACAAGCAACTTAAACTTCTTAAACTTTGTGAATACTTCACTCTTACTTTCGATCACATAAATCCACATATATCTGGTGAATTCATCAATGAAATTTAAGAAGTAACGCTTGCCACCATTCGACCTAACTTCAAAAGGTCCACATACGTCAGAATGAACAAGCTCCAACTTTCCTTTCGACTTAATTGGCAGATCATGTTTGAATGCTTTTCTAGCCTGCTTTGCTTTGCAGCATTCCTCACACACATGATTTGGTTCCTTCACCTGAGGTAAACCATACACCATCTTCTTCTGATTCAGCATACCCAAACTCCTGAAGTTTAGATGCCCATATCTATGATGCCATAGCCAATTCTTTTCCTCTTCTGTAGTTGACGCAAGACATTCATGATTAATCATGTTAATCTGAACTTTAAACGTCTTGTTATCAGCCAATGGTGCTTTCAATATCAACCTACCATCAGCATGATACACCTTCATTTGGTTATTCTCCAGCTTCATATTATGTCCTTTGGCAAGTAATTGACCTATACTTATCAAGTTACTTGTCATTGAAGGCACATACAACACGTCAGTAATGGTGGCTTTTCTACCATCTCTTCTCATTACAGATATGTTTCCTTTTCCACCTGATGTGATCTGTCTACCATCTGCAAACTTTATCACCTTCTTAACTGATTCATCAAGCTTCGTGAACTAGTTCTTCTTACCAGTCATGTGGTTGCTGCAACCCGAATCAAGATACCACAAATTTATGTCATCATCCTTCGACTGAGTATCTGCCATTAGTAGCACACCTTCAGAATCACTATCTTCTGCCTGTGCATACTGCGCTTTGTCACTTTCTTTTGCTTGTGTTTCCTTCTTCTTTCGACAGTCTCGAGCATAATGACCAAAACTTTGACAGTTGTAACACTGCATGTCTTTCATGTCAACTTTCTTCCCAGAATACTTGTTGCCCATGCCTTTCTTTGTCAAATCATCACGATTCTTTGAACTCTTGCTTGACTTCTCATCACTAGCAAGATTCCTTCCCTGCTTCACCCTCCCAGATTTCTTTGTGAATTTCGCTTGTAGTGCTTGGTCCGATACCTTTTCTCTTTCTGAATTTCTTTGCTTCAATCTCATCTCATGAGCTTCCAAAGAAGCCTGTAGCTCTTCAACCTTCATCTCAGCAAGATTCTTGGACTCTTCAATGGACACTACAATGTAATCAAAATTTGCAGTCAGAGATCTTAGTACCTTCTCAATCTTCTGCAAATCTGTGATTGTTTCTCCACAAGACTTCATCTGGTTCGTCAGCATTACCAATCTTGAAAAGAACTCCGAAACTGATTCATCTTCCTTCATTTGAATCATTTCGTATTGCTTTCTCAAGGTTTGCAACTTCACCCTCTTCAATTTCTCATCACCTCCATACAAGTTCTTTAACTTGTCCCACACTCCTTTTGCAGATTCTTCTTCAATAATTTTCTCAAACACATTCGGATCCACAGACTGGTGAATCAAGAACAACGCTTTACCATCTTTCTTCCTTTGATCCTTGTACGCAGCTTTCTGTTTATCAGTAGCATTTGCCCCCAATTCCGTTACACCATCATTCACGATTTCAACCACATCTTGAAATCTGAAGATAACCCTCATCTGCGCCACCCACTGTTGGTAGTTTTTCCCTTTGAAAACCGGTAGATTCGCTGGGAATTGTGTGGACGTTGTTGTTCCGTTTGCCATTTAGATTCTCTCTGAATCGCAACCGGGCTCGTTGATACCAATTGTTGGAACTGGGTTCCAAGAAAGATGAATGTTTGAGAGAAAGAAGAAGGAGAAAGAGAGAGAGAGAAAATAAAAAGAAATTAGGGTTTGGAAATTTTGTAAAATTTTATTATGAAGCTGTTGTGTATATTACAAATTACAATGCCCTTTATATAGGCTATCAAAGCCCAGGCCCAAAACAATCAATTCGACACAAACTAGCAATTCGACTGAACTCCTTATCAGCTATATTCGACTCTGTCGAATACAGCTGACATACACAACACTACAACTATTCAACTGACTATATACAACTTCGACCAAACCTATAAAACCCTTCGACTTCGACAAACTAACATGAATTACTTCTAACAACCCCCAGCGCGGGGCCAAGGTCTCCCATGTGGCCGAAATGTCTGGTCGACCAATGGGAGACTGCCAGGTGGAGGGTCAGGCGCGTGACCCTTTGACCTAGTCCAACTGTTTCCGTGAGATCCGAAAAAACAGTTGGTCGCGTGAACTACCAAGCGAGTGAGGGAAACATGCCCAACAGCTAATTTCTGACTATTAGGTCTGGCCAAGAGCAAGACTGGATTGGGCCTTGCCTACCGTGGGTCAGGCGGTTGCCCAATCCAGAATAGATTTCTATTTACAACATATTTTCTCAATTCTAAAATTGCTCTCGATTTGTAATCTCACTCTTTAGTATTTTCTCCCTTTCTGTTTTAAATAAACTCAGAAATAACATCATGATTCAAATCATGTCTAAAAGACTGATTCGAATCAACTTATGCAAAAACAAAAAAATAAGAAACCTAAATTTTTACCACGTTCTACTAATTATCCAAACTAGAATGTCTAAAAACTCGTAATGGCGGATAAAAGTATATGAAAGGACTACAAACATTGCAAATTTTTTATTTTATCAACTTTATGCTATCAATAATGTAAGTCTAGTGAAGCAGCTCGAATAAAGGGTCCCTGTTATTTGATGGACCCAACAAAAGATACATTCATTACATATTTACTCGAAAAAGGTATCTTCATCTTTGCATTATATAACATAACTACAGATACATTCATTACATATTTATCCGAACTAGCATCTAGCTACTGCCACTCTGTAACACTCGAGCGAACTCCTCCCTGGCAATCAGATCAGCGCCTGCTTATACTACAATATACCAGCTACAATTGCAGTTATAATTTATCATCAAGAATGGTGGACATTAGAAGCCCTTGCACAAAATTAAACCTTCGAGTCTTCTCTAATCGGTCCTCATCTGACATCTGTACTTGTTCTGATTTTCTGTAACCATACACTATTGTCAGTTCAAGTCATGAAAACAAGGCATTAGTCTAAATGACAGTGTTTTATCATTTACTTATCTGATACAAAAAATTGAACCACATATATACATATACATCCAATGTTATACTTGTATATAGAAGTTTAGTATCACGTATTCGGCAGGATTTAAAACATAACACTATGATATAACAAGATAGTATGAAGTTATTATACCCTATACAAAAGTACAACTTAGCATCCATTTCTAAAACAAAGGAAATCTTAATCCAACAATATATCCACATTCTTACCTTTCCACAACATTATCTTTTGAGCTATCTTTTACAGGGGAAGCTTCAATGGAAGAACTAGACTGTTCGCTCACAGCTCCATCACCTAAAACTGGGTTAAAAATAAACGATGACAACAGAGTATCCGATTCGGAATTGGATGAAGAACCTCCCAGAAGAGAATGCAATGCTCCTTCCCTTAACTCTTTTCTAAATAATGTTGAATTAGAAACTCCTTTCCTCAACACCCTCCTTTTCCGCGGCACGTAAACTTTAGGTTATGGAAAACTTTTAAGTCTCAAAGCAATCCAATTAAAGATTTACACTCACCAAACACAGCGACTAATTAAATTTAAATACTTAAACTCAATTGATAGAGCAGAAGACAGCACAAGAAAATACCATCTAACAATGCTGACAAAACATATATCAAGAAATTTGCACTAACAAAACATATATCAATGGTGCAGCAATCAAATTGATAAGGAATCGAAACAAAAGAAAAAACAAAAACAAGAACAAAGAAACAAACTTTCAAAAAGGATATCTTGAAAAACTTCGAATGTTGTGTTGTAATATGTCCAACAAGATCCATTCCCACCTTCTGCCCACAAGCAGGACAAACCTGAAAAAAGTACATCCAATGCCATCAATAATCACCAGTGTTGTCAAATTGCGGCCATGGCGGCCGCCACGAGTTTAAGGTTCATGGCGGCATGGCGGAAATTGCAGAAATAGCGGGTTATTTTTTTAAAAAAATCTGAAAGTTTGTTGTGTCTGTGTATTATTTTACTCAACCCCAGTTATAATTCTGATTAAATACCAATAGCAACACTGGTAATCACCATCATCACCATACAAAACCAAAAACAAAGAAACAACTATCACAGTCAAGACTAATAAAAACACGCCTCAAGAAATCCATAAAGCATCCACCGCAAAATTGTCATTCTGAGCGCCAAACAAGTCATTTCGAGCACCAAACAAGAAATGGCAGAACATAAAAGAAGAAAAATACAAGTTATCTTTTCAGCACAAAGCTAGAACTCAGAAGAAGAACCCCTGTATTTATTTATAAAGACTAAATCTTCTTTTGCGAAATGAAACCCAACTAACTAACTAACTTAACTGTCATGTAACTAACTAACCAACAAACTTATCAACTCCAATAACAATAAAAACACCATTCAACAGTCAACACTCAATACTCAACACCAACTCATAACAACGTTGTAACAAAATATACGCCTCTTCAAATTACTAGATACGCATTTATTATATTTTTTCTACATATAGACGCCAAAATTAAACACATCTAAATAAATAAATAAATAAATAAAGTATTTTAGGAACATTCATAGACTCATTAAATGCACTAAATATTTTTCATAATAAATATGAAAAGTTAAAAATTCAGTTTTTTTTTTAGATACTATACTAACCCCAGTGTTGGCTTGGAGAGGATGTTCCCCGTCAATGTGGCAACAGAGAGAAACGACGTCGTAATCTTCAGCGCAGAAAGGGCAAAGATACTCCGCTCTTAAATCATCGCCGCCGGGTTCAGCGTCGTCGTTTCCACCGAGAAACAGATCTGAAAACACCAAAACGGAACATCAAAAAGAAAATTCCTACAATAATCGAGTAAATAAAAATGAAAATCGGAAATGATTATTGTGCTAACCGGATCGAGAATAGTAGCGGCGTGAAGAGTTGGAGAGACGGGAAGAGATCCATGAATCGGAGTCCATTTTTTGAGGGAAAATTGAAATCGAAGAGTAAACCCTAAATCGAAAAAGGGGATAGAGAGTGTTGTAGATAGATAACAGTGTTTGTGTCTGTGTTTTTTTTATGAAGAGAGTGATGTGAATTGCACGGAGAAAGAAATGGCCATGTGGAGGGTATTTTTGTATTATCCAAAATACCCTTCACTGTTAACTAACTTGTCCGGCCGTTCATTTTCGCAGAGGCGGCGATTAGTTTAATATTCGTGTAACTTTAGTGTGCACTTGAAAGCACGGAGCTCTCATAGCTCAGTTGGTTAGAGCACCCGTTTAGTAAGCGGGAGGTCTTGAGTTCAACTCTCAATGAGAGCATTTACACATTTTTTCTGGGTTTTTTCAAGGAATGCGTTTTGGTTGGGCTTAAGGTATAACCCAGGCTTTAGTTAAAAGAAAGGACGGGCCTTAAGTTCAGCCCAAAATATTTTTACGAATTAAGTTAAATTTTTATTAATAATAATTGTAATCCTAAATAATTTGAATAATATTTTCAAAATGTTAGTCACGTATAAACATTTTCAAAATGATGTCAATTGTGATGCTCTTATTTAATTTTAAATATAGATCTATTTTTGGTTAACAATTTTCACATATCGTTTTAGTTTTTGTCCAAATATTTATTTCCTAGGTTTAATGTAAGAAAACATGTTAAAAACTTGTAAATAGAAAGTATGTGTTGAATAATTTTAAAATTAATGATATTTCACTTTAAAATTTGTGTATTTAACCAAATATTGAATTTGGAGAGACAGTGGTGTAAATCTTTTAATTTGCACTCTTTGTACACACCCATGATTAGGGGTGGGAATAGGTCAGGCCGACTAACAGAAGCCTACGGTCTAGCCTACACAGGTCAAGATCAGACCAGACTTTTTTTTCAAATAGAAAAGGCTTAGTTTTTTTATACGCCTATTTAGTTAAATAGGTCGGGTCACAGACCATAAAAAAGTATTTTAAACCTATTAGGTCGGCCTATTTTAATAAATATAAATAAATATATTATTTTTTATATTTTATTCTGTATTTTACATTAAAAAATAAAAGTACAGTTTAGTTATCTTGAAGAACTTGTGAATATAAGTTGAAAAAACTTTATGAATAATGTCATAAGTTATTTTCACAAGTTCTCGTAAACAAATAATCTCACAAAACTTATGCTTCTATGTAAGCTCAAATAAGTCTCTGTAAAAAAATATTTAGTCGCATTGTACTTTTGATTCTCTAGTATATTTAAACGTTAGTTGAATTGCTTATTTACATGTGTTCAAATGATATAGGCTTTTAAAGTAGACTAATAGGCTAATAGACTAATCAGGCCTTCGAAAAGGTCAGACTCAGGCCAGAAAATGAGTCTTTGATAGGTTATAGGTCAGGCTTAGGCTTTTATTTTTTTAGCAGGTCAGACTCAGGCTTGGCAAAGCCTAGCTCGACCCAGCCTATTTCCACCCCTACCCATGATTAAATGGGTATGTGGTTTAATGTAGTGATTTTTTGTCACCTATAAAATTTACCAAAAAATTATTTATTTTGATAAAAATATCTTAGATTGTAAAATCTAGATTTAAATGCAGTTTTGGTCCCCCTACAATAAATTTTCTAACTTATTAGTCCCCCTTTAAAAAAAACAGGTATTTGGTCCCCTGTTTTGAATATTTTTGGGATTTTTTTGGTCCCCTCTCAGATTTGGCTATGTGGCAACCTCATTTATGATGTGGCAGAGGTTGTGTTGACCAATTTTGAAAATTGTATTGCCACATCATTTAAAACTAGTTTTAATTAATTAATATAATTGAAAAGCATATAAAATAATTCTTTTATAAAATAAAATCTCAAACTCAAACTAATTCTTTTAGAACAATTCTGAACCTTATTTAACCTTAACAATGACAGTTTAGAACAATTTCTTCACGTCAAACCTTTATTTAACCTTAATTACAGAATATATGGTTAAAGATCTACATCCAATGCAATATAATTGTTCTGTACATCTCTTGTCTAATTTTGTCCAAGTAACAATCCTGTCAAAATTGCATAGAAACTTCACAATTGCAAAGAGGAGGAACAAAAATACCATCATTCAAGTACCCCATCACTCTCCATTTTCGTTTCCATCATAACCTCACCTCACCTACAATTTTGTTCAACCACCACGCCTCACCAAGCTTCATCCTCGTCCTCAAGCTACATTCTCCGTTGTGAGAAAAAATACACGCCGTCTATCTCCTACCCCATCATTCACAACCTTTCAAGCATTTAAACTACCATCACTCAGATTCGCTAAAACACCTTCATCAAACTTCTCCAAAAACCCAACTCACTCTCGTCAACCTTCTCTGGCCATCCATTTCAAGTCTCCTCTATAACCGCCATGAAAAGCTCACCACCACCGCAGATGAACAATTTTATTGTTGTTTCAGTTTAAACATCATATATGTGTGGGTTCAATTTCATACAATTTAGGAAGGGGGAATTAATAGAAATTTGGATCTAAGAGTAGTGTGATAAAGAATTTGGAAACTTGGACAGTTAGGGCTTTCTGGGTGTAACGGGGAAGAACACGATTGAAAAGGGGGAATAATGAGTTTGAGATTTTACTTTATAAGTAAAAGAATTATTTTAAATGATTTTCAATTATATTAATTAATTAAAATTGGTTTTAAATGATGTGGCAATACAATTTTTAAAATTGGTCAACACAGCCTCTGCCACATCATAAATGAGGCTGCCACACAGCCAAATCTGAGAGGGGATCAAAAAAATTCCAAAAATATTCAAAACAGGGGACCAAATACCTGGTTTTTTTTAAAAGGGGACTAATAAGTTAGAAAATTTATTGTAGGGGGACCAAAACTGCATTTAAGCCTAAAATCTATAACGTGTTTTTGAATGATTCTGATTCTAGAATATTTAATTGTTGAATTTATGAACAAACACAATACATAAATACTTCATCAAACTATATAAAATTCAACAACATATTACATACTAAACACTAACAATAAGTTATGAATAATTAAAAATAACAATTAAATATAGTTAATTATCTATCGGGCTCAACCATGCATATCACAATTTTAGCAAACATCTTGAGATGAATCAGGCTTGAAGAAATAGTCCAAACAAATTTGACCTATGTGGCATCTAACCTGATTGGTCGGTCCCTTGGTACTTCATAGACCAAATATCAAGAACATAATTCTCATGTGACCTTCATTTTAGAGTTATGTGTTGGTGAATTAAAACACATCCATTACCCTCAATTAACAAATAATGATGTTGAACATTGATCATCATTCTTGTGTCGCGATGGTATAGATAATGTTTCATTTGGTCCATATGGTCATTCATATCATACACAGTAACATCCACATTGATCTTGAACAAAAGGAGATGGGTACCCTTGTAGTAAAATTCAGTTATGTTAGAGTTTATTTTGACTCGGTATGGGTAAAAAGAGCTTATTGTGTTATGATGTGAACTGTAAATAAAATAAATATATCATTTTATCCATATTCTTGTGTATTTTAGTCCATGTAATAATGGTGCAACTGAGACCATGCAAAATAATTGAATATAATGACACGTTTTAGATTGAAGAATCTGAAACTTACAGACAAAAAACTTCAACATGGGTTTAGGTTATAGAGTTTGAATCCAAATGACACTTGTCATAATGCTTTTGGATTTTATAATCTGAAAAATTGTGGTTCTATGTGTTGTGTATGTATTATCATCAAAACTTTTTTATGGTGACAACTGCCAAATGGATGTGATAATGAAAAATGTCGACTTGCTACATTAATGGCTATGTTAATGATAAATGTCAAATCGAGGTGTTGGGGACAACTATTAAAAGGCGTTGATCAAGATAATTTTTTCAAAGGTTCCTAATGATGGCATCCGAATAAGAAGGAGATATCACGAGCCTCATCAGTCCAAAGTATCAAGATCAAGTTGAAAGTGCTAGACAATCATAAATCAAGCAAATGATCTTGAAGTTGTAATGTGAAAGCTTGAGAGTCTTCAAAGATGTGAAAGTGTGAAATCTCGTCTGGTCATACGCTTAGAGCTTTTCCAATTCTTGATCAGTCTATTGTAAAAAGAACACAAGTAAGTTTTGAGATATTAAGTCAATTGCATACACATACACAAAATATTTTCAAACCACGTATTTTTGGATAAATTTCATATAAACCAATCAGGGCAAGCCTCATGAGTGGTGGTGCAAGTCTCTAGAGTGGTTACATGGGGGTGGACTTCCAAAGTCAGCACATCAACTCCAAAGTCAGTAATTAAGTCCAAAATATGAGTAAAGTGAAATATGGATTGTGTAAGTGTAATTTTAGTCCTGTGTGTGTGTGTGTGAGCACACTAGCATGCGCTAGATAGTTATTGGACCTTGCTCTATCTTGGGATCATCCCTTGGGAATCGTAAATGGGTCTTTCCTTTATTGGGCTTCTGGCCAGCCAAAACAGTTTCCCCTAAGACTTTTTGTGAAGTGTGAAATGAGAAGTCTTTCAAAATCGGTGTCGACTTCATAATATCAGGTTGGTTGCCTTAAGAAAGTGGAAAAAGTTTGGGGAAAAGGTCATAAATAAAGTGGGGGACAGGTTCACTAAATACACCCCCCATCATTATGACATTTTGCAGGACTTTCACTACTAAGAAAAACATGTTTAACCTCAATTGGATATGAGGTATTACCTTGGTTTCAAAGGCAAGATAATGAAGGGAAACTGATTAATGCATTTTAATGCACATTCTCTTATGTTTGTACATAGGAATTTCCTTAGTTTGTTTTGTTTATTTTAATATTTTATTATGTTTTTATAATTAAATCTTTGTTTGTCGTTAATATATTTCCGCAGCTTATTTTCAGCTTTAGCGGTTATTAGATACCTGTCAGCTGTTCGGATCATAACTGGAGCTACGAGAATCGGATTTATGCATTCTACTAGGAGTTAGAAAGCTGAGACAAATAGCTACAACTTTCATGTTGTACGAAGAAGTTGATTAGGAGTGTAGCAGGCTTGAATAATTCGTTGAAGTCAGGACTCGAATTCTGCTTTTAGGAATATTTAGTTTTGGGTCGGGTTTTTTATGTTTTTCGACCCAGTTGGGTTAGAACCAAATTTTGTTATGCCTTCTTATACCTAGTAGCAGTCGTGCTACTCGTTACGTTCTTTTCACTATTGAATTTTGGTTTTTGCTTTTGTACGATTGAATGGAGAACTAATCCCGAGGATTAATCTGCTGTAATCGATTTCCGCCGGCACTTTGAGGTTCTTTTAATTTCCAATAAAATCTATTTCCTTTCAATTCTTCTCTATGATATCTTGTTTGCTTAATTCGAACTATCTTAGGGTTGATTGATTTATTTTGATGATTGGTTTATTTCGATGATTGCATGTTCTTATACTTTAATCGCGTTTGCTTAATTCGCGTATGTTTCTCGTGTTTGCTTAATTCACGGTTACTAAATCTCATCTGTTTGCTTAATTCGGAAATTAGGAATATGTATCGTATAATATCAATTGCGCTTGTTTGATTGTTATTATAATCGAAAAGGGGATAGAGTCCGCTTAGGAATTGAGAATTATTTGGATCGATGATAAGTTGGGAAACCAAAACAGCAGATTAACCGTTTCAGTTTATTTTGATAATCACTTTTTTATAATCATTTATTTTCATTATTTTTTCTGTTAATCGAAATTCAAAACCCACCTCCATAAACCTTTTCTTTAGTTGGTTGAAATAATACAAGAATCCTTGTGAAAACGATACTCGAGTTGTCGTTACCGCTAACTATTTTTCTTAAAATCACTCGTTTTTTATCTGTGCGCGACAGCGGATCAAATTAGCGCAGTTGTCGGGGATTCTCGTTGATGTTAGCCAATTTTAGAATTTTAGTTTAGAGTTTTGTTAGATTTTTTTGTTTTTTGTTTTTTGCTTGTTGATTTTCAGGGTTGCAGTGCAGTGGTAAGCGTTTCAGCCTATCAAGTAAGTTAGAAGCTACTGTTTCGATTTGCTCCGAATTTTTTTCTTCAGAGAATTAGAAAAAAATCGACGAACAGTACTCCTTTAGAATATAATTCTAAAAGATTTTGACTCTGAAAATCGCAAATTCCTTATTTTTCTATTTTATTTGATTTATTTTCTATTTTCATATTTTCAAAAAAATCTGAAATTTTTTGTAGATATTTATTCTGATTTGATTTGATTTTTAGTTATTTTTTCATAATTTTTTAGATTTTATTTTATTCTCTTTTCTATTTTTCCATTCTTTTTCTTAATAGAGACATTGTTTGTATTTTTCTAATTGTTGCTGCATTGCTTAATTAGTTTTGTGATTTTTAATTATTTGTTAATTTTTTTTACCTTTTGATAACATGGCTGAACAAAGAACATTAAGAGAGCTTGTTGCTTCTGATGTTCATTACAATGGTTTAGGTATTGAATATACTGATGTTGTTGTTCCTTTCGAATTAAAATCTGGTTTAATACACTTGTTGTCAAGGTTTAATGGTTTTGCAGGTGATGATCCGAATAAGAATCTGAAGGAATTCCAGATTGTGTACTCTATACCTTTCGGACCTTCACTGGAGGACATTGTCGGGAAAATGACAATAAATGATCTCCAATTTCAGCAACGAACAGATTCTAGTATTCAGGCTTTGCAGACACAGATTGGACAGCTTGCCACTTTAGTGAATGTCATGCAGCAAGCTCAAGAATCAAACCAACTACCTGCCCAAATAGTAGTGAATCTAAAAGAGTTTCTTTTTTATTTAGTTTATGATACTTATTCTGAATTGTGTTCTGATTTTCCATCATTAACAGATTTTAATGATACTTACTCTTATAATTCATGTATCGACACTAACATTTGCTCTGTTTGTGCTGAGATTAATGTTGGCTTGCAGGATGATGTTTTTCATGCAGATGAAGTTGTTTATGCAGCTGAAACTCTTGACATCACGGCTGCCCCGACCATGTCTTCCATTGAACAACCTCCTTCCTTAGAGCTTAAACCACTTCCGGACAATCTAAAATATGTTTATTTAGAGAGGAATGAAAAGCTACATGTTATAATTTCTTCTAACCTTGATTTCGATCAAGAAAATAAGCTTTTGCAGGTTTTGAAGAAACATAAGAAGGGAATTGGACGGACCTCGATTGAAGATGAAAGAAAAACAGTGAGGCAACCCCTTAATCCTTTAATCTCTGATGTTGTTGAAAAGAAGATCGCTTTCTCGTGCCCATTCGACACTTTTACTTATCGAAGGTTCTTCTTTGATCCTGGAATAAAAGGCGAAGGCACTAATATAAATTTCAAGGTCGATGGATGCTACCCAAAGTTACTCCCCACTTTGGAAGAGGAGACTACAGGAAATCTCTCTTTGGGAAAGGCTGTTTATACGATCACCTATCCACCTTAACTACTCGGGTGTGTTCTTTCCTTTCTCTTACTTTTATTTTATATTTTTGTTCTTTCATTGAGGACAATGTATGTTTTAAGTGTGGGGGAGGGAACCATTTACTTTATTTTATTTCTTTCAGTTTTCTTTGTTTTGTTCAGTTTTCTTTAAGTGAAAAAAAAATTAAAAAAATTACTTAGAAACACAATGCATCTTTTAAAATTTTTATGTTATAGATTAATTTGAGGTTAGATTGTGAAGACTTGGGAAAAATTCATAAGATCGGTAATGTTTTAACACCTTAAGTCTCCCGAATATGGAAACCGATTTAAATACTTGTTATGACACAGCCTTGAGTTCTCATCCTTTAATAGCTCTTAAGTAGTTTATTTAGCAGTCAACATCATCTAGAAATCACACACTAAGTAATTAAGCTGATGCAAATAAGTGAATGATCTCGTGCTTAATAAGAAATCTAAATAGGAATCCGCCTTTTAAGTTAGGTGACCCCCACCCGGTCACTTAGGGTAACGGTTGTGAAACCTTCGAAAAAAGAAAAAAAATCTTGTTGTTGTAAAGGGGTTAATTTTGAATTGTTGACAAGATATAGATCATAGTCACTAACAGGCTTATTTACCATGTTTGTGAATAGATAATAGGCTTAATGTGATTGCATTAGAATGAAAGAGAGCAAAAAGGAGGATGAGTAAGTTAGGATTAAGCATAATAACATGATTTGGATTGGTTTATATATGAGGGAGGTTTATGACCGCACAATTGCGGATTTGTGTTCTTACGATATCCTTAGTGTGCAAAATTAGTACCTATCGATGCAATCTTGACCGAAGAAGAGTTTGTAGCCTAGAAGGAGTATCTGAATGCTATTGTTTTTCATGAGTCTTGATACTATTTTTCTCGGAGTGCAAAAGTTCAAGTGTGTGGGAATTTGATCAGTGCATTTTAATGCACATTCTCTTATGTTTGTACTTAGGCATTTCCTTAGTTTGTTTTGTTTATTTTACTATTTTATTATTGATCGTACCTGGATCAGACAGGAGAACGGTGGCCAGCAACGTCGTGAATCCTCAGCTCCGGTGATGGTGAGACGGCGGGGGGGTGTACCTGCAAGGTACTCCGACGCTCAAGTAAGGCAAAAATTAGAAGTAAAAGCAAGTACAGAAAAAGGTTAGAGTGTATGAGATTGTGTAACCTGACCCTCTCAAGTGAGAGGGTATTTATAGAGAGCCCCTAGCGCGGGGCCAATGGTTACTTGCATTGGGCTGGATGGCAAGGCCCAATCTAAGCAACTGCCAGGGCTTACGTGGCGTAGTGAAGACCAACACGTGGTCTTCGCCCTGGTGTAACAGTCCCAAAATCTCCGGAAGTAGGGCAGACCATTTCTTTCGGGAGTGGGAAGTTACAAGAGAACATGCCCTCTCGGGGAGGAGCATGTGGGTGTCGGGGAGAGGTGTGTCTATAGACCATATGCTTCTATTCGACAGTCTTTACGTCGCGTGCCCGACGTCCAAGAGGACTGGCACGTGCCTGACACAGAAGTGGCTTTGGCCTTGTTGGGCTTCCGCTGGCCATTGGGCTTGGGCCTGCCCGACAGCAGGGCAGGCACTGGCTCAGTCCAGAACAGGAACCCCCCAAGTCGTTGCTCTGAGGTGTCAGAGTAATGACTTAAGGATCAGCACCATGTCGAGGAAGTATCCCGTCGAGGAAGGGATTTTGAACGAGGGGCGGTTGGTCAACTGGACAGAAATAAGTCAACTTGCTCGCGTTAGTCTGGTCGAGGTTTGGAGACGTTGCGGGGATACGAGAAGTTTGAACCGAGGAGAACATAAGGACACATGTTGGGGAATGAAGAGACATGCGTGGGAGAGCGTGTGCCACATGTCGCATCTCATCATTGCCTAGGGCGGCTACGCTAGGGTAGCGTAATCGATTGCCTAGGAGCCCTCGAGGCTCGTGAGACCCTTATAAATAGGGGCCATCTCGTTTTATTTCCATTTTCGCTCTCCCTTTGCTCAGACTTTGCCTCTTTTCGTTCTCTCTTCAACCACCATTCGCCGCCGCCGACAGCCGCACTGGAACCCTACCGAAAGTACCTTTGAAGTAAGTTTCTCTCTTTTTCCCTCTTTTGCTTGCATTTGTAGGGTGAATCTATGGTGAACTGATGAAGTTCCCATGGAAATCACGAAATATCCGGCGAAAATGGAGGAATTTCATAGTTTATTCGTTGAATCTCGTGGGGAGAGACGATGAAATCCACGAGGACATGAAGAATGTACCGGGGTCGTGAAATGAACATCTCTCAGTTCTTTTGTTGAATCTCCTGGGGATAAATGATGAAATCCCCGGGGAAACGAAGAATGTCATGGGGACGTGGGTCGAATATCTCGGGGTCCCGCCCAACGCCGCTCCCCGCGGACCTGAGGATGGTCGCAGGTTCGCGTTTCCCGATGTTCCTTCCTCGCCCTTTCACTTGATCAGCGGTGGAGGGGTGGATTTGATATGGGTCATCGAATTCACCTTTTCCTTCTGCTTTTCAGGTAAATGGACGTATTGCAAGTGGCCAAGGGATTTTTAGATACTTACGACGAGCCCGAATCACCTATGGCGGGGACAACCAGCGCCGGGGAGATGTCGCCCGATGAGTGGGCCTACGAGGAGGCCGTAAACATGATCTCCCAGTTTGTCGACGGGGAAGAGGCCGGCATATTTTGCACCGTTGAGCACCGTCTAGTTGGTTCTGCGAAGACGTGGAACGTGTTTAGGCCTTTGTCACATCATCGAATATGCTCGACATACAGCGGGATGCGGTCTCCCGTATACGAGTTCATGTTCGACGAGGTGGGGTGGCGTTTGTCCTTCACGGATTTCCACCAGTCAGTGTTTGTCTGGATGCGTTTGGCCCCTTATCAACTCCACCCCAACTCTCTCGCTTTCATCAGGGCTTTCGAGCTCGTGTGCAAATACCTGAAGGTCTGGGCGACTGTGCCCCTATTTTTTCGCATTTTCCATCTTCAACGGCAGGCTGTCGACGGTAAGCATGGATGGGTGTCCTTCAAACAGGTGAGCAGCCTGTTTCACACTTATATGGACTCTGTGCGAGATTTCAAGTACCGGTATCACCTTGTGAGGCCGGTCACACTTGAGGCCATAAATTCAGTGTACCATCGGGTCGTCGAAGAAGTAGATGGGTGGCGAGAGAAGGCCCTTGTGCCCAGGTTCCCGTTGTTCTTGACTGAAGAACACTTCAAGAAGGGAATGGATAGCTACATTGTCAGCCCTGGTAAACTCTGTGAAGGGGATCGCTTGGCTCATGAGGCCATAGTCAAGTTCGTCAGTTGGTTTTAACAAAGCCAAGTTCGTGACGCCGAACGGGGACTTCCTTCTGGGCGACGACGGGGAGGTCTTAATGAAACGTCGACTGATTAATACTAGGGCTCTCCTCGAGACATTTTCTAACGAGGAGGATCTCGAGCTGTTAGGTGGGGTGGCCTCCCCGACCTACTTTTCCCTTCGTCCTACTTTTCGAATTACTGACCTCTTTGTTTTCTGTGCAGGTAAGATGTCGAGTGCTGAGGAGCGTCTCAAGAAACTGAAAAACAACTGAGCTTCGAAAAAGGGTCGGGTCGAATAGCTCCGAGCACAGCATCCTGCCACTAATTCAGTGCCCACGGATTCTTCGACCTCTCCCCAAGGGAGTCATTCTCCCAGTAGCCAAGGGTCTCCGAAGCGGCAGTGCACAAACGGGCAGGTGGACGTCGATCTGACGGTTGAAAACAATCATCCCTCTGAGAATTTCATACTTCCTCCTTGTCATTTGAGGCCCCACTTCTTCTCGGGTGCCAACTCTCCAGGTATCCCTGGTGCCGAAGTCCAGGTCGTCCTGGGTGCTCCTCAAGCTTCGAGGAGGAAAGCCATGCTTGAGGACTTGTTCGCCGTTATGCGAGTTTGTTTGACGGCTTTAATCTTAACTGTCGAGACTTGTCCAGCAGCCGACCTGACTAGGCTGCAAGAGAGGTTCCTGTCCGTTTTTGCTGAGGTGACAAAAGTGGGCAAGGAGCTGACTGAGTGCAAAGAACAGAACCGAGTTCAGGCCGAGCACCAGAAGCAGCAGGCCGAAAACCTGAAATAGCTAGATGAGAAGTTGATAAAAGCCAAGGAGGGAAGGAAAAACCTCTTGGAGAAGGTCGCTGAATTGGAAGATGTTGCTCGCCCCGCCGAGGAAGAGACCGAGGAAGATAGATTGTTGACGTCACGGGCAGCGTTGATTGCTAAACTCCGAGAAACTGAGCAGGACAACCTTGTGGCTGCTGAGATAGGCTTCATGAATGTTGTGCAGCAGCTTCAGATCCTTAACCCTGGCCTCATTACGGAGGGAGCCCACCCTGACTACGACGTGGTTGATGGTCGAATCGTGCAGCCAGTGGAAGAGGAAGAGGTTGACGGGGACGCTACCGGGCATGATCAGCCAGAGGGAATGGCCGCGAAATAGGTTCTGTTTTCTTGTTTTGTTTGGCCTACGAGCCATTTCATTTTGTTTCTTTTGTTTGCCCGGCCTGCGTGCCAAGGGCTTTTGGAATATTTGTAATATTTGTACAATGGGCTTTTTTCCCGAATTTATATTTTGATCGTTGCATTTATATGTGTGTGATGTTTACTTGTTTTGTTTGTTTTACTTATTTTTGTCTAAGTAATGTGTTGATTTTGGGAGTTGCTCGACTTCGATGTTCCTCGACCGTGTGGGGAACTGATCGGGTGGTCGGATGTGTATTCCGCCCTTCAACGGGGCTAAGAGCTCGTTAGAAGTCTTAACCTCGTGGCGTGAACTTCCCATTGCGAGCTGGGTGTTCTGCCTACATGGTACGGCGACGATGGGGCTCGATTGAGGTGTCCTCGTTGGATCAATGGTCTTCGCGCACACACAACGCGACCTTAATCATTGTGTTTAAGAGGGGTGTCACGCTTGTACCTTAGCGCGCGCCCGTAATCGCGACGTTGGGGTGTCGCGGGCAGTGTCTAACTGTAGTATTGCTTGAGCTTCTCAACATTCCATGGTCGAGCAAGTTCCTCCCCGTGTAAATTTTCGAGGAAGTATGCTCCTGTCCCCGTCTTTTCGCGGACGCGGTACGGGCCCTCCCAGTTCGCGGCGAGTTTACCTTCCCGCGAATCTTTCTGGTTCCTTCGTAGAACGAGGGTGCCTACTTGAAAATCACGCTTAATAACTTTGCTATTATAGCGTGAAGTAATTTTTTGTTTGAGTGAGGCTTCCTGGAGGGAGGCCCCCGTTCTCGTCTCTTCGAGGAAGTCGAGTTCTTCCCTTAGGGCCTCATTGTTTTCCCCTCTTCGAGGGGAGCTTCTGTCCATCTCGAGGGTTCCCTGAACTCCATGGGGATCACTGCTTCCATTCCGTAGGTCAGGCGAAAGGGAGTCTCCCCGGTTATGGAATGTGGGGTTGTTCGGTAGGCCCAAAGGACGTTGTGGAGTTCTTCGACCCACCTTTGTTTGGCCTCGCCGAGCCGACGTTTCAATCCTCGAAAGATCACCCTATTTGCTGCTTCGGCCTGCCTGTTTGTTTGTGGGTGCTCGACCGACGTGAAGTGTTGCTTCGTACCTAGTTTGGCGATGAAGTCTTGGAAGTTCTTATCGGTGAACTGTGTCCCGTTGTCGGTGACGATCGCTTGGGGAACGCCGAACCGAGCGAGGATGTTCCTCTTGTAGAAACGGAGTATATTAAAGGCCGTGATCTTGGCCAAGGCTTCCGCCTCGATCCACTTCGTGAAATAGTTCACTCCGACGATGAGGTATTTATTCTGGTATGAACCCACGACGAAAGGCCCGAGGATGTCCATTTCCTGCCACGCAAATGGCCACGGGGATGAGAGCGTTTTGAGCTCATTGGGGGGAGCGAGGTGCATGTCCCCGTGTCGTTGGCATCTATCGCACTTCTTAACGTGCTCCTTGGCGTCGTGTTTCATAGTGGGCCACTAATACCCTGCCCGAAGTGCCTTGTGAGCTAAAGATCATCCACTAAGGTGTTGGGCGTTGATTCCCTCATGAATCTCTTCGTGGATACCGGGGACCCTGTTCTCTTCGACGCACCGGAGAAAGGGGATTGAAAATCCTCGACGGTATATTTATCCTCGACTATCATGTATGAACACACTCGTCGTTTGACCATCCCAGATTTCTTGGGATCTTCGGAAGCTTGCCCGTCATTAGATATTTGTATACCGGTGTCATCCAACAATTGGCGTCCCCGATAGCATTTACATCTGTCGTTGGAGCAGGCTTGTTGATGCTCGGATGAGAGAGTACCTCCTGGATGACTGTGTTAGTTTCTTGGATTGGCTGGAATTTTGGTAAAACAAAAGTTGTTCAATGTTGATATCAAGGTGGTGATGTTGCAACATTGAGTCTTAACACTGGGTTGCTGTCGCTCCCGGGATTTTCATCCAAGTACAAACGCGAAAGTGGCACCGAACAGAGTCGCCAGCAATGTGTATTTATCCCAAGAGAGGGAAAGGAAACACCGCGTAAACCTGAGGGAAAGGAAAAGCATGGTCTTACGACCAAGAGAAGTGGGTAAGGGAGTCGGTTACGCGAGAGGAAGGTATTAGCACCCCCTCACGTCCATCGTACCCGATGGGATCCACGCTTGCTTGTCTCGATCAAAGGGTGTAAAGAAAGGAATACTGAGAAAGAACTGAAAAAGGAAAGGAGAAAGAGAAACAAATGTAGGGAAAATAAAAGAAGTGCTCGAATGGGCCCTACCCCACTGCCTACGTATCTCATCGGGAACATGAGAATCAGAGCGACGTAGTTCCCCTCACTAGGGATGAATTGTTTGTGTTTTTTAAAGAACGGCTGACGTTCTAGCTCAGGTGTTGCAGGCTCGCTGGTCCGAGTGCGTTACCATCTTGCAAGAGAACGAGTAGAAGCGCGTTCGTGCGTTAAGAGTGAATGAGGTGAGAAAAGAATTCCCGAAGGAAAGACGTTATTGTTTGTTTTTGTCTTTTAAGAGTTTTTTCATTTGTTTGCATATGATAGTGTATCTGAATCTTAGTCATTGGAATGTGTACATCCTCACATTCCAAGATGGAATGGGTAAGAAAGCACACTAAGAGTGAAGAAGACCCCCACACTTAGTTCCAATTGTCAAGGTTCAAACACACTAGCATACTTGTGTTTATTAAGTGTTTTGTTGATTAAGAAATGAAGAAGTGTTTTTTATTATTTGCACCTTCAACAAGTATTGCATTTAAGTCCCTCATACAAGATCAAATGTTTAACACATTGACCCAAGATGGGCTATATGCTATACATTCTAAGATTATAAGAGAAGACCCCTTATAACCTTTTCTTTATATGAAAGGCCTAAATGCAATAAATGCCTACCTTTATTATATGTTTTGAATTTTCTTTGAGATGAGAAAAGAGACTCAAGGGAGGATAAAGGTAAAAATCTATATGGACTAAGACTCAATCCTAATTGATTAGTTAAGGGAGTGATCCTAAGGTTTGTGAGGTTTCAACCTAACGTCTAAAGAAAGAATGAATTAAACAATTCACTTCTAAAGTAGAAGATGAATTGTAATTCACAAAGGGCAAGTGATGAGTTATTAAAAGAAAGCACATAAGTGCTTAACAAAACATGGAATTGTAAAAGAGAAAGGATAGAAGTTGAATGTGGATTCCTTATCCACACTCAATTGAAACTTACCAAAACCCCTACATGGTTAGCACAATCACTTACAAGTAAAGCAAGAAAATATAATGAACAAATCAAATTCAAACAAGTTGACAAACAAGGTGAAATGAGATTGAATGCTATACATGCTTCCAAGTCATAATGTAACTCATATTTACACAACCTAATGTTATCCTAAATGGGCATACTAAATCATGCAAACAAAATCTCAATCCAACAAGAAGCAAAGAAGAAAAGGTGAAGTGATGTGAATGTGGTTCATACTTGTGAAACAAGTGACTTAAGGTGCAAGATAAACATCAAACATGCAAAGATGAAACCCAAATGTCACAATCAGAAGTCAATTAACATGCTATACATCCTCCAACAAAACCACAACTCATGGCACAAGTGCCTTCATGATCAAGCAAACCAAACATGAGGCATGCATTCACAAAATGAACAAGTTAAACTTCATGCTTCAAACAAATAGCAAACATGCTTCAAAAATTATGACTTTCACCAATCAAACACCTTAAACACATGCCATTAACATATCAAGTCCACAAGCAATGAATCAGAACCAAAGTCACTCAACAATTAGGTCAAAGTCTCATGGAAGTTTCATGCATTCATGCTCAAAGCAACACATCAAAAGTCATCCAAAAAAGACTTAAAAATCATCTCATAAATCTCAAACATACCTCAACATATTGTGACCACAATGCAAAGAGAAAGGCATCAAAATCATTTTTTATGATCAAGAACAAAAATGCACAAAATCATATGTCACATTAAGTATGCATGCAAATGGAAATTCAAAAGAAATAATGGAACAGGGGCAAAATGGTCATAAAATCAGAAAATAAAATCATGAAAAATTTCCTAAATGTTTTAAGAATACACATGAATTTTTGTAGAATTTTCCAATATCATTTGATATTTTTAAAAATCAATTATGAAACGTGTAGCAAAAATGAAAATAAAATATGAAATGCAATATGAATGGGGGTGCAACCATAGCAAATCCATAGTTCAATTTAATTGGGCTTGAAAACATGGGAGGTGTGGATATCAATCTGACTAAGTCCATTACACGCGCAATCCACAATAACTACCATGCTCTTCAGTCAACAATAGTCAAAACCACACAAGCCATTGGATCAAGTCACAGTCAACATCCAGTCAAAGTAAACAACATCAACGCGCACATGTGAATGTCCACACTCCCTATCGTGTACCATGCCACACGCTGTTTAAGTGGATTCAGAAAATACACATGTGACAAGCACATGCCTTTTAATGTGCTGTCACCATTCAAGCCACACGATCGCGCAAAATGAACGGACCCGATTAAAACGTGAGAAAACCCTAGCATTCAAAGGTACCGGCCGGAGATGACTTCCGGTCACCTTCTCCGGCCAACAGCCACCGCCTGCAATTTTCGCCTCTCACCAAAACACACAATCCGCATACCAAAATGAAGAGGAAATTATGGAGATCAAGGATTCAGCCTTATTTTTCACATACCACACATACGCAGAGAGAACAGAGAAGATTAAAGTAAGCCCTAGGTTTTGCAACTAAACCTTTAGGAGGCCTATCAACTAGCCGGTTTGAGCAGAGCTTCTAGCAAGCTTAAAACGCAAAAAAAACAAGTAAAAATAGACAGAGATCGTGCAAGGTAAATTCAAGAGTTCAAACCTGAATGATGATGAAACTTGGAATGCACAAGAATACCAGAAGGAGATGCTTCTTCCTTGAGCTTCACTTGGCCAAATAAAGGCTTGAGAGCTTGAATTCGTGCAAAGAATCAACCAGAATTTCAACTCTCTTGATCCTGAACTTCTTTAACTGAACCTATGCACTCTTGTTCTTAATCTCCAAAGTAGAATCAAGATGAAGATGGAGATGAAATGTAGGAGATGATGATGAAATTCGTGTACAGAGAGGGAGAAAAAATCAGAGAATGTGGAAAGAATTTGAAGTGTTTTTGAGAGCATGTGGCTGGGAATGAAATTTGAGTGTGAGTTTTCTATTTATAGTATGAACTAACCATGGTTTAATGAGTGGAGTTAACTGAGTTGGATGAGTTAAAGTGAGTGCACCCTAACTAACTGAGTCAAGTTAGTTAGGGGCGAGTTATTGAGGCTGAGTTATGGTGAGGTCAAGCTCATGACAGTTGTGGTGGAAGGGAGAAAAGGAGAGTGAAGCTGCCAATCTGTGCATCAGAAACTTGCTAAGCAAGTTTGTTCCTTCTATTCTCATGTATGGCACGTGACAGTGTGCATTATGTAAGTAACTTGTGCTTGGTTGAAAGAGGAAACAAAAGTGAGGAGGTGTTTGTGGTGTGACTGAACCAAATCATGCAGCATGCCATCAATGTATCAGTGTCAACATATGGTGGTTTATGGAGGTTTTTCTCTCTACTCAATGACTGCCTTAGGGAGTTTATGGGTTCATTTGAAAGAGGGTACATTGGGGAACAATATTGGTTTGAAAATTGAAGTGAAATGAGGTCTCAAACATGTCTAAAAATAGCTATGAACACAATGGTTCACAACTGGTTGGTGGGCGTGGCAAAAGGTTGGCTGGCAAGGCAATTGGGCACACAAAATTTCAGCACAAACAACATGACTTTGAACCCTCCAAACTATCTCATAACTTGGTTAAATCAAAATTTTCACAACATCAACATTGAAGAGGACACTACAATGAACAACTTTGATGTTGAAAAGTTTTTCATTTGAGGCCTTTAACCATGAGAAAAATGAGTGGACATTTGGCCCACCAACTGTTTGTTAAAATGATTGCGCGCGTGACCTGAAAATCTTGGTCATGACCTAGTTTTGAACCTACTTTCCTCCAACTTTGATCAATCATATCTCTCTCAATTTTTATCCAATGGAGATGTTCTACACATGGATTTGAAGCTTAAAACAAGATCTTTCATTGAGGCAGAGTGGATTTTTCATTTGGTGCTCCAAATTTAAATGGCCTTGGTTCAAATTCTGATGCAAAATGGCCAAAACTTGCTATTTTTAGTAACCCTTCTTCATCCAAAAATGGCAACTTTCCACATCTTGATTTTTTCATGATTCCTTTGGAGTTTCTTGATCAAACTTTGTACATTGGACATATGTAACATGAATTTCATGAATTTGGCCTCAAAAAGTCAAGAGTTGACTTTTTCCTCTGATTATTTGACTTTGCCCCAATTTCTCTGATTCTTGATCTTTCTTCCAATTGAACCACTTCTAAAACCAATTGAGATGCAATCTTCCACACATATACACTTAAGAACATGTAGAATACCATGACAACAAGCTTTGTCCAAAAAATCAAAGATTCCCTGATTTAATGGGAAACCCTAGTTTTGACCCCCTTTGGTTAGGAGGAAATTGCACATCTTCCAAATCCAAATTCCTCAGAGTATGTTGTGTATCCTCTTAAAGGATGATGAGAAATGCCACTTGAGAATGATTTTGAATCAATGAGCTATCTCTTTTGAGGGTTTTCCTTCAATTTTTGAATCTCTTGCATAGTGAAAGATGTAGTGCTTCAATCTTCCATTGAATCTCACTTCCTTGAGGTTTTGGAAGATCAATTGAGATAGTATGAGACATGAGAGACCTCTTGGCTTGCCTAGAGCCAACTTGATTGACCTTTTTGTGCTTTGAATGATCCCTTGATTGTCCACCTTCCACCCGATCACATGCCCTGATGGTAAGAAGGATGCCATGCTTCATTTTTCTATGTTAAATGCAATGCAATGCTAATGAGATGGATATGATATGATAAATGATAATGCCATGCTATGATGCCAAAAGGGAAGAGCAAATTTTGGGGTATTACAGCTGCCCCTATTCAAGCGCTGTAGACCTGAATGCCTGAAAGCAATTGCTTTCGGACTTTCAAGGTATATAGTGATTGAATACCAAATATAACCAAAAATTTGCTCTGGATGATGAAGAATAACAGGGATATAAACCCAACGAGACTGCTGGATTGAGTCCTCGATGAAACGTCGGAGAGATCTGTCTTTTGAACGATGCCAGACGACTACTGGCTTGCCACGCTACTGGTGGACTTTAATACTGTCTTTTTGAACGACGCCAGACGACTACTGGCTTGCCACACTACTGGTGGACTTTAATAATGTCTTTTATGCAACTCCAGACGACTACTGGCCTGCCACGCTACTGGTGGACTTTAATAATGTCTTTTATGCAACTCCAGACGACTACTGGCCTGCCACACTACTGGTGGACTTTGCAGCTTCGTGCCACCCGAAGATGGACTTTTGCCAATCCACTGTTGGACTTTTACCACCCGAAGACGGACTTTTGCCAATCCACTGTTGGACTTTTGCCACCCGAAGACGGACTTTTGCCAATCCACTGTTGGACTTTTGCCACCCGAAGACGGACTTTTGCCAATCCACTGTTGGACTTTTAGCTGCTTTGCCACCCGAAGATGGACTTTTGCCAATCCACTGTTGGACTTTTAGAATATGCCACCCTTAGATGGACCTTTCGCCAATCCACTGTTGGACTTTTGCCACCCGAAGGCGGACTTTTGCCAATCCACTGTTGGACTTTTGGAATTTTAAAATCGAATTACTCTCTGCCTCTGCGCCAGACATCTCTGCCGACTCTGCTGAGGAACCACAATCAATGATTTAATCTCGGAGACTCCTGAAAGGATAATATCTCTGCTGGCGAATGGATGAACAATCCGTCTGCTTCGAATTGTCAAGCTTGCCAAAAATAAATTGGACTTTAAGATATGAGGGAATGACGACTCTGGCAGGAATTATTCCATCTGTTTGGGGAATAAATTCTGGTCACAGCGATTCCGCTGGGGATGAGAATTTCTTTGCATGGCGTCTTGCTAGGGGAGAAAAGTCATAAAAATTCTGCTTGGGGATCTATCCAATCCAAGACCCTTTGTAGGGGTTATCCACCTTTTGACCCGGCTGGGGAAAGACTGTACCATCCTTGTTGAGGAATAGATTCTGCCGATCTTATAAACCTCTGCGGGGAGAACAACAACTCAGCTGGGGAGTATTGCTGACAAGATTCGATGCTGACCTCTGTGGGGGATCATTACCAGAGACACAATCTTGCTGGGGATCAGGGCTACTCTGCCAGGGATATGCGAATCCTGGTTAGAACATTCCCCTGCAACTTGCTAGGAAAGAGTCCTTAGAGATCTGTTGGGGAAACCCAAAGCAAATCCACAGTAGTCTGCTGAAGAATATGACTGTCAAGCTTAGGATAAGTACCACAATGCCCCATGTTAGGCGAGCTTTCCCTTTGGACAATTCCGTTGGGGATGACGAGTTTATAACAAACTCTGCTGGAGAAAACTGCTTTAAAGCGTCTCGTGTTGGGGAATGCCTTTCGAGAGGATTTTACAGAAGACCAACTGTCCTCAAACTCTACTGGGGATGATCAACACTTCATGCTGGGGAAACAAACATGCCCCATGCTTGGACAAACCAACAATTTGTCCCCGAAGAAGATGTCAAAAGAGGATTTTACAGAAGATTTAGCCTCTTCAAACTCCTGCGACTTCGCTGGGGATAATGACCATCAAACTCTACTGGGGGGTGATTAACACTTCATGCTGGGGAAACAACATGCCCCATGCTTAAGAAAACCAACAATTTATCCCCGGAGAGGATGTCATAAGAGGATTTTACAGAAGATCTAGCCTCTTCAAACTCTTGTGACTTCAACGGGGATTGACCATCAACTTCGGTGTCTGCGAAGCAACTTTATTGGGGAATTCGCAACCATCATCGACACAGAAAAGCTTGTAGCTGTTGGAATTACTGAATGAGAGAATCGACTTAATAAGATGCAACGGTACCCAGCTGAACTTAATTCACTGATATCGACCCGTTATACACAATCGTCGACCGAACGATGAACGCCGATCTCCTTACCCATAATTGCCCCAGTCTTTTGCGTGGGGTGATTTATTGCTGGTCTTGTGCTTAAAATCATCTGCACCTGCTACCTGCAACAAAAGAATATGCCCACATGCCCCGAATATTGCATGGCTAGAATCCACCATCCGGGAGTATTCAACATTCGAAGTAATTTCAAATATTTTTTCTGTGCATGTTATTGCAAGGCTGCCATGTTTTCAAATGCAATGTTTTATCAACAATTAGGACGTTTTTGCAAACAAGGCAATAAAACAAAAATAGAAAGCTTTTTACTGAAATTCAATTTATTGACTGAGAGCCCAGAATAGGCAATTACATCTGGAAGCAATCCCTGGAAAGAGGTGATCGCTGAAAATTGAGAAAAGAAACTATCCTAATGGCAATGTGAAAACGGAATTCCACTGAGTTTCCATTCTGTTATGACCAGTATGTCTTCAAAACTCCCCGACCTTGCCTTCTGAGGAATGATCAGACCGATTCCTATCCTTCAGAACGTCAGTTGTTCAAACGGTGATAGGGTACAGATAACTCAAACCGTAGTCATTCGCTTAAATCCCTCTTTTGTGTGGACCGCCCTTTCAGGTTTTCGATCCACCAGGATACCCTTTTTTGCCTAAGTTGCCCTTTCGGGTTTTCAACTTACCGGGTGTACAAAATTTTTCAATTATATCCCTAATTTTTGCCCGAACCTTATTCTGTTTTTGGTTCGCCGGGATGCCCTTTTTTGCCTGGATTTTTTTTATTTTTATTATCCAGCGGGTCTATTCATGCGAAGTATTTTTTTGACTACGTCCGAGTTGACAGGGGATGAAAAGTCTTCGCCATCCATGGTTGTAAGCAATAAAGCTCCGCCCGAAAAGACCTTTTTAATCACGAATGGACCTTCATAATTAGGAGTCCATTTGCCCCTGTGATATGTATTGGGAGGAAGGATCCTTTTGAGTACCACATCTCCGACTTTATAAACCCGAGGACGCACCTTTTGGTCAAATGCCTGTTTCATTCTGCGCTGATATAGTTGCCCATGACATACAGCCGCCAATCGCTTTTCCTCAATAAGGCTCAGCTGATCAAATCTGGCTCGTACCCATTCAGCTTCATCTAGCTTAACATCCATCATAACTCTGAGGGACGGAATCTCTACTTCAACCGGTAGCACTGCCTCCATACCATATACAAGTGAGAATGGGGTTGCCCCAGTGGACGTGCGTACCGACGTTCGATACCCATGCAAAGCAAATGGTAACATCTCATGCCAATCTTTGTACGTGACAACCATCTTCTGTACAATCTTCTTGATATTTTTGTTGGCCGCTTCGACCGCGCCATTCATCTTTGGGCGGTACGGAGAAGAATTGTGATGCTCGATTTTGAAGTCCCGACATAACTCAGCCATCATCTTATTGTTCAAATTAGAACCATTATCAGTAATGATTCTTTCGGGAACTCCATATCGGCAAATGATATCCCGTTTTAAGAAACGAGCGACCACTTGTTTTGTAACATTGGCATAGGATGCGGCTTCAACCCATTTGGTGAAGTAATCAATTGCCACCAAGATGAAACGATGACCATTGGAAGCTGTAGGCTCAATCTTTCCGATCATATCAATGCCCCACATGGCAAACGGCCAAGGCGACGACATGATGCTCAACGGATTTGGAGGCACATGCACCTTGTCTGCATAGATCTGGCATTTATGGCATTTGCGGGCATATTTACAACAATCTGACTCCATAGTCAACCAATAATATCCCGATCTTAACAACTTTTTAGCCATTGCATGCCCTCCGGCGTGAGTACCGAAAGAGCCTTCGTGCACTTCAATCATCAACAAGTCTGCTTCATGTCTATCCACACATCTAAGCAGGACCGTGTCAAAATTTCTTTTATACAGCACGCCATCTTTGTTCAAGAAGAAACTACCAGCTAACCTTCTCAACGTCTTCCTGTTTTTGGACGATGCCCCTGACGGGTACTCTTGACTTTTCAAGAAACACTTAATATCATGAAACCATGGCTTGTCATCAGACGTTGCATCGACCGCAAACACAAATGCTGGTCTGTCAAGGCGGGATACCTCAATCTTAGGTACATGGTTCCATCCTTGCACTTTGATCATGGAAGACAGAGTGGCCAAGGCATCAGCGAACCTATTCTCATCTCGAGGAATGTGGTACAGTTTCACTGTTGTGAAAAATGTCAGCAATCTCCTCGTATAATCTCTATACGGCACTAGATTTGCTTGGTGCGTGTACCAACTCCCTTTCACTTGATTGATTACCAAAGCTGAATCACCGAATATATCAAGGGTTTTAATCCGTAGATTAATCGCCTCCTCGATCCCCATTATACAAGCTTCGTACTCTGCTTCATTGTTGGTGCATCCGAAAGTTATTCGGGCAGTGAACGGCATATGAACACCTTCCGGCGTGATAAGAACTGCTCCAACTCCGCACCCATTCATATTGACAGCCCCATCAAACATCAGACTCCATTTGGATTCAGGGTCTGGCCCCTCCTCCGGAAGTGGTTCCTCGCAGTCTTTAGCTTTGAGAAACATGATGTCTTCATCAGGGAAGTCAAACTTCATGGGTTGGTAATCATCAATCGGCTGTTGCGCAAGATAGTCGGACAAGATACTTCCTTTGATGGCCTTTCGTGAAGTGTACTGAATGTCATACTCTGTCAAGACCATTTGCCACCGTGCAACTCTGCCTGTCAATGCTGGTTTCTCAAAAATATACTTGATAGGATCCATTTTTGAAATCAACAAGGTCGTGTGCCTAACCATATATTGCCTCAATCGCTTAGCGGCCCATGCAAGCGCACAGCATGTCTTTTCAAGCATTGAGTATCGGGACTCACAATCATTGAACTTTTTGCTCAGGTAGTAAATAGCATGCTCCTTCCTACCTGTCTCGTCATGTTGACCGAGAACACAACCCATGGAACCTTCAAGCACTGTCAGATACATTATCAGCGGTCTCCCTTCAACTGGAGGCATTAGAATCGGAGGTTCCTGCAAGTATTCTTTTATCTTATCGAATGCCAATTGGCAATCGTCATTCCACCTGACCGTTTGATCTTTCCTTAACAATTTAAATATTGGTTCACACGTGGCTGTTAGGTGAGATATGAACCTCGCAATGTAGTTCAATCTACCCAAGAAACCACGAACCTCTTTTTCTGTTCTCGGTTCAGGCATTTCTTGTATTGCTTTCACCTTGGCAGGATCAACCTCGATTCCTCTTTCGCTCACAATGAAACCCAGTAACTTTCCAGAACGTACCCCAAACGTGCACTTGTTTGGGTTTAATCTCAGACGGAACTTTCTCAACCTTTCAAACAGCTTTTTCAGGTTAGTCAGATGTTCCTCTTCTGTTCTCGACTTGGCAATCATATCATCTACATAACATTCGATCTCCTTATGAATCAAGTCATGAAACAATGTCACCATCGCCCGCTGGTACGTTGCCCCTGCGTTTTTCAACCCAAAAGGCATTACTTTATAACAATATGTACCCCACGGAGTAATGAACGTGGTCTTCTCCATATCTTCAGGTGCCATCTTAATCTGGTTGTACCCGGAGAAACCGTCCATAAATGAGAACACTGAAAATTGAGCTGTATTATCGACCAGCACATCAATATGAGGTAGTGGAAAATCATCTTTCGGGCTAGCTTTATTGAGATCTCGATAATCCACACACATTCTCACTTTTCCATCTTTCTTCGGTACTGGCACGATGTTGGCTACCCATGGAGGATACTTTGTCACAGCAAGAAAACCAGCGTCCCACTGCTTCTGGACTTCCTCCTTAATCTTTAAGGCCATGTCGGGGTGAGTCCGACGAAGTTTCTGCTTGACTGGCGGACATTCTTCTCTCAATGGTAGCCTGTGCACGACAATATCCGTATCCAACCCCGGCATGTCTTGATACGACCAGGCGAAGATGTCAACATACTCGCGCAACATTTCCGTCAAAGTTTGCTTCACATCTGCTTGCAAGCTGGCACCAATCCTGATCTCTTTCTTGGCGTCCTTGGTACCAATATTGATGATTTCTACAGTCTCCTGATGAGGCTGGATGACCCTTTCCTCTTGTTTCAACAATCTGGCCAGTTCTTCAGAAAGTTCACAATCTTTCCCATCCCCTTCTTCGGCTTGATAAATCGGATTGTCAAAGTCATACATGGCCATATCAAAATCGTTATCAGTGGTATCCGGAGGATCAAGTCTGCATGAACGGGTTCATGCCTTATTTTAGAATTTATTTTTAAGCAAAACAAAAGAAAATGAAACATTGCCATTTTATATTTTTTGTGCAAAAATAAAAACTGAAAGACAGAGAACAAAATTTGATTGCAAAACGTCCTTTATTAATGATTAAACATTGCAAATGCAACCATGGTGGCCCTACAAATGAATCTATACGCCTTGGGCAGAGCGCAAGATTTTGTCATGCATTATGGTTAGAAAAAACAAAGAAAAATTACTCTGTCTGAAGAGTAACCCGGATGACTTCTTCAACGAACCAGTTCTGCACTTGTTGTCCCGAAGCATGAGGGCGTACCCAGTTGTCCAGGTCACAATTACTGTCAACACTATCCTCCGTGGCTGCACAAGACTGGTCCATGTAGATAATTCCCCCACTATTGAAAGTAATGGGTCCCCTGCTCCCCGCATCTGAAGTTGTAGAGGGATGATAACCAATACCAAATTTGTCTTCCTTCATTGGGGTCTCTATCAACCTGCCCCAACCTTGGGCGTTGCCTGCCCTAACGACCTCGACAGCTTGTTTGTAAGATGAAATGGAGGTACCAGCCCCAACTGGTACAGAAGAAGACTCAGGTGCATCGTCAATATTGACTGCTTCGAATGATTGGCACAACATCTCATGAATTTCCCCATCCATTTCAATGTACTTGAACGTGGACAAGTGACTCACAAAGATGTCTTCTTCCCCACACACTGTCACAACCTGCCCTTCAAACTCATACTTCAGCTTTTGATGTAGAGTAGAAGTAACAGCCCCGACTCCGTGAATCCAAGGGCGTCCCAATAGGCAGCTATATGCAGGTTGTATGTCCATTACATGGAACGTGGATTTGAATACCTGTGGTCCAATTTGTACGGGCAATTCCACCTCACCAAACACAGATCGTCGGGTCCCATCGAATGCTCTGACCACCAATTCACTAGGCCTTAAGATCAAACCATCAACTTCCAGCTTCATCAATGCCTTCTTGGGCAAGACATTGAGTGACGAACCAGTGTCTACCAGTACATGAGATAACACTGCGCCCTTACACTCCATCGTGATATGCAAAGCCTTATTATGGTTTCTTCCTTCAACAGTCAAATCTCTACTTGTAAAGCCCAAGCCATGGCTGACATTAACATTGGAGATTACGCCCTCGAGCTGATTAACAGTAATTTCTTGTGGCACGTACGCACTCTTCAACACTCTCAACAACGCCTGTCGGTGCGCATCAGAGCACATCAATAGTGACAAGATTGAAATCTTTGAAGGGGTCTGATTCAGTTGGTCCACAATCTTATAATCGCTTTTCTTGATTATCTTCATAAATTCTTCCATTTCCTTATCAAAAGTAATCTTTGTCTCTGCTTCAGGTGTAGGTGCACTTTCAACCACCTGTTTACCCTTATCCTTTGCTGCAGCTTCTACCTCCTTATCACTTCTCAAGGTTGGGGGAGCGAACAACCTTCCACTCCTTGTAAAGCCCCCTACACCCCCTACGTTATCAACATTTGGGCTGACTGATGACTCAACTTCCTGTTTTTTACCTTCGTAATATACATCTGCCCCATAGTGCCATGGGATAGCTTTCGTGGATGTGAACGGAATTGGTCCTGGCACCGTGATAGTGACAGGACTGGGCCCTTCTGGCGCAACACTCGCCACGGGAACTGCATTGACCGGCATTTGAATCTCAGCGGGAGTGTAATAGATGGTCACGGTTGATATCTCATCAGTGTCTTTCACGACTCTGTCGAACTGTAGACATCCTTCATCGATCAGATTCTGTAAACCCATCTTCAACTTATCACAGCCGTTCTCCTGATTCATACACTCAAAGCAATCTTGATTACAGCCCGGGAACACCTGTCCCTTCAATAAACGATCTTTTACAACCAACAAAGAAGTTTTCACTTGACGGATATCTGTCACCAGATTCAATCTCCTCCCATCTTCAATAGCGTACACATTTGCTGCGCTATGATCAGGCATGGGATGCTGAGTAATATTAGGAGCGGGAGAGAAATTGATGGCTTTAGCATCAATCAAATCTTGTACTTTATGATGGAAAGCCCAGCATTTTTCAATGGAGTGCCCCTGAGCACCTGAGTGGAACTCACAACGAGCATTAGCATCGAAGTTAGGTGGCAGGTTTCCAGCAACCGGAGCTTTCATAGTACGGAGTTCTACCAACTTTAACTCGAGTAGCCGGGGCAACAGCGCGGCATAAGTCATAGGGAGAGGATCCATCTTGCGATCCCTCTGTCTAGACCTTTGCTGGAAAAAAGGTTGTTGCTGTTGAACTTGTTGTTGGGGTTGTTGTTTCTGAACAGACGGTGTGGGGATTGTCACAGCATCTACCTGATAATAAGCTCGAGAACGCCCTCTGCCTCGTCCTCTAAACACAGCATTCGTATCACCTTCTCTTCTTTTCTGGTTACTAGCAAACGGTTTCTTCGTCCCCGAAGAGCCAGCCCCACTCACATCCTGGATCTTTCCAAGCTTTAACAGACTTTCTATTCTTTCTCCCGCAATCACAATATCAGCAAATCCAGTTGACGGACAAGCAGCTAATCTATCCAGATAGGCCCCTTGCAAGGTGCCCATGAACATATCTGCCATTTCTCTGTCTGATAAGGGAGGTTGAACCTGGGCAGCCATTTCCCTCCACCTCTGTGCATATTCTTTGAACCTCTCCTTGGCATTTTGTGACAATCCCTGCAATTGGGTGCGGTTGGGCGCCATGTCAATATTATATTGGTATTGCTTCAGGAACGCTTCTGCCAGATCTTTCCAATTCTTCACAGCAGCTCTATTCAACTTCATATACCAGGTCAAGGACGCCCCAGCCAGACTGTCCTGAAAATAGTGCATCCATAGCTTCTCGTCATCCGTATGGGCTGAAATCTTCCCAAAGTAAGCTTGAAGATGCGTTTGGGGACACGCATTGCCGTGATACTTATCGAAAGTGGGAGGCTTGAATTTAGGGGGAATTCTGACTCCTGAGACCAGCCCCAAGCTGGTAACATCAATACCCATAGAGTTCTTGCATTCTATGGCCCTGATCTTCTCTGCTAACTCATCATACCTTCGATCACCTTGATTACCCACATCAGCATCCAGCAGAGTAAATTGGTCTTCCAGAGTATCCTCAAGAGTAACACCAGCATGCCTACCATTTCCATTACCCCGATTGTTACCACCAGGAGGAGGGTTACCACCGGGGGGAGGAATGCCATGTCCCTGTGAATTGTCATGATGATCACCTTCGGGCCCATTGTCGGGACGCTCTACCAGAAGCCTCAGTCTCTCCTGATTTTGCGCCATGCCAGTCATGAGGGTCATGAACTGGTCCATACGCGCCCTCATTTCAGCCAAATCACTTTGCACTTGATCCATGATTCTTACTTGATTCCTTCGCGTCGAATATCGGTGAATATGACTCTCCGCTATAATGCCTGAAACCAAATAAAGGTTAGAGACCCCGCAACGAGTACCTGAAAAGCAAGTAACAAAAATGCAAAATGATATGCAATGCCATGCAATGCCATGTTTGTCATTTCCGAGGTGCTTTATACCCTGATTCCAATCCCACCACAGAAATCTGAAGACCAGAAATTGTGATATAAAGAGACGTGTCGTGGTCATGTGCTTGTGTGCAGCTATCTGATAAGGAATAATTCTGAATAAAACTGCTCATACTCATTCAACAAAGTATTCCAGTACATTTAAGAAAGGCTCATCCGCAAATGCAATACAAGGAAAAATGGATCCATCAACAAGCCTGATGGTAACCATTAATAACAAAATATAAGGAAAAGAACATCAGTCTGACAATTCCACACCCTTCAGCTTATCACTTGAGTATTTGATCTCCTCAAAAAGTATACGGGTACGCTGGTGATTCGGCTTTTCAATCATTTCTTTGATCAAGACATCCCTTTTCTCAAGAGCTTCAGTTAAAGAACCCATGTGCAGCATCAGAGCCTCGTCATCACACACTCCTTTGTGTCTCTTTATGCCAGCTTGCGTCTTGAGTATCTCCCTTTCTATCATGACTTCTTCAAGCTCTTTCTTGGTATTCTTCAACTGGCTTCTAGCTTCTTCTAACTGTTCTTGACTTTTATCGAGACTTTCCCGATACTTTCTCCTCTGCTCATGTGCCTTTTTAAGCTCCTCGTCTTTAGTCTTCGACTGATCCTTTAACTCGGCATTTTCAATTCTGACTTCATCCCAAGCTTGACGAAGTTGAGCTAATGAATCCTTGCTTCGGGCTAAAGCCTGTTTTGTAATCTTGTGAGCCTGACTAGTGTCATCTGCTCCCAGAGTAAGTTTCCGAAAGTACCGAGCTCGGTCATCAAAATCTTCCTCTTTGTCAGCCAAGGTTTTTTCCGCTTTCAAGGCTCTCTTTTCCAACTCTTTGTTGTCAGCTAGAGCTTTCTGAAGGCATCTGCTCATTCCAGAATTCTCTATCTGCAACTCTCTGACCATTTTCTTCCACTTCTCACATTCTTCAATAGCCACCATAGTGGGTTGTTCTGGCTGTGCTGAACATAAAAGAGGTCCCCTTGAAAAGGGTAAAAGCAATTCCTTTACTTTCGTCTCAATCCACCTGTCATATTCAGGATAAGATCTACAATCTCCTTTTCCAAAAACTGCTTTTCCAATTTTGTGCTTATCTTTCCAAGCATTCACTACTTCTACCACCTTTGCATCTTTAGTTCCTGTAAAGAATAAAGATTCTTCCACATCTTGCTCTGTAGGAGGATATCTGGAAGCATACCCAAACTGTCGGATGGCCAAAACTGGATTATAATTAATCCCTCCTTTTCTGCCAATCAGAGGCACATTTGGAAAATTTCCGCATCTTGTGACAAGCTCTATTCTCAATAACCGGTGATCAAACCATACAATGTTATCAGCAGTTAAACTCATCAATCGTTTAGACCATTTCGCCACATCTTTGGTTTCCACAAAGACACCTGTCTGAGGCAAATGTTTGAAAAACCAATGACTCAGCAGTGGAGTACAACAACTGACAGATCCTCCCCTCCTTTTCTCATTCTTATAGTGCACGGAATGATAAAAATCTCCTAACAAAGTAGGGACTGGATTTTTAAGAACGAAAACTCTTGTCGCTTGCATATCCACAAAGTCCTGCTGATTGGGAAAGAAAACTAGGCCATATATGCAGAGAGCCAGAATGGAATTGTAAACCGTCCAATTTTTAGCACTTGCAGCCTCCTGGGCCTGTCCAGCCAGAAATTCTAAATGAAATCCGCTAACTCCATTTTTACTGCTCACACCGCTCTTTATCAATGTCTGATCCATTTGTAAAGCAGCAGCAATTTCTTTTACGCTGGGAGAACTACCAGAGAAGAATGGTATTGCCGACGTGATCGGAATTCCCAAAATAAATGAGAATTCTTCCAGTGTTGGCATCAAAATGTAATTTGAAAAAAGAAAGCACCTCAACGAAGGCTCGTAGAACTGCAGCAGAGTGTGTAAAGCATCATGCTCATACTTGGTGATTATACGGACCATCCCAACCAAATTCCCGTAGCTCTTCTGAAACCTATCAAGAATACCCGGACCAGCCATATCTATAACTTTGAGCAATGAATCCAAGACAGGATCTGGAAACTTGTAAGACACATTGTTCTTTCTCTCGGCGACGATCTCTGTTGAACCCATGGATTGGAATCAGAAATGTATTATGCACCTGAAAATGACAAACATAACTGTTATGATATGATAATGCAATGCAAAAGGGCATGTGATCAGGTAATCAAGTGTCGGTGTCTGTATTGAACTGTGTGCACTGTGTCTCTGTACTGAGTCTGGCAATATCTGAGATGAACACTTAAATCACTGTCATAGGATACAATGTCTGAAATCATCATAGAATCATAAGTAAGGTAGGTAGGAGGCTGGGTTTCCTGCAAACCTGTAAACATCCCGCCCATACTCGCATGTGGTTCTTAGAAAATAAGGCTTGTCAGCTTCGGAGGTTTGAGAAGCAATAGCACATTCAGCCCGTAGGATACAATGCTATGCCAATCAAAGAGGTCGTCCACTGACTCCCCTTAGAAAATAAAAGTCATCCTATGCAAGTTCCAAAGTGGGCCCTCGGGTGCGAATGGGTTTGCCACAGAATGTGGTCTGCCATTGTCACCACTAAAAAGGGATATCTCCACTAAGGTCCTCATGATCGGTCACTAGAGTCGACAGCTCTCTAGATCTACATCCTGGAATACGCAAGATGCGCATGCCACGACGTGTCCCAAGATAGCCTCGTCTAGCTGTGAATTTCGTGAACACCCAACGCACTCCAAACGGCACGTAGGTCCCACTACTCTCCACTCTAATTCTAAGTGTATACTCAAGCCTGTGTAATGGGCTTATCTCTCAGAAATCCCGCCCCGCCAAACAGAAAATAGCACAGTCCAGTATAGCATAATATATCATATGAAATGAAGATGCTAAAATACGGTAAATACAGTAATGTACAGTAAAGCAGTAAATAACCATACAATAAAATGGTAAATATAGCACAACAGTAAACACCCAATGAAAGACAAACAGACAAGCGCTAGGATTGACTCGCTTAGGGATGGACCAGCAATAGGTCAAAAATATTCCCCAGCAGAGTCGCCAGCTGTCGCTCCCGGGATTTTCATCCAAGTACAAACGCGAAAGTGGCACCGAACAGAGTCGCCAGCAATGTGTATTTATCCCAAGAGAGGGAAAGGAAACACCGCGTAAACCTGAGGGGAAGGAAAAGCATGGTCTTACGACCAAGAGAAGTGGGTAAGGGAGTCGGTTACGCGAGAGGAAGGTATTAGCACCCCCTCACGTCCATCGTACCCGATGGGATCCACGCTTGCTTGTCTCGATCAAAGGGTGTAAAGAAAGGAATACTGAGAAAGAACTGAAAAAGGAAAGGAGAAAGAGAAACAAATGTAGGGAAAATAAAAGAAGTGCTCGAATGGGCCCTACCCCACTGCCTACGTATCTCATCGGGAACATGAGAATCAGAGCGACGTAGTTCCCCTCACTAGGGATGAATTGTTTGTGTTTTTTAAAGAACGGCTGACGTTCTAGCTCAGGTGTTGCAGGCTCGCTGGTCCGAGTGCATTACCATCTTGCAAGAGAACGAGTAGAAGCGCGTTCGTGCGTTAAGAGTGAATGAGGTGAGAAAAGAATTCCCGAAGGAAAGACGTTATTGTTTGTTTTTGTCTTTTAAGAGTTTTTTCATTTGTTTGCATATGATAGTGTATCTGAATCTTAGTCATTGGAATGTGTACATCCTCACATTCCAAGATGGAATGGGTAAGAAAGCACACTAAGAGTGAAGAAGACCCCCACACTTAGTTCCAATTGTCAAGGTTCAAACACACTAGCATACTTGTGTTTATTAAGTGTTTTGTTGATTAAGAAATGAAGAAGTGTTTTTTATTATTTGCACCTTCAACAAGTATTGCATTTAAGTCCCTCATACAAGATCAAATGTTTAACACATTGACCCAAGATGGGCTATATGCTATACATTCTAAGATTATAAGAGAAGACCCCTTATAACCTTTTCTTTATATGAAAGGCCTAAATGCAATAAATGCCTACCTTTATTATATGTTTTGAATTTTCTTTGAGATGAGAAAAGAGACTCAAGGGAGGATAAAGGTAAAAATCTATATGGACTAAGACTCAATCCTAATTGATTAGTTAAGGGAGTGATCCTAAGGTTTGTGAGGTTTCAACCTAACGTCTAAAGAAAGAATGAATTAAACAATTCACTTCTAAAGTAGAAGATGAATTGTAATTCACAAAGGGCAAGTGATGAGTTATTAAAAGAAAGCACATAAGTGCTTAACAAAACATGGAATTGTAAAAGAGAAAGGATAGAAGTTGAATGTGGATTCCTTATCCACACTCAATTGAAACTTACCAAAACCCCTACATGGTTAGCACAATCACTTACAAGTAAAGCAAGAAAATATAATGAACAAATCAAATTCAAACAAGTTGACAAACAAGGTGAAATGAGATTGAATGCTATACATGCTTCCAAGTCATAATGTAACTCATATTTACACAACCTAATGTTATCCTAAATGGGCATACTAAATCATGCAAACAAAATCTCAATCCAACAAGAAGCAAAGAAGAAAAGGTGAAGTGATGTGAATGTGGTTCATACTTGTGAAACAAGTGACTTAAGGTGCAAGATAAACATCAAACATGCAAAGATGAAACCCAAATGTCACAATCAGAAGTCAATTAACATGCTATACATCCTCCAACAAAACCACAACTCATGGCACAAGTGCCTTCATGATCAAGCAAACCAAACATGAGGCATGCATTCACAAAATGAACAAGTTAAACTTCATGCTTCAAACAAATAGCAAACATGCTTCAAAAATTATGACTTTCACCAATCAAACACCTTAAACACATGCCATTAACATATCAAGTCCACAAGCAATGAATCAGAACCAAAGTCACTCAACAATTAGGTCAAAGTCTCATGGAAGTTTCATGCATTCATGCTCAAAGCAACACATCAAAAGTCATCCAAAAAAGACTTAAAAATCATCTCATAAATCTCAAACATACCTCAACATATTGTGACCACAATGCAAAGAGAAAGGCATCAAAATCATTTTTTATGATCAAGAACAAAAATGCACAAAATCATATGTCACATTAAGTATGCATGCAAATGGAAATTCAAAAGAAATAATGGAACAGGGGCAAAATGGTCATAAAATCAGAAAATAAAATCATGAAAAATTTCCTAAATGTTTTAAGAATACACATGAATTTTTGTAGAATTTTCCAATATCATTTGATATTTTTAAAAATCAATTATGAAACGTGTAGCAAAAATGAAAATAAAATATGAAATGCAATATGAATGGGGGTGCAACCATAGCAAATCCATAGTTCAATTTAATTGGGCTTGAAAACATGGGAGGTGTGGATATCAATCTGACTAAGTCCATTACACGCGCAATCCACAATAACTACCATGCTCTTCAGTCAACAATAGTCAAAACCACACAAGCCATTGGATCAAGTCACAGTCAACATCCAGTCAAAGTAAACAACATCAACGCGCACATGTGAATGTCCACACTCCCTATCGTGTACCATGCCACACGCTGTTTAAGTGGATTCAGAAAATACACATGTGACAAGCACATGCCTTTTAATGTGCTGTCACCATTCAAGCCACACGATCGCGCAAAATGAACGGACCCGATTAAAACGTGAGAAAACCCTAGCATTCAAAGGTACCGGCCGGAGATGACTTCCGGTCACCTTCTCCGGCCAACAGCCACCGCCTGCAATTTTCGCCTCTCACCAAAACACACAATCCGCATACCAAAATGAAGAGGAAATTATGGAGATCAAGGATTCAGCCTTATTTTTCACATACCACACATACGCAGAGAGAACAGAGAAGATTAAAGTAAGCCCTAGGTTTTGCAACTAAACCTTTAGGAGGCCTATCAACTAGCCGGTTTGAGCAGAGCTTCTAGCAAGCTTAAAACGCAAAAAAAACAAGTAAAAATAGACAGAGATCGTGCAAGGTAAATTCAAGAGTTCAAACCTGAATGATGATGAAACTTGGAATGCACAAGAATACCAGAAGGAGATGCTTCTTCCTTGAGCTTCACTTGGCCAAATAAAGGCTTGAGAGCTTGAATTCGTGCAAAGAATCAACCAGAATTTCAACTCTCTTGATCCTGAACTTCTTTAACTGAACCTATGCACTCTTGTTCTTAATCTCCAAAGTAGAATCAAGATGAAGATGGAGATGAAATGTAGGAGATGATGATGAAATTCGTGTACAGAGAGGGAGAAAAAATCAGAGAATGTGGAAAGAATTTGAAGTGTTTTTGAGAGCATGTGGCTGGGAATGAAATTTGAGTGTGAGTTTTCTATTTATAGTATGAACTAACCATGGTTTAATGAGTGGAGTTAACTGAGTTGGATGAGTTAAAGTGAGTGCACCCTAACTAACTGAGTCAAGTTAGTTAGGGGCGAGTTATTGAGGCTGAGTTATGGTGAGGTCAAGCTCATGACAGTTGTGGTGGAAGGGAGAAAAGGAGAGTGAAGCTGCCAATCTGTGCATCAGAAACTTGCTAAGCAAGTTTGTTCCTTCTATTCTCATGTATGGCACGTGACAGTGTGCATTATGTAAGTAACTTGTGCTTGGTTGAAAGAGGAAACAAAAGTGAGGAGGTGTTTGTGGTGTGACTGAACCAAATCATGCAGCATGCCATCAATGTATCAGTGTCAACATATGGTGGTTTATGGAGGTTTTTCTCTCTACTCAATGACTGCCTTAGGGAGTTTATGGGTTCATTTGAAAGAGGGTACATTGGGGAACAATATTGGTTTGAAAATTGAAGTGAAATGAGGTCTCAAACATGTCTAAAAATAGCTATGAACACAATGGTTCACAACTGGTTGGTGGGCGTGGCAAAAGGTTGGCTGGCAAGGCAATTGGGCACACAAAATTTCAGCACAAACAACATGACTTTGAACCCTCCAAACTATCTCATAACTTGGTTAAATCAAAATTTTCACAACATCAACATTGAAGAGGACACTACAATGAACAACTTTGATGTTGAAAAGTTTTTCATTTGAGGCCTTTAACCATGAGAAAAATGAGTGGACATTTGGCCCACCAACTGTTTGTTAAAATGATTGCGCGCGTGACCTGAAAATCTTGGTCATGACCTAGTTTTGAACCTACTTTCCTCCAACTTTGATCAATCATATCTCTCTCAATTTTTATCCAATGGAGATGTTCTACACATGGATTTGAAGCTTAAAACAAGATCTTTCATTGAGGCAGAGTGGATTTTTCATTTGGTGCTCCAAATTTAAATGGCCTTGGTTCAAATTCTGATGCAAAATGGCCAAAACTTGCTATTTTTAGTAACCCTTCTTCATCCAAAAATGGCAACTTTCCACATCTTGATTTTTTCATGATTCCTTTGGAGTTTCTTGATCAAACTTTGTACATTGGACATATGTAACATGAATTTCATGAATTTGGCCTCAAAAAGTCAAGAGTTGACTTTTTCCTCTGATTATTTGACTTTGCCCCAATTTCTCTGATTCTTGATCTTTCTTCCAATTGAACCACTTCTAAAACCAATTGAGATGCAATCTTCCACACATATACACTTAAGAACATGTAGAATACCATGACAACAAGCTTTGTCCAAAAAATCAAAGATTCCCTGATTTAATGGGAAACCCTAGTTTTGACCCCCTTTGGTTAGGAGGAAATTGCACATCTTCCAAATCCAAATTCCTCAGAGTATGTTGTGTATCCTCTTAAAGGATGATGAGAAATGCCACTTGAGAATGATTTTGAATCAATGAGCTATCTCTTTTGAGGGTTTTCCTTCAATTTTTGAATCTCTTGCATAGTGAAAGATGTAGTGCTTCAATCTTCCATTGAATCTCACTTCCTTGAGGTTTTGGAAGATCAATTGAGATAGTATGAGACATGAGAGACCTCTTGGCTTGCCTAGAGCCAACTTGATTGACCTTTTTGTGCTTTGAATGATCCCTTGATTGTCCACCTTCCACCCGATCACATGCCCTGATGGTAAGAAGGATGCCATGCTTCATTTTTCTATGTTAAATGCAATGCAATGCTAATGAGATGGATATGATATGATAAATGATAATGCCATGCTATGATGCCAAAAGGGAAGAGCAAATTTTGGGGTATTACAGTTGTGTTAAGTAGTGAAGTTGTTCAATGTTTGATGTCAAGGTGGTGATGTCACAACATTGAGTCTTAACACTGGGCTATGTTAAGTGTTTAAGTTGGATGTCTGATGTCACAAGCGATGTTGTGACATTAGATCTGCAGAATTAATAACATCAGGTTTGTGATGTTGTTAGGGTTTGCGTTTTAGCTGGATTTGTGGAGAGCAGGTAGTCTCATTGGTTGCGAATATCTTGGGATAGATATTTTCTGTTGCATAGGAGATCTGGTGCAAATTTGTAGGAGATTTAAAAGGTTGAAGATTTGAAAAGATTTTAGGAGAAAATCTGTTTTGAAGATTCAGTTTTAAATAACAAATCAAGTCAGATATTGTAGCAGGACCAAGCCCAATTCAGATAGCTATATAAAGCGCATCAGTACTGAAGGAAAAGCAACGAAGAAAAAAGAGCTAAAGACTGAGTGTCGTTGTGTGTTCGTGTTTGTAAACCATTCGAGTGTGAATTGGTTTTATTGTTTTGAATTGTTCTTGATCAAAGCTGTGAAGCATAATCAAGTAGTGTTATTCAAAGTGTGTGATCTTTGAATTATATCATTGAAGTGTTTTAGGGATTGAGTAGTGTTCTCATATCTAAGTGGTTTCTTAGGTAGAAAGTCACTAGTAGGAATTAAGATTAGGAGATTGTCAACTGGGTTGTTGAGTCTGTAATTTAATTCTACAAGTAGTGAAATTCATCCCTGGCTTGGTAGCCCCCAGATGTAGGTAGTTAGACCGAACTGGGTTAACAATTTGGTGTGTTCTTCTGTTGTTTAATTTGTCCATTGTGCAGAGTGTGTTGTTGTGACATCGCACTTAACATCACACGTCTGATACCAGAATTTCAATTGGTATCAGAGCAGGCATCCTGTCTGTCTCTGGGTGAGATCTAGGGAAGTTACTTTCTGCTGTAAAGATGGACAAAGAAGCTGGAGGATTTGTCAACAGACCCCATATTTTGGATGGCTCGAATTATGATTATTGGAAGCCAAGGATGATCACCTTTTTGAAATCCTTGGACAGCAGGGCTTGGAAGGCTATTGTTAAAGAATGGAAAGCACCTGTTGTGTTTGAAAAAGATGATGCTGGGAAAGATAAAGAGGGCACCGCAAAGCTAAAGCCTGAAGAAGAATGGACCAAGGAAGAAGATGAACTTGCCCTTGGTAACTCTAAATCCCTAAATGATATCTTCAATGGAGTTGATAAGAACATCTTCAGATTGATCAACTCATGTGAAGTTGCTAAGGAAGCATGGGATATTTTGAAGGCTACACATGAAGGAACATCTAGAGTTAAGATGTCAAGACTTCAGATTCTAACATCAAAGTTTGAAAGCCTGAAGATAAAGGAAGATGAGACTATCCATGACTTCCACATGAGTATTCTTGAGCTGTCTAATGCATCCAGTGCTCTTGGAGAAAAGATGTCAGAAGAAAAGCTTGTAAGGAAAATCCTTAGGTCTCTTCCTAAGAGGTACAAGATGAAGGTGACTGCAATTGAAGAAGCTCAAGACATCAGCAAAATGAGGGTTGATGAGCTTATTGGATCTCTTCAAACATTTGAGCTAGGGTTAAGTGAAGAAGAACCTGAGAAGAAGTCAAAGCGTATAGCTTTAGTCTCCAGTTCTGAAGAAGCCAAGAAAGAGAAAGTAGATGACTCTCAGGAGGAGCTGTCTCAGGCTATTGCCTTGCTGGGTAAATAGTTCAACAAAGTAATGAAGAGGATAAATAGGAGTTATAATCCTAATGTCAAGAACATTACCTCTGACATCAACAGATCAGGAGAACAAGGGAATAAGTCTAAAGATGAAGAAAAATCCAGTAATGACAAAGGAATACAATGCTTTGAGTGTGAAGGGTTTGGACATGTCAAGAAGGAATGCCCTACTTTTCTAAAGAAGCAGAAAGGGTTATCAACTTCTTGGTTTGACAGCGAGAGTGAATCTGAAGAAAATTCAGCTAAACTTGTTAGAGCTATGGTTGGGGTTTATGAGTCAAATGAGGAGTCTTATGATGATGAGGTCTCTTACGATGAACTTGCTGTCACTTGCAAAGATCTTTTCGTGAGAAGTGAGCAAGTGTGTCTTGAAGGAGAAGAGCTGAAGAAAACCATAGTACAGTTAAAAGCAGAAAAGACTGACCTTGAAGCTGAAGTCAGCTTACTTACCTATAAGCTGGACTCGATGACCAAGACTATCAGAATGTTGAATAATGGTACTAATGCGTTAGACAACATTCTCAGTATTGGGAAGATGGCTGGAGACAAATGTGGTTTGGGATTCACCAGTGATGCAGGTTCTATCACCCCAAAACCTGTGATGTTAAAACAGATGTTAAAACATCATGACAGAACTCCATCTAAGAAGAAATACAAGCGCTAGAGGTGTCACCATTGTGGATATTTTGGACACATTAAGGCTTATTGTTATAAGCTACATGGGTATCCATAGAAGGCTCATCAGGTTGTTCCCAAACAAAACTGTTATAAAGGAAGGCAGATTTCCAAGCCTAAGAAGCAATGGGTCCCTAAAGTTAAGGTTACCAGCTTCATAGCTCACCCTTTTTTAAGGGTTTCTACCAAAGAAGACGGGTACTTTGACAGTGGGTGTTCAAGGCACATGACTGGAGTAAAGAGTCTGTTGGTAGATGTGAAGCTACAGTCTTCAGGCTATGTTACATTTGGTGATGGGGTCAAAGGAGTGATCAAGGGGATTGGTAAACTAAATTGTGTTGGTGCTCCCAAACTGGAGGATGTTCTTCTTGTTAAAGGACTAACAGCAAATTTGATTAGCATTAGTCAATTTTGTGATCAAGGATTCAAAGTAGACTTTACAAAGTTTGAATGTATTGTCAAAGATGATAAAGGAGAAGTCATTATGAAGGGAGCCAGGTCTATGGACAATTATTATCTTTGGGTGCCTCAAAACTCAAATTCTTCCACGTGTGTGCTTGCTAAAGAAGATGATGTCAAAATCTGGCATCAGAAGTTGGGACATCTTCACCTAAAGGGAATGAAGATTATCATCTCCTCAGAAGCAGTCAGAGGAATTCCCAAACTTAGTATTAAGGAAGGAAAAGTGTGTGGAGATTGTCAAAAAGGGAAGCAGACAAAGATGTCTCATCCGAAGCTTCAACATGACACCACCTCCAAGGTATTGGAACTACTTCATATGGACTTGATGGGACCTATGCAGGTGGAAAGTCTGGGTGGAAAGAAATATGCATATGTAGTTGTGGATGGCTATTCAAGGTACACATGGGTGAGCTTCATCAAAGACAAATAAGAGGTATTTGATGTTTTTAAAGATCTTTGTCAAAGACTCCAAAGAGAAAAGGAGAGTAAGGTTATCAGAATAAGAAGTGACCATGGAAGAGAGTTTGAGAATAGCAAGTTTGAAGAATTTTGCTCTACTGAAGGTATAAGTCATGAGTTTTCATCTCCTATTACTCCTCAGCAAAATGGAGTAGTTGAGAGGAAGAACAGAACTATCCAAGAGTCTTCTAGAGCGATGATCCACGCCAAGAAACTTCCTTATCATTTCTGGCCTGAAGCCATGAATACAGCCTGCTATATTCACAACAGAGTTACCCTGAGAAGAGGCACTTCATCCACTCTGTATGAACTATGGAAGGGAAGAAAACCTAATGTTAAATACTTTCATGTTTTTGGAAGTAGATGTTATGTTCTGGCTGATAGAGAACATAGAAGAAAATTGGATTCCAAAAGTGATGAAGGAATATTTTTGGGATACTCTACTAACAGCAGAGCATATAGGGTGTTCAACTCTAGAACCAAGGTGATGATGGAGTCAATCAATGTTGTGATTGATGACAATGACAAGCAGAAAGATGATGATGTCCTAGATGATCTTGGGACATCAGTTGGTGAAGTTGCACCAGAAGCTGAAGACAGAAGTCCAACTCCTAGTGTTGCTGCTGCTGAAACTGAGCAACCTCATAAGGATCCCTCCATCAGAGTGCAGAAGGACCACCCAAAAGAGCTCATTATAGGTGATCCAAACTCTGGAGTGAGGACTAGGTCAAGAGATGTTATAGCAAGTTCATGTTTTGTCTCCAAAATTGAGCCAAAGAATGTCAAGGAAGCATTGACTGATGAATTTTGGATAAATGCAATGCATGAAGAGCTGGAGCAGTTCAAGAGGAATGAAGTATGAGAGCTTGTGCCTAGGCCTGGTGGAGTTAATGTGATTGGCACCAAGTGGATCTACAAGAATAAATCTGATGAATAAGGAGTGGTCATCAGAAACAAGGCCAGATTAGTTGCTCAGGGATACACTCAGGTTGAAGTAATTGATTATGATGAAACCTTTTCTCCTGTGGCAAGACTAGAGTCTATCAGATTGCTCTTAGGCGTGGCTTGTAATTTCAAATTCAAGCTTTTTCAGATGGATGTTAAAAGTGCCTTCTTGAATGGTTACTTAAATGAAGAGGTGTATGTTGATCAACCAAAAGGATTTATTGATCCAACATTTCCTGACCATGTGTACAAACTAAGGAAAGCTCTATATGGTTTGAAGCAAGCACCAAGAGCTTGGTATGAAAGACTTACTAAATTCCTGGTTGTGAATGGCTACAGAAAAGGAGGGATTGACAAGACCTTGTTTGTTAAAGAGGAAGGAGGAAAACTGATGGTAGCTCAAATCTATGTTGATGACATAGTATTTGGTGGGATGTCAGATGCGATGGTGAAACATTTTGTGGAACAGATGCAGTCTGAATTTGAAATGAGTCTTGTTGGTGAGCTAAACTATTTTCTTGGCCTACAAGTTAGACAAATGGAGGACTCCATATTTATTTCTCAGAGCAAGTATGCAAAGAACATAGTGAAGAAGTTTGGTTTGGAGAATGCTAATCACAAGAGGACTCCTGCTCCTACTCATCTAAAATTATCCAAGGATGAACATGGTGTCAGTGTGGATCAAAGTTTATATAGAAGCAAAATTGGGAGTCTATTGTATCTCACAGCTAGCAGACCTGACATTGCTTTTGCTGTTGGGGTTTGTGCCAGATATCAATCTGAACCGAAGGCCAGTCACTTGAATCAAGTGAAAAGGATCTTGAAATATGTTAATGGCACTAGTGACTATGGGATGCTGTATAGTTATGGTTCTGGGACTGAGTTAAGGGGGTATTGTGATGCTGACTAGGCTGGGAGTACTGATGATAGGAAAAGCACTTCAGGAGGCTGTTTCTTCCTAGGGAATAATCTGATATCATGGTTTAGTAAAAATCAGAACTGTGTGTCTCTTTCTACTGCTGAAGCTGAGTACATAGCCGCAGGAAGTAGTTGCTCTCAACTTGTTTGGATGAAGCAGATGTTAACAGAATACAATGTTAAGCAAGATGTCATGACATTGTATTGTGATAATTTGAGTGCTATCAATATCTCTAAGAATCCTATTCAACATAGCAGAACTAAGCATATTGATATAAGGAATCATTTTATAAGAGAATTGGTTGAGGACAAAGTTGTTGCATTGGAGCATGTAGCTACAGAAAAACAGTTAGCTGATATTTTCACTAAAGCATTAGATGCAAACCAATTTGAAAGTTTGAGAAGTAAATTGGGAATTTGCATTCATGAAGATTAAATGTGCTAGAGAATGTAGTAAGCAGTTGTAGTCTTTATTAGAAAATTGATTTTATTCAACTGCTGAAGGCATACATGTTTGAAGTACATAATTGGTTACAGATTATCTCAACCCCCTGCTTCTAGAAAAGCTTTCCAGTCTTCATCCCATTCATCATCAGCAGCTTGTTGTTGCACAGGAAGCTTTTTGCTTGGTTTCATGGTTGTTTCTGAGGTTCTGCCTGTCCTTTTGGCTCCTGAAGTAGTGGCAGCTGCAGTCATTGTTTTGCTTCTCTGCTGAGGTGGATCTAAAGTCGTGCTCATCTGCTTGAAGTTCTTTGCTGCACCTTTGCTGTTTGACCGACTCATTCTTGGTTGCTGAGTGGTGCTACTAGTAGAAAAGCTTGTGTTTATAATGAAAAACAAGGAGCATCATTTGTATCGACTGGAAAGTCAATGTGTTGGAACTTGTGTTTTTGGGAAGCATGTTGTTTGACCATGTCTTTATGTCAGAACATTGTGATTGTCAAATTGTGGCTAAAAAGGGGGAGAGTTAGCCTAGGTGTGTAGAGTGTACCCTATATCTGGTGTGGTACAGATGTTGAGGGGGAGTGTGCTTGTTGAATAGTTGGTATGCTGGTCCATGGTGTGGTGCAGATGTTGAGAGGGAGTGTGCTTGTTGAACAGCTGGTATGCTGGTTCATGATTGAGGGGGAGCACCATTGTTGGGGGAGCACCATTGTTGAGTGTTGAATAATTGTAGCTGTTGAAAATGGTGTTGCAGCAGAGTTTTATGGGGAGATTGTTTTATGTATTGAAGATGCTGCTGCTTGAAGTTTTAAAAATATTGAAGTTTATTCCGCTGCTGAAGTCTCTGAAGGTGCAGAGATTGTTTTAGCCAAAATTAGCCAAAGGGGGAGATTGTTAGTTTCTTGGATTGGCTGGAATTTTGGTAAAACAAAAGTTGTTCAATGTTGATATCAAGGTGGTGATGTTGCAACATTGAGTCTTAACACTGGGTTGTGTTAAGTAGTGAAGCTGTTCAATGTTTGATGTCAAGGTGGTGATGTCATAATATTGAGTCTTAACACTGAGCTGTGTTAAGTGTTTAAGTTGGATGTCTGATGTCACAAGCGATGTTGTGACATTAGATCTGCAGAATTAATAACATCAGGTTTGTGATGTTGTTAGGGTTTGCGTTTTAGCTGGATTTGTGGAGAGCAGGTAGTCTCATTGGTTGCGAATATCTTGGGATAGATATTTTCTGTTGCATAGGAGATCTGGTGCAAATTTGTAGGAGATTTAAAAGGTTGAAGATTTGAAAAGATTTTAGGAGAAAATCTATTTTGAAGATTCAGTTTTAAATAACAAATCAAGTCAGATATTGTAGCAGGACCAAGCCCAATTCAAATAGCTATATAAAGCGCATCAGTACTGAAGGAAAAGTAAGGAAGAAAAAAGAGCTAAAGACTGAGTGTCGTTGTGTCTTCGTGTTTGTAAACCATTCAAGTGTGAATTGGTTTTATTGTTTTGAATTGTTCTTGATCAAAGTTGTGAAGCAGAATTAAGTAGTGTTATTCAAAGTGTGTGATCTTTGAATTATATCATTGAAGTGTTTTAGGGATTGAGTAGTGTTCTCATATCTAAGTGGTTTCTTAGGTAGAAAGTCACTAGTAGGAATTAAGATTAGGAGATTGTCAACTGGGTTGTTGAGTCTGTAATTTAATTCTACAAGTAGTGAAATTCATCCCTGGCTTGGTAGCCCCCAGATGTAGGTAGTTAGACCGAACTGGGTTAACAATTTGGTGTGTTCTTCTGTTGTTTAATTTGTCCATTGTGCAAAGTGTGTTGTTGTGACATCGCACTTAACATCACACGCCTGATACCAGATTTTCAGACTGACTTGTTTACTCCTTTCTTCTTCGTGTTAGCCAGTTTAGACAAGATGTTTGCCCGGGTGTTGTGCTCGCGCGGGATGTGGGTCACCTCCGCGAAGACGAAACTCTTCATTTTTTCCTTTACTAAGGTTAAGTATTCGATAAGGCAATCGTTCTTGGCCTGGTACTCTCCCCGGACCTGGGAAACCACGAGCTGGGAATCAGTAAAGATCTTGACTTCCTTGGCCCCGAGGTCCTTGGCCAAACGTAGCCCGGCGAGGAAAGCCTCGTATTCTGCTTGGTTGTTCGATGTCGGGAAGGATAACTCGAGGGAGACTTCGATCAGGGTGCCTTCCTCATTCTCGAGGATGATGCCCGCCCCGCTTCCTTTCGAGTTGGACGCCCCGTTGACATAGATTGTCCATCTTTGGGCTCCGTTGGTCGAAGGTTTAGGGATGGTCATTTCAGCCACGAAGTCAGCCAGTACTTGAGCTTTAAAGGCTTTCCTTTCTTCGTATTGGACGTTGAACTCGGCGAGTTCCAACGACCACCTGAGCATTCTTCCCGCCATGTCTGGTCGACCGAGGAGTTGCCTTATTGGCTGCTCGGTTCTTACCACGATCGTGTGGGCCAGGAAGTAATGGCGAAGTCTTCGAGCTGCGGTGACGAGGGCCAAGGCGACCTTTTCGATCTGTTGATACCTGATCTCGGGGCCCTGGAGGGCTTTACTGGTGAAGTAAATCAATTTCTGCCCATCGGGAGTTTCCCAGATAAGGACAGCGCTGACCGCCTCTTCCGTGATGGTGAGATACATGAAGAGCGTCTCCCCATTCTCTGACCGTGAGAGGACCGGGGGTTATGACAGAACCTGTTTGAGATGGAGGAGCACCTGCTCACACTCCTCGCTCCATTCGAAAGTGGCCTTTTGGCGAAGAAGTTTGAAAAATGGGAGTGCGTATTGGGCTGATTTGGCGACGAAGCGGGAGAAGGCGGTTAACATCCCGTTCAGTGATTGCATGGATTTCTTCGAGTCCGGGGTGGGTATCTCAGAGAAGGCCCTACACTTGTCGGGGTTTTCCTCAATTCCTCTCTCTGTGAGGTAGAAACCAAGGAATTTGCATGCCCGGACGCTGAAGGTGCACTTGTCGAGGTTGAATCTCATACGACATATCCTCGCTGTGTCGAACACCTTTTTGAGATGAGCCGCGTGGTCGAGTTCCGCTGTGGACTTGACGATCATGTCGTCCATGTAGACCTCGAGCATATCGCCGATCTCTGCCCGGAAGACTTTGTTCATCATCCGCTGGTAGGTTGCGCCAGCGTTCTTTAGGCCGAAGGGCATTACGTTGTAATAGTAATTGCCCGACTCGGTCATGAAGGCGGTATGCTGTTTGTCGGCCTTGTCCATGGGGATTTGGTTGTACCCCGAGTAAGCGTCCATGAAGGACAATAGCTTAAAACCTGCAGAATTGTCGACCAGCTGATCGATGTTAGGCAAAGGGTAAGAATCTTTCGGGCATGCCCGATTAAGGTCGGTATAATCAACACACATCCTCCATTTTCCAATATTTTTCTTAATGAGTACAACGTTGGACAACCAAGTTATGTACTTGGCCTCCGAAATGAAATTTTCCTCTAGGAGGTCTTTTACAGCTTTTTCAGCAGCCTCCGCTTTCTCCGGAGACTGCCTACGCCTACGTTGAGCCACGACCCTAACGGCCGGGTCTACAGTCAGTTGATGACAAGCAACCTTGGGGTCGAGTCCGGGCATTTCTGAAGCACTCCAGGCAAACAGGTCAGAATTTTCACAGAGGCAGGCCTTCAGCTGCTTCTTCGCCAGGTCGGGGAGTCCAAAACCGATCTTCACGCTTAGGTCGGGGTCATCTCCGAGGGTCACCAACTCGAAGTCTCCGTCTGGGACGGGGCGCGTTGGGTAGATAGGCTGCATGTTGCCTTCAGCTGGAAAGGCATCACCGGCGGCATCTTCTGGATCCTGTTCCCCGGGGAGCCTGCTATCAAGGTCGACCGCGTTGACGGGCGGGAGTGGTATCTTCTCTACGCCCGAAGATATCTTTGCTTGGTTCTTGGGCTTGGGACCAATAATGTTCAAACCCTTGACGGCAGCGTTGAAGCATCTTCTAGCCGCCTCGATGTCCCCGTGCATGGTGACCACATGACCTCTGGCGGTGTAGTACTTCATCTTTAGGTGGACCGTTGAAGGCACCGCAGTAAGTTCGGCCAGGGTGGTCCTCCCCAAGATGTAGTTATAGGGGGAAGGACAGTCGACCACCAGGAAGCGGGTCTTGATCTGTCGGGCAATGTCATCGATCCCGAAAGTGACCATCAGCTCGACGTAACCCCACGACCTGGTGGTGCTGCCGTTGAACCCTTACAAATCCGAGCCCACGTACGGGGTTAAGTGTCTTTCAGTGAGCTGGAGGGTGCTGAAGAGGTGAGCATACATTATGTCCACCGAGCTGCCCTGGTCGACCAGGATCCTGCGGACGTCGAAGTTAGCCATCTGCGCTCAAATCAGGAGGGGAATAGTTGTATTTAGCGCTCCTCCAGGCAACTCCTCGAGGTAGAAGATGACTGGGTTTGATCTCCCTTGTACCTTGTCGAGGGTGGTGGTCTTCGCGGATGTAGCCAACTCCAGCTCGTCAAACTTCCTCTTTATTGATCCAACGGAGACCTTTTCGGGGCCCCCGCCCGATATAACCATCGTCTTGGGGAAGCTCTCCCACGTGCTGCGGGCAGCGATGTGGTCTTCGTCGGGGAAGCTTCTCCAAAGGTTGCGGACATCCTCGGCGTTCTCGTTTCCCTTGGGAATGCAGAAATCCTCGGGTCGAGTAATGCTGAGGGTGACTTGAAGTCAATTCTCCCCATCTGGATGGGTCGTATCCTCAACGCTCTGGGCATCCCAGTTATCTGCTCGCGGGGGGTCATTCTTCTGGGCGTACTTCTTCATATGGCCCTCCTTGATCAAGATTTCGATTGCATCCTTGAGGTGGATGCAATCTTCGGTGACGTGTCTGTGGCTGCGGTGAAACCTGCAGTACTTGGACCTGTCAGTGTTTGGTTTGGGAGTCGTCTGTTTGGGAAAACGGACGCTCCCCTTTTGAAACTCCGAGTTGGCGCATTCAGAGAATATTCGCGAGTGGGTCGCATTGAGTGGAGTGTAATCTGAGAACATACCAGCAGGACCGCGGGAGTCTCGGGGTTGTTTATCCCTCCTCCTCTCGTGGAGGAGAACCTTTATCTCTGTGGTTGCGGGAGCCTTCTCGTCGTTGCGAGTCGAGGGCCAGCTGGGCGGCTTGTGACTCCTCGAACTCGATGTAAGATTGAGCTCGAACGAGTAAATCTTCCAAGTCTATGGGCTTATGAATGCCCACGGTCTTGGCGAAGTCAGTTCCAGGGCGCAATCCCTTCGCGATCAGGAACTTCTTTATATCATCAGTCGCATAGACCTCGACAGCTTCTCGGTTGAACCTCTCGATATAATTTTGGAGAGATTCATTCCGTCCCTGGAATATGGCCTCGAGGGACGCCACCGTCTTCAAATGTCGACACGAAGCGGTAACATGTCTGGAAAACTGCTGTTTGAACTATTTCCAGGAAGTGATGGACTCTGGAGCAAGCTGTTTGTACCATGTCATGGCCCCTTTACTGAGAGTCGTAGGGAAGAGCCTGCACTTAATGGCTCCTCGAACGTTCCTAAAGTCGAGCATCGCTTCAAAGCTCTCAATATGGTCATCAGGATCAACCATGCCGTCATAGGTCCCTAGCTGTGGGGGCTTCTCCATGCCAGGAGGTATCGGGGTGTCCATAATTTCCTTGGACAGGGGAGTTCTTGGATCGTCTTCGTCGCTTCGGACAGGGGACCTGGACGGGGAGTGACGGTCTTGCCCAGATCCTTGTCCACGAGGAGGATTCCTGGGATGGCCCCTAGGTCTCTCGCCAGCGTCTCTGCTCCTTTTCTTGGTCGTCTCTTTTGGGGGAGGTGAGCGGTGGCGTTTCTGGGCAACTATCGGTTAAGGGTGTTCCAAACGTGGCCCGCGACCCTCGCGTCGCGGGGTGGGACTGCGGGAGTCCGCCTGGGCAGTTCTCCGAGGAGATTGATGGGGAGAGGGAGGACGACAGTGTCTTTGCGGGGAAGAACGTCGGGGTCGACCTCTCTCCAGAGCTTCGATCCGGATGTTCTGTTCTGCGATCATCTGGTTGGTCTGGTTAACCAAGGCAAACAGGGCAACCATACTGGGATCTGCGTCGGGTGGTGGCGGAATAGGCTGGTACACGGCCTGCGGAATCACATGTTCGGCGACATCATCAGCTATGTCCTCGGAGAATGGGGAACCGATCTGCCCATCTCTGATGTCGACGTCCTCGACTGGGACGACAACATTCTTTTCACGATGGTCGCCGTTTTCGAATGGTGCGGCGACGGCGTCCAGTGCTTTGGTTCCAAATGCACTGGCCATGGTTGTTAAGAAGGAATGCTTTGGTTTATCGAAGGAGAAAAACGGGGAAGCAAAGAGTTCCCACAGATGGCGCCACTAATCATACCTGGATCAGACAGGAGACCGGTGGCTGGCAACGTCGTGAATCCTCAGCTCCGGTGATGATGAGACGGCGGGGGAGGGGGTGTACCTGCAAGGTACTCCGACGCTCAAGTAAGGCAAAGGTCAAAAGTAAAAGCAAGTACAGAAAAAGGTTAGAGTGTATGAGATTGTGTAACCTGACCCTCTCAAGTGAGTGGGCATTTATAGAGAGTCCTCAGCGCGGGGCCAACGGTTACTTGCATTGGGCTGGATGGCAAGGCCCAATCCAAGCAACTGTCAGGGCTTACGTGGCATAGTGAAGACCAGCACATGGTCTTTGCCCTGGTGTAACGGTCCCGAAATCTCCGGAAGTAGGGCAGACCGTTTCTTTCGGGAGTGGGAAGTTACAAGAGAACATGCCCTCTCGGGGAGGAGCACGTGGGTGTGGGGGAGAGGTGTGTTCGTAGACCATATGCTTCTGTCCGACAGTCTTTACGTCGCGTGCCCGACGTCCAAGAGGACTGGCACGTGCCCGACACGGAAGTGGCTTTGGCCTTGTTGGGCTTCCGCTGGCCATTGGGCTTGGGCCTGCCCGACAGCAGGGCAAGCGCTGGCCCAGTCCAGAACAATTATGTTTTTATGATTAAATCTTTGTTTGCCGTTAATCTACTTCCGCAACTTATTTTCAGCTTTAGCGATTATTTAATACCTGTCAATTGTTCAGATCATAACTGAAGCTACGAGAATTAGATTTACATGTTCTACTAGAAGTTGAAAAGATGAGACAAAGAGCTACAACTTTCATGTTGTACGAAGAAGCTGATTTAGAGTGTAGTAGGCTCGAATAATTCGTTGAATTCAGAACCCGAATTCTGCCTTTAGGAATATTTAGTTTTGAGCCGGGTTTTTTATGTTTTTCGACCGAACCGGATTTTGTAATGCCTCCCTACACCTAGTAGCAGTCGTGCTACTGTTCATTACGTTTGTTTCACGATTAAATTTTGGTTTTTGCTTTTGTACGATTGAATGGAGAACTAATCCTGAGGATTAATTTGCTGTAATCGGTTTCCGCCGACACTTTGATGTTCTTTTAATTTCCAATATAATCTATTTCCTTTCAATTCTTCTCTGTGATATCTTGTTTTCTTAATTCGAATTATCTTAGGGTTGATTGATTTATTTCGATGATTGCAAGTTCTTATACTTTAATCGTGTTTGCTTAATTCGCGTATATTTCTCGTGTTTGCTTAATTCACGGGTACTATATCTCATCGTTTGCTTAATTCAAAAATTAGGAATATGTATCGTATAATATCAATTGCGCTTATTTGATTGTTATTATAATCGAAAAGGGGATAGAGTCCGCTTAGGAATTGGGAATTATTTAGATCGATGATAAGTTGGGAAACCAAAGCAGCAGATTAATCGTTTCAGCTTATTTTGATAATCACTTTTTTATAATCACTTATTTTCATTATTTTTTCTGTTAATCAAAATTCAAAACCCACCCCCATAAACCTTTTCTTTAGTTGGTTAAAATAATACAAGAATCCTTGTGAGAACGATACTCGAGTTGTCATTACCGCTAACTATTTTTCTTAAAATCACTCGCTTTTTATCCGTGCGCGACAGCGAATCAGAGACATAAAAAGTGTGTCATTTTACCTCTCTGTTGAAACTCCAACAAGGGGAAAGGTTGAACTTGTAGTGGGTTCGATCCCCGATAACTGCTTCTTCATTTTTTTAAAGGTGTTACTTTACCTCTCGGCTACTAGAATAATCGAGGGAATATATATATATATATATATATATATATATATATATATATATATATATATATATGTTTCTTGTTTTATGAATATATAAAGTTTCTTATTTTACATTATTTTCGTTTCAATCTATAAGCACAAATGTTTGACAAATTTGGAATCTGATTCATCGTAGTCATTGTCAATCTGGGGTGAAGATCAAATGCTTGAACCCTGTTTCATTGAATCTCGAGGAAGGTCAAATGTTGGATATTGCATGTATTTGTTTCTGATATAAAATAAAAAAGGGTTAGATAAATAAAACAAATTTTCAGTTGCATGATAAGAGATTATGTAAGAAAACCAACCTTAAACCAAAAAAAAAAATATGCTCTTACAATTCATCATAAAGATCTTTTCCAAACTTCTTGAAGTTTCACTTTTTCTTGAAAAATTATTTCATTATCAAGGTTTGGGTTTCATAATGTAACGTCCTATACATATATAGTGGTGGTATTTGCACTCTGATTGGATGTAGAGGATTTCTCGTGGATTAATGTGTTGGTAATATCTTGAGTGTTATTACTTTATACATGGATGACAAAGATATATTGAGACAAAACTGAATTACTTTTTCCCTCGATTTTGACCTAAAACCAAGGGCAAATATTAGTTATTTTTAAGTAAAAAATAAACTAAACTAGGGTTTTTTCCCCTCAGTTCCTAAATCAACTAATGATCTACATCATGAATTATATCAAACAAACAATCTTATGCAAAATCACAACTTAAAAAAATCAAATTTTTGTCCATAAGTATTCATGTGTTTGGAAATTTGAACATGTTCAAGTTCATATTTTTTTCATAGCAACAAAAAGAAAATCAAATTATCAAAAAGACAATTAAACTAAAATAAACTAAACAACTAATAATAAAAAAAATTAAAGTAGCATCCGTAACTTTATTCTTCATTTTCTTCACTCCCCTTTTCATTGCTTTCCTTGTAACGCCCCGACTTATTTTATTTATTTTTCTGTAATTTAATTATGCGATGTTGTGTATTTGTGTTGTATAGTTTGGTGTTTTTATGTGTTTGGACTACCCTTAGGTATGGGGTAGTGGCCTTAAGAATAGACTTTAAGGTGTTGGGGGGGGGGGGGGGGGGGGGGGGGGGTGAGCAATAGAGTATAGATTGGTGGTGTGGTGGGTAAAACTAACTAGATTATATTAGTTGGTAATTATTTATTTAAATAATATAAGGTGGGTATTATTTAAATTAAATAATTGATAGAATTAGTATTATTATAATCAATATTATTATTTAATTTGTGAGATTAAGTTATAATAATAATATAATAAAATAATAGAAAAAGGGAAGTTGAGAATTAGAACTGTCAAATACGTGTTTTGGAGAAAAAGCGAAGAGGAGGCTAGGGCTCTAGGAGAAAGAGAAGAATCACCATTGTTGAGAAGCTTTTACAAGAACTCTAAGGTAAAAATGGAGTTCTAATTATCTAAGGGTTCGTATGATGATGGTGGGTAGGTTATTTCTATGCTTGTTGTGTATTTCTCTTCACTCTATGTATAATCATTGTTGAAATTGTATTTGTTGGATTGAATGATTGCTTGATGAACAATGAGTTTGTTTGATGATGTTGCAATTGATGGTTGATTACTGAATTGTTGTGTTGTTACAGTTGGAATTATGCAATTGATGGATTTGTTGATGGTAGATGTTGTGTGTTGGTTGGGGGTTGTGAGTCAGAATTGGAACTTAAGTTACGAGTAATTTTTATGAAAAGAATTGGAGTTTTGGTGTTTTTGAAAATTGAATTTTGGATCAATTAATGTGTTTCTTAAGTTGAAAAAAATGGGGTTTTGGGATGAAAAGAAAAGTGATTTTCGTTTGGAAAAGCAGCAAAAAGGTGCTTCGAGTGCATTTGTAATCGGTTACCAAGATTGGGTACACTGTTGTTAAAACGTGTTTTCTGGGCATTTTGTGATGGTCTAATCGGTTATCAGGATTCGAATAACCGGTTACATTGAGTAATAATGGCATAGCAGGGACTGGTTATAGGGGTGTAACCGGTTACCTCATATGGTGTAACCGGTTACACTGGAAGAATTTTTTTGTAAAAGATTGAAATTTTTTATCTTAAGTTACGGATGTTTGAAGCATGTATGTGGTTGAGTTGTGCAATGATGTTGTTGTTGTATGTTGTTGAGAGTCAGAGCCGGAACGCGAGTTATGAACTAGTATGACAACTTTGGGAGTTTTGGAATATGTTGGAAACTGATTTTTGTGTAAAAATATAGTAGAAAAGTGCTCCTGTAGCAGGTGTAACCGGTGGTAACCGGTTACCACTGAGACAGCTTACAAACGTGAATACTGGATTTTTTTGGAGGTGTAACCGGTTACGGGTTTTGTGGTTATCGGTTACACTGGGAGGAAAAATTAGAAAAAATTCGAAAATTCATAACTTAAGTTTCGGGTGTCTGATTTGAGTGTCGTTTGAAGCGTTAGAAAGTTAACGCAATTAACTTTGTTTTAAAAATGGTTCCAGTACCTAGAATTATTTTAATTTTTACGTGGTGGTGTTGGATGAGGTATGGTTTGTATGTTGTAGTGTGGGAAATGCATGATGTGGTGTTGTTACATGATATGTTGCTATAATGCTATGGTTGAATGCTTGTAGTATATGTTTGGTGGTTGGTGACTAGTTTTGGTGTGGTATAATGATTAAGTTGAATATCATTGTATGTTGCATTGTTGTTGTTGTTGATGATCACTAAATTATTATGGTGTTGTTGCTGAACTGTTATGGCATGTTGTGTGGTGGCCTGCATAGGCGTGATACATTGATTAAATGAAGGTAATTATATGTTGTTGTCATGCATTTCAAAGTATGCATGAGTTGTGAGATAAGTTGTGTGCCCGGTGGGGTGTGATCGTCTTATCCGGATTCTAGTTGTAGATTTTGTGGCTTTGTTGAGGTTATCGTGTGCCCAGTGGGGTGTGAGTGATCGTGGAGGTTATGTGTCCGGTGGGGTGTGAGCGATCGTGGTGGTCGTGTGAGCGACATAATGGAAATTCCAATGGGAATTGTGATTCTGAAATAAGAATCGGATTCTGAAGCGAACTAAATGGTACCACATGCATTGAGTCAGGTTGTGAGTCTCATTGCATTACATATTGGTTGTGTTTTTTGATGTGTTGTATGGTTGTTGTGTTGATTGTGTGGAATCGTGTTATGGAAATGGTGATTATGCATGTAATAATTTAATGCTTGCTTATTATCATGTTTTCCTTTATATAATTATGATATATCACCCCTTCGGTTTGAATGTTGCCTTTACATGGGCATCATGCAGATAACCCACAGTAGAGGAGTTGTTGTGAGTTGAAGATGAAGTCTTCCTTTTTATTTTCGTGTCGGTGTCTGCTCTGATGTGTAACACGGGGTTATGGAACATTTTGTGTTTTATTATATTGGTGGATAATTACCATGTTTATTTCATATGTATTTGATTCTTGAACTACTATCAGTTATGTTATATTTTGAATTATTAACATATATGGTTGATGATATTTTCCGCTGCTTAAATAAAGTTGAATTTCAGACATGTTTTACTATTATAATTATTATTAATAATTTTTAAATTGCATGTGTTACATATCTCGAAGTAAGAGTAGGTGATTGTTGAAAGTAGCATCCTAAATGCCTTATGTTTTAATTTTACTCTGATATTTTATTTAAATTACGCAGGGGCTTTTAGGGTGTTACATAGTGGTATCAGAGCAGGTCGGCCCATCCGGCCAGGTTGTTTGATTAGGTTTGTACTCTAGTATGCGACATGTGTGTGAGAACACTGTTAATACTTGTTTTGATTTCTATTTGTAGGTTGGGAATGAAATAAGTGGGGGAGAAGCGTCTGCTTCTCTTGGATGTTCTGACGGTCGAGAGCTGGAACATCATGTTACTGCATGCAAGGGTGCAATGTTGGTGAGTTCAACTGTTTTGTGAATGTTGTGTTGTTTCTGAACCCGAATTGAGGCCGTATTCGAGGATAGTGTCGGTTGGCAAAATGGCATGATGCTTGAGGGAAGACAATCAGGTGTTCTCACTGTTCGCTTCCTGGTGAAGGGGAAGGCGATGTTTTGGCCGGATATAGGCCAGTGGTATGTTGAGTATCCTGACGTGTTTCCTAAGGATGTGCATCGTTTGCCTTTTATTGTAACAAGTTGATGTTATTTTTGAAATGAACTGGTTGGAGTTCAATCATGTTCATATCAATTGTTATAATAAATCGGTGCGGCTTCTTGCTCCTGATGATAAGGAAGAAGTTAGTTTCTTGTCTGCTAGAGAATTGAAAAAGCTTTTGGAAGAGGAAGCTCAGGTGCTTGCGTTGTTCACGTCTTTGTCTATGAAGAGTTAAGCTGTGATTAATAAATTGCAGGTAGTGCGTGATTTTCCAGAGGTGTTTCCAGATGATATTTCAAATGTATCGCCTGAGAGAGAAGCGGAGTTCTCTATTAATCTTGTCCCTGGTACCAGACCTATTTCTATGGCACCATACAGGATGTCAGCGTCAGAGTTAACATAAATGAATAAGCAAATAAAAGAGTTGTTGGAAAAGAAATTTGTGAGACCAGGTGTGTCGCCTTGGGGAGCTCTGGTGTTGTTGGTAAAGAAGAAAAATGGTAGTATGAGGTTGTGTGTGGACTACAGACAATTAAGAACAAGTGTCCACTTCCGATAATAGATGACTTGATAGATCAGTTGGTGGGTGCACGTGTGTTTATCAAAATTGACTTGAGGTTAGGTTATCATCTGATTCGAGTGAAGGATGAGCATATTCAGAAGACGGCTTTCAGGACTTGGTATGAACATTATGAGTATTTGGTGATGTTGTTTGGCGTTTCTAATACACCTGGTGTGTTTATGGAATCTATGAATCGTATTTTTCACACTTTCTTGGATCAATTTGTTGTAGTTTCCATTAATGACATTTTGATTTATTCTTAATCAGGAGAAGAATATGTTGAGCATTTGTGAATTGTGTTGCAAGTGTTGAAAGAGAATAAGATTTATGAAAAGTTGTCGAAGTGTGAATTCTGGTTGCAAAATGTGAGTTTTCTTGGTCATGTTATTTCAGTTGATGGTATTATTGTGGATCCGTCCAAAGTAGATGCAGTTCTACAATGGGAGGCTCCGAAGTCAGTTATAGAAATTAGAAGCTTTCTAGGCTTGGCTGGTTATTATCGCAGGTTTATTGAAGGCTTTTCTAAGTTAGCACTCCCGTTGACTCGGTTGACTTGTAAAGGTAAAACATTTGTGTGGGATATTCATTGTGAGAAGAGTTTCATTGAGGTGAATAAAAGATTAACTACAGCTCCGGTTTTGATTTTTCCAGAACCGAATGAACCATTTGTGGTGTATTGTGATGCGTCCTTGATGGGTTTAGGTGTTGTGCTGATGCAAGATGGCAAGGTTATAGCTTATTCTTTATGACAACTGAGGGTTAGTGAGAGAAAATATCCTACTCATGATTTAGAGTTCGTTGTAGTGGTGTTTGTGTTGAATATCTAGAGACATTATCTTTATGGTTCCAGATTTGAAGGTGTCGCTCCCGAAAGATTCGCATCCAACGGTACAAACGCGAGAGTGGCGCAAAAGAACACAGAGTCGCCAGCAAAGTGTATTTATCCCAAGAGAGGGAAAGGAAACACTGCATAAACCTGAAAGAAAGGAAAGAGCATGGTCTCACGACCAAGAGAACGGGTACGGGAGTCGGTTACGCGAAGGGAAGGTATTAGCACCCAACACGTCCATCGTACCCGATGGGATCCACGCTTGTTGTCTGCATCAAAGGGTGTCGTCATCTGGAGCTCCACTGCTACTGGACCGGAGAAGAAACGAGAACGGAAAAACGGAGAAACGAAGAAGAAAAGAAAAAAAAGAAGTGACTCGATAGGACGGTATCGTTGTCCTAGGCCTACGTACTCCCTCAGTGCAATGGGAAAGTCAGAGTCAACGTAGTTCGGACGGGAACTGTGGGGGAAGGTTGCTCGCCAAGACAATCGCTGTCTTGTGCCTACGTATCCTCAATCGGACGAGAGAGAGGAATCAGAGCTGACGTAGTTCGTGGGTACGACCACGGGTAGGTAAGTGTTTTTTACGTGAGCGACGAGCTCTTTCACGAAAAAAAAGAAGTTTGAAACCCAACAATCCCGGAGGATAAAAAGATTTGAATTGGTTTGGTGTTTTTTAGACAGAAGTGTTTTGAGTCAGTTCGTAACTTACATTGCACCAAAGTCTACCATGCGGGAACGAGTGAGTCGCATGATCGCCCCCAAATGAGACGTATGCTAAACACCCTAGAAGAGGAGAGGAGACCCCTCGTTCTTCACTTCCTACACTTAAGGCTCGAGCGCAATATACGTTATATTTTATTAAGTGTGTTCAAGAAGTTTGAGATGAGAAGAGAAGCGACACAAAAGGAAACTTTACAGGGAAACTAAGAGTCCTAATGTTATCATGCATGGATGTCCTATGGTTAGTGAGGTTTAGGAGGGACGACTGCCTAACCTAATGCTAATCCTACTCCAAGCTTAATCAAAAATTAAGTTGGACTAGGTAGCTCTAAAGGGAGAGAATCCAAGACTTAAACAAGTCTTGTGACTCGAGGGATGAAAAAAGTGGAAGAGAAGGAGGAGAAAGAGAAGTGAAACACAAGTGGCATAAGCTCACTTCAAACACAAGTATGAAAGTTAAAAGGTAAAGGAAGAAAGTAAAATGTGGAAGCATATCCACATTCAAACAACTTACCATTTGCCCCTGAAAGTGTTAGAAGTATTCACATATGACAAAATGAAACTCAAACAAGCATAAGGCCATAAAGAAACAAGTTCTAAAGTAAATCAAACATCAAGTTCAGAACCTAATGGTCCTACTGACCTCTACTATTAACCATGCACAATTAGTCAAAAAGAAAAGGGAGAAGTCACTCAAGTACCATTCAAGTCATTAAAGAAGGAGTGAGATGAAAAGAAGTGATCATGTAAAGCAACCAAGTCAAAATTTCACAAAGTAAACTAAGTCCAGAAGTGACACAATCCTAAATATGGGCCCAAACATGATCTTCAAACAACATTCAAGTCACACAAACACTTTCACAATCAATTAGGAAGCAAAGAAGAAGTGAAGTGGAGTGAAGTGAAACATGATTCATACTTGTGAAACAAATGACTTAAAGTGAAAGGAAAACATCAAACATGCAAATATGAGATTCAAATATCACAACCAGAAGTCAATTAATCATGCTATCAATCCCTCAACAAGACCTAAAATTGTGGCACAAGTGCCTTCATGACCAAGCAAACCAAACATGAAGCATATATTCACAAATTGGACAAGTTAAAGCTCATGCTTCAAAGAAATAACAAACATGCCTCAAAAATTATGTCATTCAGTATTCAAGCATCTCAAACATGTATAATTGACATATCAAATCCACAAGCAATGAATCAGAACCAAAGTCAATCAACAATTAGGTCAAAGCATCAATAGGATTTCATACATTCATGCTCAAAGCAACACATCAAAAGTCATCCAAAAAGGACCTAAAAATCATACCAAAAATCTCAAACATACTTCAACATGTTATGAACATAACCCAAAAAGAATCAGGATCAAATCACTTTCCAAATGAGAGAAATAAAAAATGCAACATGAAGTATGCAATATGAAGTGCAAAATGAGAAAAATACTTTGGAAAATTAATATTTAATGCAATTTTAATGTAAAAAAAATAAAATAAAATGTGAAAAATTAGTTTTAATAATGAGGAGGAATGATGAATTTTTTTGGAATTTTTTAGCACATGCAAGTATTTTTAACAATTAATTATGAAATGGTATGAAAATAGAAAATAAAAAGGAAATGAAATGAAGCCAGGGGTGTATTAATGAATCCAAACGCGTGCAAATAATCATGGGCTCAGAAACGAGGGGTGCAAACAGCAAAAAGGCCCAAGCGCTTCCAAACATTCAGAAACAACGAACGGCATAGATTGAGTCAAACAAAAAAAGTCTCCAGATCCACAGGCTCTCATTCAAAGTCAAACGAAGCGAAGTCAATCATCTGATGGTCCATATTCAAACTCACTAATTAAATGAAATCCAACAGTCATGAATTAATCAGATCCACTAAACCCTAATCAATTTAATTAACAACTCATAACCAAGATCCAACGCACGTGAATTAAACTGGAAAATTAATCAAGATCCAACGCATGAGATTCAAACTGGAAAACCACAAACCCTAATTAAACCCTCACCGGCCGGAGAAGCGCCAGTCATCTTCTCCGGCCACTCTCCGGTCACTAAACTTCAAACCATAACCAAAAACAACAAATCATACATCAAAATGTTCAGCAACTCACGTAGATCACAAATATGCTACTCAAAATCATTTATCATGCATATATTTCAAGAATCGAACGAAACAAGTTTGGATCTGAAAATTTCAGATCTAAATTCCAGCCATGATTCACGTTGAAAATCAATTCCAAACACATATATGAACTCAACACATCAAGATGAACATTAAACACACAACAAAAATCAATTCTAGATCTATGAATTTCAAGTTCACCTGAGATTTGCAGAACTAGAAAATCACCAAGAAACTCCAAGATAAGCTGCAGATCAACTCCTTAAACCGTCTAATTGCAAAATAAATGCACTTAGACCTTCAAATTGGTCTGAATCCTTGAATCCGAGAGTTGAAAATCTGAACTCAACTGATAAATTCTTTGCTTAAACTTCAAAACAATGGTGGATTTCTCTTCCTTATGCTCCACTGATCACAAACCAACCAAAAAAAATGGAAGACACTTGAAGAATTGGGAGAATCGAAGGAGAGAAACTTGAGAGCAAAACTTTGAAAAGTGGTGAAAATGAATGGTAGCTGCTGAGAAATTCGTGTGAGTTAGCTTATATAGTGTGCCAATGCTACTGTTTAGGGTTTTAATCCTCAAGGACTTGAGAGCAATGAGTTTTGGGCTGTTTTGCAAATTTGCAAGTTTGTGCACATGAGGTATTCTACTCGTGCATTCTTCATGAAAAGTGCATGACTGCTTTCCTTTTGATGCCATGAGAACCTTTGGATTGATCTTGGGGTTGGAAAGTAACTGAATTGTGATTTCCAAATGAAATTGCAAAATTGCATAATGATGAATTATGGACATGTAACCCACGGGTTCACTCAATTCTTGGCTCAAAATGCTGCTAAATGAGGTACATTGGAGTGTGGTGAGGTGAACTGAACAATTAGAAGCCATATTGGTGAGTTAAAATGCAACTTGCAAGTTATGTCAAAATGGTATGCATGGTAGAACACCAAATGCCCTCTAACTTCAAATGCCCATAACTCTTGACCCAAAAATGATATGATCATGATCCACCACTCTTTGGAAAGAGGAGAAAGAGATCTACAACTTTGGTGTTGGGCAAAAATTCGTTTGAAGCATTTTTGATCATGAAAAGTTTGGTTAAAGTTGGTTGAAAATATGCCAAAAATAGTAACTTGAAATTACAAGTCACTTTCCCAATTTAGCAACTTTCTACCAAAGCTTGATTCTTGCAAATTGTGATCATGAAAGCCTTCCATAGACCAAACAAAGGTCTCTTGACTTGATTACCATGATGAGGATCTCTCAAAACCCTAGTTTGACTTTTCAGTTGACCAGTTTGACTGATTACTTCATCTGTAAGCTACTGAATCATCTGAGGTCTTCCATGGTGAATTTTTGGCTCAAAATCCATCCTTAGACTTGTTTTGACATATGGAGAACCTTGGTGAAAGGTTTGAATCAACTCCTTGAGCTTAGGACCCTTAACCATGAAACCCTAGTTTTGGTCATCAGTGTAAGGACACCAACCCTTGATATAACCACTTGGAGAATCCCTCATTGAAATACCCTTGGGCCACCATATAAGGATGTGAGGAGCTTATGGAGATCATAAGAAGCTTTTGCCCTTGAGTTGAACCAAATACCTTGATCCCATGCTAAGAACCAAATGCTATGCACAATGCAAATGCAAGAAATGAAAAGAAACCTAAGCCAGTTATCTAAAAACAACAAGGCAAATTTTGAGGTGTTACAGCTGCCCCTATTCAATCAACTTGATCCTGAAGGTATGATAGTGACGGCTATCATGCGTTCCAAGGGTTCACGGAGATTGAATACCATAAGAAACCGGAAATTTGCAATCCTCAAAGGAGGGACGACTCCACTGGGAAACAAACATTAAATGCTGCACTGTCACAACACATACGAGTGTTGGAAACTAAAACTGTATTGAAAAGTCCTGAAATAAACACAAACGAAGGTTAGCTATACTGGGGATAAACACGGACGGGTGTCAAGGAATCCAGGATATCAAATACGGACGGGTATTGAGAAGATACACAGACAGGTGTAAAGGGGTTCAATACGGACGGGTACTGAAAAAGGAGTACACGGACGGGTGCCAAATGTCAATGCGAACGGGCATTGAAGCAAAAGTTCAAACACGGACGGGCGCCGAAAGAACACGTACGGGTGCCAAAGGGATTCAATACAGACGAGTATTAAAAAAGAGACACGGACGGGTGTAAAAGATTTCAATACGGACGGGTATTGAAAAGGGTACACGGACGGGTGTAAAAGGTTTCAATACGGACGGGTATTGAAAAGGGTACACGGACGGGTGTAAAAGGTTTCAATACGGACGGGTATTGAAAAGGGTACACGGACGGGTGTAAAAGGTTTCAATACGGACGGGTATTGAAAAGGGTACACGGACGGGTGTAAAAGGTTTCAATACGGACGGGTATTGAAAAGGGTACACGGACGGGTGTAAAAGGTTTCAATACGGACGGGTATTGAAAAGGGTACACGGACGGGTGTAAAAGGTTTCAATACGGACGGGTATTGAAATGGGTACACGGACGGGTGTAAAAGGTTTCAATACGGACGGGTATTGAAATCAAATGTTCAAACACGGACGGGTGCTGAAAGAAACACGGACGAGTGTCTGTCATTAAAAACTTCGAGGGGGGAAAAACCGAAGGACCACCTGGACGAAGGGGTACAAATAAGATTAAGGATAAACAATCCTGGCAATACACTCTGCCGGGGAACTGTCAAATATTGCCTAACCCAACACCTGTGGAGTAAAGATATCTTCCTGAAATTCTGCTTTCCTGACGAAGGAAAACTCAAACCTGGCTTACGCTTCGGATGCATATGTTTGAATTTTGCCGTAATGCTCCACATGAAGTGGGAATGCTACGCATTTGGGAGGATGCCATGCAAAACAAATGCTTATGCAATGCAAGAGAAAAGTCTCAGCAAAATAAATGTTGAAGACCATAAGCAACTCCGCTGGAGATGGCAAACTAAATTGCCACCAAACCAAAGAAATCCTGTCGAGAAAAACTTCTCCCCGCTAGGGAAGATCATAATCACCCATTCTGCCGGAGATGGACGAATCTCCGAGAAAATACCTGCTCTGTTGAGGAATATCAAGATCAACAACTCTGCTGGAGATGGACGATGCTCCGAGAGGACACCCACTCAGCTGGGGAGAGATATGAATACTGAAGATGGAAATTCCACCGCTGGGGACGACCTACTATTTCAGAACTTGGCTTCGGCGCTTGCCAAAAATGATTGGCCTTAAGACCTGCTGGGGATACCACTCACCACCAGACTCTGATTGGGGAATGAGCTTAATCTGCTGCTAGGGAAGTAACTTTACCCTCACCCTGCTGGGTACTAGATCAAACCATTGTCGTCGAGGCTATACTTTCTGACCAACCGAGGAAAGTAGACACCATGACCCTGTGGGGATAATAACATCTTCGTCCACAGACTTCCTGACGGAGTCACGGCAACATTCGCCTTAAAGCAGTCAACTTCTGAGTACTTGCTAGGGAATAATAATCCAAACACAACTTTGGCTGGGTATATAATCCTCTGTACTTTGCTGAGGAAGACGATCCTCAACGACTCTGCTTGGGAGAGAAAGTAATTGTCAACATTCATCTGCTAGGGATAACACATGCTTCCTGACTAGCTGGGGGACAAATAAATGCCCCATGCTCCGTGGGGATACTTCACTTGCTGAAGAAAGATGCGCCAAGTCACAACTCTGGCCTGGGAGAAAACCTCTTATATCCTGCTAAGGAAAACGATCCTTAACGACTCCGCTTAGGGAATTACTTCTTTATACTCTGGTTGAGGAAGACGGCCCTCGATACTCTGATGGGGAAGAGTAATAACCTGCTGAGGACGATCAGACTTCAAAGTAGGGGAGATCTCTACTCTACTGGGGGAGTACATCTGTCACCCTGCAAAACCAACAGAAAGGTCTATGCGCAGAAATGATTACATTGATTATCAACATAATGACTGTCGCCTAAGCAATTGCCACTGTTTTCCAACTTGTGTCATAAAGCTCAACGTTTTAGCATGTAATGTTTTTATCAAAAATATCGGACATTTTCACAAACAACACAGGTAAAACAGAAAACAGAAGCTCTTTAACTGAAATGCAAACTTTATTGAATGAATTGGTCTGTAAATAGGCATTTACATCTGGAAGCAATTCCTGGAAAGAGGTAATTGCGCAAAAAGCAAAGGAAAATACACATGTCAGCAATGTGGGGAACAGACATCCACCATGACTCGACTCAGCTATAACCCATATGACTTGTTCATCCGCATATACTTTGGCCTTCGAAAACGACTAACTGGACTGATTCCTTTCCTCAGAATTTTCCAAGTGTGAACGGTGATCACAGATCGGACGCGGATCGTAGTCTTTGCTCTAAAATCCCTAACTTTTGCCTGGATCGCCCCTTTTCGGGTTTTCAATCCACCGGGATACCCATTTTTGCCAAGGTTGCCTTTTTAGGTTTTCAACCTTGCGGGTTTATTCTTTTTCTTTTTATCCCTAATTTTTGCCCGAACCTTTTCTTTTTTCTTTTTATGGTTCGCCAGGATGCCCCATTTTTGCCTGAACCTTCTTTTTATGCTCAGCGGGTCTCTTTTATGCAAAGTATTTTTTGACTACATCCGCGTTCACAGGGGACGTAAAATCTTCGCCATCCATAGTTGAGAGTAATAAGGCTCCACCAGAGAAAACCTGTCTTACTACATATGGCCCTTCGTAATTCGGAGTCCACTTGCCCCTGTGATCTGTTTGGGGAGGAGTGATCCTTTTCAGAACTAATTCACCAGCCTGAAAACACCGAGGACGCACCTTCTGATCAAAGGCTTTCTTCATCCTGCTCTGATACAACCGGCCATGCGCAATGGCTTTCAATCTCTTCTCTTCAATGAGGTTCAATTCATTCAGCCGGGAACGCACCCATTCAGCTTCATCCAGCTTCACATCTGTCAGAATTCTCAAAGAAGGAATCTCAACTTCTAATGGCAGGACTGCTTCCATGCCATACACCAGTGAGAAAGGAGTTGCCCCAGTCGAGGTGCGTACCGAAGTACGATACCCATGCAAAGCGTAAGGCAACATCTCATGCCAGTCTTTGTATGTCACTACCATCTTCTGCACAATCTTCTTTATGTTCTTATTAGCCGCTTCAACAGCTCCATTCATCTTCGGACGATAGGGAGAAGAATTGTGATGTTCGATTTTAAAGCTCTGGCATAGCTCCTTCATCATCTTGTTATTCAGATTTGAACCATTATCAGTAATGATTCTCTCCGGGACTCCATACCGGCAGATGATGTCCTTCTTAATAAACCGGGCTACCACTTGTTTGGTGACGTTGGCATACGATGCTGCTTCCACCCACTTCGTGAAATAATCAATAGCCACCAGGATAAAACGGTGTCCATTCGAAGCAGTCGGCTCGATCTTCCCAATCATGTCAATGCCCCACATAGCAAAAGGCCAAGGTGACGACAAAACATTCAGAGGAGTAGGCGGTACGTGCACCTTGTCAGCATAAATCTGGCATTTATGACATTTTCGGGCGTATTTAAAACAGTCAGACTCCATAGTCATCCAATAATACCCCGCTCTCAACAATTTTCTGGCCATAGCATGCCCATTGGCATGAGTACCGAAGGAACCTTCGTGAACCTCTTCCATTAACAAGCCTGCCTCGTGTTCATCAACACAACGTAGCAAGACCATGTCAAAGTTTCTCTTGTACAACACATCATCCTTGTTCAAAAAGAAGTTTCCTGATAACCTCCTCAATGTCTTTTTATCTTTGGAAGATGCCCCGACTGGGTATTCCTGACTCTTCAAGAAGACTTTAATGTCATGATACCAAGGCTGGCCATCTGATACCCCTTCAACTGCAAATACAAAAGCAGGTCTATCCAAGCGCATGATTCTGATTGAGGGAGCTTCATTCCAAAGATTCACTTTATACATTGATGACAATGTTGCCAACGCATCAGCCATCTGATTCTCTATCCGGGGAATGTGATGGAAGTCTACTCTGTCAAAGAAAGGTAACAATCTTCTGGCATAATTGTTATATGGAACGAGATTTACTTGACGAGTCTCCCATTCTCCTGTAATCTGATTCACCACCAACGCAGAATCCCCATAAACATCGAGGTTCTTGATTCTCAAATCAATTGCCTCTTCTAACCCCATGATGCATGCTTCATACTCCGCCTCATTGTTGGTGCATATGAACGCTAATCGGGCAGTAAAGGGTATATGAGAACCTTGTGGAGTCGTAATGATTGCCCCGATTCCGTTGCCATATGAATTAACAGCCCCATCAAAAACCATCTTCCATTGAGATCCAATCTCAGGTCCTTCATCAGGCAAAGGCTCTTCACAATCCTTCATCTTCAGATACATGATATGTTCATCTGGAAATTCGAACTTCATCGGTTGATAATCCTCAATTGGCTGTTCAGCGAGATATTCTGACAAAACACTTCCCTTAATGGCCTTTTGGGAAACATACTGAATATCATATTCTGACAGAACCATCTGCCAACGGGCTATTCTACCAGAAAGTGCTTGCTTCTCAAACACATACTTGATTGGATCCATCTTCGAAATCAAAAGGGTTGTATGGTTTAACATATACTGCCTCAAACGCTTAGCGGCCCAAGCGAGTGCACAACATGTTTTCTCCAGCATCGAGTATCTTGACTCGCAATCAGTAAACTTCTTACTCAGGTAATAGATGGCGTGCTCTTTTTTACCTGACTCGTCTTGTTGACCGAGCACACAACCCATTGAATTCTCAAGAACCGTGAGATACATAATCAAGGGCCTTCCTGGTACTGGCGGCATAAGGACCGGAGGTTCCTGCAAGTATTCTTTAATCTTTTCAAATGCCTTTTGACAATTTTCATTCCACCTGACCGCTTGATCTTTTCTAAGCAGCTTGAAGATTGGTTCACACGTGGCTGTGAGATGCGAGATGAACCTAGCAATGTAATTCAATCTCCCCAAGAAACCACGAACCTCTTTTTCTGTTTTCGGCACAGGCATTTCTTGTATGGCTTTTACCTTTGCAGGATCAACCTCAATACCTTTTTCACTAACAATAAACCCCAGCAATTTTCCTGATCTCACCCCGAAGGTGCATTTGTTTGGATTCAACCTCAGTCTGAATTTCCTTAACCTTTCAAATAACTTTTGAAGATTCACCAGATGTTCTTCTTCCGTCTGTGACTTCGCAATCATGTCATCAACATAGACTTCAATCTCTTTGTGAATCATATCATGAAAGAGAGTCACCATCGCCCGCTGGTAAGTTGCCCCTGCATTTTTCAATCCAAAGGGCATCACTTTGTAGCAGAAAGTTCCCCACGGTGTTATGAATGTTGTTTTCTCCATGTCCTCTGGGGCCATCTTGATTTGGTTATACCCAGAGAAGCCATCCATGAAGGAAAACACAGAATACTGAGCAGTATTGTCAACTAACACGTCAATGTGAGGGAGCGGGAAATCATCCTTTGGGCTGGCTCTATTCAAATCCCTGTAATCAACACACATCCTGACCTTTCCATCCTTCTTAGGTACGGGCACGATGTTAGCAACCCATGGAGGATAATTTGTTACGGCAAGAAATCCGGCATCTAGCTGTTTCTGAACCTCTTCCTTGATCTTGACAGACATCTCCGGTTTAGTTCTTCTCAACTTTTGCTTGACCGGAGCACAACCTTCTTTAAGTGGTAGCCGGTGTACGACGATATCAGTATCGAGCCCAGGCATGTCTTGGTAAGACCAGGCGAAGATGTCAACATACTCTCGGAGCATTTCAATCAATCTTCCCTTGACACTGTCTTCCAATGCAGCCCCTACTCTTACTTCCTTTCTAGCGTCCTCGGTTCCCAGATTTATAATCTCAATTTCCTCCTGATGAGGTTGGATGACTCTCTCCTCTTGCTTCAACAGTCTGGCCAACTCTTCGGGCAGTTCACAATCTTCATCAGCCTCTTCTTCAGCCTGATAGATTGGATTGTCAAAGTCATACCGAGCTATAGCTGAGTCATGATCGGTGTCATCTGAACAAAAAGACCTGCAATGATTTATGAGGTATGTTTTATTATGAGGCAACAAAAGAAACACATTGCCATTTTGATGTGGGTTTTTTAATGCATAAAAATAAAAAACAGAAAGACAGAGATCAAAATATTTGAGTGCGAAAAGTCCTTTATTGATGATAAAGCAAAACATGCGACAGTTAAAAGCCCTACAAACAGAATCACTACGTCTTGGGCAGAACGTAGGATTAACAAAATAGGAAAACAAAGCAATTACTCGAAGCCTGTCACTTGAATGACTTTCTCGGAAGACCAGTTGTGCAGACTTTCCCCTGGGGCACAAGGACGGATCCAGCTATCCATGTCGCAATCACTGTCTCCTTCTTCATCAATAGCATTAACTCTGTCGAAGAAAACTCCAGCGCTAGTGAACCGGACAGGGCCATAGAATCTTGGGGGATCCTCATCTCTTTTGGGTGGCTTATATCCCAATCCATAAGTATCCTTCTTTTTCTGGACTTCAACCACCTGGCCCCACCTCTGTGAACCACCAGCTTCAACCACAGCTTTGGCGTCTCTCAACGAAGACATAGAACCCTCAGGTTGATTTGCCACTACGGGCTGCACTACAGCTTCAGACTGAACAACTTCTTCAGAAACTTTCACCTTCTCAAATCCTTGGCACAACGTCTCGTGGATTTCCCCATCCACTTCCACGTATTTGAAGGTTGACAGCTGACTGATCATTATGTCTTCTTCTCCGCACACTGTCACTACGTGACCATCAACCATATACTTCAGCTTTTGATGCAAAGTGGAAGTTACAGCACCTGCCCCATGGATCCAAGGACGACCCAATAAACAGTTGTACGCTGGCTGAATATCCATAATGTAAAACGTTGCATTAAAGATTTCCGGTCCAACCTTGATGGGAAGCACAATCTCGCCAAAAACAGATCTCTTCGAGCCATCAAAAGCTCGCACCACCAAGTCGCTTGGTGTACAAATAAGTCCTCGAGTATCCAACTTCATTAACGCTTTCTTGGGCAATACATTCAACGATGAACCAGTATCAACCAGGACATGTGACATCAACGAGCCACGACATTCGATCGAAATATGCAGGGCATTGTTATGATTCCTACCAGCAGAAGTCAAGTCAAGATCTGTAAAACCCAGGCCATTACCCGCATTCACGTGCGCTACAACCCCTTCCAACTGATTAACAGAAATCTCTTGCGGAACGTATGCTGCATTCAAAACCTTCAAAAGAGCATTCCTGTGAGCCTCGGAACACAAGAGCAGAGACAGAATAGAGATCTTGGACGGGGTCTGATGTAATTGGTCCACAATCTTATAATCACTTTTTCGGATGAGCCTCATAAATTCCTCTACATTTTCTGAAAAAGCATCATCAACCGGCTTCGCTGTAGATTCCATAATCACTGGGGTCTGAACGGAACCATCCATCGCCTGTTTTCCTCTATCCTGCCTAGAGGTACTGGGTTGATCGTTAACCGGAGGGAGCACTCTACCACTTCTGGTTATGGCATCAGTCTCAACTTTAATCCCTGAACTAGAACCCACTGGTGAAGTGTTCATTAGCTCTTGCTTTTGCCCATTGACAAACACCTCTGCACCATAATTCCATGGAATAGCCTTAGAACTTTCGTACGGAATGGGTCCAGCCCTCGTGATAATGACTGGAGGTGGCCTTGCTGGACCAGAAATAGTAATTGTTTTGAAAGGGATAGTGATAGTGGCAACCTTCTCACTAACAACCTCCTCTAGCTGATTACCTCTGTCAAACTGTAAACAGCCTTCATCAATCAGATTCTGAATACCCCTCTTCAACGAATCACAACCATTAGCCTTTATCAAACAATCTAAGCAATTCTCACCACAGCCCGGATAGACATCACCTTTCAATAACCTATTCTTAACCACCACCAATGGAGTCTTCAGTTCCTCCACATCCATGATCAAATTCAAAGTTTCACAGTCCTCAATTATAGCATTCACCTTTGGCCCATTGTGATTAGGCATCGGGTTCTGAATAACATTGGGTCCGTCATTCGAGAAATTGATGGCTTTAGAGTCCACAAGGTCCTGCACCTTGTGCTGAAACGCCCTGCACTTCTCCACCGTGTGCCCAGGAGCACCAGAATGAAAATCACAGTGTGCGTTAGCATCGTAGCCTCGTGGGAGTTCCCCTGTTGGTGGAGCCAGGGTACGAAGCTCAACTAGACGTAACTGTAGTAAATGTTGCAATAACTGTGCATATGACATTGGGGGTTGATCAAAATGCCTCTCTGCATTCCTCTGTCTGTTCTGATACTGACCCTGCTGTCTATTCTGATTAGCATTACCCCTTTGCTGCTGTGGTGGAGGTAATGTTGCTGGAATGGTTACTGATGCTACCTGTTGATTGTTAAACTGGCGCTGTTTCCCTTTTCCCCTGTGGGATGATACAGCGTTGGTCTCTCCTTTCTTCTTATAATTATCAAACGGCTTTTTTCCCTGTCCGGAAGACGATCCATCACCGCTAGAAACCTTCCCAGCCTTAATTCCCACCTCTATCTTCTGCCCAATAGCAATCACATCTGCAAACTTACCTAGAGAACAAGGCAAAAGCTTCTCATAGTAGTGCTTAGGCAGTGTGTCCATGAACATATCTAGCATCTCTTTCTCTAGCATTGGTGGCTGCACCCTAGCTGCCAATTCACGCCACCTTTGCGCGTATTCTTTGAAACTCTCATCATTCTTCTGGGACATGCTCAACAACTGAGTTCTGTTGGGAGCCATGTCCGTGTTGTACTGATAATGCTTGATGAAAGCTGCAGCTAGCTCTCTCCAGGTACGAACATCTCTGCTTTCTAGCCCCATGTACCATTCCAAAGACGCGCCAGACAGGCTGTCTTGGAAGAAGTGCATCATTAACTTTTCATCCTTAGCGTGAGCAGCCATCTTCCGGGTATAGGCCTTCACATGAGTCCTTGGGCAGGTAGAGCCATTGTACTTTTCTAGCGTAGGAATCTGAATCTTGTGTGGAATAACAACATCAGGGACCAACCCTAGGTCGTCCAAATCAATCCCCAAATCATCCTGTTTCACCACTCCTTTTAATTGAGCTTCGATTAAACGGATTCTTTCATCACTGATCACGGGAATGGCAGCATCTAAACTCCTGACCGAGAACACATCGTCCTGCTGATCATCAAAATGATGGCCATGGATAGCCCGAACAGTACTTCCCTCTCCAACCACTGTAGGGATTCTGCCCTGTCCACCAGCACCAACTCCGCCCGGAGGGATATTACGGTTAATAAGACCACCGTGTAGGATACCATTTTCGTCGACCTGCGCCACTAACGGCTGAACCAGAGTTCTAAACTCGTTCTGACTTTGCACCACACCCTGCATCATTTCCATGAACTGGTCGATGCGAGCTTGCATAGCGGCCATATCTGCCTGAACTTTGTCCATCACTCTGTTTTGATTGAGCCGAGTAGAATAACGATGAGTTGGTTGATCAATCCTGACTGAAAGAAAGAAAGAGCATAAGAAAACCAGAGAAACCAAGATAACCTGCAATGCAAAAATGATTATGATTATGCAAATGCAAATGCAAACATGTTTGTATATTTGCAGGGTGATCCACCCCTTGATTCCAGTTTAAAGGTGAAATAGGATGAAACTGCTGCTCATATAAATCAGAATGAATCACTGTCAGAAATTACAACCCAAGGTACCAAAAATAGCCTGAAACAAAATAAGCAGAGGTCCCAGCCAACAATTCTGGTGGTGACCCAAAATACAAAGAAAGAACAAAATACAAACTACTGAGTAAAGTTCCCTTCAAGGGTCTTGCACCGTATGAGGGCCACCGCCCGAGCTAGAGCACTCCCACTTAGACCTTTTCACTCCTGCTTGTATTTTCAGCTCTTCCATGGTTGCTATGGCTCCTTTGAGCCGTTCCTCAACTGCGTGTCTTCGGAACGTCCCTGACAAGATCTCCTCGTCCTTCTTCCTGAGCTTCACCTTCAGACTCTCAATCTGCTCCAAATGCTTATCCTCTTTCTGCTTGTTGGCCGTGATTGCAGTATCTCGGTAAGCATTGAACCTGCGAATCTTCGCCCAAGCCTTGGCTAAGTCATCCTTCTTGGATTTGAGAGTCTTGCAAACGCCTTTTAGAGCTTGTCCTACCCTTTTCCTAGCTGCTATCTCTTCAACCAGCTCCCTTTCTTTCTCAGCGAGACGTTCTGTCTTCAGCTTGGCAATATGAACAGCCTCACCTCGCTCATGTTTTAACTGGTAGATTTCTTTTTGCAACTCACGGTTCTCCTCTCGAATCTTCTCCTTTTCAGCCCATAATTGATTGTACTTCTCCATCTCAATCATGGTTGGGGGTTCAATCAGCAAAGGGTAAGAAGGAGGTTCCCTGCAGAATGGCAAAAGTACACTTTCTACTCTGCTCTGAACCCAGTCTTCATACGCACGAAAAGCTTTGTTATTACACTTTCCAAAAGAAGTCTTTCCTTTCTTATGGCGATCTCTCCAAGCGTTTGCAGCTTCTTTCAACACCTCCAGATTGGCTTCCTCACCCAAAAATAGAGACTCTTGCACATCTTGGCCTTTTGGCGGCTCCTTTAAAGCATACCCAAATTGCCTAATAGCAAGAATGGGGTTGTAGTTAATTCCCCCCTTCCTTCCTATTAAAGGTACGTTTGGGTAACCTCCACAACTAACCAGGATTTCTCGGCCCAACAAATCACGATTGATCCAAACTAAGTTGTCGGCCCTTAACCCCATTAACCTCTTTGCCCAATCTAAAGTTCCTTTAGTGTCTTCGAATGCCCCAGATTTGGGAAGACGATCAGCAAACCACTTATAGAAAATTGAAGCACAACAATAAAGAGGTCCGCCTCTCCTTTTCTCATTCTTATAGTGCATCGAATAATACAGATCCCCAAGCAAGGTAGGTACCGGATTCTTCGTGGTGAATATGCGGACAGCATGTGCATCTACAAAATCTTTCACATTAGGGAATAACGCCGTTCCATAAACACACATAGCCAGAATTGCATTGAACACTGACCAACACTTAGCCTTAGCACAAGTAGCAGCCTGTTCGATCAAAAACTTCGTGTGAAAACCCTGATAACCCCCTTTACTAGCAATATTTTTCTTCAACAGTGACTGATCCAAACGTAAAGTAGCAGCAACCCTTTCCAAATCAGGAAACTCCTTAGAAGGATAGAAGGGAACTCCTTCCTTGACTGAAACATCCAGAATAAGAGCAAATTCTTCCAACGTTGGAGCCAAAAGATAATCAGCAAACAGAAAACATCGAAGTTGAGGGTCGTAGAACTGCGCCAGAGTGTGCAGAGCCCTGAACTCATAGTTGGTAACATTCCGGGCGAAACTCAGAATCCTCCCATATTCTCCTCTGAAATCTGCCAATACCTCAGGTTTTGCCATAGCCGAGATCTTGTGCACAGCATCTAGATGAAGCTCTGGGAACTTGTACGGGATGATGTTCTTTCTTTTTTCAGCGCTAATGCTCATCATGGACAGTCTTCAGACAACCGGAATCAAAGTTAGGATGCAACCCTACAAATGAACAAACATGTCAGAATGCGAAAAGATGATGCAAAATGCAAGCATGGGATCAAGGTATCCAAAATGCTCAAACTGCTGCTGTTCTGCTGATTGAATAAGACCCAGAAAACCAGAAACCCAAAAATCTAGAATAACAGCCCAATCAAACTGCCAGAATGCCAGGATAATAATAGTGCACTGGTGAGAAACCCAGAAACCAGGTAGGTTGAAGGTCTCGGTTACCTGCAAACCTGCAAACACCCCTCCCCTCTCACATGTGGGTACTAGGATGTTCAGTATCCCGGGCTCTCAGGTCTAGAAAGGATGATACGTTCACCATTTCTGGTTTGGCATCATCATCAAAAGAGGAGGCCTCAACCGATTCTCCAAAACAAAAGATCCTCAGTTTCAGAGGTTTGAGAAACAATAGCACATTCAGCCCGAAGGATACAATGCTATCGCCAATCAAAGAGGTCGTCCACTGATTCACTACAAAAGGGAAATCCTATAGCAAGTTCCCAGCATTGGGTCCTCGGATCAAGAATATGCAATGGGTTTGCCACAGAAAGTGGTCTGCCACTGTCACATCTCGGGAGGAGTGCCGCAACTGAGTCCTCGGGAATGGTCGCCAGAGTCGGCAGTTTTCCAGATCATATTCCATCATCTGCCCCAAATGGACAGGACAGAATATTATCAAGAAAACCTCGTCTGGATGTGGAATTTTCATGTATACTTCGTCTGGCCAAATGCCAAACAAGTCACACTACTTTCCACGCTAATCATAGGTGTATGCTCAAGCCTTGGTATTGGGCTTTTCTCTCATGAATCCAACCCACCCTGCAAACAGCAAATCCAGCAGCAGAACAGCGCAACAATATCCAGTATGACAGTAATAAATGAAATGCAATAAAAGCTATAAAAACAGTAAAGCATTAAAGTAAAAGTACAGTAAATAGCAATACAGTAATATACAACAAAGTAAAGCACCATAGAAACACCCACCAAAAACAAACAGACAAGCGCTAGGATCGACTCGCTAAAGGGGAAGGACCAGCGTAGGTCAACCAGAGTCCCCAGCAGAGTCGCCAGCTGTCGCTCCCGAAAGATTCGCATCCAACGGTACAAACGCGAGAGTGGCGCAAAAGAACACAGAGTCGCCAGCAAAGTGTATTTATCCCAAGAGAGGGAAAGGAAACACTGCATAAACCTGAAAGAAAGGAAAGAGCATGGTCTCACGACCAAGAGAACGGGTACGGGAGTCGGTTACGCGAAGGGAAGGTATTAGCACCCAACACGTCCATCGTACCCGATGGGATCCACGCTTGTTGTCTGCATCAAAGGGTGTCGTCATCTGGAGCTCCACTGCTACTGGACCGGAGAAGAAACGAGAACGGAAAAACGGAGAAACGAAGAAGAAAAGAAAAAAAAGAAGTGACTCGATAGGACGGTATCGTTGTCCTAGGCCTACGTACTCCCTCAGTGCAATGGGAAAGTCAGAGTCAACGTAGTTCGGACGGGAACTGTGGGGGAAGGTTGCTCGCCAAGACAATCGCTGTCTTGTGCCTACGTATCCTCAATCGGACGAGAGAGAGGAATCAGAGCTGACGTAGTTCGTGGGTACGACCACGGGTAGGTAAGTGTTTTTTACGTGAGCGACGAGCTCTTTCACGAAAAAAAAGAAGTTTGAAACCCAACAATCCCGGAGGATAAAAAGATTTGAATTGGTTTGGTGTTTTTTAGACAGAAGTGTTTTGAGTCAGTTCGTAACTTACATTGCACCAAAGTCTACCATGCGGGAACGAGTGAGTCGCATGATCGCCCCCAAATGAGACGTATGCTAAACACCCTAGAAGAGGAGAGGAGACCCCTCGTTCTTCACTTCCTACACTTAAGGCTCGAGCGCAATATACGTTATATTTTATTAAGTGTGTTCAAGAAGTTTGAGATGAGAAGAGAAGCGACACAAAAGGAAACTTTACAGGGAAACTAAGAGTCCTAATGTTATCATGCATGGATGTCCTATGGTTAGTGAGGTTTAGGAGGGACGACTGCCTAACCTAATGCTAATCCTACTCCAAGCTTAATCAAAAATTAAGTTGGACTAGGTAGCTCTAAAGGGAGAGAATCCAAGACTTAAACAAGTCTTGTGACTCGAGGGATGAAAAAAGTGGAAGAGAAGGAGGAGAAAGAGAAGTGAAACACAAGTGGCATAAGCTCACTTCAAACACAAGTATGAAAGTTAAAAGGTAAAGGAAGAAAGTAAAATGTGGAAGCATATCCACATTCAAACAACTTACCATTTGCCCCTGAAAGTGTTAGAAGTATTCACATATGACAAAATGAAACTCAAACAAGCATAAGGCCATAAAGAAACAAGTTCTAAAGTAAATCAAACATCAAGTTCAGAACCTAATGGTCCTACTGACCTCTACTATTAACCATGCACAATTAGTCAAAAAGAAAAGGGAGAAGTCACTCAAGTACCATTCAAGTCATTAAAGAAGGAGTGAGATGAAAAGAAGTGATCATGTAAAGCAACCAAGTCAAAATTTCACAAAGTAAACTAAGTCCAGAAGTGACACAATCCTAAATATGGGCCCAAACATGATCTTCAAACAACATTCAAGTCACACAAACACTTTCACAATCAATTAGGAAGCAAAGAAGAAGTGAAGTGGAGTGAAGTGAAACATGATTCATACTTGTGAAACAAATGACTTAAAGTGAAAGGAAAACATCAAACATGCAAATATGAGATTCAAATATCACAACCAGAAGTCAATTAATCATGCTATCAATCCCTCAACAAGACCTAAAATTGTGGCACAAGTGCCTTCATGACCAAGCAAACCAAACATGAAGCATATATTCACAAATTGGACAAGTTAAAGCTCATGCTTCAAAGAAATAACAAACATGCCTCAAAAATTATGTCATTCAGTATTCAAGCATCTCAAACATGTATAATTTACATATCAAATCCACAAGCAATGAATCAGAACCAAAGTCAATCAACAATTAGGTCAAAGCATCAATAGGATTTCATACATTCATGCTCAAAGCAACACATCAAAAGTCATCCAAAAAGGACCTAAAAATCATACCAAAAATCTCAAACATACTTCAACATGTTATGAACATAACCCAAAAAGAATCAGGATCAAATCACTTTCCAAATGAGAGAAATAAAAAATGCAACATGAAGTATGCAATATGAAGTGCAAAATGAGAAAAATACTTTGGAAAATTAATATTTAATGCAATTTTAATGTAAAAAAAATAAAATAAAATGTGAAAAATTAGTTTTAATAATGAGGAGGAATGATGAATTTTTTTGGAATTTTTTAGCACATGCAAGTATTTTTAACAATTAATTATGAAATGGTATGAAAATAGAAAATAAAAAGGAAATGAAATGAAGCCAGGGGTGTATTAATGAATCCAAACGCGTGCAAATAATCATGGGCTCAGAAACGAGGGGTGCAAACAGCAAAAAGGCCCAAGCGCTTCCAAACATTCAGAAACAACGAACGGCATAGATTGAGTCAAACAAAAAAAGTCTCCAGATCCACAGGCTCTCATTCAAAGTCAAACGAAGCGAAGTCAATCATCTGATGGTCCATATTCAAACTCACTAATTAAATGAAATCCAACAGTCATGAATTAATCAGATCCACTAAACCCTAATCAATTTAATTAACAACTCATAACCAAGATCCAACGCACGTGAATTAAACTGGAAAATTAATCAAGATCCAACGCATGAGATTCAAACTGGAAAACCACAAACCCTAATTAAACCCTCACCGGCCGGAGAAGCGCCGGTCATCTTCTCCGGCCACTCTCCGGTCACTAAACTTCAAACCATAACCAAAAACAACAAATCATACATCAAAATGTTCAGCAACTCACGTAGATCACAAATATGCTACTCAAAATCATTTATCATGCATATATTTCAAGAATCGAACGAAACAAGTTTGGATCTGAAAATTTCAGATCTAAATTCCAGCCATGATTCACGTTGAAAATCAATTCCAAACACATATATGAACTCAACACATCAAGATGAACATTAAACACACAACAAAAATCAATTCTAGATCTATGAATTTCAAGTTCACCTGAGATTTGCAGAACTAGAAAATCACCAAGAAACTCCAAGATAAGCTGCAGATCAACTCCTTAAACCGTCTAATTGCAAAATAAATGCACTTAGACCTTCAAATTGGTCTGAATCCTTGAATCCGAGAGTTGAAAATCTGAACTCAACTGATAAATTCTTTGCTTAAACTTCAAAACAATGGTGGATTTCTCTTCCTTATGCTCCACTGATCACAAACCAACCAAAAAAAATGGAAGACACTTGAAGAATTGGGAGAATCGAAGGAGAGAAACTTGAGAGCAAAACTTTGAAAAGTGGTGAAAATGAATGGTAGCTGCTGAGAAATTCGTGTGAGTTAGCTTATATAGTGTGCCAATGCTACTGTTTAGGGTTTTAATCCTCAAGGACTTGAGAGCAATGAGTTTTGGGCTGTTTTGCAAATTTGCAAGTTTGTGCACATGAGGTATTCTACTCGTGCATTCTTCATGAAAAGTGCATGACTGCTTTCCTTTTGATGCCATGAGAACCTTTGGATTGATCTTGGGGTTGGAAAGTAACTGAATTGTGATTTCCAAATGAAATTGCAAAATTGCATAATGATGAATTATGGACATGTAACCCACGGGTTCACTCAATTCTTGGCTCAAAATGCTGCTAAATGAGGTACATTGGAGTGTGGTGAGGTGAACTGAACAATTAGAAGCCATATTGGTGAGTTAAAATGCAACTTGCAAGTTATGTCAAAATGGTATGCATGGTAGAACACCAAATGCCCTCTAACTTCAAATGCCCATAACTCTTGACCCAAAAATGATATGATCATGATCCACCACTCTTTGGAAAGAGGAGAAAGAGATCTACAACTTTGGTGTTTGGCAAAAATTCGTTTGAAGCATTTTTGATCATGAAAAGTTTGGTTAAAGTTGGTTGAAAATATGCCAAAAATAGTAACTTGAAATTACAAGTCACTTTCCCAATTTAGCAACTTTCTACCAAAGCTTGATTCTTGCAAATTGTGATCATGAAAGCCTTCCATAGACCAAACAAAGGTCTCTTGACTTGATTACCATGATGAGGATCTCTCAAAACCCTAGTTTGACTTTTCAGTTGACCAGTTTGACTGATTACTTCATCTGTAAGCTACTGAATCATCTGAGGTCTTCCATGGTGAATTTTTGGCTCAAAATCCATCCTTAGACTTGTTTTGACATATGGAGAACCTTGGTGAAAGGTTTGAATCAACTCCTTGAGCTTAGGACCCTTAACCATGAAACCCTAGTTTTGGTCATCAGTGTAAGGACACCAACCCTTGATATAACCACTTGGAGAATCCCTCATTGAAATACCCTTGGGCCACCATATAAGGATGTGAGGAGCTTATGGAGATCATAAGAAGCTTTTGCCCTTGAGTTGAACCAAATACCTTGATCCCATGCTAAGAACCAAATGCTATGCACAATGCAAATGCAAGAAATGAAAAGAAACCTAAGCCAGTTATCTAAAAACAACAAGGCAAATTTTGAGGTGTTACAGAAGGGTTCAGTGATCACAAGAGTTTGAAGTATCTGTTTGATAAAAAAGAATTGAACATGATGTAGAGAAGATGGTTGGAGTTTCTGAAGGATTATGACTTTGGCTTGAACTATCATCCCGGTAAAGTTAACGTTGTGTCTCATGCTTTAAGTCGGAAGTCTTTGCATATGTCTGCTATGAGGGTTAGAGAATTAGAATTGATTAAGCAGTTAAGAGACTTGAGTTTGGTCTGTGAGCTAACACTGCAGAGTGTGATGTTGGGTATGTTGAAGATCAACAATGATTTTCCTAATAATATTAAAGAGAGTCAGAAGTTGGATTTGAAGTTGGTGGAATTGATAGTTGGGATTAATTAGACTAAGAATAGTAACTTTAGAGTGGATTGACAGAGTATGCCAAGGTTTCGTGACAAGATTGGTATTATTGATGATTTTGTGTTGAAAAAGTTGGTTCTGGAAGAAATTCATAAGAGTAGCTTGAGTATCCATCCAGGAGCTACGAAGATGTATCAGGATCTGAAGAAGATATTTTGGTGGCCTGGACTGAATTGTGATGTGGCTCAGTTTGTGTATGCTTGTTTGACTTGTTGCAAGTCAAAAGTTGAGCATCAGAAACCTGCAGGGTTAATGCAACCGTTGGATATTCCATAATGGAAATGGGATAACATTTCTATGGATTTTGTGACTGGGTTGCCGAATACTCCAAGAGGGCATGATGCCATTTGGGTGTTTGTTGATAGACTGACGAAGTTGGCGCACTTTATTCTCATTAACATCATTTTTTCTTTGTAAAAGTTGGAGAGATTTATATTTGTGTGATTGTGAAGCTTCATGGAGTTTCGTTGAGTATTGTGTCGGATAAAGATCTGAGGTTCACTTCCAGATTTTGGGAAAGTTTGCAAGAGGCTTTGGGTTCAAATCTGAGGTTGATTTCACCTTATAATCCATAGACAGATGGTCAGATAGAGAGGATTATTTTGTCTTTAGAGGATTTGTTGAGAGCTTGTGTTCTTGAACAAGGAGGTACTTGGGATAGTCATTTGTCGTTGATCGAGTTCACTTATAATAACAGTTATCATTCCAGTATTGGAATGATATCTTTTGGAGCTTTGTATGGATGGAGGTGCAAGACACCTCTGTGTTGGCATGAATCTGGTGAGAGTGTGGTGCTTGGACCTGAGATTGTCCAATAGACTACTGAGAAGGTGAATCTGATTCGGGAGAAGATGAAAGCTTCACAGAGTAGCCAAAAGAGCTACCATGACAAGCGGAGGAAGGATCTTGAGTTTCAAGAGGGAGATTATGTATTCTTGAGAGTCACTCCAGTGACCGGTGTTGGGCGTACCTTGAAGTCGAGGAAGCTTACTATTTGGTTTATTGGTTCATATTAGATATTAGAGAGGGTTGAAGTTGTTATTTATAGAGTGGCGTTGCCACCAAATTTGTCGAATTTGCATGATGTGTTCCATGTTTCCCAGCTTCGGAAGTATGTTCTGGATCCGTCGCAAATGATTCCGATGGATGATGTTCAGGTAAGGAATAACCTTATAGTTGAGGCTATGCCTATAAGGATTGAAGATCGTGAGGTGAAGCAGTTGAGAGGCAAGGAGATTTCTCTCGTGAAGGTAGTGTAGGGAGGCGTTGTCGGTGGAAATATGACTTGGGAGTTGGAGAGTAAGATGCGAGAGTCATATCCAAAGTTGTTTGCATCAGGTGATTTTCGAGGGCGAAAATATTCTAAGTGGAGGAGACTTGTAATGCCCCGACTTATTTTATTTATTTTTTGTAATTTAATTATGCGATGTTGTGTATTTGTGTTGTATGGTTTGATGTTTTGACATGTTTGGACTACCCTTATATGTGGGGGTAATGACCTTAAGAATAGACTTTAAGGTGTTGGGGGTGTGTGAGCAATAGAGTAGAGATTGGTGGTGTGGTGAGTAAAACTAACTAGATTATATTAGTTGGTAATTATTTATTTAAATAATATAAGGTGGCTATTATTTAAATTAAATATCTGATAGAATTATTATCATTATAATCAATATTATTATTTAATTAGTCATTTTAAGTTATGTTCGGACTGTACCAGTGACTAGGCATGACCCAATCCACTTCTGCTCCCAGAACGGCCCAATTGCCTAAGTCCATCCAATTGGGGGATAGCATTTACCTTTCTGCCCCTACCAGGAAAATATGGTCGGATGACCCTAAGGGTTATCTCCTCTTCCTCGGTATTTCCTGCCTGTTACGCACGACTCCACCATCCAGAAACAGTCACGACGCCCGTGCCCAGAACTGCGTCTTTACCCGTAGCAACGACTAGTTTCGGGCACCTCTTCCTGTCCTAACGGCTAGTTTCTGGCAGTTACCTATTCTTCGAGAAACGGTTATTTCGCCTCAAAAATAGGGACAGTTGGCCACACGCTGGGGGCACTATAAAAACCCTCTCATTTGAGAGGGTTGGGTATTAAAAATCACCCTACGAAATACTTATTTTGTACTTGCTCTCTCTCCCTCTCTCCCGATTCTTACTTTAGCATCGGAGTGCCTTGCAGGTACACCACCCTCCTCATCTCTCACACCCAACATCGCAGACGTCATCCTTGGCCCACTTCAGATTCTGATCAGCCGTCAAGATCAAGTTATAATAATAATATAATAAAATAATAGAAAAAAGGGAAGTTGAGAATTAGAACTCTCAAATACGTGTTTTGGAGAAAAAGTGAATAGGAGGCAAGGGCTCTAGGAGAAAGAGAAGAATCACCATTGTTGAGAAGCTTTTACAAGAACTCTAAGGTAAGGGTGGAGTTCTAATTATCTAAGGGTTCGTATGATGATGGTGGGTAGGTTATTTTTATGCTTGTTGTGTATTTCTCTTCTCTCTATGTATAATCATTGTTGAAATTGTATTTGTTGGATTGAATGATTGCTTGATGAACAATGAGTTTGTTTGATGATGTTGTAATTGATGGTTGATTACTGAATTGTTATGTTGTCACAATTGGAATTATGCAATTGATGGATTTGTTGATGGTAGATGTTGTGTGTTGGTTGGGGTTGCGAGTCAGAGTTGAAACTTAAGTTACGAATAATTTTTATGAAAAGAATTAGAGTTTTGGTGTTTTTGAAAACTGAATTTTGGATCAATTAATGCGTTTCTTGAGTTGAAGAAAAATGGGGTTTTGGGATGAAAAGAAAAGTGATTTTCGTTTGGAAAAGCAGCAAAAAAGTGCTTCTAGTGCATGTGTAATCGGTTACCAAGATTAGGTAACCGGTTACACTATTGTTAAAACGCGTTTTCTGGGCATTTTGTGGGGGTGTAATCGGTTATCAGGATTTGGGTAATCGGTTACACTGAGTAATAATGGCGTAGCAGGGATTAGTTATAAGGGTGTAACCGGTTACCTCATATGGTGTAACCGGTTACACTAGAAGAAATTTTTGTAAAACTTTGAAAAATTATATATTGAGTTTCGGATGTCTGAAGCATGTATGTGGCTGAGTTGTGTAATGATGTTGTTGTTGTTGTATGTTGTTGGGAGACAGAGTCGGAACCCGAGTTATGAACTAGTATGGCAATTTTGGGGGTTTTAAGAATGTGTTGGAAACTGATTTTTGTGTAAAAATATAGTAGAAAAGTGCTCCTGTGGCAGATGTAATCGGTTACACTAAATATGGTAATCGGTTACCACTGAGACAACTTACAAACGTGAAAACTGGATTTTTGGAGGGTGTAATCGGTTATCAGTTTTGTGGTAATCGGTTACACTGGGAGGAAAAATCATAAAAACTTCAAAAATTTATAACTTGAGTTTCGAGTGTCCGATTCTAGTGTCGTTCAAAATGTTAAAAAGCTAACGCAATGAAATTTGTTTTAAAAATGGTTCTAGTGCCTGGAATTGATTTAATTTTTACGTGGTGGTGTTGGATGAGGTGTGGTTTGTATGTTGTAGTGTGGTAAATGCATGAATGTGGTGTTGTTGCATGATATGTCTCTATAACGTTATGGTTAAATGCTTGTAGTATATGTTTGGTGGTTGATGACCTATTTTGGTGTGGTATAATGGTTAAGGTGAATATAATTGTATGTTGCATTGTTGTTGTTGTTATTGTTATTGTTAATTACAAAATTATTATGTTGTTGTTGAACTATTATGACATGTTGTGTAGTGGCCTACATGGGAGTGATACATTGATTAAATGAAGGTCATTGTGTTTTATTGTTGTTGTCATGCATTTCATAGTATACACGAGTTGTGAGATAAGTCGTGTGCCCTGTGGGGTGTGAGTGTCTTATCCGGATTCTAGTTGTAGAATTTGTGGCTTTGTTGAGGTGATCGTGTGCCTGGTGGGGTGTGATCGATCGTGGAGGTCGTGTGCTCGGTGGGGTGTGAGCGATCGTGGAGGTCGTGTGCCCAATAGGGTATGAGCCACATAATGGAAATTCTAACGGGAATTGTGATTTTTAAATAGGAATCGGGTTCTGAAGCGAACCGAATGGTACCACATGCATTGAGTCAGGTTGTGAGTCTCATTACATTACATATTAGTTGCGTTTGTTGTTGTGTTAGATAGTTGTTGTGTTTATTGTGTGGAAGCGTGTTATGGAATGAGTGATTATGCATGTAATAATCTGATGCTTGCTTATTATCATGCTTTCCTTTATATAATTATGATATCTCACCCCTTCGGTTTAAATGTTGCCTTTACATGGGCATCGTACAGATAACTCGCTGTAGAGGAGCTGTTGTCAGTTGAATATGAAGTCTTCCTTTATAATTTCGTGTCGGCGTCTGCTCTGATGTGTAACACGGGGTTATGAAACATTTTGTGTTTTATTATATTGGTGGATAATTACCATGCTTATTTCCTATGCATGTGATTCTTGAACTACTATCAATTATGTTGTATTTTGAATTATTAACATAAATGGTTGATGATATTTTTCGCTGCTTAAATAAAGTTGAATTTCAGACATGTTTTACTATTATAATTATTATTAATAATTTTCAAATTGTATGTGTTACATATCTCGAAGTAAGTGAAGGTGATTGTTGAAAGTAGCATCCTAAATGCTTTATGTTTTAATTTTACTTTACTATTTTATTTAAATTACGCGGGAGCTTTTAGGGTGTTACATTCCTCATCTTCAACTTTATTTTCCTCCCTTTCTTCTTCTTCATTCCCCTTCTTACCTTTCTCTACATTTCCACTTCCATTTACACCTCCACTTAGGGTCATCCCCTATGGATATAAAATGGCATGCCCTCTGGCCACCGAGTATACTTTATGAAATCATCCTGAGTAGGCATGTGATCATGCAAAGATTGTGGATCATGGATCATCAACTATAACATGTTCATATATTCATTGATATAAAGCATGGACATGTGGTATAAAACACTAACATCCCAACCATGAGTGAAACAGACTTAAATATTAGGATCCGTGGAATCAAAACTTTGAGATTCACGTTGATGTTGTGAGGTTCCAGTTGGTGGAGTAACTAGACGCGTCTGTGCTCTACGAGTTCTCCCCGTGAAATTGCAGATTACAAAATACTCTTTCGGGCTTGAACTAATACAGAGGTGGTAGTGGTCCGAAAATTTACTAGATATGTGCAATATCCCATATACTCTTAACTGCCTTGTTCCTTGTTAGTTGGGACACATTGAGTTCCTATATGTTATATTTGTTGTTAGTTGAGATAGATTGAACTCTTATGTGCTTTATTTGTTGTTAGTTGGAACAAATAGAGTAATTAGTGAACTCAGTTGAGCTTAATTCTTACTTAGTAAGGTTGACCTTTATTGATTTGTAAAAGGAGGAATATTTTGGCAACATTAATAATTGGCCAATTGCTCTCTAAAAGATAAAAACATCCTTTTTTGATATTTTCCTCTCTTTTATTCTTACCAACCACCCATTCCTTTAAGAGATAAGAAGAGAAAGAAAAGAAAGAGATAAGAAGAGAAAGAGAAAAAAGATAGTAAGAAGGAAAGAAAGAAAGAAGAAGAGAAGAAGAAGAAGAAGAAAGAAGTGAAGTGGAAAAAGAGGAAAAACTTTGGGAAAGATCATCATCATCACCATCTTCATCTCAATTTATTCATTATCTTCTTGGATTGAGGTGGGTTCTTAGGTAGATTTAACTTTAGTGGGGAAAATGCATGATTTGGGAATTAGGTATTGTGTGATAACATGCTTATGTGTGAAATTGATCTTGATGCACGTCTATCTTGTTGTTGCATATATCTTTCTATTGAAACTAGATATATTGATGTGTATTATGATGATACATGTGGAAGAAAATGAGCCTTGTTCCCTTCCTGTTGCATTTTCCCATTGTTTGAATTCTCCATATTTTGTTAAACTAAGGAATTGCTCGGTAAGTGAGCAAACCAGTTCTCATGACAGAACTGTGTTATCATTCTCGCTAAGCGAGAGAGATGCTTCGCTGAGTGAAGGCTCACTTGGAACTTGCTTTGTCATCGCTAAACGAGATAAGGGAATTTTATGGAAACTGACTTTCTGTAATCCCTCGCTAGACTCCCTCTAAGCAGAGCTCGCTTGGACGCCTCGCTTGGCTTCGCTAAGCAAGAACTCGGTTTTGCTGAAAAATGTTTTGGTTCCTTGTTTCCACCATAAAATGGGAACCATAATTCTGATTGATATGAGGCTCGAAGCATTTGAAATATTATCGATAGAGCAATTCTATAGTTTAATAAGATAAGACTTGTGGACATATTTTTGGATTATAATTTTCTTATCCCATGATTATACTCCAATTATTTGTTTGCTATTTGGTCAGGACCCTTTGTTCCGAAAGTCCTATTATTGATGAATTATCATGTGTATTTAATTAATGACTATGTATTTCATGACTTATGTTATTCCTTACTTGCTTGTGTTGATTCTGTAATAATTAGTTAAAACCTATTATGCAAAGTGAGGCTAAACTTAGGTTTGTCACTAGGTGAATAAATTAGAAAGATAACATAGGTTGTGGTAAATTACTGTGTCGGTAAGGTGTAAGTGGTTCGACATAGTATGTCATTGGGTAATTCGCTCGAATTATGGCCTTGGAGGTAGACCCGGGATATTGGCAGTGGATGTACACAATGCTACCATACCTCATCAGCTGGATTTGTGAGTTACCTTCTAGTCGAGAGTTGGAATGAGGTTTTCCTAAGGTTAAACATGTAACTTGGATAATATATTTGTAAGAACATAAACTAGGACTTCCATGAGATGGAGCAGGAGACTAGAGTGAATAATTATGGTTAAGAAGCACAATGTCATCTCAAGATGTGTAAATGAACTATGCGAGTCTGTGAGTAGTGTTATAAACTCACATTTACATTCTTGATAGGTTAAAATCCCATGGAAGCCTTTTCCGGTTGGTGACTCAAAGTTATATATTGGTATTGTTTCGTTAGTTGGTGTTGGTCCTATTCTTAACATTGTGTGTCAGTGATAAAGTCTTTCTACCGGTGCATGCAGGTAAGGTTCTAGCACTGTTTTGAGTGGTATGTGTTTTGGAAGATAGACGTGACTTTCTATGGAATCTGTAAGCTAACTAGTAGTACACTTGAATCCCATGTGTTCCACATTGTTTGAGTCATAGTAGCACATTAGAAAATGATAAATGGATAAGCTCAGTAAGATTCACAGAGAATCGTACGGGTGTTTGCTCTTAGGATTTGAAATAAAGCATTCCTGCACCAAGTGAGTGATATCTTAATGAAGTCATAGAGGAAGTGAGACATCAAGCGTGTGCGCATATAGTACGCAGTATCAGGTCAAGTGAAGTTTATAAGGATATCAACATGTGGATTATAAAGCTTGTCGCAATTGTTGAAGGGGTTATAAGAGAAGAGTCATTAGTATTGCTTGTAGGTAAGGAACCAATGGTTAAAGCCACGTAGATTTGAAAGTGTTAGCTATCCAATCAGGATAATGTGCAGTGATTATGGAGTTTGGTTAACTCAGTGCAAGGAAGAGTGAGTCGCGAACTTCGGGTAAATCATTGACCAAATATATCAGAATGGCATATCAAAAGAGGAAAATGTAAGAAGGTTATAAGCTAAACAAAGATAGGGAATAATAGTATGATTAGATTAAGAAATTTTGAGAAGTCGCGAAGGAATGAAGATTTCCAGTGAGTAGAAGTTGGAAGATTGAGTATTTCAGGGGATTGAACCCAAGTAAAATCAAAAGTAAACCTAAGTCAGTGATGTAAGAAGTGTTTCTTTTCTTTAATTGGAAGAAATTTGGGGATGAATTTCAATTTAAGGGGGAGAATGTAATATCCTATATCTTCTTAAGTGCTTTGTTCCTTATCATTTGGGACAAATTGAGCTCCTATATGCTCTATTTATTGTCAATTGAGACATATTGAGCTCCTATGTGCTCTATTTATTCTCGGTTGGAATAAATAGAGTAATTAGTGAACTCAGTTGAGCTTAATTCTTACTTAGTAAGGTTGACCTTTATTGATTTGTAAAAGGAGGAATATTTGGGCAACATTAATAATTGGTCAATTGCTCTCTAGAAGACAAAAATATCCTTTTTGATATTTTTCTCTCTTCTATTCTTACCAACCACCCATTCCTTTAAGAGATAAGAAGAGAAAGAATAGAAAGAGATAAGAATATAAAGATAATAAAAAATAGTCAGAAGGAAATAAAGAAAGGAAAAGAGAAGAAGAAGAAAGAAATAAGAGAAACATGGAAGAAGAGGAAAAACTCTTGGAAAGATCATCATCATCTTCATCTCAATTTCTTCATCATCTTCTTAGATTGAGGCGGGTTCCTAGGTAGATTTAGCTTTGGTGAGGAAAATGTATGATTTGCGAATTAGGTTTTGTGTGAAAACATGCTTATGTGTGAAATTGATCTTGATGCATGTCTATCTTATTGTTGCATATATGTTTGTGTTATAACAGGATATATTGATGTGTACAATGATGATACATGTGGAAGAAAATGAGACTTGTTTCATTCCTGTTGTGTTTTCCCATTGTATGAATCCTACAGATTTCGCTAAGCAAAAGAACCTGCTTGCTGAGCGAGCAAACCAGTTTCCATGAGAGAACTGTGCTATCATTTTCACTAAGCGAGAGAGTTATCTCGTTAAGCGAAGGCTCTCTTGGAGCTCGTTGTGTCATTGCTAAATGAGACAAGGGAATTTTGTGGAAACTGAATTTCTATAATCGCTTGCTAATCCATCGCTAGACTTTCGCTAAACGAGAGCTCGCTTGGACAACCAAATTTTTGTTCTTTAAGGGTTTTATTGATATTTTCCCTTTTCTTTTAGAATAAATAAACTTTAATGGTGAATCTATTGACTTTCGAGTGCTCGTTCGCTCGGGTATTTTTTGTGTCCCGGCAAATACCTAATGCATAAGGACTCTAGGTTGAGGAAGAACTACAAGACAATGGGTGTTCGTCATATGTTTCTCTTTCTTTGTGTGTATTTCAGGATTGTCGTCGTAACTCCTTAAAGACCTTTTGCTTTTGATCCATTTAGGTATTCTAATTTTTTTATAGATCAATATATCGTAGATCATAAATCTATTTTCTATGAATGCTCATTTCTCTATTAAATTTATGCATTACAGTATGATTATAATTTTAATCTATGTATTGAACATGCCTTGTATAGATTAGTTATTAAATTAATTTCAACAATTTCAGGAGTAGAAAAAAAAGTTGTTCTTATCCGGTCTCAACCCTATAACTCGACCCAAAGTATAAAGAGGCTTAATATAGATATGAAGCTCGATGTAGGCACGAAGCTTAATAATGTGGTGATATAATGAAGGTGTAACATTATGTTAGTGGCGTAAGAAAACAAAATATCAGTCTCAATATTGGTTGTCTAATAGAATGTTCTAAGATCTGAGTAATAGGCAAATGCCTACCATAAAAAATACATGATCCAGACAAACAACTGAAGCAAGATTGTTTGATAATAAAACAAGTTATACTCCGACATTTGTTTTCTTGGACAACAATGATTAAAGTCAATGTTATGGATCTTTAGAAACTTAATAAAACCTCTGTATAAAAGACTATTGATGTCAAATCAAAGTACATACAAAATTCCTTAAACTTTATACATGTGATATTCGATAATCACTAACTTGAGCATCAAAATATTTACAGGTACCACTTCTCCTTCATCCAACCTATACGATAGAACAATGGCAAGATCTCTAAACTCTAAACTATAAGTACTTGATATATCCATAAACAAAGAAAACCTCCTACCCATGAAGAACATAATTCATCTTTTAAATTTGTCCCAAACTTTAGTTGAATTTGTTAATACTTTTTTGTTTTTGTTTTCACCACTAATATTCGGCTCACTAGATCGACTAATCTAATTCGGGGGTTAGTTCTGACATTAAGTGGTTCCAACCCCTTCCTAATCATAGTTGCGAGGAATCAAACCGTATTCCTCCCTACCAAATCTAGCGTCAATCATGATTTGATGAAAAGAGATATGTTATTTAAACAAAATTTAAAAATAAAAAAAACATCTATGCCAATGATGTTGTATATTTGAAGCAAGTTATGATATCATACATGGTTGTCCCAAATAATTTGGAGATCTTCTTCTAATTTTAAAAATCAATTCCTAAGAAAAAGAACATAGAGAATTCAAAAAGAATTATTTTTTATTAATTTATATAAATATTTATAAATAATTTATTATATATAAATGAAAGACAAGTGTACAGTTGTCTCACTATTTTTTTGAAACTAGTCATTTTAAAAAGGAAAAAAAAAATTACTTTACAAAAATTATTTTGATCCCGTGACTTTGCAAACTAAATCAAATTAATCATTTTCATCTAAATATCAATAATGACGTTAATTTTTAATGATGTGGCAAATAACATGTAACATTTAACTTTTGTAACTAATATAGAGCGGAAAAATTAATCACTAAAAAAATTTAATGAATTTTCATATATTTTTAATCTTTTTCAAAAAGTCAAACCCAAAAAATATGTTTGAAACCCAAAACAAAATTAGAAGTGAGGACAAGGGACAAGATATGGAGGCAATGACTTGGATAAAATTGCTAAAATTTAAATATTGAAATTTTATAATAGACTATTTCATTACATTACGTTTCATCAAAGCTATAAAATCATTTATGTAACAAGTTGAACCAGTTGGCTTAATGATGTAGGTTTGAATCTTAAGAGTATATTCTTCTTAAGGGCTTACATTTGAATTATGTTAAATTAATTGTGTGGATCAGTCCACACAAAAGTAAGGTCGAATATCAAAACAATATTTTATACTATGTCACAGATAGTTGAATTGTGTGTTTGTTTAGCATTTCTATAAAGAAAAATTGAAAGTGAAATTTAATTCGTAGTAAATAAGATAAAGTAGAATTACTTCTTCTTTCAAAACATAAAGTTTATTATCAGCCCTTGATGGGTCGCTATTAAACTCCTTTATTCATAGAACCTGTCAGATCAAGTTGTGTGTGTATATATATGTATATGATGTACTTGTTTTTTTCAAAGCTTAAACAAAACTGAGTAGAGCTTATAGTTCAGAGTCCGTACTACGTGCCATTTATTTACAGTTTCTCTGCGGTATATTACGACTTTTACACTATGTTGCATAAGGCCAGGTTTTTGACTTTTAGCAATCACAATTTTAAGATTCTACTAATTGAGTAAAGTGATGCAGAGAGAAAAGAAATTATTGTTGTAACTGGAAGAGAAGAGTGAATATGATAGATTGTCAATTTCCACGTTCTCTATGTCTGGTGTTGGCTGTATCTTTACCATGTGCACATGTTAGTTTGTTGTACTAACAAATTAATTTAAGTGTGATGCAACTTGATACCAAAAAATAAACATAGTTAGCAATTTGAGGACTAGCTCTGTGAGTGGGACCATTCTTCTTTTAAATAATTTTGTTAATTATTTAAGGTTGTAAAACTTATTCTTTGAAATATATAAATTATAAGAATATGTTTGTTCCAAAAACTAAAAAAATAGTAATGATTTTTTTAATATAAAATATTTTTAGAAATAAAATAAATTTCACATTCTCATGTTTTTATTCTCAATGTATAATTGATGTATTTAAATAATTTTCATAAAAATGAGAATAGAATCTAAATAACTACTCATATTTTCTATTTTTACAAATAATCTTGAGAATGTGATAATTATTTATTAAATAAATTTTATAAAAATACTTAAAGATTAAAATTTATATTCTTAATTTACCGGAACTTTTTTTTTGTAAATGAATTTTTAATTCATGAAACAAATGTTCGATCTTATGAATTTTTAAAAAGCAAAGTACAATGAATGATAGTTCTGTTCTTGTACGATTGGTTGAGGTTTTAGGGATTTGAGTTATGCTAAGAGTTCGTCCATCTCATATATATATATATATATATATATATAACTCATTGTGTTTGGATCAGAAGTCAAAGGGAGTGGTTTCCCCCTTATTTAGATACAGGGTGTAAGAGTGGAAACACTGGATTCTTCATGCAATCGTGAAAAAAGCAGTTATTCTACATCCCTTGATTGATTCTACACATGCAACATATCTCATCAGTTGAATCAGTAGAAAATGTGGTTCGGTTAGGGTGGTTAGACCCACACCCAATATGGCGATTTCTCTGGTGTGTTTGGCTTAGAAAATAAATTGAAAAAAGATAAATAGATAAAAGAGTGTGGGAAGAGATAAAGAGATAAAAAATAAAGTAGATTTAAAGAATTATTTATATACGATAAATAGAGTGAAAATAGATAAGAGAGAAGTATAATTTATTTATAAAAATATATTAATGGCCATATGCTAAATAATATTACCATAAAAATTAATTTAATTCTTGTATTTAAATTCAATTTATTAAATGGTTCACTTATTTAATTTAATTAAAAAAGGATTGTTAATTTTTCATCTTATAAAAAATTGATGATAATATTTTTCTAATATATTTGTTAATAATAATTTGATAATAATAAGTTGTGAAACATGATAAAAATGACATAACTAATAAAACTATAAGTTTATTTCTTACTAGGGGTAATTGGGAAAAAGGATAAAAATTTACTGATTCATATTGGTTTCTTATTATATTAGAAGAGAAATGTGGTTCAGTTAGGGTGGTTAGGTCCAAGTTTAATAAGACGACTTCTCGTGTGTTTGACTTAGAAAAGAAGTTGTAAAGAGAGAAATAGATGAAAGAGTGTGGAAAGGGAGAAGAGATAAGAAATAAAGTAGATTTGATATATTAATTGATACAAGAGAAATAAATTGGAAATAGAGAAGAGAGAAGTATAGTTTATTTACAAAAGTACAACAATACCCCTATGCTAAATAATATTACCATCAAAATTAATTTAATTATTTATATTTAAATTCAATATATTTAATGGTTCACTTATTTAACTTAATTAAAAAGGATTAATTTTTTATCTTATAAAAAATTGTTGATAATATTTTTTTAATATATATTTTAATAATATTTTGATAATAATAAGATGTGAAACATGACATGAATTAATAAAACTATAAGTTTAGCTAAAAAAACTAGGGGAAATTGGGTAAAAGGATAAAAATTTACTAATTGTTGTTGTTTTCTTCTCATATTAGAAGAGAAATGAAAAAGGTGCATGGCCCACAAAATGTAATCTCTATTCTCTTTTTTATTTCTCAACCAATGAAGAGAAATAGGTCATTTCTCAGGTATTTCTTTTTCACCAAACTCTCTTTTCACAAAATCACACAAACCAATCACACCTCTCATGCATTTTGGGCAATCTATGGCCCGACTAATGGACACTTACCCAATATTGATGCAATTGATTTAGCTTTTGTCCTTTTGGACTATTCCTCTCGGAGCATAGTAAAATTATCCCAATCTGGATTCCCTCAAGTACGAGGCCTTGGAAATGGCAATGTGGTTAACCTGGGCATGTGGGGCCCTAGGGAAACTCTTCATCCAGATATCTAGGATTATTCATCCAAATGGGATTAGGGTTTGTCCCTCAAGTGAAGCTTAGGGTAAGTCCCTCAAGTGAAGCTTAGGTCGAGTCCCTCATGCATCACCGATGACAGTACATGCATTATTAAATGCTTATAATGATAAGGTTGCATTAGGAAGACAAAATAACTTGGAACCTTGCATGTGTTAAATATGTATAGAGGTATTACAACAATCGTTGGCATGCCTAATGAGATATCATCATTTCCTACTAGCTTCTGATTCTATGAAAAAGGGAACTTCATCCCATTTTCAAACATGTTATCACATTCTTCTTTCAGAGCAAGCAACTCGTCTTCTCCAACTCAAAGTTCTCATTCATACTCATCTGCAGGTATAAGGCCTTCTTCCTTTTCTTCACTCTTTTATATTTTCAATCATTGAAATTATTAGGGATTTAGATGAGAGCGACAAAGTGATAGAACCATCTGATGGTAGAGAGTGACAAGGTGATAAAATTCTCTGATGGTAGAGAGTCGACAAAGTTGTGTTTACATTGTATGAAGAATGTTGAGTGAAATGATAGGACAATCAACTATAGAATTTTAGAAATGGGGATGTTTGGGAGTTATGATAGCACACATGATTCTATAAGGGATATTTAATCTCTTTCTTCCTATTCTTTACTGAGAAACCTCGAGTAGTCAATGACGACCAACACTCCCAAGCATATGGGTGTTGAGGACTTCAAGACCCATTACACCTGCACCGAGAAGGTGGCCTATTTTCATAGGAACATCAGCCATTCTCCTACGGGCGATGTGGGCGACATATTTCTAAAGCCATGTTTTGAATAGGAATGGGCCAACATGACTGCCTCAGTTGACTCGCCCAACCCCTTATTGTACTTGTATATCTTAGTCAGCCAATATTTAAGGGTCTTAATTCAAATTACATTATTTGAATCAAAGGTTCTTGCGCCTATAAATGCCATTCCCTCTCAAAGTTTTTGAAATAGATGAGACTTTATTAGGGCCTTTAAAATCATATGTCAGCAATTGGATGTCAACCCCACTATATGGATTTTCTTTTCCTCTTACGGTACTAAGACCGAATTTGAGAGGAGGCTGGGTAACCCTGGCCGCCCTGGTGGGAATGACTTTGTTTGAGCCTCATTCAAACCACTACAAAAATTGGAATGATAGGTTTGTGAGGGTGAGATGGCGCTTCCATGGCCACAATTGAGGAGGATGGCGCATATCGCTTCCCTATGTGTTAGACTGAAGACCCGCTGGCCATCACTGGCTTTGATTATGGTGACCTCACCATCATAGAGAGGTAAATGGTTAACTTCTTAGAAAAGTTCTTTTTTATGAGCTCTAGGAAAATGGTAGAGCTAGATCACTGGCGTATATTATTATTTAAGTTATTTTTAATTAGGGTTCTTTTATTTGCATCATTACTTATTGCAGTTCTTCTTGTTTGACGAAAAGATGTCATCCATTTCTTTTGCTAAGTGGAAATCCCTCTTGGACAAGAAGAGCTTCGTGCATAACAAACACTGGAATGACAGTCCAAAAGGCCATCTAGACGACCTTATTCCTAAAGGAAATAAAAAGGGATCTGAAGGAAACATTGTCGTCGAACCCCGCTCCTTTAAAACCATGAGGATATATATGTTTGGATAGATTTCTTCTTCATCTCCCACTCAAAAGTACAAGATCACCGTTAACATCAAAGACGAGGAAAATGAGAAAGTGGGTGAGCATCAGGGAGGGTCTCCCATCTGGGATGCGACTACCAAAAACAGTTTGTCATTGCTTTAAAATGATCATTTTTATGCGCGGAAATAAACTAGCACCCTACTTCCTTTTCCCTAATACTTTCCCAACGAATTCCAAGCTATCAATCAGATTAGAATTAAGATGTTGGCCAATATGGTAGAAAATCACCTGCTGAGGGGCTTGATGATGAATCGAGTGCTTCTTGAGGCTTGTGCCCAGGCAAAAATTTTGATGGGTGATATGCAAGCTAATTTTACCACTGCAGAGGAAGATTTGATTCAAGAGCTAGAGTCGGTGAAAAATAGTTTTAAGGAACACGAATAGATAAATCATTTGGAGGCGAAACTAAAAGAGGCCCTAAATAAGCCAAAAAGGATGCCAAAATGCATGCCTCATTGGAAAACAACTTGAAAGAGTATCTTGGGGCCACCTTTCTCTCTGAGAAAAGGATATGGGATGATCTCTCTGCCTACAAGGATGAGTTGTTGGTTACTCCCAACATATGTTTTGAATAATCCAAAGAATATGTGGCCTTCTTCTACCTCAACTTAGACCTAAGCCAATTGAATCTGTTCATAGTGTTACGAGACTACCAACTTGTGGACCAAGAAGATGGGGCGCCTAAAAAAAAGGAGGGTCCTTCTTCTAAGAAGGGAGCTCCGATTGAGCAAGATGTCGCCTCTATTGAGGCGAATGAGATTCGTGTAAAGGAAGTCATCCACGATGAGAAAGACAACCTTAAGAAGTCGAATGATGATCTGTAGTTCTTTCACCTTTGGATTTTATCATCACACTCTTAGTAGATTTTTCTATAATCACGGCCTTATGGGTTTTCTATTTAATCATGTCTTTCGGTGATTTATCACTTTTTTTTCCTTCGGTGCATTTTAAAATATTCTCCCTTTTGTGGCTTCATTAGTATGATATTTTATGACTTTGGGTGATTTTCTTATATTTATGTCTGCTTACTTATTTTCTTAAGTGAATTACTCGAGAGATCCTTGAAGGAAATAAGTACTTTTCAGAAAGAGCTTAGTAAAAATTCTTTGCATAGGGATCATTGTATAAATGATTTTAAGGGCAGTTAGAATTCCTATTTGGGAATCTAATATCCAATTGCCTCTTGGGTGGCAAGGATTTCATATTGAGGATCCAATATTCAATTACCACTTAGGCAGAAAGAATTCCTCATTAAGGATTCAATATAATATATTGTCACATGGACGACAAGGATGACTCATTCAAGATCCATCATAACATATTGCCACTTAATTGGTAAGGATGCCTCATCGAGGACCAAATATTCAATTACCACTTTGGCAGCAAGGATACCTCATTGAGGATCCAACATTCAATTTCCATTTAGGCGGCAAGCATACCTCAGTGAGGATCTAGGATTTAATTGCCACTTGGGCGCCAATGATTCCTCATTAAGGATCCAACATAACATATTGCCACTTGAGCATAAATGATACCTCATTGAGGATTCATCATAACATATTTCTAATTGGGCGACGAGGATACCATATTGAGGATTCATCATAACATATTTCTGTTCCTGTAGAGCTGTTTGCACCACAGAACATCCTTGATTACTTTTAGAGCAAATATCACACTGGTGATAATTATGAGGTGGCACGTGGCCGTATCCACTTTGTCTACAATGCATCTTGACCAGATTGGTCCTCAACAAGAGTACATCGTGAATTTGATAGACATTGTTAAATTCTTTCTCAATCAGGTTGACTGCAGCTTTCTCATGTTGAGGCAGCGGGTTCGTGAGAACATTGGGATTCGTATCTTTGAAAGATAAGAGCCTGCTCCTAACAAGCTTTTGCACGTCAGATTTGAAATTGAGACAATTCTCTATGTTATGCCCTGGACCTCCTTGATGATAAGGGCATGTCTGATCCACCTAAAACCAAAAAGGTGGATTTTCTGGTACTGTAAGAGGAGACTTAGTCTGGATGTTCCCCTTAGCCAGTAGTAACGGAAATAGTTATGCGTACAACATGGGTATAGGATCAAACCCTGGTGGACGCGTTGTACGATTGTTGTTGTATTGAGGACGAGCCTGCTGAAGAGGCTGTTGTGTCCTTTGCTGATTAGGTTGGCTTTGCGCAACCTGAGGTTGATACGTAGGAATAGGCGCAGGGCTGATAGCAGGAGTTACAGCTGCTACCGGTTGATAACGTCGCCTTTGCTTTTCGAGAGAGATATTACCAATATCTTGCTCTTTTTTCTTAGGGAGAGCACTACCGTATCATTTTGTACTACTTGATGATCCAACGTCTTTTACCAAACGTCTTTCCCGGACGGCTTCCTCAAGACGAACTCCCATGCCCACCATCTCGGTGAAATCACTGGGCGCACTGGCAACCATTCTATCATAGTAAAATGAGCTTAAGATCTTTAAGAAGATCTTTGTCATCTCTTTTTCCTCAAGAGGTGGACAAATTTGAGCGGCAATTTCGCGTCATCTCTAAGCGTACTCCTTAAAGGTTTCCTTGTCCTTTTGTGACATTGATCTGAGTTGATCTCTGTCTGGTGCCATGTCTAAATTGTATTTGTATTGTTAGACGAAGGCAGTGCCAAGATCTCTGAAAGTGTTGATCGTAGCACGGTTTAAACCCATGTACCATTTGAGTGCGGCACCGGTTAAACTATCCTGAAAGTAGTGAATCAGTAGGTCCTGATTCTCCGTCTGAGCTGACATTCGCCGAGCGTACATCACCAGATGGCTCTGAGGGCAAGAGTTACCCTTGTATTTTTCAAAGTTGGGCACTTGGAATTTGTGCGGGACTTTCACATTGGGGACTAGACAAAGGTTTGCGGCGTCCTTTCCAAATAAATCCTGACCGCGGATGGCTTGCAGTTCCTTGTGCATTCCCAGGAACTGTTCCTGGAATTCATCCATTCTATCGAACATAGTTTCCTTCTTACCAGAAGGTATCGGTGGAATCTGTCCTTCCGGGACAGTGTACACCACAAGGGGTGGTACCGTGACTAAGGCAGTGAATCTTGGCATTTCCCGAAGTTTGTAACCTTCAGGAGTCTTCGGTATGCCCCTGACATCTTCGCTTTCTCGAAGCTTGTAACCTTCAGGCCCAGCGGCTTCTGTCATGATTCCCTGATCTTCAGTGATCGGCGGAACATATCCTTTCGGGATATAGTTAACAGGCATTCCCCAAGGACGATCTTTCGACATTTGATACCTAGGATCATACTTCTCTACTATAGGCGTTGAGGTGATCTCTGAGATCACAGTCCTTTGTAGCCGAGCTTCTGCCATGGCTTGCATTTCGTTACGAAGCTTTCTCATATCCTCTCTCAGAGCGTCGATCTCTTCTTTCAACTCTCTCTTCTCTTCCTCAAGATCATCCATCTTTTTCTAACGATTGGCCCGAGTATTATACGAATGAGACAGTTTGACTCTAGAACCGAGACACAAACGTGAGATTCGTAGCTAAGAAGAATACGCGATGTGAGAATGATGAATGCAATGATTATATTAATTGTTTTTTTGGTTTAATCAAAATAAACTTTGACAATTAGATTGCAAATATCAAACAGTGGGGAAACCCATTTTTATTGAATTCAAAGGATTACAGAAATGGAAATACAGTAGACTACAAGGTGCAGAAACAGAAACCTAAGCTAATGGGTCCCGAGTCCTCTCTGAAGAGAAATCGGGTGCTGACTCTGGTACTTTCCTTTTCTTTGACCGTGGCTCTTGGGCCGTTGTCGGGTTGTCATTCCTTTGCCAGGTGAAAGGAGTGAGCAAATTCCTCTGGTCATCTTGATTCTCTACAGCATGTTGCTCCAAAATTTCAATCAGAGCGTCCTTATCTTTCAGTAGTTGCTGTATTTTGATGCACTCCACGTTGAGGGTGCGATACTTGTTCTTCCAAGACCTCTTCTCCCGTTGAACTCTGTTGAGAGTAACCTGAAGCTTTTTAGTCTCAGTCATGAAGTACATGACAGACTCCCTCGGTGGAAGAACTCCGTGACGAGGATAAGGCATCTTTAGCTTGAGAGCTCTAGTTTGTACCCAGTGGAGATAAGGCTCCACTGAGACACAGTCGGGTTTTCCTAGAGACTCTCGTTCTTTCTTATGAACATGTTTCCAAGCGTGCACTATTTTCGTCTTTAGTGCTCTGTCACTTTCTCCTTCCTTGAAGAAAAGACCTTCCAGATGAGCACTACGCGGGACATGCCTCATCAGATATCCAAATTGAAGACGAATGAGAACTTGATGGTAATTGATTCCTCCCTTAGTTCCTATAAGGGGTACGTTGGGGAAGTTTCCATAACGGTCAATGATCCTGATTCCGTCATAAATCCTACTACACCAATCTATGTCAGAGTTGGTGAGGGACATGATTTTCTACAACCAACGTAAGGCACTCTTGTGATCCCAAAAAGCAGCAGACTTAGGCAAATGGGAGATAAACCATTTATAAAGCAGAGGTACGTAACATGTGATCTCCCCTCCACTGTACAAATTTCCTAAGTGTACAGAATGATACGCATCTGCGAGCAAAGTTGGTACAGAGTTTCCAATGAGAAAACCCTTAATGGAGTTGATATCAACGAAGTTATTAATGTTGGGCAACAGAAATAACCCGTAGGTGAGTAAAACAAAGATGCTTTCAAAAGCAGTCACGTTCTCGATACTGGCGAAGTACAGGGCTTTCTTTGTCAAGAACTGGGCTGGAAAACCTTGTATGCCACCCTTAGTGGTCATGTGAGTCCTGACCTCAGACTCGTCCAAATGAATTGCTCTTGCAATGGTCTGATTCTTTGGAATTTCTTCCAGTCCAGAAAATGGAGCCTGATCAGTAATGTGTAGATCAATCAGATGAGAATATTCTTCCAGCATTGGTGCTAGCTGGTAATCCGGGAATGTGAAAAAATGATAGACCGGATCGTAGAACTGAATGAGCGCATCCATGATTCCCTCAATCACATGGACTCTTAGCAGAGATAGCAAATCTCCGTACTTGGCTCTGAAATCCTATTGGTTTGTGATCATCCTCGCCAAACCTCTTAAATCCTTTAGTTTTGGAATCCTGAAGGTGTACTTATGAGTTTTCCTTCCACCGAAATCCATTAGCGCAATCCCTTTCTCTGATATTTGCAATCACAGTCTTAGTTTATTTTGAAAAAAACATAGAGAATAGAAGAGATTTTTTTTGAATGTTTTAATGTTTTTTAAATGAATGCATGAATGCAGCACACAAAAACATAAAAAAAACATGGGGTCAAAGGGTCGTTGTCATGGAGTCAAGGCTCTACCCATCCCAAAGGTTTATACTAGGGTGATTTTTGTACCTGTACTCAAAATCATCAGCTCCTCCGAGGATAAAAAACAACAAGGGATCGCCAGCGAGCTGTATGTAATCTTAGAGTAAATGCTATTCACCGAGAATAGATCATCAACCTCAAATAAGGGTAGTATCGCGTGACAACTATTTCCGATAGTTTCCGCACTACAAAAGGGCTGTCTCCTCAGCTTCTCAGACATCACAATCGACCCATTGCCTATGAGAAGGAATGGGTTGCATTGGGAAGCCTCCACTGAGGTTGATGGTCGACCTCGTTGCCATTACTTATCTTAAGTGTATACTCAATCTTTCCACATGCGGCATCACACGCATTCCCATTAGCAGAAAAATAAACATAGATATCAATTAGGAAAAGCAGTATATATATTTGTCCTAATGTCCTAGACTTTTTTAAAATCTACGAATCTTATGTTCCTGACAAAAAATGGCTCCCCGGCGGAGGCGCCACTCTGTGGTTCCTTCCCCAATTAAAGGGTTTTGACCTAAGATCCTAGTGAAGTCAACAAAAAGTCCTATCCCAGAAAAGAAAGAAAGAAAGAAAGAAAGACCGGCCCCACGGTGGGAGCCATTTTTCTGTAGCGAGCGAAACTGGACGTGTTTCTTAAGCACTGTCGCTCCTTGGGGGTTACTACAGGTCGATTCATTTTTTATCCTATTGTGAGCTGACTAAGGAAGGGAAATAGATGTCTCCAATTAACCCTGCTTGCATACTGAGTTTAAACAACGGTCTGTTAGGTTACGGATGCTATCAATGTGGGGGGCCTCTCTTAGGTTATTTTCAGGGAATTCGAACTAGGATATTTTGACTGATATACGGGATTTTGGGTTTTTGTTTAGTGTGCTCTCTAAGATTTTTCTTTCAATCTTATGCCTACGTATTCCCGTTTTTCCGAAACAGGGAAATCAGAGCAATCGTAGTTCCTCCTATTCTACAGGAGGAAATGGTGTTTTGGTGTCTTGTTCAAAGCCCAAGACGTGAAGCTTAAAGGTGATCTATATCTTGTTCAAAGCCCAAGATGTGAAGCTAAAGGTAGTTTGTATCTTGTTTAAAGCCCAAGATGTGAAGCTGAAAGGTGTTGTCTTTAGAGAGAATTTGTCATCTCTAAAGAGGGGTTTGTCTGTCACAACTGTTTATAAAGGAGAATTACTTTAACTGGGATGTGTGAATCCCGCAATGCCATAATTTCCTTTATAGGGGATTTCCAACCTGAAGGAGAAGACTTTAACTCAGTGTAGAGCAATGCTATCTTTCCTTAGGAATTTCTCATGCTAAAAGAGGGACAGTGGCGTGGATGTAAATAATCCAGAGGTTTGCCGCTTACAGTGATTAGATGAAGGGGAAGGAGTTGTTGATGTTTGTGTACTATGAACGAGGCACAACTTTGATGCTAAAAGGTTGATTGGATCAACCAGTGGTTTTCTTATACAAAGCCTAAGAGGAGGCTAAAAGGTTTTCCTTATACAAAGCCTAAGAGGAGGCTAAAAGGGAGTTGACTCAACAAGAGAGTCTTTTATGGTATCTCGTACGAAGCCCGAGATGGATGCTAAAAGTTTTATACTCAACAAGGGAGTGATTTGTGTCTTGTACAAAGCCCAAGACGGAGGCTGAAGAGAGTTGACTCTACAAGAGAGTCTTTTATACTCAACAAGAGAGTGCTTTTGTATCTCGTAAGAAGCCCGAGATGGAGGCTAAAGTGTTAATTCAATAAGAACCTTTTTGTATCTCGTACAAAGCCCGAGATGGAGGCGAAAGATGTTCGACTCAACAAGAGAGTCCTTTTTATTGTATCTCGTACGAAGCCCGAGATGGAGGCGAAAGATGTTCGACTCAACAAGAGAGTCCTTTTTTTGTATCTCGTACGAAGCCCGAGATGGATGCGAAAGAGGGTACTGTTTCAATTGAGTGGCCAGTATATGGGTTCAAAGAGAAAATCAGTTCTTATATGAGTAACACTGTACTCAGGGATTTTGATTTGAGGATCAGGGATATTTCCTTTTCTTTGAGGAAACGGGGAATCCAAAGGGTATTGAGACTATCCGAGTCTACGGGGTTCCTTCCTATTCTTGAAGGGTGCTTGAGAATGTTTTTGAGACTCAAGGAAATTAGACTGTCCAAGTCTAGAGTTTCATCTTTTGTACTATATTTTGAGAAACAGTAGTAGACTCTTGGAAAGACTATTCTATTAAGATGACTGATTTCTGTTCCTATACCTCTAGGAGGCCGTCGGGACAATTTATACGAAGCCCAAGAGGAGGCTGGAAACTTTTAAGAAGCCGATGGACAATTTGTACTAAGCCCAAGAGGAGGCTATCATTCCTGGAGGAAGAAATCATTTATACGAAGCCTAAGAGGGGGCTGTGAATACTTCTAAGAAGTCGACGGGTCCTTGTACAATGCCCAAGAGGAGGCGGGGATGCTTTTAGGAAGCCTGTGGGTCCCCAAACCCCAAGAAATTCAAGACAGGCTATTCACAAAGAATAGATCAAGCCAGGAAAGTTTGAGAATTTGGAAGAAACTCAAGAGATGCAATTCACGGAGAAGAGATCATCTCTGGGGAATAGAGTTTCTTGACAATTCCTAAGGGTGCTTTTAAGAAGCCTGTGGGTCCCCAAACCCCGAGAAATTCAAGACAGGTTATTCACAAAGAATAGATCAAGCCAGGAAAGTTCGAGAATTTGGAAGAAACTCAAGAGATGCAATTCACGGAGAAGAGATCATCTCTGGGGAGTAGAGTTTCTTTGACAACTTCTACGAGTGACAGTCTGAGAAAGGGTTCAAAAGAATCTGCCTTTCACATCTCCATATTGTTTAACCCCAAGAGGAGGGAAGACTGTGTCTGGTAATCCTATGGGGATGTAGTTTTGAATATATCTAAGAGTGACCAACGGGCTGAATGCTAGACGTATTTGTCGGGGAAACTCTAAATATCTATACTAGTATTACACAGTCGATATGAGTTTATGAAAGGAGACTTATAGCGAAACAGCCCCACAATACAGTTATATGTATATGAAAGCGGTAAATAAAAGCGGATAAACACTTACTCATTGTAGAGCTTCCATGCTGTTTGGTTAGTTGTTCAACAAAGAAATATTGAAAACAACAGTATACTTCAAAATCAAAGGAGAAAGTGCTTTGAAATGAAAGATTTGGGGCTTACAGCTCAAGGAGAGGCCCAGGGTTTTATCAGTGATTGCACTGTTGAGTTTGTACAGAGGGACTTATACGAGTAACTGAGGCCCAAAAATTGTTTGTTGTATAAAGGGATTTGGGTCTTACACTCTCTCAAGAGGCCCAAAAGGTTTAAAGAAAAAGAGTGGGGCTTATAACACGAAGGTAAGCCCAGATGATTTTTCGTTTAAAATGGCGGCCGCGCCGAGATTTTCTTTTAACGCAAAGGGGCTTATACAATATCTGAGGCCCAAAGTGGTTTTTTGGTTAAAAGGGGATTGGGTCTTACACTCTATTAGAGGACCAAAAGTTTTGAATGGGTCTTATAGCTCGAGGAGAGGCCCAATTGATTTTTTTAAAAGGCGACGATCGCGCCGTTTACTTGTACAAAGGGACTTATACAATAAGTGAGGCCCAAAATGGTTTGTATAAGGGGGTTTGGGTCTTACACTCTTTTAAGAGGCCCAAAGAGTTTAAAAAAGAAGAATGGGTCTTACTACTCGAGGGTAGGCCCAAGGTTATTTGCGTACAAAACGACGATTACGCCGAGGTTTTTGAAAATACCCGGAGGGACTTATACAATAAGTGAGGCCCATGAAAGGTTATTTTACAAAAAAGATTGGGTCTTACACACTATTAGAGGCCCAAAGAGTTTTGAAAATAATTTATGAGGATTGAATTAATCAAAAACCCTAATTTGTTTTCAAAATGTGTTTTAATTGAATAAAATATTCAATTAAAATGATCAAAATTGTTTAACATGTGGAAAACAAATTGTGATCTTGAATTAATGCTTCATAAATCAAATTTTGCCCTACAAAATGATTAGAAATCATTAAAATTTACAAAATCAATAAGGAAAAAATATTTTAAATGTCAAAAACAATTAAAACATTAATTCTTTGCAAAAATATCAATTATATGAAATAAATAATATTTTTGGGATTTTTTGGGAAAATAAAATATTTTAACATTTTTGTGAATTATTAAAAAAAAAAATCAACTCAAAATCATTAAAACTCAGAGAGAAATTAATTTTTGAATCAATTAAATAAAATCACAAAATTCAAATATTTAAATTTGAGAGAAATGGCGCCAAGAACAGCTGAAGAACACGAGCGTTTTTCAGTTTTGCCCAGATTTGCGTTTTCTATCCAATCTCACTGAATACTTGATTATATCATGCAATCCACATATCAATCTGCTCGTTTTCACCTCACGATCATGTTTATGACAATTAATTGCATTTAAATTAAGCATAAAACAAGAAATCACGACAAATCCTCAAGAACCCTAAATTTTACATGAAGGCTGGGATTTTTGATACACGATTCAAACAAAGCAATTACTTGAGGGGAAACATTTCATGCATGATTATGAACATTTGGAAAAAGTATTGTGCGAGGAAATATGCATAGATTGAGAGATGACCAAGTTTAGGCTTACCTCTAGGTCGTGACAGCAAGAGCAAATTGATTTCTGAGTTGGAGGTGTTACAGATGAGTTATGATGATCTGAACAGCTTCCCTACACCCTATGGAGTGTGTTTGAATGCTTGGACTTGATGAAAATTGGCTGGATCACTTCATGGCATCTTAACTGCAACTTGGTTAAAACCTTGAGCAATTGACTGGTGATTCTGAGAAATCAGTGTTCCAGATGTTGTTTAAGTATTTGATCAGCTCCCATATGATGTATGTGAGGTATGTGTGTGTGTGATTGGTTTGAGTGGAATTGCTCTCTACTGAAAAACCCGATAGTGACTTGCTAAGAAAGGTATTTTTTAGAGTGAGAAGTGAATTTTGAGAAAGCCCAGTTTTGTAGGCCTTTGGTGTACTTAAACTGATCACAATTGAGCTCTATTTATAGTAGAACAAGTTTGTTTTGTAAGGAATAGTGAATGGCAACTGCTGAGTAGGGTTAGCCAATGATGGCAAATGAAAATCCAAGTCTCCTCTAGCCATTGACTAGAGGCTAAGGCACAGGCTGCTGGTCCCCTTGATCTTGGATAAGTCTTTACTGAATTCAGTTGCTAATAGCTCAGTCCATGCCACCTTGGTGCTTCCATTGAATGCTTCAATCCAAAATTGGAGTCTTGTCCCTATTTTAGGCAATTCTGGGTTTGGCATGCTATTTCTTGTTCCAAGGACTTTGGAGGCTTGGCTCAGTGATTGTCCCCTTTAGATTCAATCCTCAGATGCGTCCAAAGTGATGACAAGGCTTGGAATTGGCTGATTTTGGCAAATCGACCAAAAGTGCAAAAATCTGCCTTGCCTTGGTAGATTTCAGCAAGGCATCTTGCCACTACCATATCTCAACCTAAATTAAACTTGATGGACATGTTCCATGGGTGTTATAGGGTGTATTGAATCATGTCTTAGGGTTTGGGAGCATGTCCTGGTCAAAAGTCAAAGCTACAGTTGACTTTTCTCATAAAACCCTAAATGTGGTTCAGATGAAATTGAAACTTGTTGCTCAAGCTTCTTGGACCAATCCATTGTTCCAAATGGATCAATATGGTATATTAGAGACCCTCAAATCATGTCTTGAGGTCTTGGTTCATGATTTGTCCCAAAAGTCAACTTAGGGGTGAATTATGTAACGCCCCGGTTTTGTCTTATTTATTTAATTGAGTTGATTTAATTATTTTTGTTTTATATTATTTTATTCTTGACTTTTATTTGACAATATATTATTTTTCATCGTTGTTTATGTTTTATCGCGTTTTGAGAGCGTTTTCGAGATATCTGAGCTGAGGGGTAAAATAGTCTTTTAGGGGTTTAGATATTTTATATAAATAGAGATTTGAGAGGAAATAGAGAGAAAAGAAAGGGAAAGGAAAAGAAGAGAAAGAAAAGGAGAAGAAAGAAAGAGAGAAGAGGAGAAAGAGGAAAAATAGTGGGAACTCCGTTTCGAGCGCGAATAATCAGGTAAGGGTGAGAAGTTTCAATTATATCTTGCTTGTGTATGTATATGTGTTGTTTGTTGTAATTGTTTTGGTTGTTTCGCGACTTTTCGTATCGATTGGAATTAGGAGCGATTGATAGAAATCGGTGTTTTCACGGATGAAATTCGATATAAACTGAGTAGAATACTTGTTATGAGGTTTGGATCATGTTTTGGTTGTTATAACATGAATTGGAAGTGTTTGGGGTGGGAGAATGATGGATTTGGACCCAAATGACCTATGTTAGCGCTGCTGGGTTTTTCTGGTTTCGCAGGTTCGCACTGCGAATGACTAGCGAAGGGGAAAACGAAGGTTCGCTAGGAGTTTGCAATGCGAACTTTAGGAATTTTTAGGCTATTTTCCTTTCTGACTTGGTTCGCTGGGGTATTCGCACTGCGAATGAGGAAGCGAAGGACTCGCTAGGAGCTTCGCATTGCGAACATGACAGTTTTCCCAATTTGTTTTCTTTATAACTTTTGATCCGTAAGTCGGTTTGAGGCGCGGTTTGGTGCTTTGGAAAGCTTTTGACATGTTCTTTCTTATTAAAATGTTTTTGATATTGGTTGACCGATTTAATTATGTCGAGGGTTTGGAAATGTGTCGTTGGTCGACTTTTACCGTCGTAACTGTGTGTATTTGATGTGTTATCATGCAATATGCTTTTGATATACATCGTATGACTTGTGTGCTGATATGTAATATGAATGAATGTGATTAAATGATGTGATGATGGTTTGTGGTCTTATGGTAAGTAAATGCATTATTTTGGGTTAAACTTCGAGGCATGATTAATGATGTTGTTGTGTGGTAAAATACATTGTTGAATTGAATATCAATGTATGTTGTTATGATGTGTTGTGGGTAACCTTTATGGTGTGAATCCCTTGTGGAAGTAATTGTGCGTGCATGATTGTTGTGGTTTGTGGTTTGTGATGAAATGCATTGTTTGAAGTGTTTTCAATGCATGAATAATGATGATGAGATAATTCATATTGGAATTGTGGTGATGCATTTGATTGTCATGAGTTCTTGTGTGTCAAGCATCATGATATGCATCTTGTGATGTCGTGTGCCCTAGTGGGTGTGAGCGACGAAAGGGTTCCAGAGGGAATCCGCTATAACATCGTGTGCCTTAAAAAAATAAGAGGACCTAAAGCGATGATTATAGACGATCATGTGCCTTATACAAAGAGGACATAAAGCGATTGGATCATGTACCTTATAGAAAGAGGACCTAAAGCGATCCATAAACGTCGTGTGCTTTAAAAAAATAAGAGGACCTAAAGCAACGAGGAACATCGTTTGCCCGACGGGGTGTTACATGAGTAATCCTAAGTAACAAGCGACGATTCCAATAGTTCCTGAGTGAACTAGTGATGAGATTAATGGATGGATGGTACCGTATATGCATTGCATAGAGTCGTTGTGTCGGTCTCTGTGCATTTGCATAAATCATGAATGGATTGATTATGTGTGAGAATTGTGAATGGATGCATTAAGTGTGAGAATTGTGAATTGATTGAGCATGTGTTGAGATTTATGTTTGAATTGGTGAATTGATGTGCATATGTGATAAATGCATTAGTTGTGGATAATATGTTTTATGCATAAACATATGATATGTGACGTGGTGGAGTGTTTCCATATGTTATGACTATGGTGTGCCTTATGTGTGAATATATGATTATGTTTGTATAGTTGATATATGCTATGTGGTAGGATTATTAGAAAAATGTTATGCATTTGTGGCGTGCTATATGTATTGGTATATGATGTTTGTGGTGAGAATAACTATGTATGTGAATTTATATGTTTTGCATATTATTATGCAATCTTGATTTAGTTGTTATTTCCCACCCTTTTGCTATGGTTTGTTGCTCTATGAGGCAATTACAGATTTGTAGTCTTGGAGGCTTTTGTGAAGATTAGCCCTCCGTTCTGTTGTTGGTCTTGGTGTCTGCTCTGATACGTAGCACGGGAGTCAGGGAACGATTATGTTATATATGTATAGTTTTGTTAGATTGATCTTGTATTACCTTTGTATGTATATTTTGATGTTATAAAACAATTTATTTTGTAAAACAATTCAGTTATGGATCTTCCGCTTTATTCCATAATTGACCTTTCCCTTTGTATGGAAAAAGTTTTCCTTTGAGGTTATTCCATTTTGTGTTATGTATCAAATAAATGAGCAGGGATTGTATTTTCTTTCTTTAATTGTGACATCCCTATTTTTCTGTCGAAAAAATAAATTTTTATTTACTCTGATTTATATATGTATTATTTATTCGCGATGGGACTTGGGGTGTTACAAATTAGGTCAAGAAACCCTAATTCCTGATTTTTGATGTATGCATCCCTTGAGGCCAAATTGACTTGATGATTGGGTCCATGGAGTATATTAGGATATGTTTTGAATCATTGGCTCATGCCCAGATGAAAATTTCCATCTGGAGGCCCTGGTCGACCAAAACCCTAATTTGGTGACACTGGCGATCTTGAAGCTTGATCCACCTAGAAGGGAGCAACCTTGTGCTTAATCCTTAAAGTGAGAGTCCTCTTGATCCATTGTGGATGTTTGAGAGGTTAGACAAGTTGAAGATCATGTCATTCCTTGATTGATCCTTTGTCTAAAAACTCTGAAAGGGCTTGAAACCCTAATTTTGATTGTGGTGAATGCTCAATAATTCCTTGAGGAGATTGATGAGGCACAAAGGTACATCCATATTGTGATGATGATTTGCACAATGATGGGAAATCTTAGTGGTCAAAATTTGGGGTATGACAACGGGTTCTGAAGACCAAGTGCTGAAGACGCTGAAGATGTAGCTATGCAGACTCTGAAGGCTTAAAGCTCTTAAGACCCAAGTTACGTTTTCCCTTCTTCTAACTCATGCTCTCCGAAGCCTCTGAAGTCAGGAAGTTGAGAAGACTAAGCAACGTGGTACAACAGTACAATAGTACGATGAGGACGCTTTGCTCCACTCTGGATAGGGCGGACGCAAATGTACTATTTGTCCCCTACGTTCTTTCAAGCTGCCATAATTCTGAAATGTCAGAAATATCCTTCAACGGTCACGTCACATGCATGGCTATATAAAGACTTGAAGACTTCAAGAACGAGTTGCTAATCTTCACTGCTCATACGCTCTATTGGTCATATCATTCTTAAGTCATTTTGTTCTGGGAAATGCCAAAATCACACCCTGAAGAATTGATTCTGGGAAATAAGGACGCTCCTATCAGAACCAGATCAGCCTTCAAACCTTCTGAAGAAACACTTTTGGGTTTGGTGTCTTTGATCGAGCCAACATCTGTTGATAAAGCTCTACTGGACAAAGACTGGATTCTGGCGATGGAAGAAGAACTTAACCAGTTTTCAAAGAACGATGTTTGGGATCTTGTTCAGAAGCCTAAAGGTGACCACATTATTGGAACTAAATGGGTATTCAGAAACAAGCTTAATAAGAAGGGTGAGGTTGTCAGAAACAAGGCACGACTGATTGTACAAGGTTATAATCAACCAGAAGGAATATACTATACAGAAACCTTTGCTCCAGTCGCCAGGTTAGAAGCCATACACCTATTAATTTCCTTTTCTATAAATCATAACATCATCTTATATCAGATGGATGTTAAGAGTGCATTTTTGAATGGTTATATTTCAGAAGAAGTTTATGTCAAACAACCTCCTGGATTTGAAAACTCTGAGAAGTTAGATTTTGTTTTTAAACTTAAAAAATCTCTTTATGGTCTGAAACAAGCTCCCAGAGCTTGGTATGACAGATTGAGTAATTTTCTTTTAGAAAATAACTTCACCAGAGGCAAGGTTGACACCACCCTCTTTTGTAAAATGTTCAAAAATGATATGATTATAGTTCAGATTTACGTTGATGATATTATTTTTGGTTCTGCTAATCCCTCTCTTTGTGAAGAGTTTTTTAAGCTAATGCATGAAGAATTTGAGATGAGTCTGATGGGTGAATTGAAGTTCTTTCTGGGAATTCAAATTGACCAAAAATCAGAGGCTACTTACATTCATCAAAGTAAGTACATCAAAAAACTTCTGAAGAAATTCAACATGATGGATTGTACACCAGCTAAGACTCCAATGCATCCAACATGTATTCTGGAAAAGGAAGAGGTAAGTGGAAAGGTTTGTCAGAAGCTCTATCGTGGTATGATAGGCTCTCTTCTGTACTTAACTGCTTCTAGACCTGATATTCTTTTCAGTGTTCATTTGTGTACTAGATTTCAATCATATCCTAGAGAATCTCATTTAACTGCTGTTAAAAGAACTCCAAGGTATCTGAAAGGAACTACTAACCTTGGCTTGATGTATGAGAAAACATCAGAGTACTCTCTTTCTGGTTATTGTGATGCAGATTACGCAGAAGACATATTGGAAAGAAAAAGCACCTCTGGAAACTGTCAGTTTCTCAAGAAGAATCTGATCTCATGGTCAAGCAAGAGGCAATCGACAATTGCTCTCTCAACAGCAGAAGCATAATACATATCCGCGTCTCTATGTAGTACGCAGATGCTGTGGATGAAGAACCAGCTAGAAGATTATCAGATACATGGGAGTAACATTCCTATCTTTTGTGATAATACTGCTGCTATCTGTTTTAGTAAGAATCCAATCTTACATTCTAGGGCTAAGCACATAGAAATTAAACATCATTTTATTAGAGACTATGTTCAGAAGGGAATCTCATGTTTAAAATTTATAGATACAGACCATCAATGGGCTGATATTTTTACAAAACCCTTGGCTGAAGATAGATTTTTATTTATTCTGAAGCATCTGAAAATGGAATAATGTCTAGACTAAGATTTCATCAGAATCAGATGTGTTTAGTCAGAGTCTGAAGAAATCAGATTTTCATTTAAACTAAGCAGCATTTGTTTTTAACCTTAGTCATCAGAAGATGCTTTTGTCAGAAGTGTCTCTGATCAGAAGGAAACCTTTTGGTTTTCCAGACTCTGAGGATATCAAAACGTGTCACTTAATTAAAAGGTGATTAACACGTGTAACCGCTGTTACATCTTAAATCACTACATCTACTTAGAGTACACAATGAGCAATATTTTTCTTGGAATTGATTAAATCATGATTACGTTCATTTATTAATCCCCATTATTAGATTTAATTCTTCACTCCACTCACACGTTATATACCCGCTCACACCACTTCACTCCACTTTACACTTTAGAAACCCTAAAACCTCTTTTTCTCCAAACCGCTTTTTGTGCTTTCTTCGTCTTCAACAACAAACCTCAACAATCATCATGATGACTACCTCTCAACAAGAAGCCACTTGTTTCGCCGCTGAAATGGAAAAATCCTTGAATCCCTCCACTGGGTTTTCACCCTCATCAGTTCCTCCGTCTACAACTTCTACAACCACTGCAACTGTCGCTTCAACTTCATCGTCACTTTCTTTGATTGATGAAAATCATATCACTCAAAGGAATGCTTCAGTTAACTGTATTATTGATGCAGATAATCTGGTTGTTCTTAAAGAACTAGATGTAGATTTCAAAAATCTTGCCTTGAATGGACACGATCTCTCTGCTGAACTAACCTTTCAAGGTTGGAATCACTATTTTCAAAGGCTTAAAGGTCCTATTTTTGAGGCACTTGTGAAAGACTTCTGGAGACAGGCAGACTGCGACCGTCTTCATGTAGTTTCTCATGTTCTGGGAAAGAAGATAGTTATTACTGAGAAATCAATCTCAGATCTTCTGGGGATGAAATTCTTGGAAAACAAGCGAATTTATGGAATGAAAGGAAACTCCAAGTTTGTGAAAGAGACCGTCGACAAAGTTATCTTCTCTACTTACTCTCTTGAGAAATCGAAGTATAAGAGTAAGGATTTACTTGATAATCTGAGAATTTGGCACAAGATCATTCTTGGTTGCATCAATCTAAGACCTTCAACGAAATATTCTGACTACTTCAATGCAAATCAGAAGTATATGTTGTACTATCTGTTTACAAATTAGAAGATATGTCTGCCCTCCATTCTGTTTTACTATTTACAGGATATGGAGAGCAAGACAAGGACAACAGCTTCGCCAGATAAGATTGTCCCCACTTACATTCCATTTGGAGGGCTGCTTTATGATATTTTCGTTAAAAGTGGTCTGGTGCAATATCTAACTGATGAAGCCAAGTATACAGAAGATTTGACACCGAGCATTTGAGAAACTTTCAATGCCACGAAACTTAAGAATATGGGATTGATTAAGGAATTATGTGTGAAACCTCATTCTGTATCCCATAATTATGTGATTGGTCACAGGATTCCGGTGGATAACTATCCTTTCTTTCACAAAAGCGACAATGCTGAAGTAATCGCTTCTTTTGTTACTTTGATGATGGAAGCAGGACATGACATGTCTGGGTTCAGATATGAAGACCTTGCTCCTGCACCAACTTTTACTGATCCTACCAGAGGCAAAAGGAAGCAAGTTGAAGAGGCCTCTGAGCCTAAGAGGAGAAAGAAGGATGATAAGTCTGGAACTTCCAAGAATCCAGCTCTGGCTTCTTACTCTGAGAAATCTAGTAAGTCTGTTCCTGCTCCCTCTGTTTCAATAGCTGTTACAAAGCCGATTAATGCTTCATCATCATCATAAACCACTTATGATCCAAACATTTTTCATATCCCCCTTCCACTTCTCAAGTCATTTTTAAACCACCTTTATTTTCGATTCCACCCCCAACAACCTCTATATCTGACACTACTATTCCACCAACTCCCTTCCCATCAATCACCACACCCATTTCATCTAAAAGCATTCATACTTTCACTTTATCATTAACCACCTCACTTCCTCAACTCAATACACCTGTTTCACTACTTTCTCAATATCTATTACAATTTGCTTTCAATCAACCTCGAACAAACACTGTTGAGTCTGCGTCTCAACACTCCGATCCTCGTTCCCCCAACCTCTTTGAAGAAATAATTTATGGTACTATTGAAATTGTCACCTCTGAGCCTTATACAGTCTCAGATCTTCTTGATCAATCAATACCTACTTCTCAACCAACATCTGAATCAATTCCACCTGAAATCACTTCATCTGAACCAATACCTTCTGAAACAAATTCCGCTGAACCTAACCTTGCCTTGGTTATTTACGAAAAGCCCATTCCTAAAACCCTTGATGAATGCATTAATTTGTTTTGTAACAAGGCCTTGAAAATGGTAGCTAAATTAAGAGCAGAAGCTAGCACAAGCACCAAGCCTCTGGAGCTTGAGTGTTCTTGGGAAGATTTTCAGAAATGGTTAGACTCTGAGTTCAAAAGGATCTCAAATTTCTTGGAAACCTCCAAAGTTGCTTCAGTTCAACTGGTCAAGGATAAAGAAGAAGAGAAAGAAAGGATAAGGCAATTCAAGCTTCTTGCTGCAAAGCAAAAATAAGCTGAAGAAAAAGTCGCTGAAGCAGCAAGGCTTCTAGCAGAAGCAGAATCTAGAAATGCTAAAGCTGTCAGGTTGGCATAAGAAGCTGAAGATACAGAGAAAGCTAAGTAAGCCGCTCTAGTTGCTTCCTCCTCTGAACCTGCTCTTGTGCGTTTGGAACGTGCAATTGAAGAAATCAAAGAAGATCATCAGGCAATGAAAGAAGAACAGAAGATCTTCAGATAAAGCATTGCTGAATAGAAGGTTGTCAACACCTCTCTTCAGGATATGCTTCAACTGATTCTGAACAAGCTGTCTAAAAATCCTTCATCCTCTGAAACTTAGGCACTTAGGCTTTTTCTTTTTCTTTTTGGCTCTAAACCTTAGGATTCTGATTTGTTTTAATCTTCTGATCTTTTTTATTTAATGGAATTTCATCTTTTTGTTTTTGACAAAAAGGGGGAGAAGTGTAATGAACGTGATATTTTGATTCTCATAATCAATTTCTGAAAAACAAGCTGCTTACATTCTAACCAATAAATTTCTGCTTACATTCTAACCAATAAACTTCTGTTTCTGTTAGATTTGTCTTCTTGTTTTCTTTTTCAGGAGATATGGAACCCGAATGTTTTTGGCTCTGATATTTCAAGATCTTAATTGGTGACCTCAATTGGTATAATTGACTTCTGGAAACTGAATCAAGACTCTAAAGATCTCAATATCTGACCTATTGCAACCAGGGGGAGTTCACCCAGAAGGTTCACAAGTCAGGATATTTGATCTTCATCCAGTCTGAGATTCAGGGGGAGATTCTCATTTGAAGGATAAGTATTCCTTAACCTTCTAATTTCGGTTACATTTTTATGTTATGTACAAAATTCTGTCATCAAAATACATAGTTTTGTCATCATAAAAAAATGGGAGATTGTTAGAACAAGGTTTGATTCTGCAATAATACCTCTGAGTTTTGATGATAACAAACAAGTGTGTTTGTATGAATAATTTTGCTATTCTAATGTTTGTTATTTTTGAAAATTTAACAAACAGGTTCTGCTTCTGATAAATAGCGTGACTAAGTTATTAGAAGAGAATTGTTCCGCTTCTGCGCTACATTTGTTTTGCTGAATAGTAGCATTTGCTTTAGAAGATTCTGAAGCTGTATGACTCTGATACGATGTCTAAAGAAAACAAGTTCTGAAGATCTGAAGACAGAAGTTATGATGAACAAGTCCAGATGCTGAAGACTTATGCTTCTTAGACAACGGGTTCTGAAGACCAAGTGTTGAAGACTCTGAAGATGTAGCTATGCAGACTCTGAAGGCTTGAAGCTCTTAAGACCCAAGTTACGTTTTCCCTTCTTCTAACTCATGCTCTCAGAAGCCTCTGAAGTCAGGAAGTTGAGAAGACTAAACAACGTGGTATAACAATACAACAGTACGATGAGGACGCTTTGCTCCACTCCGGATAGGGCGGACACAAATGTACTATTTATCCCCCATGTTCTTTCAAGCTGCCATAATTCTGAAATGTCAAAAATATCCTTCAACGGTCACATCACATGCATGGCTATATAAAGGCTTGAAGACTTCAAGAATGAGTTGCTAATCTTCACTGCTCATACGCTCTATTATTCATATCATTCTTAAGTCATTTTGTTCTTAAATATGTTTACATATCAGCCTATGTAGAAGCAATTATTTGAAAACAAATTATTTTTCAAACAGTTGTTTGATTTCCTTAAGAGACCGGTTAGGTCAGAATTCTTGAAAAGTCTAGGACTAGTGTGTCTTAGAGATTATTGTTAGTCACTTGCAGTTTGGCTTGTGCATTGTATTAATCAGTTTGATTAGTGGATTAAGACCTTGCTTGAGAGAGGCAAAATCACCTTGGCGGGTGGACTAGACTAGCTTGAGGGTTTCTCAAGTGAACTAGTATAAACATATTGTGTTCTTTCTTTTCGATTTCTCTTGCTTTATTATCAAGAAGTGGAGGTTATTTGTAAAGGGATTATTTTTAAAGAATCGTTTTTTATTGTAAAAACCCAATTCAAACCCCCCCTTTCTTGTGTTTTTCACACCTTCAAAGTTTCACAACCAAACCAAGAAGATTTATCTTCCTTAACATCAACATTTGAAGCATCTAACATGGATTTGTTAAGAGCTTCCATTTGTTTTTCAGTTTCTAAAACTTTGGCTTCTAAGTATGAACAATTCTTTTATTTAAAGCTATCCTTTTAAAAGCATCCACGACTTCATCATGTAGATTTTCAGAAGCAATTTGTATATCAGAATAAGAGATTTTATCAATAGTTTCATATTTAGAATGACTTACATTCTTCTTCTTACTACGATGGGCCATAAGGCAAGGATTTTCCATTTCATCACTTTCCCAAGCGATTTATGCTCTTCTAGGCTTGCTAGACTTCTTTTGTTGGCCTTTTCCTTTATCCTTCTTAAGCAATGGACAATCCAGATTGTAATGACCGACTCTTCCAAAATTATATCATGAACCTTTAAATTTTTACTTCTTATTCTCATCTTCCTTTGAGGTATTTGAATGCCTTCTATAGTTGATGAGATTCTTGTCCGAATGCTTCACTCCATTTTTCTTAAAGTACTTATAGTACCTTCTAACAAAAATCCTCATTTCTTCATCATCCAAACATTCATCATCACTAGTTTCACTATCATCTTGCTCTTTAGTAGATGACTTAAAATTAGAAGCCACAAAAGCAATTGACTTCTTGTCCACCTCTTTTTCCTTGTTCTTTTCTTTCTTAACCTTATTCTCATGCTTCTCCAAGCAAATGAGCCCTCGCTCATGTTCTTCAAACTTACTAGAAAAAATAGTAGTGTCCAATGTCAATAGGTTATTAGCTTCCTTGATGGCGGTTACCTTAGGTTGTCATTTCCTATTAAGACATCTCAAAATTTTGTTAGTAGCAATATCATTGGAAACCGGATTTCCAAGTGCATTCAAACAATTTACAAGATGAGTGAACCTCTTTTTTATATCGGCAATGGTTTCACCATGTTTCACATGAAAGAGTTTAAACTCTTGATTTAGAGTATTCATTCTAGCTTGTTTGACTTCACTTGTACCCTCATGGGCAACTTGTAATGCGTCCCACATAGATTTAGCGGTTTTGCAATGAGAAACACGGTAATATTCATCAACTCCTAAAGTAGAGATTAGAATATTCTTTACTTTCTAATCACTAGACGACTTTTTTTCATCTTCCGCATCCCATTGTGCTTCTGGTTTAGGTACAACACCACCATCCACATTGGTCATAGTAATTTCAAATGGACCATTTTGGATGACGCTCCATACTTTTCCATCAATAAAATTGATATAGATACACATACAATCCTTTCAATAACCATAATTCTCGCCATTAAAAATCAAAGCTTTATTATACACCCCTTTTGTTTAGAAGCCATAATCTAATACGCGAATTTGAAGCAAAAGATAAACCGATGCTCGTGAAACAAATTGTTAGAGGAGGGCAACGATCTAGAAGGGGGGTTGAATAGATCACCAAATAAAGATTTTCTTATTAAAATTCTATTTTGAGAAATATTTTTCTATGGCAAGCTGAAGTGAATCCGAATCGACTCTCGTATATTCGAACCGTTATTGGTAGAACCGGATATGCGTATAAACAATAGTAAAACGTATGCTAAAGATGAGAAAAACAAACCAATAAGTTATATATAGTATGTTTGAATATAAACCACACAATGATAAACGATTTCCAATGAAATGTAAAAATAAACTCGACTCTGGAATTTTATCGAACACTTAGTGTGCAGTCTATTTATCAAATAATTAGTGTGCAATACACCAAGCTTAATTCTATTTGTTTTGAAGGTGTGACAAATCAATTGCAATTGTTTAGATTGAAATGGTTTTAGAAAAATAGTTTAAGACACTTTAACACAACCACAATTTTCTGCAAATCAAATTACTCATTAAGTGTTATCAAAATGTAGTGTGTGTGTGTGTGTGTCTGTTGTGTGTGTGTGTGTGAGAGAGAGAGAGAGAGAGAGAGAGAGAGAGAGAGAGAGAGAGATAACACCAATATTTATTTAGGCAGTTCCCCAATTGTCCTCACTATGGGTACGTATGCCCTCAATTCGAAATCGAATTGAGATATTGTAATTAACCTTTGCAATAGTCGTTTACAAGAGAAGTAATAGCAATTCAAACCCCCAAACTCTATGTTTGATGTAGATCCTAAATTTTTTTCTTCCCTTGATCTTAGATAGATCAAGTCACACAAGATCTCCCATTTGATCCTCGGGTTCTGAACCTCCATTCTTCAAAGCTTTCCATCGACTGAATCTAAATTGCAAAATCTTTCCCCAAATCTTTCAATTGATCCTCTAGTTACCGCTACTCCTTTGCAAGAACCCCCGTTCTTTAAAGCTTTCACTCGACTGAATCCAAGTTGGAAAGACTTGCGCAAAAACCCAGAAATCAACCCTTGTTCTTGGAGGAAAAAAAACCTATAGGTTTTATCAATGAAACCCCCAAAGAAAAACTCAACCAAATTTGATTACACCAACCTAAATTGGATCTTATCAATCTAATCTTGATGACAAACAACAAACATGATTATGTGTAGTTGTTGAATGCATGCAAAGAAAGGTTGAAGATGATGAGAAATTTCTAAGTGTGTTCCTGGTTTCAATTATTTGAAATGATGCATAATGCATATTTATATGTATGTGTGTGCAGAAGAAAACAAGCAAAACATGTTTTTAGCCAAAAATGCAAGTTTTGAAAGTTAGAACATAATGTATTGACTCAAATTATGAATGAGTCAATACATACGCCAAAGGAGTAGATACATTGTCCAAAGGAGTCAATACATCAAGGGTATAGAGGACATGTTTGAAAAAATCTTAAGAAGGGTCGACTTCAAACACGGGGGAGTCGACTCATCCGCCTGATGTATCGACCCACACCATCAATGCATCAATACATTGAGGGTAGGGACTTCCAACTTGAAAACCCCTTCAGCTGGAGTTGACTTCAACCATGAATGAGTCGACTCATTCACAGGATGTATCAACTCATCTTGCCTATGTATCGATACATTATAAGCATAACTATTTCCTTTGAAAACCAACTTAGTATGTATCAATACATACCAAGAGTGTATCGACCCATGGACTACTTTTTCATGAAAATTCATATTTTTTTGCATGTGATGGCCTATTTAATATAATTTTACATGTTCTATTATGATGATGCACATCTGTACAAAGACGGTAAGGTCCAATATACACAAAGTACTAAGCTACCAAGTTTTGACATAATTCAAAACCTATCTGAGAGTATATTGCACTCACATTCTTGCTTTTATTCTTCTCATTCCATCCTTCTTTTCTATCAGAAGATTCATACTTATCATAATGCCTGACCTTGTGTTTCCAATACTTCTGCTCATTCTTCTTTTTCCACTTCTTCGTATATATTGACTTTATTCTTTTTGAATCTAACAAGAATACAGTGTTATTCTTCTTTACCATTGCTTCTTTCATTCACCTTAATTCTAGGATTTAAGAGTGATTTGTAAGTCTTCAATCTTGATATCACTTTCTTCATTTGTTACTACAATATAATAAAACTTCATGGCTAGTGTTTTTGACACCATCTCTATCACCAACTCATATGTTATAGCATCACCACAATTCTTCATTTTATGGGTGAAAGTCACCAACCTTATGAAGCATTCATCTGCCTTATTATCATCCATGTTGTTTCCCATAGGCCTAAAGCTTTACTTTATTTACCTTTTCATATCCCACATATCTTTCTACAGGATAACTAATGACTCTTTGAATTTTCAAATTTTGCAATCTTCTCAAATATCTTGGCATTAACACATTGGTGAATGTGGAACAAAGTCTTTCCATATTTTTGTATTTGTATTCTCATGAGTTATCTTCTTTGCTTCTGATAGATTTACAAATAATAGATCCACACCATTGATCATTTGTTTATACATTTCATGAACTACACATATCACCTTAATTTTTCTAAATCATTTATCTCAATTATTTCAATCAAGAATAAAATTGTTAGCATGAAATGTCTTATATTTCCACCAATCATTGCTCTTCACAAGATCTTTTCCATTGCTTCAAAGATCAAAACTCCCATTAAGTCATATAGAGCTCTTAGATACTAATTTGTTAGATTAAAACCAAAAGAAACCAATTGTTTTGCAACTCAAGCAACTAGTGAAAGAGAGAATTTGAGATAGAAGAGTCATGATATTTGAGAATGAATTTTCAAGTAGTAAAACACATGAAGGAGATTAGTTATATCACATAACCACCTTAAAATTGGTTTACTTGTTGCATAAGTAAGCCAACAACTACTTCTAAAGTTAGTTAAACATAACTAACTCTTAACTACCAAAATAACTAACTAATAAACTAACAACATACCAACAATGCTTGTTAGTCAAACTACTAGGCAATAATTTGATTAATCATAGAATTACACCATTCATACCTGAATGAAGCACATTTTTAACAAAGATTAATTACCACTAAGCGATAATAAAAACTTAATATAACACGGTAAAAAAGTGTGCATATTTTTTAGATTTTACAACGACTTCTCTTTTAGTCTAATAGTCAAACGACCATAATTTTATCTTTAAAAATAAATATGTTATATATTACAACTTCGACTTTGCGTCTCACAATCGAATGTCCTTGCATATTTTTCACAATTTACAACAAAGAGATCTCAAATCTCTTCTATTCCAAATGGATAAACATCTTTATATCTATCTCTCCTATATTGTTTACCCTCTCATTTTATCAATAATTTTTCATTTTACTATTCCAATCCAAAATAGGGTATCCATTTATGGGATTATTTTTACTGTATAATAACTATAAAGTCTTAAATAATGGACCAATTTGATTTTTATGTTCCAGTGGTCCAACTTAAAAGCCCTCCCCCTCCTTGCACGTGGCTCCATTCAGCGTTCACATTTCGTACCATTCAGAATTCATTTCCTTATCTGTATATCAACAACAACGCTCCTTTAAAAAACAACAATTAATAATAGGGTTAATGAAGTTTTTGATCATCTTAAATATTCCATATTTCATTTTTAGTTTTTTAAAATTTTTTTTAAAAAAATGATCTTCATAAAATTTTTAATTTTAACTTTTGATTCCTACTGTCAAAATCGTAGTTAAAACTGTCGCCATTTCCGGCGTTGATTAAAAAATCGTCGTTAAAACCGACTAAAACCGTCATTAATTTTGTCTCTAAGTTGTAAAAACCGTCGCTAATTGGCAGGAGAGACCAAAAGTTAAAATTAATAGTTTTATGAGGAGCATTCTTTGAAGGAAATTTTTGGAAGGACTAAAAGTAAAATTAAGATATTTATGAGGACCAAAAATTTCATTAACCCTTTAATAAGAATAACAACGTTAGAATCAAACCCCAATTTATTTTTAAAATATATTCTCCCAGTTTCTTTTTAAGTGTCACGTTTTGATTTTTTACGTATATTAAAAAAGCTACTAATCAATATTGTTATTTTTCATACAATAATTATCATTTTATCTAAAATACCCTTAATTATTTATTATATTCATTTTATTTTATTTTTTGTAATAATTATTTAGGGATAATTTTGACAAAAATATATTTAATACTACCTTAAACTTTACAAATAATAATTAAAAAAAAGAAAAAAAAATATTTCAAAAATGATACTTATAAGGAACGGAGGGAGTAATAATAAGGTTATTATTATTATTATGAAATCTTGTTATCCGGTCGTAATATTATTATTATTATTTTTTTTTGAAATTTTGGTATTTGGTTTTGCGAACGATTAATAAAAAAGGAACCAATTTCACAGTCCTTTAGAGAGAGCCCTATTTAAAGTCAGAGTAAAATTCCGTATGGACTAACCCACGCAAAAATTCAAACTTATAAAACATTAAAAAAAATACACTCTTAAGACTCAAACCTCTACTATTAGATGAACCTGCAGATTGTAACAATAAGGTTATTATTATCTGCGACTAAAAAATTCGATTACCCTTTTCTCCGTTTCTTCAATATAGCGCCATAAAATCATTTCTATCCCATTTTCAACTATGTGAAAGACAACAAAGCTATTGTCTTTTGTTTTGTTTTATGTTCTTTTTTTTTTCTTTGTTTTTTCTTGTCAGTATTTCGATCTCTCAACTCTGAGCCATGAAACTCAGCAACGACAAACTTTCTATCCCAACTTCTACTTCAACTTCATCATCAAGACTCGCCGACCTTGTCTCCGACCAGTTTCCGGCGGGTCTCCGGGTTCTGGTTGTCGATGATGATCCCACATGTCTCATGATCCTTGAGAGGATGCTCCGTTTTTGCCTCTACCAAGGTAATTAATTAGCACCAAAAAACTTAACTTTACCTCATTAACAATAACCCCTTTTCATATGGAGTTTAATTGAGTATTTTGATGGAGGATTTGTTTGAAAAATTGCTTTTTTAAACTGTTGGAATTTGTTCCAAAGTAAAAGTTTCAGTTTTGTTCTGAATCGTTTGATTATGTTTCAGTTACCAAATGCAAGAGGGCTGAGGTTGCATTATCACTTCTTAGAGAGAATAAAAATGGGTTTGACATTGTTTTAAGCGATGTGCATATGCCTGACATGGATGGATTCAAGCTTTTAGAGCATATTGGATTGGAGATGGATCTTCCGGTTATTAGTAAGTGTTTTCTTTTGTTGATTTGGAACGGTAGATGGAATGCATTGACATGACCTGATGTGTTTTGTGTGTGAATGTGTGTGTAGTGATGTCGGCGGATGATGGAAAAAATGTGGTAATGAAAGGTGTGAAACATGGGGCTTGTGATTATTTAATCAAACCGGTGCGAATTGAGGCTTTGAAGAATATATGGCAGCATGTGGTTAGGAAGAGAAATAATCAGTGGAAAGATCTGAAGCAATCTGGTGGTGGGTTAGATGAAAGAGATCGACAACAAAAGGTGTCTGGTGATGGTGATTACTCATCTTCTGCGAATGAAGGTAAGAGCTCGAGGAAGAGGAGGGATGAGGAAGATGAAGCGGATGAGAGAGATGATTGTTCCACGACGAAGAAGCCGCGAGTTGTTTGGTCTATTGAGCTGCATCAACAGTTCATGGCTGTTGTGAATCAAGTGGGATTAGACAGTATGTGTCCCTCAATTATGTTATGTCCTTGCAAAAACATTCCCTTATAGTTTCTCTAAATTTGTTTTTATCTGTAAATGTTTTGCCATTTGATATTGATATACAGAGGCTGTTCCTAAAAAGATTATGGAAATGATGAATGTTCCTGGGCTCACTAGAGAAAACGTTGCTAGCCATCTTCAGGTATGACACTGTAATGATACATGCTACTTTTAAGAGTCTCACATTGGATGAGATATGGCTTGAAAAATGTGTTTATAAGTGGTGGACAATCTTCACCATACAAATTGGTTTTGTTAGGGTTGAGTTAAGTCCAACCAATGTTTTTAGTTGGTATACGAGTCTATCCGAGATCTGTTTGACCACCTGCTATCAGGTTACCTCTATTGGAACACTCAGGTCATGACGTCTTGTCTTGGGCGGAGGAGGTGTCTGGAGTCCACATTGGATGTTAATAGTTACAATCATCGATGATATTACTTGAAGAAGCTAATTTTTTTTTATCTTGTTTTTAATACAGAAATACCGTTTGTATCTTCGAAGGTTGAGTGGAGTTTCGCAACAGCAGAGTAACTTGAACAACCCCTTCATGAGTCCACAAGAGTCAATATTTGCGTCAACGTCAATAAATGGAATTGATCTTCAAACTCTTTCACCTGCTGGCCAGCTCTCGAATCAAAGCCTAGCCAAGCTTCAAGCAGCTGGACTAAGATTTGGCGAAGGGCAACTGCAACATATGAAAAGCAATAAACCAATGAACTTTCTTCACGGAATCCCTACCAACATGGAGCCAAAGCAGTTTGCCAATTTGCACCAGTCTGTTCAATCGTTTGGCAGCACAAATACACGAGTCCATGCTTCTGCTACACCGAGAAGCCCCTGGTTGATGCAAATGGCTCAGTCTCAACCTAGACGTCAGATGCTAAATGAGAATAACAATTCTCATGCTACAAGGTTTCCGTCATCTTTTGTGCAGCCTGCAGGACCAATTGGAGTTTCTAATGGTTTTGTAGGAAATGTGATCCCGGATACAAGCAACATAACTTATGCCTATAATTCAGTTGCACAACGTAACACTGACGTCTCACCATCAAATTTAGCCCATTGCGGGTTTTCCTCTATCCAACATGCTGGACAAAATAGAGATGCTAGCTTGATTGGAAAATCTTTGATCTCCACCGGTGATGGTATGAGTCAAGGTAATCTCCAAAATGTTGGTCAACACCTCAATATGCCTCTTGTTGACAACTCATTAAGGGTTAAAAGTGAAAGACTTCCTGATCCAAGCTTCGAGATTAACCCTTTCTCTGAGCAATTCGGCCAAGAAGATCTCATGAGTGCATTGCTGAATCAGGTTTGTTCTTCCTTTCTGTTGAGTGTTGTTGACCCAGTATTTATATTTCCTTAGTTTTCCTTAACAGACAAATGAATTTTTTTATGTGTTTCTCGCAGCACCAAGGCGTTGGTCCCGTTGAAAACGAATTTGACTTTGATGGATATTCCCTAGACAACATTCCGGTCTTTAATAGATCCTGTTAGTTCTCTTCCTAATTGTAGTTACCAATGTAAATAGTTGGTGCTCCACATTAATCTAATCATCACTCTGCAAGTACCTAGTTCATACTCGAGTTTCAATTGTTCAAAATATAGAGATTAGTTTATGTAAAAATTTCAGGCTTCATGGAGTTAGTTAGTTCTCTTTCACCAATTTTTTAGAAAAAGTTCTGTTAGTTCTCTCTTTATACGACGAATTTTCATATACTTTAGAATGACACTAATCGAGTAAGAAAACAGTTTCCACCTGTGCATGATTTTCTATGATGATGCAACTATATAAATTGTGCAGGCTCAAAACAACAACCGATTAACCAAAAAAAAAAAATTACAATGTCACCATTGTCGCATCAAGATGATTGACAACAATATTAGGATCATAATAGTATATAAAGAAAGTTCATTCCTCAAACCATTGCTTGGAAACACTGACGGAAGAGAGCATTCCTCTCCATTGAAGAAAACTTTACTAGGAAAACCGTCACCACCAACCACATTGATTTCATCAATTTTTTCCTTTCTAAATGAGATTACTGACTGCTGTTTCCCCGGAACCGTCGGATCTTTTCGAGGGTTCGACCCATTTGCTTCCGCTACAAGAAAGTTCAGTCCTTTCTTACCTTGCATGAATATTGTAGTGTTTAATGTCTCTAACAAGCCTCCATTGAATGAATATATTTCCTCAAAACCTTTTGCACCTTTGTCTATTTGAACCGCAGCAAACCAATCAGCGAAATTCGTCTCACCCCAGTTAAAAATCGTAATCCTTGCGGTCCAACCTTTTTTATAATCTGTATTTACATGCCAGTTTATGCTCACACCACAGTTATCACCACATGGAATAGGGTTAGGTACTTGTAGTTTATTCAAACTTGCCCAACCATGTGCCATTTCACTTCTATTCTCAAATGGAACAAGAAGTGCTTTTGATGGAAGCCACATAGCTGGTTTACTAACACTACATATTCTCTCTTGATTACTATGACATCCACATGCACATGTGTTACAAGGAATAACTGATTCATTGTAAAAAGCAGAAAATGAGACACAGCATTTTGGAGAATCACTTTTCAATGACTTTGTTATGTTGCACACAACTTGCCAACTTGCAATTGAAGATATGTTTGCAGGTAACCCAGTTGGATCTCGAAACTGACTAGGACTAACTCTAATCGGCCCGCCGCATTTGTAATCAGGGTTGATTATAGAACCTTTAATCTCCCAATTTTGTGGCGGTGTAAGGTTTGACCGATTGAGATACGGCGGCATTTTATAAACTTGCATTTGGAACCTTGAAACTGACATGCTAGGGTCCATATTTGGTGGTAACAAAGTACCATTCCTACAACAAAATGGAATTTTACCAAGTTGTGTATCATTGAACCTTGTTGGAGGTAGATCAGTTATTGTTGGTCTTTTTTCACAACTCAATACATTTGCAAAATCAAGTTCCTTGTAAAATTCACCTTGTGAACCAAAAACACAGTTAGAAGAATCTACAAGTGATGGATAAGCACCTTTCATTGTGTGTATAAATTCATCATTTGTCCAATTCCAGCTTAATTTCCAGTTGTCAAGACGGCCGAGAGGGCTGTGGTTTGAAATTGTTACCTCTGCCAAGTAATTGGAATTGTATGCCTTGATCACATCATACATTATGGTAAGATCACCATTCTTCTGTCTAGGTAGAAAACTTTCATCTGTGATGATTTTTGTCTTGTAATTGGGATCACTTGTGCAACATACATGAGTTTCATTGTTCCCTTGAGGATTGGATTCACCACAAATGAATCCATCATTCGCAAGGTTTATGGTAGAAGGCATTGGCACGCCGGGTGGCGCAACTCCAACCACTGTCCCCACCATATCTACCTTAACCTGCATCTGAGTCAAGTCCCCTGCTGTCGCGGTCGCAGTCTTCAAATCTGTCACAGACGACCCTGCTAAAACGGTGCCGTTTTCAACTGCCCCGGGGATGCTCCTCCCGTCCGCGAGCACTGCATTTGACGCAGACACCAACCATTCTCCATGCTGAAACCCGATGAACACCTATTTGCGAAATAGAGAATAAGTTAGTAACTATCTGATAATATTTTTTAACTAATCAATAACAATCTGTTAACTAACTATTATTTTTTAACACCTTCCAAGACTTCAGCTCTTGGAGTCCGTTGTTGAGCACAGTCAGCGTCGACTCAAATCGGGATGGTTGGGATGCTAAATCCGTCAAGTTCGGTGTTAGCCTTTTGCCTCCAATGTATGTGTATGACAGGAATATTCCGTTGCACGAATCAGATGTTTGCTGCTGAGACGTTGACGGAGTTATGGCAAAGATTGACAAAACCGCGACGATGAAGAAGAAGCAACTATGGCTACAAAAGTTCGAGGCCATCCGATGGTAATTATCGCGTGTTTTTCGTAGAGAAGAGTTTCAAACTGGAAAAGTAAGAGCTAGTAGTAATACTAATTCATCATATATATGTGTGCATGTTGTATTTGTTATTCAGCATAAGAACGTAGTTGTCATATGAATATTGATTATTTGAAGTGTTTGCAGTCTTAACTTGTGTTGAGTATTTCAAAGGGACATATAAAATTAATTGGAAACATTTTTAAATTGGCTGCAGGCTCTAATTGAAAGGTTAACATCAGTGATGAGTGTTTGTATGTTTATGTTTGTTTGAAATGTTAAATAAATGACATTAGTCTTATGGGGGAAGGTTTAGATGATAATACAGATTTGTTTTTGACTTTGTAGGTTATGGGCAAGAACTCAAGGGTATAGATGGTTTTGCCAAATGGATTGAGTAGGTTGAATTTTTTGTTTACTGATTCCTGATGGGTACCTTACAAAACCTTTGATCATTTTCTCATCACTCCTTTTCTGTGACAGCCCCACAACATCCATGTGCTTCAACCCCTTTCATTAGTTGATTTTCGATTGTTATATTTGTTTCGGGCCGGTCCAATAAAACTAATCCAATTTGAGCTGCCCAATCAAAAAATCTTCTAGACAGAGTATGAAAAGGTAGACTCTTGCCAGAAGGTTGCACATCAAATTCTGTCTACTTACTCATCACCAACCGTTAGATCTCATCAAATGGTCTCCCACACCTCACACGAGGTTAAGCGGGTGTGGTTTTAACCATCTATAGTATACAAGTTTTGTCATGCACCATAGCATGTATTACCCATTTACTCTTGCAAATTGACATCTCTTTGACCTCAATGACTTGAGAGTTGAAGTGCTAACCAATACCTACTCCACCACATCAAAAAAACTATTACCTTTACCTCACCAATCTCATGTATCACATGGAATAATGATGACGTCTGTGGAAATCCTACATGTTGCGTCGCTACAACCATTCCAACATCCAGTTCTAATCTCCATTAATTTTTCACCGACAATGGCAACGTCCAAGTCAGCTCAGATAACCGCACATCATAATGTCAACGTCAGCGTTAAAGCCGTAGCTCGGTCCTTACTCTCGTAAAAGAGGTCCCATCTTCTCTCGTAGGAGAATTTGATCCAATCCTTATAATTTATCTAACTATCTATTCTTCTCAGGCTCCCGTCCTTCCACCAATCGGCCGAGGCACTTTTTAGATCTTGTTGACATTCCAACCTTTCTAATTGTTGTTTAAAGGCCAAACCTCTAAAAAGCCTTAACCGCAAGCAAAAATTCATGAACTAGATATATTTTAGAGCCTCCAACACTTCCTAGCCACTCTAGGAATGCAAGGAGCAAATGACCTAGTCACCAACATTTATAATTTGATGCAATAGTAGAATGCACACCTCCTAACTAAAAGACTAATACGAGTAGAAGAGAATCAACAAGTTGCTCTAATTTGAGGTCACTCATAAAGGGAGGCAACATTGTGTAATAACCTCGAAACCACGCCTCAAGTGGTTCTCGACGATGCCATTTCACAACACCTAAGAATCCTAGGGTCACCAGAATATTGTCTGTCTCAGGATTCACCAATCTCCCCATCATGATTCCAGAGGCAAAAATGACAGTCACACGCTCCCAAAGATAACTATCATTAGATATCTCTATTACAACATTCTCAAGGAAGGAATGAACAAGACATCAAAGCTCAAACCCATTATTGCAGAAGGAACTAGTTCTATAGGCCAATGTCGTCAGAATCGAGATCTTACATAAGATCGGGAGGGAACATTTAGATTGTAAACTATAAAATCGCAATTATCGAAAGATTTTACCCAATTAATTTTATAAGATCGAGAGGGGGTAACAAGATCGTAAATCATAAGATCGTAACTAAAATCGTAAGATTTTGTCAAAAAGTACAAGAGTGCGCGAAATCCCTACGCGGGTAGGGGATACTAAGAGGACTTTGTAGTTAAAGGGTGGTTAAGGTTTGCTCACGATGGTGAGAGACCCTGTACGATGATGTTTACGATGGTGAGAGAGGACCAACTCACGCGAGGTGAGAGGAACTGTGGGTTTCAGCGTTATGTTGAGGGTATGATGATTTGTCCTTTCTCCCGTTAGGGGAGAGGTATATATAGAGGAGTTTAGGCATATGGTTCAGGAAACCCTATAAGGTATGGTAATCGCTTCCTCAAGACTAGAGGAGACTGTTGATAGCCTACTTTTTAGGGAGTCATGGTGTGACCTTGTCCAGGTGGTTAGTGCTAGGATAACAATATTGTACACATTTTTTTTCCTACGACGAGTCTTCCATGACACAAAGGTCCCGTCTAGGCGATGCCTCGTGGGGAAGAGACCCGCAAGTCGCCCTTATACGGGGCTTTCACAAATATATCACTACACAGTTCCTCGAGCATGAGGATTTGTAAAGGGCGGAGTATTTTTAGACTTCTCTCAAGTTGAGCTTTGTGGTAGGGGCTATCTTGGACATGTGACTTCACTCACAAGAGACAGGGGGGGGGGGGGGATGAATAGTGTGGTTTAGAAAAATTTGGTTTTGAAAAACTTTTCAGATTATAATCAGAGTTTAAAATCATTTTAAAAATGTTTAAACATTAAGCAACAGAAAAATAATTTGCAGAAATTAAGGAGTTAATCTTAGTCGTATTTCCAAGAATTGATCTTAAGAATACGCTTTAAACATTAAGAGCTTTTAGTATGTAATACTCACGAACTCCCTTATACAAGGAAAACAATTGACTTCCAACCAAATAACAAGACTAGAATATAGTAATTTGAGTCTTCTCTTCCAAACGGATGATTGAAGTAACGAGTCCTCTTTCCACAAACGGTAAATCAAAGCAGTTAGTCTTTTTTTTCTTTCATAAATGATAGATTAAAGTGGTTAGTTTTTTTGCCACGAGAATCTTGGAGCAATTAGTCTTCAAACTTCTAAACAAACTTTGTAAGCTTTTACCACAGGCTGAGCTCACGATCCTTAAACCTTGGTTTTATACGGGCTAACCAATAACCTGAGAGATTTTAATACCAGGCTAATCTCGAACCTTATCCAAGCTTTTAATACCAGGCTAAGCTTAAACCTATCCTTGGTTTTACCTCGGACTAACTAGGAACCTAAAGATATTTTACCATAGGCTAATCTCGAACCTAAATAAGGGCTTGATCACACAATCCCAAAAGCAAAAGCTTTTTCGAAATTATCTTTTAACCCAAACAATTTGTAAGGGGATAATATTCAACCAAGGTGTAAACAAAAATTCCATTGGTGAACTTTACAAATCTACCCTTTCAGAAGCACTTTGGCTAAAATTTTAGTGAGAGAAAGTAAAAGAAAAAGTTTAGAGAGAGAGAGAGAGAATGAGAAGTGTCAAAACATGATTCTAGATGGTTTTAAATGAGGGAATTAATCTCTATTTATATGCTAGAGGTTAGCTCAAAAAGAAAATTAATTTTAATGCTTTTTAAGACAATCTAATCGATTATCACCTAATGCTAATCGATTATAAATTTCAAAGGTAATCGATTACCAGTTCAAAATAGGAAACAAAAGATATCTAGCTGTTGCACATCATTAAGAAGTTGTCGTGATCACTTAGGACTCAATTTTGAACTGAGCTAATCGATAAGATACACGTCCCAATCGATTAGAATAGTCAAAACTCAGCTCACAATTATTCTGACAGCTTCCAACTCATATGGCACAACTTCAAGACAGTTTAGAAAGTATTTTCTTGAGAAAAAATAGTTTGAAAATATGTTTTAGTGTGTGTGTGTGTGATTTAGCCATGCACTTTTACGAGAATGCCCTTTTGCTTTACAAAGTATTCACTTGGACTAATCAGGGTAGGGCTTTCTTGTACTTCAAGAATATGTCACATGCTTTCTTTTATAGACACTTGCTTGAGTTCACTTAAGATAAGGCTTGAGCTTATGTTCCATTTGGTTTCCATAATTAGATAATCAAGTCCATCAAACCCTAATACTTAGGTTTGCATCTTTATCCACTTAACCAGTTATGCTTGAATTGTTAGAAGACATTAGTTGACATCACCAAATGATTCTCATCATTAGTTGTCATCATTAATTTTTTTTTGTTTTTATTAAAAACATATCATCTTCTAAATGTCATACCCCAAATTTTGACCACCAAGATTTCCCATCATTGTTCAAATTGTTACCACAATATGGATGAACCATCATGCCTCATCAATTTCCTCAAGGATTATTGAGTATTCACTACAATCAAGAATTAGGGTTTCAAGCCTTCCCAGAACACTTAGACAAAAGATCAATCAAGAAATGACATGATCTTCAACTTGTATAATCTCTTAAAACATCCACAAAGGATCAATAGGAATCCCACATCAAAAATCAAGCACACAGTTGTGACATTCCAAGTGTTTTGAGCCCCGAAACACCCGGTGTCGCTAAATTAGGGTTTTGGACGAATGGTACCTCCAGAGTGAGATTTTCACAAGAGGATGAGCCAAGACTTCAACATGTGACTCAATATGCTCAGAATAACCCTAAGGATACATTTGCAAAGTTAAATTACCCTCAGAGGATGCATTCCTCAAAAATCGGAAATTAGGGTTTTACGCGACGAACCGCTCCGGAGCCAAAAGTCAAAACATGAATTTTTTGGCAAAAGTGATGCTTATGAATCATATTTTCATAAAATATGACTTATAATGTCATTTGAACAAGAATTGATCAAGAAATTATGATAACTTGTAAAAGGGGTAACCTTGAAAAATTGAAAATTTTTCTAAGTTACTAAATTTGAATGATTTTGGTACAAACTTCCAAGGATCATAACTTCTGATCCAAGCAATCATTTTGAGTGATCCAAAGCTTGATTTGTAGGTCTTCCTACATTCTACAAAAGCTTCAACTTCCTCAAACTCCAATTCTTCATGAATTTTAAGTTATGGAGTGATCAAAATGACAAAATGAAGAAAATGACATTTTTCAACACTTAGTGAAAATCTGCCTAAGTTACCAGTCCTGAACATCAATGTTCATGAAGATTTTTCAATGGAATCCAAATAGTTTCAGGACAAACTATGATCACACATGTATTGTATCATATGAGGTCTTTCTAAAAAGCACAAGAACCTCCCATAACTTAACCTGAGCAAGGAGATATGATCCCCTCAAAATCACCATTTCCAACTGTCTTGTACAAGGCAGAATTTGGCATTTTTGCTCGATTTGGCAAAATCAGACAAAGTCAAGCCTTGTCATTTATTTGGACACATTAGAGGATAAAATCAAAGGGGAATGATCTGATCCCCAAGCCTCCCAAGTCCAAGAATCTACATATAGCCATAACAAACCTAAAAAGGCTAAAAAGTGCAAAAGACTCCAATTTTGTTTCAATGTATTCAATGGATGCAACAAGGTGGCATGAACTGAGGCAAGCTTAACTGAATGAGTCAAGCCTTATCTCTGAACCAAAAGACCATAAGCCTGTGCTCTAACCTCAAGTCAATGGCTAGAGGAGACTTGAGATTCCATTTGATCACCATTGGCCACATACCTGCTGCAGTTTCCACTCAAAATCTTTTCATATGTCTTTCAAAAGATACATGCATATAAGACATATTTAGATTCAACTAAATCCACAGTTCTCTTAATATTATAGGCAAAATACCGTTTTTGGTCCTTTAACTTTACCTCGGGGATCATTTTGGTCCCTTAACTCTTCAAAACGTTCCATATTAGTCCTTTTGTCTTACTAGCGACGAATTTAGCGACTGATTTTTGAATTTTTCCGTCGCTAATAAGACGAAAAGGACTAATATGGAACGTTTTGAAGAGTTAAGGGACCAATATGACACTTTTTAAAGTTAAGGGACCAAAATAAACCCCGAGGTAAAGTTAAAGGACCAAAAAGGGTATTTTGCCAATATTATATCAGATTCATATTTAATTTTGAGCAGTGCAAGGTGATATAATAAATGTGAGAAATAAGCATTCTTAAGAATATGAACCGTCTTCTAACAGAAAAGGAAGTACTTCATTAATTAGGAAGGGTTTACAGATTTAACTATTGATTACTCCTAAATAAATTTAGGGCAACCCTACACGAGTACAATAACTAGAACATATACGATTTAGGCAAACACAAGAAGAAAATGCAAAAACAGACACTGTTAAATAGAGATAAGTCTTGTTTTTCTAATCACTAAAGACTTCACAATTTGTATTCAACAAGCAGTTCTCTGGAAAGTTTTCAGGACCATCCTCTACTATTGTTTCTTTGATTAAATTCACTATTCTGTCTCTGAAGAAAATCTCAGACAAAACTCTTCCATAAGGAATGTAAGACTTTGTGCGATTTCTGGACTCAGAGATGGATTTCCAGAGACAGTTGAAGACTGTGTGTGGTAGGTTTATCTGAATATCATTCATCAGAAAATAAATGAATTCATGGTCATGATATTGCAGTATGTCATGGTTTTCTCCTCTGGGAAGGAAATTTGACAGTACGAGCTTGTACCAGGCTTTGGGAATGGGTAGGAAGTTTTCAGGATTTGAAGGTTTATATTCTGATGATAGGTCATGAAGAAAAGCAAACCTATTAGCAACAAAGAACTTATTTCTATCAAAATCAACAGTGATTCCAACATTTTCACATCCAACTGCTAGAGTGACTAAGAAGGGAGTGATGGTGATGGGGACTTCAAAAACATAAGAAGTGATATGTCCAGTTTCATGATCAAGGAAAGCATGCTTCCAGAAATTCTTAACTAAATTCACGTAAATGGGTTTTTCCATCATGGTGGAGTATCTAGTCCACTGTTGAGTATATAATACATCTACAAGACTGTTAGCAATGTTACTCGTAAGAGGAGGAACTTCAATCATAATTTGTTTTTCAGAAATGATTTCAAGAAGGTCTTCGTTTCCTAGAAAGGTTAGTGGAGGCATAATGGTAATTTGAAGACAAAATTTGATACCAATGGTTTTAATTTGGAAGGACTTAAGTGTGATATCTGTTGATAGAAGGAGGCGATTTATATACATCTAAACGGGTAAGATGAGTTGTGCCTAACCTAGGGATGACGTAGATCAACTACACATCAAGTTACAAGAATTTTGATGACGTGAACAGTTTTAGTATAAAGGAAGGTACTATTTAGATTTCAGATAAGATTTCTAAAACAATGTGCAGTTAGAGATAGCAAACCAGAAACTGACATAAGAATATTGAATAGAGTTACTTATGTTATACAAAAGATTTTTATCTCATTTGTGAGATATCTTATGTTCTTAGGGATATGTCATGATTACTCAAGATTTGCAATTATGACTGAAGTTACATTGAGTGCACACATTGTCCAGAGATTTGATCAAAGGATTTTTCTTGGAAAGAGAGAATATTTTAGATCATTAATATTTTTACTTACCAGACAGTTTTCAGTTTGGACTTATTTAATCAGTCTTTGATAAGGAGAGTCATACCTTAGAGAATCTGAAATCTTCACCGTGATACTCTATCTGAGTGCTTTCCATTCTAATTCCGAGCCTCTGATCATCATCTTTCAGCTTCTACTTCTTTCAGAGTGATCTTCAATTACTAACCATGAGGTTAGACTCTTCCTGAGAGATCGATAGTTTCAAGCGGTTTCCCTTTCTTTCCAATCAATCCTCTTCCAACACAAGAGTCCAGTCCTTATACAGAAGGAATGAGACAACTGAAGTTGGTTCGATTTTTGTTAGCAAATCCAGACGTATTTCTTCAGAGGATTAAAGAGCTGATCTTGTTCTGATGAGAGCATCCTTGATGGAGCCATTGATCAGTTCCATTCTGCTTTTGCTTTCTTCTGAGTGGTCTATTGAATATTTGCTGATTCCCACATTCTTCAGAGATTTTCTATATTCTGTCGTTGAAGAATATTAGTGTCTTCTGAACTCTGATCTCTAGTTTGAGAACTAGAATCAATCTTCTCTTCAGATGATCCTTTCCTTTTTCCTGTTCAGAAATATTCATCTGACTTCTGAGAGCAACCATCAGAGTACAGAGATTCTGATCTTAATTATCAGACATCTATCTTTCATCAGGCTTCTTTTGAATAGAACCTTGTTTTCAGATGGCCATTAATTTCTTAGCTTAAACATAAACGGCTGAGAGGTTATGTGCTAGAGAGAATTGATTGATATTTCATAACATCTTCTGACTTTGCTTCTTTGAACAGATTCCGAGCTTGTTCAGATACAAAAATCATCAAACATGTGTGTAACACATGACATAGTTGCATAACAATCTTGTTCTTGCAATGCTAATCTAACTTGTTTAGAGTTAGTCCATCATAGAATTGACAACATATCTGCTTCTGAAAGGAATGTCGACTGATTTATTCATTCTGAAAAACATCAGTGACTTAAATCCTTTTTATGAATATTCTTTAGTTTTCTGGTTTCTTCTGCAGACTTTATTATGATGTTCAAAATCATAGAACAACAATCTTTCTTCTTTACGTGAAGAAATTCTTAATGAGCTCTAAATGAAAAAGTCAAGGGTGGACTAATCCATTTCTTGAAAACATCTCAAAAACTCATAAAGAAATAATCTTCAGCAAACAAGATTTCTTGTTTTCTGATGATCTACTCTTGAGCAAATACGTTGTTTATCCAACCGTATTTCTGAGATAGGCATTCAACAGATACTACTTCTTATCTGATGAGTCTATCTTATCAGCTGATTCTTCAATCTTCTTTCAAGTTTTAATGAAGAAGATTCTATTGTTGACAACTGCAAAACTTCAAGAATCAGTGACTTGCTCAAGTAATCTGTTTGATTACAATTTAGTACACAGTCATCTTCTGAACTGATACTGAAATTGTAAGTGGATAGAAATTTCACCCAAAGTATTTCTACACACCATATCTGGATCTTTTTCTGACACTGTTAAGTGTTTGATATCCATCAATAACAGAACCGAAACTCTAATACCAATTGAAGGTGTGAGAAAGACACAAGAAAGAGGGGGTTTGAATTGTGTTTTAACTCTTAATATTTTTCGCCTCTTATCGTAAACGTGCTAAGAGAATACCAGAGTTGCGTTAAGTGATTCTGACATGCGAAGCGTCATTCAGATTGTACGATGCATGAAGCATAAGCGACAAGGAGAATCTGAATTAGCGATGCTTGTAATGCGGAAGCTTATCAGAGTTGGGTTGCAAGGTTCTGACTTGCTATGCCAGGTTCTGATAATTGATATAGAAACATAAACAATAAATCAAAGCACAAGCAAGAGTAAAGAACACACGATATATCCTGGTTCACTTGAGCCATTCTCAAGCTAATCCAGTCCACCCTTCCAAGGTGATTTCGCCTTAAACACAAGGTCTTAATCCACTATAATCAAACACCGATTACAGATGCACGGGCTAATGCCGGTGACTAACAACCTGCACAATCGCAGCTGTGACTAACCCACAATGAACCGTTCAGGGATCCAAGTTAATGGATATAACGAACATTGACCCAATAGGTTTCAATCTTGTAAGATCTCCTATCAGGATTTCACAGCTAAACATTCAGGGATCCAAGTTAACGGATATAATGTTTACTGACCATTCTTCCAGGATTTTCAATGAGTTCCATCAGTGTCTCACAAGAGTCTGACCCACAATTGGTCCTCTTTGAGATATGACTATCATTGACCATATTTCAGGATTTCCACAATGACACCCAGCCATTGTATTCTCAAGTCTCCGATCATACTGATCACTTGAGGAATCCTAATTCACATAGAATTAGTTGTTCTGGAGATTACATTGATGCTTCTTTACAAGCAGATAACTCCTAAGTTTAAATACAAATGAACACAAAGTGTTCTAGCAAGATATGAGCAACAACTCCTTGCAAACTACATGATTCTAACAAAATGTACATGATTTGACAGTTGAATAACATCTTGAGAATTCTTCATCTATTTCGTTGAGCAAGCTTTGAGCAATAACTCCCTTGCTACTGATCTTTGATCTCCATAGATGATGTAGTTGGTTGATGACTTGACTGATTTATAATAATGTCTTGTTCATCAACAGCTTCTGTTCCAATTGATTGTTGTTGTGTTGAATGATAATCTTTGAGCTTCAACAACAATGGTCGTGTGTTAATGGTGATAGCTTTAAATGTTTAGTGTGACAACGATAACTGATCGTTGCGACTATCATCACATCGACACCTTCAGAAGCGCATACTACTTTCCTTTAAATAGCCAAGTAAAATATAGTCATTGAAGAGCTCTTGGCTGTTTGAAAAGAGTCATTATGCAATGATGAAAGTTGTACTGCCATATTTTCTTTTTACTGTAGAAGAAGTGATGGGATAGATCTTTTTAGTGCGGTGTACATTCATTGCTAACGGTAACATTTGTCTTCAAATCTTCAGAGGCTTTTGATGGCAATTAATTGAAGCATGAGTAGAGACTTTATAATTGGGTCTTTAGAAACTTCAAGTCTTCAGTCTTCAGAACTTGTCCATTAGGAATCTGTCTTCAGAGCTTCAACACTTGTCTTGAAACCCGTTATCTTCACTGCTTCAAGTCTTCAGAACCTTGTTCACTCAGAATGCTGTCTTTAGAGTCTTCAGCACTTGATCATTTGAATCTTAATCTTCAGAACACTTAAGTCTTCAGAGTCTTTCTGCACTTGGTCTTCAGAGCCTTCAGCCTTCAGAACTTCAAGTCATGAGAATCTTCAGCACTTCGGTTCTCTAGAAGATTATCTATGCAGAAGCTTCGCTATCTTCAGAATCATAACCACTTTCAGAGTAGCATCCACAAGAGCATTGCAACAGCAATATCGGCATCCTTGGATCTATCTGATTATGATCAGATACAGAAGCATACTTGCTTCTTGCGACTTATGTTACATATAGTAACTCGCATATGATCATTCACACACATCTTGTTGGTGTTTGTTGGATCTGACATCTTCTATGATTATGATCTGCACACAACACACATTAGAACATAAAATAGTTCTTTCACCAATACTCATTGTTATCATCAAAACATAGAGATGACTTGTAGAGACAACTCTTGCTCTCACAATAACAAGACGAAGAAAGGTCTTGGTTTCTCTTCAACCTGTACCCAGACTACTAAAGATGAAAATGTTCATCCCATTCAGGATTCCTTCCACAATGGAGGTTTCCTTCACCCAGTGTCTCAAGAAGTACATACCATCAATGAGGGTAACTCCTCGGATACAGATGAAAAGTGTAAGTCTTATCTAAACGAGGACTGTTATATGTCTCAGGGAGAGGCGCATACGCCATTTTGCTTTCCCACGTAGAATCCGAGATATATACCAAGATCGGACGTCAAGATGATATACAGAGATTGTGATCCAGAAGAATGCCGTGCTCCGCCTAACTCATTAGAGGAGGACCCTCCAATGAAAGATAACTTTGACTACGACTATTATGACCCACTGGATGACTTTCCTATCTGGCAGTCGTACCCAAAAGACTTGGGGTAGAAGAGTCAGCCAAAAGGCGTTTATCAGCTGAGAAATATTGAAAAGAATACCTGCGCCCCCACCAAGTCATGAGATTATTACTCAAGACATTCCAAATATATCCAGCACAATGATGAATCTACAAAGATGGTAGGACAAGAGTTCATCAACTATGCTTTTCCTGAGGTCAACGTCATCGAGAAGGATGACTCCTCCACTCCCACAGAAATATGGGACACCTTAGGGCAGCCGAGTGGCAAGTACGATTTCTTGGTCAAGTACACCGCTCCTGAAAGCTCTCGTATCAGGCTTGAAGACATCCAACCAACTGGATGGGGAGATCCGCCTGAGAGTGAAAACACTGTGCAAGATACAACAGAAGAGTTCGTTTATGACAACTCTGCCTGGGAGGAAGACTCCAAAGATCCTGCTCCGCCAGAAATCAGCGTCATTTCTGAGGAAAAACCAAGAAAGAAGGTACCAAACTTTGTGATTCACTGAGGAGTTCGTCGCCAATGGTTGCTGTAGATGTCCCGAAAGTCGTCCATAAGTCTAAGTAATTGCCATCTTTGTTTTAACCTTTCACCCTGCCCAGGTGAAACAGATGTTTTTATAGGGCTCACTTTCTGTAAATGTCCCTCTTCGCTTCACCCAAAGCAACAGATTTTTGTTTTATAGGGATGTAGTTTCAAGAATCGACAAAATTATAAATAAATAAACGTCATTCTGTAATTTCCACAATTATTGCTATTTTCACTTTTCGCTTTTTCAGAAAATGGTAATCCTAAAACAATTCAAAATAAAAACAAGCATTTTTCAGAAAATACACTACACCCACTCTTGCATTTCTCTCTATCTCTTCTAAAAAAATAAATCATCACGTCATGCAGATTTCTTGTTTTAAACCCCGTTGAAACGTACGATCCAATACCTTCTCCCAACTTTGAATTCCCGATATTTGAAGCTGAAGAAGAAGAAGGCGCATAAATTCCAGAAGAGATCTCCCGACTACTCAGGCAAGAGGAAAGGTCTATTGAGACTCACAAAGAGCCGTTGGAAACGGTCAATTTGGGTTCAGAAGAAGAAAGGAAAGAAGTCAAGAATAGGGCACTGCTCAGTCCGACTGTCAAAGAAAGCTTGATAGGACTTCTCAAAGAATTTCATGATGTATTTGCTTGGTTCTATAAGGACATGCCAGGGTTGGATACCAGCATCGTGGAACATCATCTACCATTGAAATCAGAATGTCCTCCGGTGAAACAAAGGCTGAGACAGACTCACCCGGACATGGCCATCAAAATCAAAGAGGAAGTGCAGAAACAGATCGACGCGAGTTTCCTCGCCACCTCAAAATATCCTCAATGGCTAGCCAACATAGTGCTAGTTCCGAAAAAGGACGAAAAAGTCAGAATGTACGTAGACTACAGGGATCTGAACAAAGCCAGTCCAAACGATGACTTTCCCTTACCGCACATAGACATGCTGGTAGACAGTACAATAAGGTTCAAAGTCTTCTCCTTCATGGATGGATTCTTGGGCTATAATCAAATCAAAATGGCGCTAGAAGATATGGAGAAAACTTCATTCATCACCCCAGGGGAACCTTTTGTTACAAGGTAATGCCGTTCGGCTTGAAGAACGCGGGGGCAACCTATCAAAGGGCTATGACTACTCTGTTTCATGACAGTATGCACGAAGAAATCAAAGTGTATGTCGATGATATGATTGCCAAATCTAAAATAGAAGAGGAGCATGTGACCCACCTGTCAAAGTTATTCGAGCGTCTGAGGAAGTACAAACTCCGCTTGAATCCCAACAAATGCATATTCGGTGTCTGTTCAGGAAAACTTTTAGGGTTCATCGTCAGCCAGAAAAGAATTAAGGTTGATCCCAACAAGGTCAAAGCCATTCAAGAAATTCCTTCTCCGAAGACTGAAAAGCAAGTTAGAGGATTTATGGGATATCTGAATTACATTTCCAGATTCATATTCCTCATGACCGCGACATGCGCGTCGATCTTTAAACTAGTAAAAAAGAATCAAAGCTGTGTATGGACAAAAGACTGCCCAAAAGCCTTCGACAGTATCAAAGAATATCTGTTGAATCACCAATTATATCTCCTCCGGTAGAGGGAAGACCACTGATCGTATACCTAACAGTCTTGGAAGACTCTATGGGTTGTGTACTTGGCCAATAAGATGAAACCAAAAGAAAAGAGTCTGCCATCTACTATTTGAGCAAGAATTTTACCGACTGTGAAACTCGATACACTATGCTTGAGAAAACTTGTTGCGCTCTGGCTTGGGCAGCCAAACGTCTTCGCCAGTATATGATTTGTCACACTACTTGGTTAATCCCCGAAATGGATCCGATCAAATACGTCTATGAAAAACCTGCTCTCACGGGAAGGATCGCCTGTTGGCAGATGTTGTTATCAGAATATGACATCGAGTACCACACTCAGAAAGCCTTCAAAGGAAGTATTTTAGCCAATCATTTGGCTCATAAACCGATTGACGATCAAGAATCAGTCAGATTTGACTTCCCTGACGAAGATGTCATGTACTTGAGAATGAAAGATTGTGATGAACCGCTACCCAGTGAAGGGCCAGAACCAGGTTCCCAATGGGGACTAATCTTTAATGGAGCTGTCAATAATTATGGAAATGGAATTGGGGAAATCATCGTAACACCTCAGGGTACTGTCGCTCCTGGGATTTTCATCCAGGTACAAACGCGAAAGTGGTGCGGAAGAAAGAAAGAAGAGTCGCCAGCCAGGCATTTTTATCCCAAAGAAAGGGAAGGGTAATGCTGCACAAACCTGGGAGAAAGGAAAGAACGAGGTCTCGCGAACCAAAGAGAAAGGGTAAGGGAGTCGGTTACGTGAAGGGAAGGTTATCGCACCCCTTCACGTCCTTCGTACTCAACGGGATCCACGCTTGAAGTACTGCTCAAAGGGTGATAGAAAAATGCTGGAAAAGGAATGGAAAGAGAACGAGAAATAAATGTAGGGAAAATAAAAGAAGTGCTCGAATGGGCCCTACCCCACTGCCTACGTATCTCATCGGGAACATGAGAATCAGAGTGACATAGTTCCCCTAACTAAGGGAAAACTGCTTGTGTTTTTTAGGGAATGGCTAATGTTCTAACTCAGGTGTTGCAGGCTCGCTGAATCGAGTGCGTTACCGTATTGCAAGAGAACAAGGAGAAGCACATTCGTACGTTGAGAGTGAGTGAGATGAGAAGAGAATTCCCGAAGGAAAGGCGTTATTGTTTGTTTTAAGTGTTTTAGAAGTTTTTTATTTGAAGTGTTTTGCATAGGTAAGTGTATCTAAGTCTTTTTCACTGGAATGTGCATCTCATGCATCATTCCAGAATGAAATGATTATGAAGTACACTAAGTATGAGGAAGATCCTCAAACTTACTTCCAAAGTTAAAGGCTTAAGCACACTAGCCTATTCCCTTTATTAAATGTTTTTTTGTTGTTTTTTATAAATGAAGAAGTGTTTTTGGTTTTGTTTGTGAAATCACTTCATGTTAAGACTTGTACATCATGCTAGAAAACCTACAACACATTCCAAGATGGAATGTATGCAAGCCCCCCCATGGAATAGGGCTCATGACACATGAAGATACTTCGACCTTTATTAAGTGTCTTGAAGTTGTTTTTGAGATGAGAGAAGAGAGACTCAAAAGAAACAAAGGTAAAGACTAAAGGGGACTAAGACTTACCCTAATGTTATCATGCTTGGATGTTCCTAATGGTTTAGTGTGGTTTAGAAGCCTAATTCTAAAAGAAGATAGAAGAGGAACAAGTTCTAACTTACTTCAAAGATTGAAGTTAAGTTAAGAACTCAAAGGGATGAAAGAAGTTGAAAAAAGAAAGCATTGAAATGCTTATCATAATCACAAGTTAAAAACATTAAAGAGGTAAGAAAAGAGGTTGTATGTGGGAGCACACCCACACACTTGACTTACCATTAGCCCCTGAAAATGTTAGCAAAACAATTTACAAGTAGAGAAATAAAGAGAGAAGAACAAGTAATGATCAACCAAGTTAGGAACTAAGGAAGAAGGATCCTAAAGGTGTGAAGAAAATTCTACACAAAACAACATATCATGCTATCCAAATACGAAAATAAAATGGAAGAAAACAATGAAAACAACAACAATTACAGCTCATAAATGCAATGCAGCAGTAAAATCTATCATCATGTACCAAACAACAATTAATAGCACATGTTCAGCCTATAAAATGGGTGTAAAAAGCAAATAACAGCACATACAACAACATATGTGTGTATGGACAACAATGAAAAATCAGGGGCAACATGCACTCACAAATGATTCATTCATAAAAGAACAAACATGCTTCAAGCCTTGCACATTATTCAATCAAACATGATTACAATCACACCATAAATCATGGTAAATAATTCTTGAAATTACCATGGAATAATGCACATTGTAAGAGAATACACATTATTAAGCATGCGGACAAATTAAAACAAATGTGCACCTATTGAAATAGAAAGCAAATAACCATGCACATAACAATTCCAGCAACACAAGCATCAATTAATAATTAACAAGCTCAATGTGTGTGCATTATGTGATCCTTACATCAATTAATCAACAACGCAAACATAAACATTCATCGATTATCAATCAAGAACCGCGTGTCAAAAAATCATGCTCATGCAATAGTGTGAAGTGAAACAACTCAAGAATAGTCTACGAATCATCAACGTACCAATCCATGAAGTTTAGACATGCAAGAGATCTCAAACAAGCAAGAAAATGCAAGAAAAACACAATTTGCTTCAGTGGTAATCGATTACTCACATAGGGTAATCGATTACTCAGTTGAAAATTGGCTAAAAAAGTGAAAATAAGGCAGAGTAATCGGTTACCCTGTTAGAGTAATCGATTACCACTGAAACAGAGGCAGAAATTCAACTTTGAAAAGCACTTTTCAGCGGCAAATCACTTATCCAAACATCCAAATGATCATGTAAACAATCATGCATGAAAATTGAGTTCAATCACAGCAATTAAACATCAATTAGATCCAACAATCATCAACGTTAAGAATCAAATTCAAGCGCCATGGATCCAAATAAAAAATCACCAAAGATCTACATCGAATAAGTTGTGAATAAGCTAAATCAAGTATAAATTTGAGGAAAATCAACCTACAAAGCGGAGATTTGCTTTGGTAATTGTTGCAAAGTGATCTTGGAGCATAAAATTAAAGAAAACCAGATATTCCTCGATTAGTAGCCGAAACGCGTCGAAACCGATCAAAGTCGCGGAAAATCACCGAGATCGAACTTGCACCAAAATAAATGGTGTGAAACCCTTGGATTGAAGTAGAATATTCTGAACTTCCAGAAATCCAACCAAAGAAAGCCAAATGATGAAGTTTGAGCTCAAGAATTAATCACTTTTCAATGTGAAAAGTGATTATCCTTCAAGAAATAAGAGCTTTTGTGAGGGTTTGGAAGAGAGAATTGAGAGTGCAATGTGAGAGATATGGTGAAAAAATGGTGAATAATGGTGTAAAATGGTGAAAAATGGTGAATCCTTTAAAAATGAGTGAAGGATTTCTTATATAGACTTTAGGTTTGGAGTGTGGGAGGTTTGGGATTAGCTTTGGACTTAGCTTTGGGTTTGGAGCTAGGGTTGGAGTTAGTTAGACTCAACTCACCGAGTCAAGGTAGTTAAATCGGTTAGTTAGGATCAACTCGGTAATAATCCCAAGGTGAATTTCAACATCCAAAGGTGGAGATGCTTGGAAAACAAGGAATATGGTGCACTTGATTTGAATTGAAGCACTAGAATCAATGCCCTTGGAATTGAATTAAATTGAAATGTCTAGAGATGTCTAGAATATTCCATTTGCTGCTATAATGCTTTGTAGAATCAAAACCCAAGTGTGCAATGGAGCTGTCATGAAAAAGCAGCAGAAATTTGTAAACTGACACAGGGTAATCGATTACCCTATTTGAGTAATCGATTACTCTAGCCAATTTTGCCCAATTTTGCTTAAAAGATGGTGCTAGGGCTTCGGTCTCGATTCTCTACTCCGCGCTTTGATAGATATCCATAGAATCCCCTATTTCTTGCTCAAATCTTCACCAATGATCATATTTGACTTAAAGGATAAGAATGTGACCTTAAAAAGTCAGGAGTTGACTTTTTCTTCTGCACAGTTGACTTTTTCATCGATGTCTTAATTCTCAAGCAACTGGCCAATTGAACCTCTTCTGAAATGAACCAATGGGCAATCTTCCATCCTTAGATACTTGATATTATGTAGAAAACCTTGAGATCAAGTTTGAACCAAAATTTCATCAGGAGACTGCTTGACTCCAAAACCCTAATTTTGGCTGCTTTTGATAGGAGATGATGCACTGTCCAATCTTCTTGATGAATTCCCATCTTCCAATGACTTGTGGGATCAAATGAGATGACATATGATGTAAGAGACCCTTGAGGCTTGTTTGAAGGCCTTTGGCTCTAGCTCTCTTGCTTTGGATGATCAATTTTCTAAAATCAAATGATCACATACCCTATGCTGAATGCAAAGATGAATGCTTTATTTTTCTATGACTTGAATACAATGTAATGCAAAGGAAAGCACATGCTAAATGATATGAAAAAATGAGAGGGAAAATTTTAGGGTATTACAACTGGAGGAATGACAACTTTTCGACTTGGCTGGGGAAAAAATGTACTACCACTCTGCTGAGGATGAGATTCTGTTGATCTGCTAAACCTTTGTGGGGAGAAAAAAAACTCAGTTGGGGAGTACTACTGACAAGATTCAATGCTGAACTCTGTGGGGATACAACTTCTAGAGATACAATCTTGCTGGGGATCGGAGCTACTCCGTCAGGGATACGTAAATCCTGGTTAGAAAACATTCTTGTTGCGACATGCTGGGAAAAAGTCTCTAGAGATCTGCTGGTAAAACACAAAGAAAATCCACTGTGATCTGTTGAGGAACAAAGCTGTCGAGCTTAGAATAAAAGCCACAATGTCCCACGCTAGGTAAACCTTCTGCTTGACGACTCCACTGGGGATAATGAGCTTACAACAAACTCTGCTGGGAAGAACTGCTTCAAAGTGTCTCGTGCTGCAGATACCCCTTAAGAGGATTTTATAGAAGACCAATCATCTTCAAACTCTTAGACAAATACTGAGACTTGAGCTAGACGTATTAACCGGGAGGTCACTATAGCGAGCGATTTTGGATGTGGTTGCGAAGCACTACCGCTCTTTGGCATCTACAGTTCGATTCATTTTTTATCCTATTAAAGCTGATGAAGGAAGGGAAATAGATGTCTCAAATTAACCCTGCTTGCAAACTAAGGTTAAACAGTCAAAACTGTTGGTTTACAGATGCTACAAAGATTCGGGGTCTCTATTGGGTGTATTTTTTTAAAAGTAGTGTTCGGTTGATTGGTGGGAGGTTAAGATGTTAGGACGGATGTATGAAAGTATGGGATTTTGGGTTTTTGTTTAGTGTGCTCGCTAAGATCTTTTCTTTCAATCTTATGCCTACGTATTCCCGTTTACTGAAACAGGGAAATCAGAGCATTCGTAGTTCCTCCTATTCTATGGGAGGAAAAATGTTGTTTTGGTGTCTTGTTCAAAGCCCAAGACGTGAAGCTAAAGGTATTTGTATCTTGTTCAAAGCCCAAGATATGAAGCTGAAAAGTCTATTTGTATCTTGTTTGAAGCCCAAGATGTGAAGCTAAAAGGTGTTGTCTTTAGAGAGAATTTGTCAACTCTAAAGAGGTTTGTTTGTCACAACTGTCGGGTGACTGGTTATAAAGGAGAATTACTTTAACTGGGATATGTGAATCCAACAATGCCATAATTTTCTTTATAGGGGTTTTCCAATCTGAAGACTTTAACTCAGTGTAGAGAAATGCCATATTTCCTTAGGAATATCTCATGCTAAAAGAGGGACAGTGGCATGGATGTAGATAATCCAGAGGCTTGCCGCTTACAGCATTAGATGAAGGGAAAGGAGTTGTTGATGTTTGTGTACTGTGAACGAGGCACAGCTTTGATGCTAAAAGGTTGATTGGATCAACCAGTGGCTTTCTTATATAAAGCCTAAGAGGAGGCTAATATGTGTCTTGTACAAAGCCCGAGAGAGAGGCTAAAAGGTTTTGACTCAACGAGGGAGTCTTTTATACTCAACAAGAGAGTGTTTTTGTATCTCGTACGAAGCCCGAGATGGAGGCTATAATTTGTTTGGCTCAATAAGAACCTTTTTGTATCTCGTATAAAGCCCGAGATGGAGGCTAAAATGGGTGATTGACTCAACGAGGGAGTCTCTTATGTGTCTCGTACAAAGCCCGAGAGAGAGGCTAAACGTTGTTTGACTCCGCTGAGGAGAATCATTTGTACAAAGCCCAAGAGGAGGCTATGGCACTGTTTCAGTTGAGTGACAGGTCCAGTATGCTGATTTAAAGAGAAAATCAGTTCTTATATTAGTAATGTTGGCACTCATGGATTTTTGATTCGAGGATCAGGGATATTTCCTATTCTTTAAGGAAACGGGAAATCCAAAGGGTATTGAGACTGTCCGAGTCTACGGGTTTCCTTCCTATTTTTGAAGGGGTCACTTGAGAATGTCTTTGAGACTCAAGGAAATTAGACTGTCCAAGTCTAGAGTTTCATCTTTTGTATTATGCTTTGAGAAACAGTAGTAGACTCTTTGAAAGGACCGTTCTATGAAGATGACTAAGTTCTGTTCCTATACCTCTAGGAGGTCGTCGGGACAATTTGTACGAAGCCCATGAGGAGGCTGGAAACTTTTAAGAAGCCGAGAGGTCCTTGTATGAAGCCCAAGAGGAGGCTATCATTCCCGGAGGAAGAATCATTATACGAAGCCGAAGAGGAGGCTGTGAATACTTCTAAGAAGCCGACGGGTCCTTGTACTAAGCCCAAGAGGAGACGGGGATGCTTTTAGGAAGCCTGTGGGTCCTTGTACGATGCCCAAGAGGAGGCCGATGCTTTTAAGAAGCCCGTGGGTCCCCAAACCCCGAGAAATTCAAGACAGGCTATTCACAAGGAATAGATCAAGCCAGGAAAGTTCGAGAATTTGGAAGAAACTCAAAGATGCCATTCACGGAGAATACATTCATCTCTGGGAGTAGAGTTTCTTGACAATTCCTAATGAGGACAGCCGAAGAGAAGACTGTATCTGGTGATCCTATTGGGGATCTAGCTATCTATTTCTACGAATAAACGAAACGGCTTTACCTAGTTCTAGACGTAGTTGCCAGGAAAACTCGAAATATCTATACTATTATTACACAGTTGATATGAGTTTATGAAAGAAGACTTACAGCGAAACAGCCCCACAATACAGTTATATGTATATGAAAGCGGTAAATGAAAGCGTATAAACACTTACTCGGTTGTAGAGCTTCCATGCTGTTTGGTTAGTTGTTCAACAAATACAGATTGAAAATAATAGTATATTCAAAATCAAAGGTGAAAGTGCTTTGAAAAAGAAAGATTTGGGGCTTACAGCTCAAGGAGAGGCCCAGGGTTTTATCAGTGAGCGCACTGTTGAATTTATACAGAGGGACTTATACAAGTGACTGAGGCCCAAAAAGGTTTTCTGTACAAAGGGATGGGTCTTACACTCTCTCAAGAGGCCCAAAAGTTTTAAAGAAAAAAGAGTGGGGCTTTTAACACGAGGGTATGCCCAGATGATTTTTCGTTTAAAAATGGCGATCACGCCGAGGTTTTCTTTTAACGCAGAGGGACTTATACAATAAGTGAGGCCCAAAATTGCTTAGTTAAAAGGGGGTTGGGTCTTACACTCTATTAGAGGCCCAAAAGTTTTGAATGGGTCTTATAGCTCAAGGAGAGGCCCAAAAGGTTATTTTTCAAAAGCCGACGATCGCGCCGTTTGTTTTTGACGGTATCGGGATTTATACAATACACTGAGGCCCAAAAATGATTTGGTCAAAAAAAGGATTGGGTCTTACACTCTATTAGAGGCTTAAAGAGTTTAAAGAAAAGAAATGGGTCTTACTACTCGAGGGTAGGCCCAAGGTTTGTTTTTCAACGGATGATGATCGCGTCAAACTTTTTGAAATACAACGAGACTTATACTATAAGTGAGGCCCAAAAAATAGGTTGTATTTACAAAGGGTTGGGTCTTACACTCTATTAGAGGCCCAAAGTGTTTTGAAAATGATTTATGAGGGTTGAATTAATCCAAAAACCCTAATTTGTTTTCAAAATGTGTTTTAATTTAATAAAAATTCAATTAAAATGATCAAAATTGTTTAACATATGGAAAACAAATTGTGATCTTGGATTAATGCTTCAAAAATTAAGTATTGACCTACAAAATAATTAGAAGGCATTAAAAGTTGCAAAATCAAGGTGGAAAAAATATTCAAAATGTCAAAAACAATTAAAATATTAATTCTTTGTAAAAATATAAATGATATGAAATAAATAATATTTTTGGGATTTTTTGGGTATATAAAATATTTTAACATTTTTGTGAATTATTAAAAAAAGAATCAACTCAAAATCATTAAAACTCAGAGAGAAATTGATTTTTGAATCAATTAAATAAAAATCACAAAATTCAAATATTCAAATGTTGGAAAATGGCGCCAAGAACAAAGGCAAGAACACACGCGTGTTCTGAGTTTCCCAGATTTGCATTTTCTATCCAATCTCATTGAATACTTGATCATATCATGCAATCCACATACCAATCAACTCGTTTCAACCTCACGATCATGTTTATGACAATTAATTTCATTTAAATTAAGCATAAAACAAGAAATCACGAAAAATCCTCAAGAACCCTAAATTCTGCATGAAGGCTGGGATTTTTGATACACGATTTAAACAAAGTAATTACTTGAGGGGAAACATTCCATGCATGATTATGAACATTTGGCAAAAGTATTGTGCGAGGAAATATGCATAGATTAAGAGATGACCAAGTTTAGGCTTACCTCTAGGTCGTGACAGCAAGAGCAAATTGATTTCTGAGTAGGAGGTGTTACAGATGAATTGTGATGATCTGAACAGCTTCCCTACACCCTATGGAGTGTGTTTGAATGCTTGGACTTGATGGAAATTGGCTAGATCACTTAATGGCACCTCAACTGCAACTTAGTTAAAACCTAGAGCAATTGACTGGTGATTCTGAGAAATCAGTGTTCCAGATGTTGTTTAAGTGTTTGATCAGCTCACATATGATGTATATGAGGTGTGTGTGTGATTGGTTTGAGTGGAATTGCTCTCTAATGAAAAACCCGATAGTGGCTTGCTAAGAAAGGCATTTTTGAGAGTGAGAAGTGGTTTTTGAGAAAGGCAAGTGTTGTAGGCCTTTGGTGTACTTAAACTAATCACAATTGAGCTCTATTTATAGTAGAGTAAGTTTGTTTTGCAAGGAATAGTGAATGACAACTGCTGAGTAGGTTTGGCCAATGTTGGCAAATGAAAATCTAAGTCTCCTCTAGCCATTGACTAGAGGTTAGGGCACAGGCTGCTGGTCCCTTTGGTCTTGGATAAGTCTTGACTGAATTCAGTTGAGAATGCCTCAATCCATGCCACCTTGATGTTTCCATTGAATGCTCCAATCCAAAATTGGAGTCTTGTCCCTATTTTGGCAATTCTAGGTTCAACATGCTATTTCTTGTTCAAAAGACTTTGGAGGCTTGGCTCAGTGATTGTCCCCTTTAGATTCAATCCTCAGAGGTGTCCAAGTGGATAGGAGTATATGGATTTGGCTGATTTTGGCAAATCGACCAAAAGTGCAAAAATCTGCCTTGCCTTGGTAGATTTCAGCAAGGCAACTTGCCAATGTCATATCTCATAGCCTAAATTGAATTTGGTAATGTTTTTGGTCAGTTTGGAAAGCCCTTACATGACACAACAACTGTTTGAACATGTTTGGTTTTGATCTCTTTTGAATCCAAGTGAAAAATCCCCCTACATTTAAAAAAAAGTAAAGGCAGATTCTGACTTAGTGAAATTTTCACTAAGTGTTGGAACAAAGTGACTTTTCTTGATTTTGATCACTCCATAACTCAAAATCCACGAGGAATTTGGACATAGGTCAGTATGAAGCTTTTGTAGAGGGCAATGTGATCTAAAAATCAAGCTTTGAATGGGGAACAATGGCCCTGTGGTTTAGGAGTTATGGTCCTCCAAAGTTGGCACATTAGTGTCACTTTTTCCATAACTTGGAAATTTTTCTAAGTTTTTATGGTTACCCCTTTTACAAGTTATCCCACTTTCTTTGATTTTTCTTGATGAATGATGATTCAAATCATACATTAACATCATTTTAGGGTTAAAAATCCATTTTGGTGAAAAATCTCAAAAAGTCAAAGTTGACTTTTGTGCACAGTTGACTTTTTATCAGATGAATTCCAAACTGTGCGATTCTTCAGGAAATCATGTCCTTAACCTAAATCAAACTTGATGGACATGTTCCATGGGTGTCATAGGGTATATTGAATCATGTATTAGGGTTTGGGAGCATGTCCTGGTCAAAAGTCAAAGTTACAGTTGACTTTCCTCGCGAAACCCTAATTGTAGTGCAGATGAAATTGAGACTTGTTGCTCAAGCTTCTTGGATTAATCCATTGTTGCAAATGGATCAATATAGCATATTAAAGCCCCCCAAATCATGTCTTTAGGTCTTAGCTCATGATTTGTCCCAAAAGTCAACTTAGGGGTGAATTAGGTCAAGAAACCCTAATTCCTGATTTTTGATGTATGCATCCCCTGAGGTCAAATTGACTTGATGATTGGGTCCATGAGGTTCCATGGAGTATATTAGGTTATGTTTTGGATCATTGGCTCATGACCAGATGAAACATTTCCATCTGGAGGCCCTGGTCGACCAAAACCCTAATTTGGTGACACTGTCGATCTTGAGACTTGATCCACCTAAAAGGGAGCAGCCTTGTTCTTAATCCTTGAAGTGGGAGTCCTTTTGATCCATTGTGGATATTTCAGAGGCTAGACAAGTTAAAGATCAAGTAATTCCTTGATTGATCCTTTGTCTAAGGCTCCGAGAGGGCTTAAACCCTAATTTTGATTGTAGTGAATGCTCAATAACCCTTGAGGCATTTGATGAGGCATGATGGTTCATCCATATTGTGATGATGATTTGCACAATGATGGGAAATCTTAGTGGTCAAAATTTGGGGTATGACAGATGCCCCTATTTAATCTTCTTGGACCCGAAGGTGTGAATGACGAAGGTATTCGGGCATTCGGGGTGCAAGAGGATTAAATATCGGAATACCCGAAATTTTGATGGCTATGAATGGCAGCTTGCGCATTCATCTTCTTTTGCTAAGCAATGATGCTTAGAAAAGGTAAAAACTTCCCCTCGATCCTGGTTTCCTACCAAGGAACTGGTCTCAGTTTTCTGATATAAACTTCCCCTCGATCCTGGTTTCCTACCAAGGAACTGGTCTAAGTTTCTAAAAGAAACTTCCCCTCGATCCTGGTTTCCTACCAAGGAACTGGTCTAAGTTTCGAATTTAAACTTCCCCTCGATCCTGGTTTCCTACCAAGGAACTGGTCTCAGTTTCCTCCGTCAATAAACTTTATTGACAAGGGACGCTATTTGTAGCGGTTTTCCTCAAACTTCTCGCCAGATTTTCCTGGAGAGATGCCATTTGAGGGAAAAAAATGACGTCAGACTTGCTGGGGAGCCCAATCGTCTGAGTTGTAGAGGTGCGCAAACTTCTCTGTTGGAGACGCCATTTGTCGACTCTATCTGGGGAAAATGAGTATCTTGAGAGACTGTTTTCTGTTTAGGGATCTTACATCATACTTTTATCGGGATCTTCCCGGAGAAATGCCATATGATGGGCTCCAATTTTGAGGTGCCGATGACCTTTTCATCAGCGGTCTTTCGGAGAAAGGCAGCTGTACTGCCAAATCTCTGCTTAGGAGGCTTTCTCTGGGGATTTTTCTTTAAACCGGGAATGCAAGGATATCATCTTCAATGGCGAAGAGTGACATTTGTAGAAAGCTTCTCTGGCTTTTCAGAGGTTCAAGTTATCAAAGTGGTCGAGTGCTGACTCTAGTCCAGAGATACACTGGAGGCGAGATTGTTCAAACGCAGCATTTCCTGACGAGGCAAGAACTGACAACTTAATTGAGAGGACTATTATCACTAGGGGACAAGACCAACTAGAGTGATAGTGATGCAATATGAATATGAATGCAAATCAAATGCATAATGTATGTATGTATATGCTGACAAAACTGACGCGACATACAGACTGACGAGTGAACACGACTGGATACTCGGCCATCGCGGGGCGAAGAAGTACCGTTGTTCAAAAAAGTAGCAATTCTACCTTGCTTAGGAGAGATAGTCCCTGCAGGGAATACCGTTGATCGGGCTTAGGAGATAAGAACTCGGCCGAGGGTATCAGATGGGAAAGCCACATCTCATATAGTTGATCCTTCGTTCAGGCGTACTGGCCCAGAAGGAGTACTTTGATTCTTCACTTTGAAATTCAAATGCCTTTGGAGACGTAATCGATGTTCTTTCGATGTTCAACAGTCAAAAGCAATTGCCATTTTTAATTTAAAAGCAGAAAAAGTTTTAACAAGTAAATTCATTTTTGTTTCATTTCAAGAATCGCTAATCATGTTAAAATGCCATTCTGTAAAGCTAAAACAAATAAGAATTACAAACAAAAGCACAAGGGCTCAAATTTTATTGATAAGATGGAGATCAGCCAAACGCGTGATTCCAAAGAGTATATACAAAGTTTGAAATTGGTAATTTACAGGGAAAAGGGCTACGTTGAAACATAACGACCACTATCCTTCTACCAACTTTGAATTCGGGACATCCTGAGCTTCTGTCGAAGATGACCTTGACTGGAGTTTTCCTTCGATGGATGATGTAACTGCTACTGAGGGACTTGCCTCTGTTGGACATAGTTACTTGCCATTATCCCTAATTTTTGCCTGGATTGTACTATGAGATTTCCAATCCACCGGGATGATTTTTTCATGTCTCTAACTTTTGCCTGGACCGCCCTTTCGGGTTTTCAATCCACCGAGACATTTTTTTTTAGTTTAGGCGAAGTATTTCTTGACTACATCAACATTCATGGGGTAGGCAAATTCCTCTCCGTCCATGGTTGCAAGTCTCAAGGCGCCGCCTGAGAAAGCTTTCGTGACCACATAGGGGCCGTTATAATTTGGGGTCCATTTGCCCCGAGAGTCAGTGAGAAACGATTATATCTTCTTGAGCACGAGGTCTCCTTTTCTGAAGACACGAGGTTGGACCTTTTTGTCGAACGCCTTCTTCATTCTCTGCTGATACAACTGACCATGGCATAGTGCCGTGATTCGCTTCTCTTCGATTAGGTTTAATTCGTCGTGTCGACTTTGACACCATTCAGCTTCTGAAAGCTTAGTTTCCATCAATACCCGGATTGATGGGATCTCTACTTCTATGGGGAGAACTGCCTCCATGCCATATACTAGAGAGAAAGGGGTTGCCCCTGTTGAAGTGCAGACAGATGTGCGATAACCGTGAAGAGCAAATGGTAGCATCTCATGCCAATATTTATAGGTTACAACCATCTTTTGAATGATCCTCTTGATGTTCTTATTAGCCGCTTCTACCACCCCGTTCATCTTGGGTCGGTAGGGAGATGAGTTATGGTGTTCGATCTTGAACTCAATGCACAACTCTTTCATCATCTTGTTGTTCAAGTTAGATCCATTATCTGTAATGATCTGGCTCAGAACACCATAACGAAAGATGATATTGTTTTTGATAAATCAGACCATCACTTGTCGGGTTACATTGGCGTACGACGCTGCTTCGACCCACTTGGTGAAATAGTCAATGGCTACCAGGATGAACCGATGTCCGTTTGAAGCCTTAGGTTCGATCAAGCCAATCATGTCGATTCCCCATATGGAAAAAGGCCACGGGGAAGAAAGAACTTTGAGATGTGATGGCGGTACATGAATTTTGTCGGAGTATATCTGACACTTGTGACAGCTCCTCATGTACTTGTAGCAGTCGGATTCCATGGTCAACCAATAATACCCGGCCCTGAGAATTTTTCTCGCCATTGTGTGTCCGTTGGCATGAGTGCCAAAGGATCCTTCATGAATTTCTTTCATAAGTATGTCTGCTTCTGGTCTGTCTACACATCGGAGCAAGACCAAGTCAAAATTCCTCTTATAAAGAGTGTCACCGCTCAGGAAGAAGCTTCCAGCCAATCTTCTGAGGGTTTTCCTTTCCTTCCTTAGTACCCCAAGTGGGTACTCTTGTTTCTGAAGGAAGCATTTGATATCGTGATACCAAGGTTTGTCATCTATGACTGCTTCAATCGTGAAGATGTAAGCGGGCCGTTCAAGGCACATGATGTCGATCTTAGGTAAGTTGTTCCATTGACCTACACTAATCATGGAAGAGAGAGTGGCTAAGGCGTCAGCCATGTGATTCTCATCACGAGGGATGTGATGAAACTCAACTCTGTTGAAGAAAGGTAACAACATTCTTGCATAATCTTTGTAAGGAATCAATCCTGATTGGTATGTGTTCCAATCTCCTTTTATCTGATTGATAACCAGGGCTGAGTCGCCGTATACCTCCAAGTTTTTGATCCTTAAATCAATCGCTTCTTCGAGACCCATAATACAAGCTTCGTATTCGGCCTCATTGTTCGTACATTTGAACGTAAGTCTGGCAGTGAAAGGAATGTGGGTACCCTGAGGGGTAACAATGATTGCCCCAATTCCGTTTCCATAATGATTAACTGCTCCGTCAAAGATAAGTCCCCATTGGGAACCTGGTTTTGGCCCTTCACTAGGTAACAGTTCATCGCAATCTTTCATTTTTAGATACATGACATCTTCGTCTGGGAAGTCAAACCCGGTTGATTCTTGATCGTCAATCGGTTGATGAGCCAAATGATTGGCTAAAATACTTCCTTTAACGGCTTTCTGAGCGTGGTACTCTATGTCATATTCTGATAATAACATCTGCCAACGGGCAATTCTTCCCGTGAGAACAGGCTTTTCGAAGACATACTTGATTAGATCCATCTCAGAAACCAACCAAGTAGTATGACGAATCATGTATTGGTGAAGACGTTTGGCTGCCCAAGCCAAAGCATAGCAAGTTTTCTCAAGCATCGTGTACCGAATCTCGCAGTCGGTGAATTTCTTGCTCAGATAGTAGATGGCAGACTCCTTCCGTTTGGTTTCGTCTTCTTGGCCAAGTACACATCCCATTGAGTCCTCTAGGACTGTGAGGTAAATGATCAGTGGTCTTCTTTCCACTAGAGGTGATAGAATCGGTGGATTCAATAGGTATTCCTTAATACTGTCGAAGGCGGTTTGGCAATCTTCTGACCAAACACAATCCTGGTTCTTTTTGAGTAATTTGAAAATCGGCGCACACGTGGCGGTCATAAGGAATATGAATCTGGAGATGTAGTTCAAACGTCCCAAGAATCCTCTGACTTGTTTTTCAGTTTTCGATGAAGGCATTTCTCGAATGGCCTTGACCTTGTCAGGATCGACCTCAATCCCTTTTTGGCTGACGATGAACCCTAAGAGTTTCCCTGAACGGACACCAAATGTGCATTTGTTGGGATTCAAGCGGAGTTTGTACTTCCTCAAACGCTCGAATAGTTTCGACAGGTGGGTCACATGCTCCTCTTCTGTGTTAGATTTTGCAATCATGTCATCGACATATACCTTTATCTCTTTGTGTATCATGTCATGAAACAGAGTAGTCATGGCCCTTTGATAGGTTGCCCCGGCGTTCTTCAAGCCGAACAACATCACCTTGTAACAAAAGGTACCCCATGAGGTAATGAACGAAGTTTTCTCCATGTCTTTCGGTGCCATTTTGATCTGGTTATAGCCCGAGAATCCATCCATGAAGGAGAAAATTTTGAACTTTGCTGTGCTGTCTACCAGCATGCCAATGTGTGGTAAAGGAAAGTCGTCCTTTGGACTTGCCTTGTTCAAATCCCTGTAATCAACACACATTCTGACCTTTCCATCCTTTTTGGGAACGGGTACGATGTTGGCTAACCATTGAGGATATTCAGATGTAGCGAGGAAACCTGCGTCGATCTGTTTCTGTACCTCCTCTTTGATTTTGATGGCCATGTCCGGATGAGTGCGTCTCAACCTCTACTTTAGTGGCGGACATTCCGATCTTAACGGTAAGTCATGTTCCACGATGCTGGTATCCAACCCTGGCATATCCTGATAGGACCAAGCGAATACATCGGGAAATTCTCTGAGAAGCTTCATCAAACCCTCTCTGGCAGTTGGACTGAGCAGTGCCCCAATCCTGATTTCTTTTCTCTCTTTTTCTGAACCCACATTGATTGTTTCCAAAGGCTCTTTGTGAGGTTTAATGGACCTTTCCTCCCATCTGAGTAGTCGAGAGATCTCTTCTGGAATTTCGTTGTCAACTTCTTCTTCAGCCCCAAATATCGGGAACCCAAAGTCGGGATAAGGCATCGGATCGTATGTTTCAACTGGGTTTAAAATAACCAATCTGCATGACGTTATGGTTTGTGTTTAGAAGAGATAGAGAAAATGCGAGTGTGTGCAGTGTATTTATTTTACTGCTTGTTTTTATTAATTGTTTTTAGGATTACCATTTTCTGAAAAAGCAAAAAGAGAAAACAACAATTAATGCGGAAATTACAAAACGACGTTATTTTATTAATGAACAAGTCAATCCTTGAAACTACAGCCCTATAAAACAAAACTCTGTCGTTTTGGGCGGAGTGAAGAGGGAAAATTTACAGAAAGCGAGCCCTATCAAAACATCCGTTTCACCTGGGCAGGGTGAAAGGTTAAAGATGGCAATTACTTTGACTGATGAACGATCTTCGGAACCTCGACGACAACCCATTGGCGGCGAACTCCTCGGTGAATCACAAAGTCTGGCACCTTCCTCGATTTGTCTTCAGAAATAACACTAATTTCGGGTGGAGTAGGATCGTTGGAATCTGTCTCCCAGGCAGAGTTGTCGTAGGAGAATTCCTCTGTTGCATTTTGCATAGCATTTGTGCTCTCAGCTGTATCTCCCCATCCAGTTGGCTGGATATCTTCGAGCCTGATACGAGAGCTTTCGGGAGCGGTGTACTTGACCATATAGTCAAATTTTCCACTTGGTCGTCCCAAGGTGTCCCACACTTCTTTGGAACTGGAGGAGTCATCCCTCTCGATGACGTTGACCTCGGGAAAAGCATAGTTGATGAATTCTAGTCTGGCAAACGTTGCAAATTCATCGTTATGTTGATTAGTTTCTGAATGACCTGAGTGTTGATCCCATGACATGGTGGGGACACAGGTATTCTGTTCAATGACGGTCAGCTGATTTTCATTGTTCGGCTGACTCTCTTGCCCCAAGTATCCTGGATAAGGTTGCCACATTGGCAGACCATCCATTGGACCATAGTAGGTGTAGTCAAAATTGTCTTTCATCGGAGTGTCTTCCTCTAATGAATTTGGCGGAGCACGACATCCTTCCGGATCACAATCCCCGTATATCATTTCGATGTCTGACCTGGGTATAAATCTCGGACTCTCTGTAGGAAAGCAAAAAGGAGTTTGCGTTTCGTCCTGAGACATATAACCGTCCTTGTTAAGATAAGACTTTCACTCTTCCTCTGTGTCAGAGGGATCTTCCTCATTGATAGCATGGACTGCTTGAGGGACTGGGTGAAGAAAACCTCCATTGTGGAAGAAGTTCTGAATGGGATGAAGACTCCCATCGCGGTACTCTCGACCGCTTTGATAACATCTTTGTATGAGGAAATCGAGGTTCCTCCTTGGGATTGATTGTCCTTGCCCACCGACAGCGTTTGGAACTGCGTCCCAATAACCTCCTCGAGTTCTACACAAGTAGATGATGATAAGTTACTCACGAGCAAGGCCTGTTCTCCACAGACTGTGACAAGTTGATCGTTATAAATGAACTTTAGCTTTTGGTGGAGGGTCGAAGTGACCGCTCCAGCCTGATATATCCAAGGTCTTCCTAATAAACAACTGTATGTTGCCCGGATGTCCATGACCTGGAAAGTGACTTGGAAAGTGTGAGGACCGATAGTTATGGGAAGATCAACTTTGCCGATAACTGTTTTTCTGGATCCGTCGAACGCTTTGACGACGACCTCCCTGATTCTCATCGGAGGGCCTTTGAATGATAATTGCATCAAAGTGGACTTCGGCATAACATTCAGGGCTGACCCTGTGTCTACCAGTACGCTGGCTAAAGCATCGTCCTGGCAGTTAACTGTAATGTTGAGCGCCATGTTATGACGGCGACCCTCTTCGGGTAATTCCTCATCACTAAATCCCAAATTATTGCAGGAAGTGATGTTAGAGACAATGCTATCAAATTGTCTGATTGTTACATCCTGTTCCACAAAGGTTTGCTCCAAGACTTTCTGTAGAGCCTCCTTGTGGGCTTCTGAACTGAGTAACAGTGATAATACCGAGATCTTTGAAGGAGTCTGTAACAGCTAATCAACAATGTTATATTCACTCCTTTGGATGAGCTTCAACATCTCATCATTATTTTTTCGAAAGGTCGGGATTATTGGATTGACCGACTGATGGATCGAGAGCTTCTGTCTGAAGTTCCTTTTCTTTGTTAGGTTCTCCAACTCCCCGGTTGAAGATTCGACCGCTCTGTGTTATACGACTGTTGTCTGCAATATTTACGACGGAGTGTAATGGAATTTCCTTTCCATTTTCAACTGTCATTGCACCGTATTTGTAAGGGATAGCCTTAGTTGATTCATACGGTAGTGGTCCCGGTAGATAGATGACTTTGGGAACCTTTTGATTTTTCTGACCATCATACACAATCTCGATCCGTTCTTGGTTGGGAGCTCTAGATTCATCAAGTAGAGGGATGATGGCAAAAATATCCCTGGTCTGGTGACGACCAGAGATTGTGACAACATCCTCGACTTGATTGTCAAGGTAGTTTGGCGTCCAGTTGATGGGTCCAGAACCCGGATATGGGCGAATCTCTCCACGATCCACCTGACCCTGAAGAGCTGCTCTCACAAAGTAACACCCTTGGTTAATTTCCAAACAGACACTACAACGGTCATAGTTGTGTGGTGGCACCTGGCCACGCCCACTTTAAATACAATGTAACCTCACTAGGTTAGCTTCCACAGATCGGACATCCTGACTTTGACGCCGAGTGAGATTCCTGTTATTGATACTAATCTGCTGAGTATCTTCATCCATATAGATTGGCCTCCACCCGTGATTTAACAAGTGCTGAAGTGACTCCTGGACAAGGGTACAACCTCGGTCATTTTTGCAACCTGCTTTACAGCTTTGATAGTCGTGTGATATTAAGAATCTGAGCCAGACCTGCTCAGCATGTAACTCTACCAGGTTGGTATTCATCACGCGAATATCGAAGATCTGAACCATGTTGATCTGATAAGGGTTCCTATCATGGTAGTCTTGGATCCATCCAAGATCCATCTGATGCTGGAGGGCCTCTTGTATGAAAGAGCATCCCTGTTTGTTTACCGAGCAAGTCAGACAGGAACTGTAATCGTGTCGTGGCAGATTATGATACTGGCTTTGCCTTGAGTGCATCGCCACCAAGTTGACATTCATTGCACAGATGTCGTGGTTCTGAATGACGTTGGAATTCGTATAGACCATGTTAACTCCACTAACTCAGTGCTCTTGGATCCATCCGAGATCCATCTGTTCCTGTAGAGCTGCTTGCACCACAGAATATCCTCTATTACTTTTAGAGCAGACATCACATTGGTGATAATTATGAGGTGGCACATGGTCGTATCCACTCTGTCTACAATGCATCTTGACCAAATTGGTCCTTAATAAGAGTACATCGTGAATTTGATAGACATTGTTAGACTCTCTCTCAATCAGGTTAACTGCAGCTTTCTCGTGTTGAGGCAGCGGGTTCGTGAGAACATTGGGATTCGTATCTTTGAAAGATAAGAGCCCGCTCCTAACAAGCTTTTGCACGTCGGATTTGAAATTGAGACAATTCTCTATGTTATGCCCTGATCCTCCTTGATGATAAGGGCAAGTCTGATCCGCTTTAAACCAAAAAGGCAGATTTTCCAGTACTGTAAGAGGAGACTTAGTCTGGATGTGCCCCTTAGCCAGTAGTAACGAAAATAGTTCTGCGTACAACATAGGTATAGGATCAAACCCTGATGGTCGTGTTGTACGGTTGTTGTTATATGGAGGACGAGCCTGCTGAAGAGGCTGTTGTGTCCTTTGCTGATTAGGTTGGCTCTGCGCAACCTAAGGCTGATACGTAGGAATAGGCGCAGGGCTGATAGCAGGAGTTACAGCTGCTACCGGCTGATAACGTCGTCTTTGCTTTCCAAGAGAGATATTCCTAATATCCTGCTCTTTTTTCTTAGGGAGAACACTACCGTATCTTTTTGTACTGCTTGATGGTCCAGCGTCTTTTGCCAAACGTCCTTCTCGGACGGCTTTCTTAAGACGAACTCCCATGCCCACCATCTCGGTGAAGTCACTGGGCGCACTGGCAACCATTCTGTCATAGTAAAATGAGCTTAAGGTCTTTAAGAAGATCTTTGTCATCTCTTTTTCCTCAAGAGATGGACAAATTTGAGCGGCAATTTCACGCTATCTCTGAGCGTACTCCTTAAAGGTCTCCTTGTCCTTTTGTGACATTGATCTGAGTTGATCTCTGTCCGGTGCCATGTCCAAATTATATTTGTATTATTGGACGAAGGCAGTACCAAGATCTCTAAATGTGCTAATCGTAGCATGGTTTAAACCCATGTACCATTTTAATGCGGCTCCAGTTAAACTATCCTGAAAGTAGTGAATAAGTAGGTCCTGATTCTCCGTCTGAGCTGACATTCGCCGAGCGTACATCACCAGATGGCTCTGAGGGCAAGATTTACCCTTGTACTTTTCAAAGTCGGGCACTTGGAACTTGTGCGGGACTTTCACATTGGGGACCAAGCAGAGGTCTGCGGCGTCCTTTCCAAATAGATCCTGACCGCGAATGGCTTGCAGTTCCTTCTGCATTTCCAAGAACTGTTCCTGGAATTCATCCATTCGGTCAAACATAGGTTCCTTCTTACCAGAAGGTATCGGCGAAATCTGTCCTTCCGGGACAGTGTGCACCACAGGGGGTGGGACCGTGACTACGGCGGTGAACCTTGGCATTTCCCAAAGTTTGTAACCTTCAGGAGTCTTCAGTATGCCCCTGGCATCTTCGCTTTCCCGAAGTTTGTAACCTTCAGGCCCAGCGGCTTCTGTTATGATTCCCTAATCTTCAGTGATCGGCGGAACATATCCTTCCGGGATATAGCTAACAGGCATGCCCCAAGAACGATCTTTCGGCATTTAATACCTAGGATCATACTTCTCCACTATGGGCGCTGAGGTGATCTCTGAGATCATAGTCCTTTGTAGCTGAGCTTCTGCCATGGCTTGCATGTCATTACGAAGCTTTCTCATATCCTCTCTCAGAGCGTCGATCTCTTCTTTCAACTCTCTGTTCTCTTCCTCAAGATCATCCATCTTTTTCTGACGATTAGCCCGAGTATTGTACGAATGAGACAGTTTGACTCTAGAACCGAGACACAAACGTCAGATTCGTAGGTAAGAAGAATACGCGATGTGAGAATGATGAATGCAATGATTATATTAATTGTTTTTTGGTTTAATCAAAATAAACTTCGACAATTAGATTGCAAATATCAAACGGTGGGGAAACCCCTTTTTATTGAAATTCAAAGGATTGCGGAAATGAAAATACAGTAGATTACAAAGTGCAGAAACAGAAACCTAAGCTAAGGGGTCCCAAGAGAACTCGGGTGCTGATTCTGGTATCTTCCTTTTCTTTGACCGGGGCTCTTGAGCCGTTGTCGGGTTGTCATTCCTTTGCCAAGTGAAAGGAGCGAGCAAATTCCTTTAGTCATCCTGATTATCCACAGCATGTTGCTCTAAAATCTCTATCGGAGCATCCTTATCTTTCAGCAGTTGCTGTATTTTGGTACACTCCACATTGAGGGTGCGGTACTTGTTCTTCCAAGACCTCTTCTCCCGTTGAACTTTGTTGAGAGTAACCTGAAGCTTTTCAGTTTCCGTCATGAAGTACATGACAGATTCCCTCGGCGGAAGAATTCCGTAATGAGGATAAGGCATCTTTAGCTTGAGAGCTCTAGTTTGTACCCAGTGGAGATAAGGCTCCACTGAGACACAGTCCAGTTTTCCTAGAGACTCCCGTCCTTTCTTATGAACGTGTTTCCAAGCGTGCACTATTTCCATCTTTAGTGCTCTGTCACTTTCTCCTTCCTTGAAGAAAAGACCTTCCAGATGAACACCCCGTGGGACATGTCTCATCGGGTATCCATATTGATGACGAATGAGAACTGGATGGTAATTTATTCCTCCCTTAGTTCCTATAAAGGGTACGTTGGGGAAGTTTCCACAACGGTCATTGATCCTGATTCCATCATAAATCCTATTACACCAGTCAATGCCAGAGTTGGTGAGGGACATGATTTATCTGCGACCAACGTAAGGCACTCTTGTGATCCCAAAAAGTAGCAGACTTGGGCAAAGGGGAGATAAACCATTTATACAGCACGTGATCTCTCCTCCGCTGTACAAATTCCCTAAGTGCACAGAATGATATGCGTTTGCGAGCAAAGTCGGCACAGGGTTTCCAATGAGAAAAACCTTAATAGCGTTGATATCGACGAAGTTATTAATGTTGGGCAACAAAAATAATCCGTAGTTGAGTAAAATAAAGATGCTTTCAAAAGCAGTCCCGTTCCCTATACTAGCGAAGTACAAAGCTTTCTTTGTTAAGAAGTGGGCTGGCAAACCTTGTATGCCACCCTTGGTAGTTATGTGAATCCTGACTTCTGACTCATCCAAATGAATTGCTTTTGCAATGGTCTGATTCTTTGGAATTTCTTCCAGTCCAGAAAATGGAGCTCAATCAGTGATATGTAGATCGATCAGATGAGAATACTCCTCCAGCGTTGGTGCGAGCTGGTAATCCGGGAATGTGAAACAGTGATAAACCGGATCGTAGAATTGAACGAGTGCGTCCATGATTCCCTCAATCACATGGACCCTTAACAGAGGTACCAGACCTCCGTACTTGGCTCTGAAGGCCTATTGGTTTGTGATCATTCTCGCCAAACCTCTCAAATCCTCTAATTTTGGAACCTTGAAGGTGTACTTATGAGTTCTCCTTCTACCGAAATCCATTAGCACAATCCTTTTCTCTGATATTTGCAATCACAGTCTTAGTTTAATTTGAAAAACGGAGAGACTAGAAGAGAAATTTTTTTGAATGTTGTAATGTTTTTTAGATGAATGCATGAATGCAGCACACAAAGACATAGAAAAAACATGGGGTCAAAGGGTCGTTGTCATGGAGTCAAGGCTCTACCCATCCCAAAGGTTTACTAGTGACTTTTGTACCTGTCTCTCATCATCATCAACTCTTGTCAAGAAAACACCAGCGGGCCGGGAACCGTGCTAGGTGATGTTTTTTGAAGAGTCCTCAGAAGAGGGTGGCATCGCATGAAAACTATTTCCGATAGCCTCTGCGCCACTAATTTGCTCCTCAGCTTCTCAGACACCACAATCGACCCATTGCCTGTGAGAGGGAATGGGTTGCATTGGGAAGCCTCCACTGAGGTTGATGGTCGACCTCGTCGCCATCACCTATCTTAAGTGTATACTCAATCTTTCCACATGCGGCATCACAGGCATTCCCATTAGCAGAAAAAGAAACACATATATCAATTAGGAAAAGCAGTATATATTTGTCCTAATCATCCTAGACCTTTAAAGCTATGAGTCCTATGTTCCTGACAGAAAATGGGTTCCCCGGCGGAAGCCCTAATCTGTGGTTTTCACACAAGAGAAGAGAAAAAAGGTTAGAAGAGCCCCACGGTGGGCGCCACTTTTAAAGTTTCCACCTAATAGATGGGAAGAGAACAAGATCTCGCTACAAAGGTGAGATAGATCCTAATGACACGTCCCCAGTGGAGTCGCCATTTTTTCTGTAGCGAGCGATTTTGGATGTGGTTGCGAAGCACTACCGCTCTTTGGTATCTACAGTTCGATTCATTTTTTATCCTATTAAAGCTGATGAAGGAAGGGAAATAGATGTCTCAAATTAACCCTGCTTGCAAACTGAGGTTAAACAGTCAAAACTGTTGGTTTACAGATGCTACAAAGATTCGGGGTCTCTATTGGGTGTATTTTTTTAAAAGTGGTGTTCGGTTAATTGGTGGGAGGTTAAGATGTTAGGACGGATGTATGAAAGTATGGGATTTTGGGTTTTTGTTTAGTGTGCTCGCTAAGATCTTTTCTTTCAATCTTATGCCTACGTATTCCCGTTTACCGAAACAGGGAAATCAGAGCGTTCGTAGTTCCTCCTATTCTATGGGAGGAAAAATGTTGTTTTGGTGTCTTGTTCAAAGCCCAAGACGTGAAGCTAAAGGTATTTGTATCCTGTTCAAAGCCCAAGATGTGAAGCTGAAGAGTCTATTTGTATCTTGTTTGAAGCCCAAGATGTGAAGCTAAAAGGTGTTGTCTTTAGAGAGAATTTGTCAACTCTAAAGAGGTTTGTTTGTCACAACTGTCGGGTGACTGGTTATAAAGGAAAATTACTTTAACTGGGATATGTGAATCCAGCAATGCCATAATTTCCTTTATAGGGGTTTTCCAAACTGAAGGAGAAGACTTTAACTCAGTGTAGAGCAATGCCATAATTTCCTTTATAGGGGTTTTCCTTAGGAATTTCTCATGCTAAAAGAGGGACAGTGGCATGGATGTAGATAATCCAGAGGCTTGCCGCTTACAGCGATTAGATGAAGGAAAAAGAGTTGTTGATGTTTGTGCACTATGAACGAGGCACGACTTTGATGCTAAAAGGTTGATTGGATCAACCAGTGGTTTTCTTATATAAAGCCTAAGAGGAGGCTAATATGTGTCTCGTACAAAGCCAGAGAGAGAGGCTAAAAGGTTTTGACTCAACGTGGGAGTCTTTTATACTCAACAAGAGAGTATTTTTGTATCTCGTACGAAACCCGAGATGGAGGCTTAAATTTGTTTGGCTCAATAAAAACCTTTTTGTATATCGTATAAAGCCCGAGATAGAGGCTAAAAGGGGTGATTGACTCAACGAGGGAGTCTCTTATGTGTCTCGTACAAAGCCCGAGAGAGAGGCTAAACGTTGTTTGACTCCGCTGGGGAGAATCATTTGTACAAAGCCCAAGAGGAGTCTATGGCGCTATTTCAGTTGAGTGACAGGTCCAGTATGCTGATTTAAAGAGAAAATCAGTTCTTATATGAGTAATGTTGGCCCTCATGGATTTTTGATTCGAGGATCAGGGATATTTCCTATTCTTTAAGGAAACGGGAAATCCAAAGGGTATTGAGACTGTCCGAGTCTACGGGTTTCCTTCTTATTTTTGAAGGGGTCACTTGAGAATGTCTTTGAGACTCAAGGAAATTAGACTGTCCAAGTCTAGAGTTTCATCTTTTGTACTATGCTTTGAGAAACAGTAGTAGACTCTTTGAAAGGACCGTTCTATGAAGATGACTAAGTTCTGTTCCTATACCTCTAGGAGGTCGTCGGGACAATTTGTACGAAGCCCAAGAGGAGGCTGGAAACTTTTAAGAAGCCGAGAGGTCCTTGTATGAAGTCCAAGAGGAGGCTATCATTCCCGGAGGAAGAATCATTATACGAAGCCGAAGAGGAGGCTGTGAATACTTCTAAGAAGTCGACGGGTCCTTGTACTAAGCCCAAGAGGAGGCAGGGATGCTTTTAGAAAGCCTGTGGGTCCTTGTACTATGCCCAAGAGGAGGCCGATGCTTTTAAGAAGCCCGTGGGTCCCCAAACCCCGAGAAATTCAAGACAGGCTATTCACAAGGAATAGATCAAGCCAGGAAAGTTCTAGAATTTGGAAGAAACTCAAAGATGCCATTCACGGAGAATACATTCATCTCTGGGAGTAGAGTTTCTTGAAAATTCCTAATGAGGACCGCCTAAGAGAAGACTGTATCTGGTGATCCTATTGGGGATCTAGCTGTCTATTTCTACGAATAAACGAAACAGATTTACCTAGTTCTAGACGTAGTTGCCAGGAAAACTCGAAATATCTATACTATTATTACACAATTGATATGAGTTTATGAAAGAAGATTTACAGCGAAACAGCCCCACAATACAGTTATATGTATATGAAAGCGGTAAATGAAAGCGTATAAACACTTACTCAGTTGTAGAGCTTCCATGCTGTTTGGTTAGTTGTTCAATAAATACAGATTAAAAACAACAGTATATTCAAAATCAAAGGAGAAAGTGCTTTGAAAAGAAAGATTTGGAGCTTACAGCTCAAGGAGAGGCCCAGGGTTTTATCAGTGAGCGCACTGTTGAATTTGTACAGAGGGACTTATACAAGTGACTGAGGCCCAAAAAGGTTTTCTGTACAAAGGGATGGGTCTTACACTCTCTCAAGAGGCCCAAAAGTTTTAAAGAAAAAAGAGTGGGGCTTATAACACGAGGGTAGGCCAAGATGATTTTTCGTTTAAAAATGGCGATCGCGCCGAGGTTTTCTTTTAACGCAGAGGGACTTATACAACAAGTGAGGCCCAAAATTGTTTGGTTAAAAGGGGGTTGGGTCTTACACTCTATTAGAGGCCCAAAAGTTTTGAATGGGTCTTATAGCTCAAGGAGAGGCCCAAAAGGTTATTTTTCAAAAGGCGACGATCGCGCCGTTTGTTTTTGACGGTATTGAGACTTATACAATACACTGAGGCCCAAAAATGATTTGGTCAAAAAAAGGATTGGGTCTTACACTCTATTAGAGGCCCAAAGAGTTTAAAGAAAAGAAATGGGTCTTACTACTTGAGGGTAGGCCCAAGGTTTGTTTTTCAACGGATGATGATCGCGTCGAACTTTTTGAAATACAACGGGACTTATACTATAAGTGAGGCCCAAAAAATAGGTTGTATTTACATAGGGTTGGGTCTTACACTCTATTAGAGGCCCAAAGTGTTTTTAAAATGATTTATGAGGGTTGAATTAATCCAAAAACCCTAATTTGTTTTCAAAATGTGTTTTAATTGAATAAAAATTCAATTAAAATGATCAAAATTGTTTAACATATGGAAAACAAATTGTGATCTTGGATTAATGCTTCAAAAATTAAGTATTGACCTACAAAATAATTAGAAGGCATTAAAAGTTGCAAAATCAAGGTGGAAAAAATATTCAAAATGTCAAAAACAATTAAAATATTAATTATTTGCAAAAACAACAATTATATGAAATAAATAATATTTTTGGGATTTTTTGGGAAAATAAAATATTTTAACATTTTTGTGAATTATTAAAAAAAGAATCAACTCAAAATCATTAAAACTTAGAGAGAAATTAATTTTTGAATCAATTAAATAAAAATCACAAAATTCAAATATTCAAATGTTGGAAAATGGCGCCAAGAACAAAGGCAAGAACACACGCGTGTTCTGAGTTTCCCAGATTTGCATTTTCTATCCAGTCTCACTGAATACTTGATCATATCATGCAATCCACATACCAATCAACTCGTTTCAACCTCACGATCATGTTTATGACAATTAATTTCATTTAAATTAAGCATAAAACAAGAAATCACGAAAAATCCTCAAGAACCCTAAATTCTGCATGAAGGCTGGGATTTTTGATACACGATTTAAACAAAGCAATTACTTGAGGGGAAACATTCCATGCATGATTATGAACATTTGGCAAAAGTATTGTGCGAGGAAATATGCATAGATTGAGAGACGACCAAGTTTAGGCTTACCTCTAGGTCGTGACAACAAGAGCAAATTGATTTCTGAGTAGGAGGTGTTACAGATGAATTGTGATGATCTGAACAGCTTCCCTACACCCTATGGAGTGTGTTTGAATGCTTGGACTTGATGGAAATTGGCTGGATCACTTCATGGCACCTCAACTGCAACTTGGTTAAAACCTTGAGCAATTGACTGGTGATTCTGAGAAATCAGTGTTCCAGATGTTGTTTAAGTGTTTGATCAGCTCACATATGATGTATATGAGGTATGTGTGTGATTGGTTTGAGTGGAATTGCTCTCTAATGAAAAACTTGATAGTGACTTGCTAAGAAAGGCATTTTTGAGAGTGAGAAGTGGTTTTTGAGAAAGGCAAGTGTTGTAGGCCTTTGGTGTACTTAAACTGATCACAATTGAGCTCTATTTATAGTAGAGCAAGTTTGTTTTGCAAGGAATAGTGAATGGCATCTGCTGCGTAGGTTTGGCCAATGTTGGCAAATGAAAATCCAAGTCTCCTCTAGCCATTGACTAGAGGTTAGGGCACAGGCTGCTGGTCCCCTTGGTCTTGGATAAGTCTTGACTGAATTCAGTTGAGAATGGCTCAGTCCATGCCACCTTGATGCTTCCATTGAATGCTCCAATCCAAAATTGGAGTCTTGTCCCTATTTTGGCAATTCTAGGTTCAACATGCTATTTCTTGTTCCAAAGACTTTGGAGGCTTGGCTCAGTGATTGTCCCCTTTAGATTCAATCCTCAGAGGTGTCTAAGTGGATAGGAGTATTTGGATTTGGCTGGTTTTGGCAAATCGACCAAAAGTGCAAAAATCTGCCTTGCCTTGGCAGATTTCAGTAAGGCAACTTGCCAATGTCATATCTCATAGCCCAAATTGAATTTGGTGATGTTCTTGGTCATTTTGGAAAGCCCTTGCATGACACAACAACTGTTTGAATATGTTTGGTTTTGATCTCTTTTGAATCCAAGTGAAAAATCCCCCTACATTTGGAAAAAAGTAAAGGCAGATTCTGACTTAGTGAAATTTTCACTAAGTGTTGGAACAAAGTGACTTTTCTTGATTTTGATCACTCCATAACTCAAAATCCATGAGGAATTTGGACATAGGTCAGTATGAAGCTTTTGTAGAGGGAAATGTGATCTACAAATCAAGCTTTGAATGGGGAACAATGACCCTGTGGTTTAGGAGTTATGGTCCTCCAAAATTGGCACATTAGTGTCACTTTTTCCATAACTTAGAAATTTTTCTAAGTTTTTATGGTTACACCTTTTACAAGTTATCCCACTTTCTTTGATTTTTCTTGATGAATGATGATTCAAATCATACATTAACATAATTTTAGGGTTAAAAATACATTTTGGAGAAAAATCTCAAAAAGTCAAAGTTGACTTTTGTGCACAGTTGACTTTTTATCAGATGAATTCCAAACTGTGCGATTCTTCAGGAAATCATGTCCTTGACCTAAATCAAACTTGATGGACATGTTCCATGGGTGTCATAGGGTATATTGAATCATGTATTAGGGTTTGGGAGCATGTCCTGGTCAAAAGTCAAAGTTACAGTTGACTTTCCTCACGAAACCCTAATTGTAGTGCAGATGAAATTGAGACTTGTTGCCCAAGCTTCTTGGATTAATCCATTGTTGCAAGTGGATCAATATAGCATATTAAAGCCCCCCCAAATCATGTCTTTAGGTCTTAGCTCATGATTTGTCCCAAAAATCAACTTAAGGGTGAATTAGGTCAAGAAACCCTAATTCCTGATTTTTGATGTATGCATCCCCTGAGGTCAAATTGACTTGATGATTGGGTACATGAGGTTCCATGGAGTATATTAGGTTATGTTTTGGATCATTGGCTCATGCCCAAATGAAACATTTCCATCTGGAGGCCCTGGTAGACCAAAACCCTAATTTGGTGACACTGTCGATCTTGAGACTTGATCCACCTAGAAGGGAGCAGCCTTGTGCTTAATCCTTGAAGTGGGAGTCCTTTTGATCCATTGTGGATATTTTAGAGGCTATACAAGTTGAAGATCAAGTCATTCCTTTATTGATCCTTTGTCTAAGGCTCCGAGAGGGCTTAAACCCTAATTTTGATTGTAGTGAATGCTCAATAACCCTTGAGGCATTTGATGAGGCATGATGGTTCATCCATATTGTGATGATGATTTGCACAATGATGGGAAATCTTAGTGGTCAAAATTTGGGGTATGACAGTCACTCTACTAGAGACAATAGATTTAGAACACATCTTACCGGAGGGATTTCAAGATGCCCCATGTTTGGGAAGGATCACAAACTCGCTTTTGCCCCAGATTACACGGCTAATCTGAAGAAATCATCCCAAGAGGATTTTACAGAAGATTTGGCATCTTCAAACTCCTGTATACTCACTGAGTCTTGAACATTAACGACAAAGTCTCCAAAGCAACTCTATTGGGGAATCTGCAACCGTTATCAACACAGAAAAGTTTGTGACTGTTGGAAGTTCCGAATGGGAGAATCGACTTAGTAGGATACAATTAGTCGGAAGCAAACCCTGGAAAGAGGAGATTGCTGTAAATTGAGAAAATAAACTATCCTAATGGCAATGTGAAAATGACATTCCACTGAGTTTCAATTCTGCTATAGCCAGTATGTCTTCAAAACTCCCCGACCTTGCCTTCTGAGGAGTGATTGGACCGATTCCTATCCTTTGGAATGTTAGTTACTGAAACGGTGATGGAGTACAAATAACTCAGACTGCAATCGTTCGCTTAAATCCCTCTTTTGCGTGGACCGCCCTTTCGGGTTTTCAATCCATCGGGATACCCTTTTTTTCCTAAGTTGCCCTTTCGGGTTTTCAACTTACCGGGTGTACAAATTTTTTATTTATATCCCTACTTTTTACCCGAACCTTTTTATTCTATTTTTATGGTTCGCCGGGATGCCCTTTTTTGCCTGGACTCTTTTTTTTTATCCAACGGGTCTATTTATGCGAAGTATTTTTGGACGCGTCTGATTTAATAGGGGATGAAAAGTCTTCGCCATCCATGGTTGTAAGCAATAAGGCTCCGCCCAAGAAGACCTTTTTAACCACGAATGGACCTTCATAGTTGGGAGTCCATTTGCCCCGGTGATCTGTACTAGGAGGAAAGATCCTTTTGAGTACTACATCTCCGACTTTGTAAATCTGAGGGCGCACCTTCTGATCAAATGCCTGCTTCATAATCCGTTGGTATAACTGCCTATGACACACAGCTGCCAGACGTTTCTCTTCAATAAGGCTCAACTGATTAAACCTGGCGCGAACCCATTCAGCTTCGTCTAATTTGACATCCATCATGACTCTGAGGGGTGGAATCTCAACCTCAACCGGTAGGACTGCCTCCATACCGTACACAAGTGAGAATGATGTTTCCCCAGTAGACGTACGTACTGACGTTCGGTACCCATGCAAGGCGAACGCTAGCATCTCATGCCAATCTTTATATGTGACAACCATTTTCTGCACAATCTTCTTAATATTCTTATTGGCCGCCTCAACAGCGTCATTCATCTTCGGGCGATACGGCGAAGAATTGTGATGTTCAATTTTGAAGTCCCGGCACAACTCAGCCATCATTTTGTTGTTCAAATTAGAACCATTATCAGTAATGATTCTCTCGGGCACTCCATAACGACAAATGATATCCCGTTTCAGGAAACGACCTACCACCTGCTTAGTGACGTTGGCATAAGATGCTGCTTCAACCCACTTAGTGAAATAATCAATGGCGACCAAGATGAAACGATGGCCGTTTGAAGCAGTAGGATCAATTTTTCCAATCATATCAATGCCCCACATTGCAAAGGGCCAAGGAGAGGACATGACACTCAACGGATTCGGAGGCGCATACACTTTGTCTGCATAGATCTGGAACTTGTGACATTTGTGGGCGTACTTGTAACAATCTGTCTCCATCGTCAACCAATAATACCCCGACCTTAATATTTTCTTTGCCATTGCATGTCCTCCAACATGGGTACCGAAGGAGCCTTCATGCACTTCTTGCATTAACAGGTCTGCTTCGTGTCTATCCACGCATCTGAGCAGAACCATGTCAAAATTCCATTTGTACAGCACGTCATCTTGGTCCAAAAAGAAACTACCAGACAATCTCCTCAAAGTCTTCTTATCTTCGGTAGATGCCCCAGGCGGGTACTCCTGACTTTTCAAAAAACACTTGATGTCATGAAACCATGGCTTGTCATCAGACGTTGCATCAACAACAAACACAAATGCAGGTCTGTCAAGACAAGACACATCAATCTTAAGTACATGGTTCCACCTTTGCACTTTGATCATAGAAGACAATGTGGCCAAGGCATCAGCAAACTTATTCTCCTCTTAAGGAATATGATATAGCTTTACTATTGTGAAAAAAGTCAACAGTCTTCTCGTATAATCTCTATACGAAATCAGATGTGTCTGGTGCGTGTACTAATTCCCATTCACTTGATTGATTACCAAAGCTGCATCGCCGAAGACATCAAGGGTCTTAATTCGCAAATTAATCGCCTCCTCAATCCCCATTATACAAGCTTCATATTCTGCTTCATTGTTGGTGCATCCGAAAGTTACTCGGGCAGTGAAGGGCATATGAACACCTTCTGGTGTGATAAGAACTACTCCAACTCCGCATCCATTCATGTTGACGGCTCCATCAAACATCAAACTCCATTTGGATTCAGGGTCTGGCCCCTCCTCTAGGAGTGGTTCCTCGCAGTCTTTAACTTTGAGAAACATGATGTCCTCATCAGGGAAATCAAATTTCATGAGAAGTATACTGGATATCATATTCTGTCAAAACCATTTGCCACCGTGCAACTCTGCCTGTCAGTGCTGGTTTCTTAAAAATGTACTTGACTGGATCCATTTTGGAAATCAACAAAGTTGTGTGCGTGAGCATATACTGCCTCAGTCGCTTAGCAGCCCATGCCAGTGCACATCATGTCTTCTCAAGCATTTAGTACCAGGACTCACAGTCAGTGAATTTTTTGTTCAGGTAGTAGATAACATACTCTTTCCTACCTGTCTCGTCGTGTTAACCGAGAACACAACCCATAGACTCTTCAAGCACTGTCAAGTACATTATCAAAGGTCTCCCTGGAACCAGAGGTATTAAAATTGGAGGTTCCTGTAAATATCTCTTTATTTTATCGAATGCCACTTGGCAATCGTCATTCCACCTGACCGTTTGATCTTTTCTTAGCAGTTTGAATATTGGTTCACACGTGGCTGTTAGGTGAGATATGAACCTTGCAATGTAGTTCAATCTACCTAGAAAGCCACGAACCTCTTTTTCTATTTTCGGCTCAGGCATGTCTTGTATTGCTTTCACTTTGGCAGGATCGACCTCAATCCCTTTTTCACTTACGATGAAACCCAACAGCTTTCCAGAACGCACCCCGAAAGTGCATTTGTTTGGATTCAACCTCAAACGGAACTTTCTCAACCTTTCAAACAACTTCTTCAAGTTATTCAGGTGTTCTTCTTCTGTTCGCGACTTGGCAATCATATCATCCACATAGCATTCAATCTCTTTGTGAATCAAATCGTGAAATAATGTTACCATTGCCCGCTGATACGTTGCCCCTACATTTTTCAACCCAAAAGGCATCACTTTATAACAGAAGGTACCCCATGGGGTAATGAACGTGGTCTTCTCCATATCCTCAGGTGCCATCTTGATCTGACTGTACCCGGAGAAATCCTCCATGAATGAGAACACTGAAAACTGAGCTGTATTATCAACCAGCACATCGATATGAGGTAAAGGAAAGTTATCTTTCGAACTTGCTCTGTTTAGATCCCGGTAATCAACGAACATTCTGACCCTACCATCTTTCTTCGGCACGGGAACAATATTTGCAACCCATGGTGGGTAATTGGTGACAGCCAGAAATCCTGCATCTAACTGTTTTTGTACCTCCTCTTTAATTTTGAGAGCCATTTCTGGTTTAGTTCTCCGAAGCTTCTGTCTGACAGGAGGATAACCTTCTTTCAACGACAACCTGTGCACAACAATGTCTGTATCTAACCCCGGCATATCTTGATATGACCAAGCAAAGATGTCGACATATTCCCGCAGCATACTGACCAGCCCTTTCTTTACCTCGGCCTGCAGACTGGCTCCAATCTTAATTTCTTTCCTTGCGTCCTCGGAACCAATGTTGATAACCTCAATTTTCTCTTTGTGAGGTTGAATGACCCTTTCCTCTTGCTTCAACAATCTAGCCAATTCTTCAGGAAGTTCACAGTATTCTTCGGCTTGATAAATAGGTTTGTCAAAGTCATACATGGCCATAGCAGAATCGTTATCAGTGGAGTCCGGAGGATCAAGTCTGCACGAGGGGTTCATGCTTTATTTTAGAATTTATTTTGAAAAACAAAAAGAAAACAAGACATTGCCATTTTTAACGTTTTTTGTGCAAAAATAAAAGATGAAAGACAGGGAACAAAATTTGAATGCAAAACGTCCTTTATTAATGACTAAAAAATGCAAATGAAAATGTATGGCCCTACAAATGAGTCTGTACGCCTTGGGCAAAGCGCAAGATTTTAACATGCATTATGGTTAGAGAAAAACAAAGAAAATTACTCTGTTTGAAAAGTAACTGGAATGATTTCCTCAGCGGACCAGTTTTGCAATTGTTGTCCCGAACCATGTGGGCATACCCAATTGTCCAATTCACAGTCTCTGTCGATGCCATCTTCTGTAACTGCACAAGATTGATCTGTATATATGATTCCACCACTGCTGAATGTGATGGGTCCACTGTACTTTGCAGCCGAATCCGGAGATGGTTGGTAGCCAATACCAAACTTGTCCTCTTTCATTAATGTCTCTATTAGTTTGCCCCAACCTTGGGCATTACCTGCTCTAACAACCTCGACGGCCTGCTTATTAGAAGAAATTGACGTGCCAGCTCCAGTTGGTATAGGAGAAGATTCAGGTACTTTATCAATATTCACTGCCTCGAACGACAGGCAAAGCGTTTCATGGATTTCCCCATCCATCTCAACATACTTGAATGTGGACAAGTGACTGACAAAAATTTCCTCTTCACCACACACAGTTACTACTTGTTCTTTAAATATGTATTTCAGCTTCTGATGTAATGTGGATGTAACAGCCCCGGCCGCATGAATCCATGGGCGACCTAATAAACAGCTATAAGGAAGCTGTATATCCATCACATGGGATGTAGATTTAAACACCTGAGGTCCAATTTGCACAGGTAATTCCACTTCACCGAAAACAGATCGTTTCGACCCATCAAACGGTCTGACAACCAGATCACTCAGCCTCAAAATCAATCCATCAACATCCAGCTTAATCAGCGCCTTCTTAGGCAAGACATTAAGTGAAGAGCCAGTATCTACGAGCACATGGGACAACACCGCGCCCTTACACTCCATTGTAATATGCAGAGCTTTGTTGTGGCTTCTACCTTCAGCAGTCAAATCTCGGCTCGTGAAACCCAACCCATGGCTGACATTGACATTAGAAATCACACTCTCGAGCTGATTGACAGTAATTTCTTGTGGAACATAGGCCATCTTTAATACCTTCAGCAAAGCCTCTCGGTGTGCATCAGAGCACATCAGTAATGACAAAATTGAGATCTTTGAGGGCGTCTGGTTCAATTGATCAATGATTTTATAATCACTTTTCTTTATTATTCTCATAAACTCTTCTACCTCGCTATCAAAGGTAATTTTGGGATCTGCTTCAGGCATGGGCACACTCTCAGCCACTTGTTTTCCTTTAGCTCTCGCCGCAACCTCGACTTCTTTATCACTTCGAAGAGTTTGTGGAGCAAATAACCTTCCACTCCTGGTAAAGCCTCCTAGACCACTCACATTATCAACATTTGAACTAGCCGATGTTCCAACTTCTAGCTTCTTCCTCTCATGGTACACATCTGCCCCATAGTGCCATGGGACTGCTTTCTCAGAGGTAAACGGAACCGGTCCTGACACCGTAATGGTAATATGACTGGGTCTTTCTGGCACAATAAACATTACAGGAGCTGCCCTTGCAGGTACCTGAATTTCAGCAGGAGTATAATAAATTGTCACAGCTGACACCTCATCATTATCTTTCACAACACGGTCAAATTGTAGACGACCTTCATTAATCAAATTCTGTAAACCAAACCTCAATCTGTCACAACCATTATCTTGACTCATACATTCCAAACAGTCTCGGTCACAACCTGGAAACACCTGTCCCTTCAACAGACGACCTTTCACTACCAGTAATGAAGTCTTCACTCGATTGATATCTGTCACCACGTTCAACCTCTTTCCATCCTCAATGGCGTGCACATTTGCCCCGTCATGGTCCGACATAGGGTTCTGGATAACATTAGGAGGTGGAGAAAAGTTGATTGCTTTAGCATCTATCAGATCCTGCACCTTATTTTGAAATGCCCAGCACTTTTCGGTGGTGTGCTCTGGAGCACCTGAATGGAAATTACAGCCGGCATTAGCATCATAATTGGGTAGCAAGTTACCAGCAACAAGAGGTCTCATAGTACGAAGTTCGACCAATTTCAATTGGAGTAACTGGGGTAACAATGCTGAGTAAGTCATAGGAAGAGGGTCAATTTTGCGGTCCCTCTGTCTAGACCTTTGTTGGAATGGTGGTCGTTGCTGTTGAACTTGCTGTTGTGGCTGCTGTTGCTGAACAGTTGGTGTTGGAATTGTCACTGCATCCACTTGGTGATAAGCCTGAGAACGTCCTTTTCCCCGTCCTCTGTACACAACATTTGTCTCGCCTTCTCTCCTTCTCTGCCCATTAGCAAAAGGTTTCTTTGTTCCTGAAGAACCAGCACCACTTACATCCTGAATCTTCCCCAGTTTCAACAAATTCTCAATCCTTTCACTAGCAATTACGATATCATAAAATCCCGTTGACGGACAAGCAGCCAATCTGTCAAGAAATGTCCCTTGCATGGTACCCATGAACATATCCGCCATTTCTCTTTCCAGCAAAGGGGGTTGAACCTGGGTGGCCATTTCTCTCCATCTCTGCGCGTACTCCTTAAAGCTTTCCTTAGCACCCTGTGACAACCCTTGCAGCTGAGTGCGGTTGGGAGCCATATCGATATTATACTGATATTGTTTTAGAAACGCTTCTGCCAAATCTTTCCAGCTTCTCACAACAACCCTGTTCAACTTCATGTACCAAGTCAATGAAGCTCCAGCCAAACTATCTTAAAAATAGTGCATCCACAACTTCTCGTCATTAGTGTGGGCTGAGATCCTTCCAAAGTAAGCCTGAATATGTGTTTGGGGACATGTATTGCCGTGATATTTGTCAAAAGTGGGTGGCTTAAACTTTGGAGGAATTCTAACTCCCGGTACCAGACCCAGATTAGTAACATCAATGCCTAGAGAGTTCTTGCACTCCATAGCCCTGATTTTCTCAGCCAGCTCATCATACCTTCTGTCATTAGGATTAGCCATATCAGCATCCAGCAAGGTGAATTGATCTTCCTGAACATCCTTATTAGCGCCAACATTTCTGGCAGTCCCAGTACCCAAATTACCAACAGGAGGAGGATCGACCCTCGGCTGTGAATTGTCAACGTGATTACCTTCTGGCGTGACCTCTGGACGCTCGACCATAAGTCTTAACCTCTCTTGGTTCTGTGCCATACCAGTCATGAGAGCCATGAACTAGTCCATACGGGCCTTCATCTCAGCCAAATCATTCTGAATTTGATCAACCATTCTGTTTCGATTGCCTCTTGTGGAGTAGCGATGTATGTGATCGGTATCAATACTTCCTGTTGACAGAAGAGATATGAGAACCAGATAGGGTACCTGAAAAACAAACAGGAATGCAGGAATGAAATGTATGCAATGCAATGCTATGTTTTTTATTCCCAGGCCTTTTCGTGCCCCGATTCCGGTATTTCAGAAGTCCACAGCATTCAGATAACACACGAGATACAGTAGCTGATAAGAACATTCATTTAGACGAGTGCACGAATATGTGTAGAACCCTGTGAAGTGATTTTGTAGCCAGGTGTCAGTGAACAATGATGTAATATCAAGAAAGCCACTGGAGAAAATACTGAGCATATCATAACTGGAAGAAAACCCAAAGAACTGTGTCTGAACAAGTATTTGAAAACGTACCACCCAAATTCAGAAATTAAAGCAGCGATTCCTACAACAATTCTGAAGGTAGTCAACATAGTGAAAGCTAAAATGGGCAAAACACCACATCCTGCAACCCTAGACTGAGCCTCTTGACCTCCTCAAATAGCACAGGATTCTCAGGATCTTCCGGCGCCTCAATCAGGCCTCTGATCAAGCGTTCTCTCAAACTGAAGGATTGGTACAAAGTGTTGATATTTTGACACAATTCTTCCCCATCAGTACTACCATAGCCTGGCTCTGTCCTGGACTTCTTCACTTCTGCCCAGATCTTGAGATCAGCTATTTCAGCCTGAGCTTCCTGTAATAGCTTCTGACTTTCTTCCAAACTATTCCGGTAAATCCGTCGTTGAGTATGTGCAGCTTTCAATTCTTCATCTGAGGTCCTGGCCTTAGCTTCCAACTCTTCAACCATAGCTTTAAACTCTTCCTCTACCTTGGCTTGGCGCTTCTATTCATCGGCCCATTTTTGTTGCCATAAGGTAATAGCTTCATTAGCTTCCTTCAATGACTTCTTGAGATTCTGGCATTCTCTGGCGTTATTCTTATCAATTAAGCCCCGTCTTTGGAAATAAATCAGCCTCCCTTCGAGTTCTTCTTTCCTGCTTTCAGCCATCTTCTCAGCAATGTGGACTCTTTCCTCCAACCCTCTATTATCAAATGCAGCTTTCTGATACAGGCTGGTGACATCCGCATTCACAACCCTGAGTTTATGAATTAAAGCTTCCAGCTTTTGGAATTCTTCAATTGGTACGGAGGTCCTTGGCTCCACTACCTTGGGATATAACAGAGGCTCGACAGAGAATGGCAACAGTGTAATGGCTACCCGACGCTTCAGCCACTCAATGTAAGGAGGGATTGGATTCTTCTTGACAAAGATACTGATTGCATCCATATCAATGAATCCAGCTATATTCGGAAATAAACAAATTCTGTACACACAAAGAGCTAAGATTGCATTAGAGGTAACCAAATTACCATTAGCAAAACTCTTCTTTGCTTCTTCAATCAGAAAGCCTAGATGGAACCCTTTACAACCCTCCTTTTCCTTAACATTATCTTTAACCACAGATACCTTCAGGTGAATAGCATCTGCAATGACATTGTCGGGAATAGCCTTCTTTGAACTGTAGTGAGGAGGAGTATCCTTGACAGAAATCTTCAGAATATCAGAGAACTCTTCCAAAGTAGGTACCAGCAGATAATCATTGAATGTGAAGCAACGCAGCTGAGGATCGTAAAACTGCAAGAGAGTATGCAAGGTATCATGCTGATCTGGAGTAAGGAGGCTCACATAAATCAAGATGTTCCCAAACCTCTTTCTGAACTTATCCAATTGGGTACTGTCCAATAAATCTGCCAATTCTTTGATCTGTCCTACTTTAGGCTTCGGAAACCAGTAATGCACATTATTCTTTCTTAGAGGAACTTGCATCTGATGTAGAGAAAATACCCACCGGAACTGGAAACAATACTGAGACCTGGGAAAGAAAAAAACATAAAATGTTAATGATGTATGTAATGAGATGCAGCTGGGCATGTGATCAGAGCCAGAATCTGCAGTGTCGGTGCAATAACTGTGGAGTGCCAAGTGTCTGTGTAGCATCATATCAAGAATATCAGACCCAAGCACCAGTAAAAAACCAGATCCAGAATACCAGAACAAAGCACCCAAATCACTGATCATATGAGAATCACACAAAAGGGTAGGTAGAAGGTCAAGGTTACCTAGAAACCTGTAAACGTCCCCCCAATCTCGCAGGTGTGTTCTAAAAGGTAGGATCCTCAGATTCGGATCCCAGAATGAGAAGCAATAGCACATTCAGCCCGTAGGATACAATGCTATCGCCAAACAAAGAGATCGTTATCTAATTCACCACAAAATAAAGGCCATCCTATGCAAGTTCCAGAGTGGGCCCTCGGGTGCGAATGGGTTTGCCACAGAATGTGGGCTGCAACTGTCACCACTAAAGATGGATGTTTCCACTAAGGTCCTCAATGATCGATCACCAGATGCACATAACTCTCAAAGTCATACCCTGAATGAGGAAAACCCTCAAAGCAAGATAATCCTAAGAAAGTCGCACTCTGGCTATAGAACTCACAACTACCCCCGTGGCTAAATACCATGAGAGCCCTGTGCCTGTCCACTCTAAGTCCTAAAGTACACTCGAGCTTGGGTAATGGGCTCATCTCACAGTAACAATCCCATCCTGCCAAAGGAAACCAGACAGTCCAGAATATATGATGCATGATATAAATAAAATGCAATAAAGGCGGTAAAGTAAAGCGATAAAGCTGTAAATAAAAGCAGTAAAGCTAAACTAAAGCAAGCACAGATCAAACACCCCATAAGAAAAAACAAACAAGCACTAGGAGAGACTCGCATTGGGGAGGGACCAGCAAGAGGTCAACTTTCCCCAGCAGAGTCGCCAGCTGTCGCTCTCGGGATTTTCATCCAGGTACAAATGCAAAAGTGGCGCTGAAGAAAGAAAGAAGAGTCTCCAGCCAGGCATTTTTATCCCAAAGAAAGGGAAGGGTAATGCTGCACAAACCCGGGAGAAAGGAAAGAACAAGGTATCGCGAACCAAAGAGAGAGGGTAAGGGAGTCGGTTACGTGAAGGGAAGGTTATCGTACCCCTTCACGTCCGTCGTACTCGACGGGATCCACGCTTGAAGTACTGCTCAAAGGGTGATAGAAAAGATGCTGGAAAAGGAATGGAAAGAGAACGAGAAATAAATGTAGGGAAAATAAAAGAAGTGCTCGAATGGGCCCTACCCCACTGCCTACGTATCTCATCGGGAACATGAGAATCAGAGAGACGTAGTTCCCCTAACTAAGGGAAAACTGCTTGTGTTTTTTAGGGAACGACTAATGTTCTAGCTCAGGTGTTGCAGGCTCGCTGAATCGAGTGCGTTACCGTATTGCAAGAGAACAAGGAGAAGCACGTTCGTACATTGAGAGTGAGTGAAATGAGAAGAAAATTCCTGAAGGAAAGGCGTTATTGTTTGTTTGAAGTGTTTTAGAAGTTTTTTATTTGAAGTGTTTTAGAAGTTTTTTATTTGAAGTGTTTTGCATAGGTAAGTGTACCTAAGTCTTTTTCACTGGAATGTGCATCTCATGCATCATTCCAGAATGAAATGATTATGAAGTACACTAAGTATGAGGAAGATCCTCAAACTTACTTCCAAAATCAAAGGCTTAAGCACACTAGCCTATTCCCTTTATTAAATGTTTTTTGTTGTTTTTTTTTTAAATGAAGAAGTGTTTTTGGTTTTGTTTGTGAAATCACTTCATGTTAAGACTTGTACATCATTCTAGAAAACCTACAACATATTCCAAGATGGAATGTATGCAAGCCCCCCCATGGAATAAGGCTCATGACACATGAAGATACTTCGACCTTTATTAAATGTCTTGAAGTTGTTTTTGAGATGAAAGAAGAGAGAATCAAAAGAAACAAAGGTAAAGACTAAAGGGGACTAAGACTTACCCTAATGATATCATGCTTGGATGTTCCTAATGGTTTAGTGTGGTTTAGAAGCCTAATTCTAAAAGAAGATAGAAGAGGAACAAGTTCTAACTTACTTCAAAGATTGAAGTTAAGTTAAGAACTCAAAGGGATGAATGAAGTTGAAAAAAGAAAGCATTGAAATGCTTATCACAATCACAAGTTGAAAACATTAAAGAGGTAAGAAAAGAGGTTGTATATGGGAGCACACCCATACACTTGACTTACCATTAGCCCCTGAAAATGTTAGCAAAATAATTTACAAGTAGAGAAATAAAGAGAGAAGAACAAGTAATGATCAACCAAGTTAGGAACTAAGGAAGAAGGATCCTAAAGGTGTGAAGAAAATTCTACACAAAACAACATATCATGCTATCCAAATACGAAAATAAAATGGAAGGAAACAATGAAAACAACAACAATTACAGCTCATAAATGCAATGCAGCAGTAAAATCTATCATCATGTACCAAACAGCAATTAACAGCACATGTTCAGCCTATAGAATCGGTGTAAAAAGCAAGTAGCAGAACATACAACAACATATGTGTGTATGGACAGCAATGAAAAATCAGGGGCAGCATGCACTCACAAATGATTCATTCATAAAAGAACAAACATGCTTCAAGCCTTGCACATTATTCAATCAAACATGATCACAATCACACCATAAATCATGGTAAACAATTCTTGAAATTACCATGGAATAATGCACATTGTAAGAGAATACGCATTATTAAGCATGTGAACAAATTAAAACAAACGTGCACTTATTGAAATAGAAAGCAAATGACCATGCACACAACAATTCCAGCAACACAAGCATCAATTAACAATTAACAAGCTCAATGTGTGTGCATTATGTGATCCTTACATTAATTAATCAACAACGCAAACATAAACATTCATCAATTATCAATCAAGAACCGCATGTCGAAAAATCATGCTCATGCAATAGTGTGAAGTGAAACAGCCCAAGAATAGTCTACGAATCATCAACGTATCAATCCATGAAGTTTAACATGCAAGAGATCTCAAACAAGCAAGAAAATGCAAGAAAAACACAATCTGCTTCAGTGGTAATCGATTACTCACATAGGGTAATCGATTACTCAGTTGAAAATTGGCTAAAAACGTGAAAATAAGGCAGAGTAATCGGTTACCCTATTAGAGTAATCGATTACCACTGAAATAGAGGCAGAAATTCAACTTTGAAAAGCACTTTTCAGCGGCAAATCACTTATCCAAACATCCAAATGATCATGTAAACAATCATGCACGAAAATTGAGTTCAATCACAGCAATCAAACATCAATTAGATCCAACAATCATCAACGTTAAGAATCAAATTCAAACGCCATGGATCCAAATCAAAAATCACCAAAGATCTACATCGAATAAGTTGCGAATAAGCTAAATCAAGTATAGATTTGAGGAAAACCAACCTACAAAGCGGAGATTTGCTTTGGTAATTGTTGCAAAGTGATCTTGGAGCAGAAAATTAAAGAAAACCAGAGATTCCTCGATTAGTAGCCGAAACGCGTCGAAACCGATCAAAGTCGCGGAAAATCACCAAGATCGAACTTGCACCAAAATAAATGGTGTGAAACCCTTGGATTGAAGTAGAATAATCTGAACTTCCAGAAATCCAACCAAAGAAAGCCAAATGATGGAGTTTGAGCTCAAGAATTAATCACTTTTCAATGTGAAAAGTGATTATCCTTCAAGAAATAAGAGCTTTTGTGAGGGTTTGGAAGAGAGAATTGAGAGTGCAATGTGAGAGATTTGGTGAAAAAATGGTGAATAATGGTGTAAAATGGTGAAAAATGGTGAATCCTTTAAAAATGAGTGAAGGATTTCTTATATAGACTTTAGGTTTGGAGTGTGGGAGGTTTGGGATTAGCTTTGGACTTAGCTTTGGGTTTGGAGCTAGGGTTGGAGTTAGTTAGACTCAACTCACCGAGTCAAGGTAGTTAACTCGGTTAGTTAGGATCAACTCGGTAATAATCCCAAGGTGAATTTCAACATCCAAAGGTGGAGATGCTTGGAAAACAAGGAATATGGTGCACTTGATTTGAATTGAAGCACTAGAATCAATGCCCTTGGAATTGAATTGAATTGAAATGTCTAGAGATGTCTAGAATATTCCATTTGCTGCTATAATGCTTTATAGAATCAAAACCCAAGTGTGCAATGGAGCTGTCATGAAAAAGCAGTAGAAATTTGCAAACTGACACACGGTAATCTATTACCCTATTTGAGTAATCGATTACTCTAGCCAATTTTGCCCAATTTTGCTTAAAAGATGGTGTTGGGGCTCCGGTTTCGATTCTCTACTCCGCGCTTTAATAGATATCCATAGAATCCCCTATTTCTTGCTCAAATCTTCACCAATGATCATATTTGACTTAAAGGATAAGAATGAGACCTTAAAGAGTCAGGAGTTGACTTTTTCTTCTGCACAGTTGACTTTTTCATCGATGTCTTGATTCTCAAGCAACTGACCAATTGAACCTCTTTTGAAATGAACCAATGGGCAATCTTCCATCCTTAGATACTTGATATCATGTAGAAAACCTTGAGATCAAGTTTGAACCAAAATTTCATCAGGAGACTACTTGACTCCGAAACTGTAATTTTGGCTGCTTTTGGTAGGAGATGATGCACTGTCCAATCTTCTTGATGAATTCCCATCTTCCAATGAATTGTGGGATCAAATGAGATGACATATGATGTAAGAGACCCTTGAGGCTTGTTTGAAGGCCTTTGGCTCTAGCTCTCTTGCTTTGGATGATCAATTTTCTTAAATCAATTGATCACATGCCCTATGCTGAATGCAAAGATGAATGCTTTATTTTTCTATGACTTGAATGCAATGTAATGCAAATGATATGAAAAAATGAGAGGGCAAAATTTAGGGTATTTTAGGTACCCACATTCCTTTCACTGCCAGATTGACATTCAAGTGCACAAACAACGAGGCCGAATACGAAGCTTGTATCATGGGTCTCGAAGAAGCAATTGATTTGAGGATAAAGAACTTGGATGTGTATGGGGACTCAGCCCTGGTTATCAATCAGATCAAAGGAGATTGAACACATACCAATCAGGACTGGTTCCTTACAAAGATTACGCAAGAAGGTTGTTACCATTCTTTAACAGAATCGAGTTTCATCACATCCCTCGCGAAGAAAATCATATGATTGATGAACTAGCCACTCTCTCTTCCATGATTAGTGTAGGTCAATGGAACGACGTACCTAAGATTGACATAATGCACCTAGAAAGGCCCGCTTACATCTTCATGATTGAAGCAGTCCTAGACGACAAACCTTGGTATCACGATATCAAATGCTTCCTTCAGAAACAAGAGTACCCACCTGGGGCATCCAAAAAAGACAGGAAAACCATCAGGAGACTGGCTGTCAGCTTCTTTCTGAGCGGTGATACGCTCTATAAGAGAAGCTTTGACATGGTCTTGCTCCGATGCGTAGACAGACCAGAAGCAAACATGCCGATAAAAGAAATTCACGAAGGATCCTTTGGGACTCATTCCAACGGGCACACAATGGTGAGAAAAATTCTGAGAGAAGGATACTATTGGTTGACCATGGAATCCGATTGCTATAAGTACATGAGGAAGTGTCACAAGTGTCAAATATACACTGACAAAATCCATGTACCACCAACGCATCTCAAAGTTCTCTCTTCCCTATGGCCTTTTTCCATAAGGGGAATCGACATGATTGGCATGATCGAACCCAAAGCTTCAAACGAACATCGGTTCCTCCTGGTAGCCATTGACTACTTCACCAAATGGGTCGAAGCAGCGTCATACACCAATGTAACCCGACAAGTGGTGGTCTGATTTATCAAGAACAATCTCATTTGCCGTTATGGTGTTCCAAGCCAGATCATTACTGATAATGGATCTAACTTGAAAAATAAGATGATGAAAGAGTTGTGTACTGAGTTCAAAATCGAACACCATAATTCATCTCCCTATCGACCTAAGATGAACGGGGCGGTAGAAGCGGCTAACAAGAACATCAAGAAGATTGTTCAAATGATGGTTGTAACCTACAAAGATTGGCATGAAATGCTGCCTTTTTCTCTTCACGGTTATCGCACATCTGTTCGCACTTCAACAGGGGCAACCCCTTTCTCTTTAGTATATGGCATGGAAGCAGTGCTTCCCATAGAAGTAGAGATCCCATCAATCTGGGTATTAATGGAAGCTAAGCTAACAGAAGCTAAATGGTGTCAAAGTCGACACGATAAACTAAATCTGATCGAAGAAAAGTGAATAACGGCTCTATGCCATGGTCAGTTATATCAGCAAAGAATGAAGAAGGCGTTCGACAAAAAGGTTCGACCCCGTGTCTTCAAGAAAGGAGACCTTGTGATAAAAAAGATACAATCATTCCTCACTGATTCCCGGGGCAAATGGACTTCGAATTATGACGGACCCTATGTGGTCACGAAAGCATTCTCAGGTGGTGCCTTGAGACTCGCAACCATGGACGGAGAGGAATTTGCCTACCCCACGAATGTTGATGTAGTCAAGAAACACTTTGCCTAAATAAAAAAAAAACGTCTCGGTGGATTGAAAACCTAAAAAGGAGGTCCAGGAAAAAATTAGACACATAAGAAAAAAAATCATCCCGATGGATTGGAAATCTCAAAGTACAATCCAGGCAAAAGTTAGGGATTAATGACAAGTAACTACATCTGATCAGTTCAACTCCCCAGCAGTCACGCCATCCATCAGAAAAACTTGAGTCAAGGTCATTTTCGACAGAAGCTCAGGATGTCCAGAATTCAAAGTTGGTAGAAGGATAACGATCGTTATGTTTCAATGTAGCCCCTTTTCCCTTAAATTACCATTTTTCTAAACTTTGTAAATACTCGATGGGATCACGCGCTTAGCTGATTTCCATTCTATCAATAAAATTTGAGCCCTAGTGCTTTTGTTTGCAATTCTCATTTGTTTTAGCTTTACATAATGACATTTTTAATATGATCAAGGATTCTTGTAATAAAACAAAAATGAATTTAATTGTCAAAATTTTTCTGCTTTTAAAATAAAGATGGCAATTCCTTTTGACTGTGAACTTCAAAAAAAACATCGATAGCTTCTCCAGAAGTGATTAAACCTCAAAGTGCAGAATCAAAGTACTCCTTCTAAACCAGTGCACCTGAATGAAGGATCAATTATGTCAAATGCGAATGTCCCATCTGATATACCTGGCAGAGTTCCTACCTCTTAAGACCAATTGAACAGTACTGTAACCCCCATAGGGTCTACTTCTCCTAAGCAAGGAAGAATTACTGTCTTGGACCAATGGTACTTTTCATCCCCCGCCATGTCCGAGTATCCAGTCGTGTTCATCTATTAGTCTGTATGTCGCGTCAGTTTTGTCAGCATAAACATACATATATCACACATAATTGATTCACATTCATAATCATATTGCATTACTATCACTCTGGTCAGTCTTACCCCCAAGTGGTAAAGTCCTCTTAATCAATCGAGTTGTCAGTTCTTTCCTCGTCAGGAAATGTTTTCTCTGAACAATCTCTCTCCCCCAGTTTATTTCTGGATTGGAGATAGTCCTCGACCACTTTGATAACTTAAACCTCTGAAAGGCAAGAAGACATTCGACAAACATCACTCTTCACCATTGAAGATGATATTTTCGCTTTCCCGGATTAAGGAAAATCCCCAGAGAAAGCCTCTCATCCGAAGACTCTCAGCAACACATTGGTTCTTCTCCCAAGAAAGTCAATGGTAATGAAGTCATCAGCACCTTAAAATTGGATTACATCACATGGAATTTATCCAAAAAGATCTCGAAGGAAGGTATGATGTAATATCCCCAAGTAAAAAGCAGTCTCTCAAGAGACTCATTTTCCCCCAGTAGAGTCAATAAATGGCATCTCCAACAGAGAAGTTTGCACACCTCTATAGCTCAGACAAATGGGTGTCCCCAGCAAGTTTGACCTCATTTTTTTTTCCATCAAATAGCGTCTCCCCAGTAGAAAACTCGGCGAGAAGTTTGACGAAAATCGCTGCAAATAGCATCCCTTGTCAAGGAAGGAACTTGATAAGAAGAAACGGAGACCAGTTCCTCGGCTAAAGACCAGGATTGAGGGGAAGTTTATTTCAGAAACTGAGACCAGTTTCGTGGCTGAAGCCAGGATCGAGGGGAAGTTTGTTTCAGAAACTGAGACCAGTTCCTCGGCCAAAGACTAGGATCGAGGGGAAGTTTATTTCAAAAACTGAGACCAGTTCCGTGGCTAAAGACTAGGATCGAGGGGAAGTTTATTTCAAAAGAAGAAACTAAGACCAGTTCCTAGGCTGAAGACCAAGATCGAGAGGAGGTTTATTCCAAAAGAAACTGAGACCAGTTCCGTGGCTGAAAACTAGGACCGAGGGGAAGTTTACCCTTTTCTAAGTACCATTTCTTAGCAAAAGAAGATGGATGAGCAAACTGCCATTCATAACCACTGTCAAAATTTCAGGTATTCCGATATTTAATCCTCTTGCATCCCGAATGCCCAAATACCTTCGCCATTCACACCTTCGGGTCCAAGAAAATTAAATAGGAGCATTTGTCATACCCCAAATTTTGACCACCAAGATTTTCCATCATTGTGCAAATTGTTACCATAATAAATGCCTCATCAATTTCCTCAAGGATTATTGAGCATTCACTACAATCAAGAATTAGGGTTTCAAGCCCTCCCAGAACACTTAGACAAAAGATCAATCAAGAAATGACACGATCTTCAACTTGTATAGCCTCTTAAAACATCCAAAAAGGATCAAGAGGAATCCCACATCAAAAATCAAGCACACAGTTGTGACATTCCAAGTGTTTTGAGCCCCGAAACACCCGGTGTCGCCAAATTAGGGGTTTGGACGACTGGGACCTCCAGAGTGAGATTTTCACAAGAGGATGAGCCAAGACTTCAACAAGTGACTCAATATGCTCAAAATAGCCCTAAGGATACATTTGTAAATTTAAATTACCTTCAGAGGATGCATTCCTAAAAAATCAAAAATTAGGGTTTTACGCGACGAACCGCTCAGGAGCCAAAAGTCAAAACATGACTTTTTTTGGCACAAATGATCCTTATGAATCATATTTTCATAAAATATGACTTATAATGTCATTTGAACAAGGATTGATCAAGAAATCACGATAACTTGTTAAAGGGGTAACCTTGAAAAATTGAAAAAATTTCTAAGTTACTAAATTTGAATGATTTTGGTACCAACTTCCAAGGATCATAACTTCTGATCCAAGCAACCATTTTGAGTGATCCAAAGTTTGATTTGTAGGTCTTCCTACATTATACAAAAGCTTCAACTACCTCCAACTCCAATTCTTCATGGATTTTAAGTTATGGAGTGATCAAAATGACAAAAATGAAGAAAATGACATTTTTCAACACTTAGGGAAAACCTGCCTAAGTTACCAGCCCTGAACATCAATGTTCATGAGGATTTTTCAATGTAATCCAAATAGTTTTAGGACAAACTATGATCACACATGTATTGTATCATATGAGGGCTTTCTAAAAAGCACAAGAGCCTTCCATAACTCAACCTGAGCAAGGAGATATGATCCCCTCAAAATCACCATTTCCAACTGTCTTGTACAAGGCAGAATTTGGCATTTTTGCTCAATTTGGCAAAATCAGACAAATTCAAGCCTTGTCATCTATTTGGACACATCAGAGGATAAAATCAAAGGGGAATGATCTGATCCCCAAGCCTCCCAAGTCCAAGAATCTACATATAGCCATAACAAACCTAAAAAGGCTAAAAAGTGCAAAAGACTCCAATTCTGTTTCAATGCATTCAATGGATGCATCAAGGTGGCATGAACTGAGGCAAGCTTAACTGAATGAGTCGAGCCTTATCTCTGAAACAAAAGACCATAGGCATGTGCTCTAACCTCAAGTCAATGGCTAGAGGAGACTTAAGATTCCATTTGATCACCATTGGCCACATACCTGCTGCAGTTGCCACACACTATTGCTGCCAAAACAAACTTGACACACTATAAATAGAGCTCATTTGTGATCAGTTTGAGTACACTAAAGCACCCAAACTGATGCTTTACTCAAAATCTCCCTTTCACTCCAATTTTTCCTTCTAACTCAAGCCACTATCGGGTTTTGAGATTGAGAGTGATTCCAACCAAACCAATCACAACACACTTGGGCCTCTAATAGAGTGTAAGACCCAACCTTTTTTTGAAAACCAACCTTTTTTGGGCCACAGTCATTGTATACGTCCCGACATGTTTTCAGAAATCTCGGCGCGATCGCCATTTCAAAACAAAAATCATCTGGGCCTACCCTTGTGTTGTAAGTCCCATTTCTTTTCTCTTTTGAAAGCACCTGTTGTTTGACTACAGTTTGGCTAAAACATTATGATAATATAACAGAAGAATCTGTAGGAGAAAAAGATGTCAAAAGGAGATGTCCCAGCATTGTGACTCGACATCCTGACTTACTAAGTTAGCAGGTTTTAATCTGCTGCAAGAATTAAGGAGCGGATCAAGGAATTAAAGGGGAAAAGATTGAAAGCCCAAGACAATAGAAGACTATATAAGGAGACTTAGACCTAGGGTAAAAAGAGTACTGTACTTTGTATCACTTATAACTTTGTAACCTAGTTCTCTTGTGTTGAATAAGGGTTTAGGGTTTGAGAGTCGTTGGCTCTCTTAGGAGTTGTAAGTCTCCACTCTGTAATATGGGATGTAGAGTGGAAAGCATAGGTACAGGGATACAAACAGAAGCCTGTAGGTAATGGTTGATGTATTGTTCTTGGACGAAGCTTTGAAGCAAGTCCAAGATAACTTGGAGGTCAAGAAACTGCGACATGTTCTAGACTAGCAGATGACAGAGATTTTACAGGTTGTGATTAGGATGTGAGTGGGGTATCTCATATCAGGGTTGTAAACGTTTGAGTTTAGCCTTGGTAAAGACTTTCATTGGGTAGATGTTAGGTATAAAGTTGTAAACAGGGGAGTTTAGCTTTGTAACAGTTCTACAGATAGTGAAGTCTTTGTCCTGGATTGGTATCCCCAAGATGTAGGTGATTTGCACCGAACTGGGTTAACACATACTGTCTTATTTAACATTCTGCAATTTACAGTTTTGTTATTGTTCTTGACTGACATGTTGGATCAGATGTCGTGACATCTGTGATTGTACAGTTCTGATAATCAAGGTATCAGTCTGTTGTTGCGCCTCTGAGTTTAAATGATTATATAGCACAATGTCTTGACATGTGTTAGGACATCTGCTGTCTGTATAGGCCAGAATTTCAATTGGTATCAGAGCAGGCATCCTGTCTGGTTCTGGATGAGATCTTTGGGAGATACTTTCCGGCGTTTAAACAAGGAGGAGTTTTGAAGATCAGATCAATCAACTCAGACATACTCAAGGGTATTAATGGATGAGATGGATGTTCTGGATCGAAGGGAGCAACTTGGAGGTTGTTCATGTTGCTGAGGAGATTCTACGACAACTACAGGAGAAGTGGCTAGTTCTTTTGTTGGTGTGTCTTATAAGATGTTGTGACATCTTATTAGGGCAAGCAGGATCTGTTCCTTGGTGGTTCTGCTGCATGTGTTTCTGATGGAAGAGCTCTAGAATTATGGGATTCTGGAGTTGTTACTGAAGACAGTTGGTGGAAGGTCTCAATCGTCGGCCTCTATATTTGAAGATATCTGCATTCTTTTATTCCAAATTCGGGAGTGATGGCGTGAAGGGAGTTGTGGTTAGATATCTGGTATTGTGACTTGGTACTTGGAAGCTTGGATTCTTGGTGTAGTTGAAGTCAGTTGAAGAGGAGAGGAGTTGAGTTTAAGTTTATCAGGTTCTTGCTCTCGGAGTTTGATAAACTATTGATCGGCTAGGTTGTCAAAGATACTTGAGAATTATCTCAAGTCCACTCATAAAGGCATCTAAGTCGTGTATCTGGAGTCTTCTAGTTATTCTTCTGACTAGAAGGTGTTTGTTTGAAACATAATCTGAAGAAGTTGGAGGTGATTTATTTTCACCATCCAAAAACAGCAAGGAAGGATTTATCTCTCTTGACCCTAAGAGTGGATCTAATCTGATTGGAGCGTTCAGAATTATTGAGGTAAATAAGATTTGTTCAGAGAGAATCTTAGTTACTTGAGTCAAGGGTGGCAGCCTTGGTATCTCAACATTGTTCTTCAAAGAAGATACTTGCAAAAAGATTGAATACTTGATAAGTGTTCATGAAGTGATCTGGTGGATCTTAGCTACAACAGTGAAGAAGGGTTATTGCACAAGGATTTAAGATCAATTGCTATTTGTGGAGTCCACAAGTATTTAATTGATTATCCTTGAAAGTCAAGATTGCTGATGTTCGACAAGATGTTGGAACATCTCATCATCAGAGTTTGTGCAAAATCATGGGAGGGGTACTGCATACGCTTTAGCATCTGTTTTAGTCTTAGGTGGTGACCTAAGAAGTGGCTTCAGTCGGGTGTGACAAAAGCATGTGTTCTTTGGAGAGTTTCCTGGAAAGAAACTAGTCTGGACTTTGATGCTATTGAAGATGAAGATGAAGACATCATAATCTTGATGGTTACTGCTTGGATCAGTTTATTTCTGATCGAGGTGCTTTGGAGCATGGATCTTGCTCTTCTTGGAAGTCAAAGTTAAGTGGCAGTTATCTCTGACTTTCTACAGTCTGCTCTAATAAGGAAAGTGGGTATTTTCTGAAGATTCAGACGTGGAACGTGTGAAGTCTTTGGAGTTTTGAAGCAGGATGGAGGTTGTCTACTCAAACTTGGTGTTGAATCAAGTCTATGAGAGCATGGAACTCTTGTTCTGCAAAGGGAGGAGGTTCTTCTAAGTTGCAGAAGGAGGAGCTGAATTCAACAGTTGGATGTCGTATCAGAATGTTCTGACATCTAGCTTAACATCAGAAGTCTCAGCTGGTGTTGTGGCACATCAGCTTAAGATAAGGTGATCTACAGGAGAATGGAATTTATGGATGCTTCAAAAAGGTCTATCTCATGTAGTTTGCGAGAGAGGTGGATGGAAAGATGTTACATGACTAAGAGGCTTGGTAGATCCAAGATGTCTTGCTATGGGGCAAGTAGTTCATGTGACTTGAAGATCTGATTTCATTAGTGGATCAGTGTATCTTGTGGGAATTTTGGAGAAGAGTGATATCAATCAAAAAGTGGCATTTGGTTGGTTTCATAGTGTGCATTCGAGCAGGATGCTTAAAACTGATTGCTCTTGTGCAGAAGAGTAGTTAGTTGAAAACGTAAGGAGGTTCTGGTTATCTTGGAGCTTGTGGCAGAAGTTCTGGGTTGAGGATGGAAGTATACCTTATTTTGGTGGATGGGAGTTTATTTCTCTCCGGGTTTCTGAAGTTTTCTTTGTTCAAACTGGTGGTGCAGTGTTGTGTTAAGATCTTCAGTTTGGATTACTATGCTGATAGTAAGTCCAGTGGTAGAGCATATCAAGAACCATGGTGCGTGGTGTCTATGATGTGTGAAAGATGCCCTAACTGATGTTAGAGCATCTTTGGGTTGGTTATCCTTAGTGGAGGATTTTAGGTTCTGAGAGGAACTGGTTACTTGCATCGTGTCTAAGAAGTATCTACATTGTCATATGGGAGAATGATGGAGTAGAAGAACTGTCTTGGAAGTCTGATGTAAGTGTTTTAGAAGACTGGAGTGGATCACGGGTTGATTGCATGAAGGTCTGGTTTCTGATGCGTTCAGAAATGGATATTTACCAAAAAATCAGAAGTATTCCAGGTTATCATACGGGAGAATGATAAGGAATGACTGTCTTGGATTCTGGGGTGTCTATCTCTATTGCTGGCTGGGTAAATTCAGTGGAAAATCTTGCGAAGGGGATATTGGCCCTGGCAGCAAGTCATGCTAGTAGTGGATCAGTTTGGCAGCTATGAAGTTCTGGAGCATGCATACGATATCTGACATTGTTATAACAAACTAAGGGGCCCTGTGCATCTCGTTGAGGAATGTGAAGCATTCTGATTTAATTAGTTTGTGCCTCAAGCAGCTGGAGGTCTATACATGAGAATTCAAGAGGAGTTCTTGTGGTGTGTAGATGGTTGCAGGATGGGGGGATCAATGGGACTTTGATCTTAAGCCAATATTTTGTTATGGTAGGATTGTTATCCTTTTATTATTTCCTCACGGGTAGCATGATGGTGATTATGTGTGAGTGATTATTGGTTCTTGTCAGAAGAAGCAATAAGAGAGTTGCTGTTTGTGTTCAGCAGGTGGTTTGAACTGAGGGTGCGCTTTTGAAGACATGAAGATGCGTCTTATGATTTCCATTTATTAGCTAGGTGTTCTATGGAAGAGCACTGGTTACCTTAGATAGGGGGAGTTGTTCCTTGATCTAAGATGTTTTACTGCGAGGATGTAGTTGGAGTTCCGGTTTGTATTTATGTGTCAAGTAAGCTGTGATTATGTGTCCATCTTGGGAGGAGGAGATGTCAAGAAATATGTCTTGACATTTGTATTGTTTCAAGTTGGGAGAGACTTGGAAGTACAAGTGAAATGGTTCTTATTGGATACTTAAGAATCATTGATTGAGTCTGGGGGAATTTATTTTTCTCTGAAGTCTGGGATCATCAGTTTGTGAAGAAATCTCTGTGCTGTAAAATCAGAAGAAGAACCTAGGAAGAATAGAAGATGTCTGACATGATGTCAGGACATTGTTATAAAACATGTGTGCATGTAATGGGTTCCTTGGTCGGCGTTCTTAAAAGAAGAAACAGTTAAAGCAATCTTGGTCAATGCGCTATTGGTGGAGTTATTTCCTTCGGTTAATGGTCCTTGAATTGACTAGCGTTATTTCCTAAGTAAATGGCTCGGCTATAAATAGGACTGCTTTGATCTTCTTTAGTCTAAATACACTCTCCTTTGGTTGGTGACATATGGGGTTCTTCAGAATCTGGGTATGTTGCATCGTGGTTTGGGGCTGTCTTGGTCACCTTTGCCAAGTTTTGGCTAAAAAGGGGGAGAATGGTTATCTGTGGCTTTCTGGGTACATTCATGCAGCTGTTTTTGTAAGAATGTTGGGTAAGATGTTCTGATATCTTAACAATCATATTTTTCCTTGTGTCTTGTGATCTGAGTTGTGAAGCAGGTTGTGTCTTGCGACCTGAGTTATCCATTCTTTGCTCTCAGTGTTACGAAGCCTACAACTGATGTTTCTTTTCTGGAGGAGTCTTCTGGTTCTCATGACCACCCTTGAAAGGAGGGTGAACATGTTAAGGGGTAGACTCTCTCAGACCTTAGCTCCAATCAATTCTCAAGATGAGAAGTCTTGATGAAGGAGTCTTGCTGTTTACAGAAAAATAAAATGTTTTAGCCAAAATTTGTCAAAAGGGGGAGATTGAAAGCACCTGTTGTTTGACTACAGTTTGGCTAAAACATTATGATAATATAACTGAAGAATCTACAGGAGAAAAAGATGTCAAAGGAGATGTCCCAGCATTGTGACTCGACATCCTGACTTACTAAGTTAGCAGGTTTTAATCTGCTACAAGAATTAAAGAGCGGATCAAGGAATTAAAGGGGAAAAGATTGAAAGCCCAAGACAACAGAAGACTATATAAGGAGACTTAGACCTAGGGTAAAAAGAGTATTGTACTTTGTATCACTTATAACTTTGTAACCTAGTTCTCTTGTGTGGAATATGGGTTTAGGGTTTGAGAGTCATTGGCTCTCTTAGGAGTTGTAAGTCTCCACTCTGTAATATGGGATGTAGAGTGGAAGGCATAGGTACATGGATACAACCAAAAGCCTGTATATAATGGTTGATGTATTGTTCTTGGACGAAGCTTTGAAGCAAGTCCAAGATAACTTGGAGGTCAAGAAACCGCGACATGTTCTGGACTGGCAAATGACAAAAATTTTACAGGTTGTGATTAGGATGTGAATGGGGTATCTCATATCAGGGTTGTAAACGTTTGAGTTTAGCCTTGGTAAAGACTTTCATTGGGTAGATGTTAGGTAAAAAGTTGTAAACGGGGGAGTTTAGCTTTGTAACAGTTCTACAGATAGTGAAGTCTTCGTCTTGGATTGGTATCCCCCAGATGTAGGTGATTTACACCGAACTGGGTTAACACATACTGTCTTATTTAACATTCTGCAATTTACAGTTTTGTTATTATTCTTGACTGACATGTTGGATCAGATGTCGTGACATCTGTGATTATGCAGTTCTGATATTCAAGGTATCAGTCTGCTGTTGCGCCTCTGAGTTTAAATGATTATGTAGCACAATGTCTTGACACGTGTTAGGACATCTGCTGTCTGCATAGGCCATAATTTCATTTTTCAAACACTTTTGGGCCTCTAATATAGTGTAAGACCCAACCCTCTTTTGTACATAAATAATTTGGGCCTCAGTCATTGTATAAGTCCCAGTACAATTTTCAAAACAACGGTGTGATCATTGTTATTTTTGGGCCTCTCCTTGAGTTGTAAGCCTCATCTCTTGTACAAAAATAAACTTTTGGGCCTCTAAATAGAGTGTAAGACCCAACCTCTTTGTAAATACAATAATTTGGGCCTCAGTCATTGTATAAGTCCCGATACAGTTTTCAAAACAACGGTGCGATCACTGTTATTTCTGGGCTTCTCCTTGAGTATAAGCCCCAATCTTCTTTTCAAAAACAACTTTCCCTTTTGATTTAGGTTCAAATTCATAGTTGTTGTCAAAACTTTCTTTAATTTCTTGAACAACTAACCATACAGCTGTTACAATGGAAGCTTGCTCACCTGTAAGTTTTAAATAGCTTTTTTTACATACTTACACATATATATATTTGTTTGTGCTGGAAGCTTGCTCACCTGTAAGTCCTCCTACCCTCTTTTACATACAGTATTTATTTCATCTGTATATATATGCCTGTATATTATCTGCTTAGAGTTTTCCCCGACAACTAGGTCTAGAACTAGATAAAGCCAATGGTCACTCTTTCAACACACTCAAAACTAGTTCCCCATAGGAATTCCAGATATAGTCTTGCCTCCTCTTGGGCTTATACAATATGGAACAAAGAGAAAGACATTATTCCCGGTGAAACTTTTCTCAGACTGTCACTATTAAAAAATTGTCAAAGAAATTCATTTCCCCCAGAGAGGATTAATTCCCGGTGAAACCTCTCTTGAATTTCTTTAAACCCTAGAACTGTTCACTAAAGAAAAGATTATTCCCGGTGCAACTTTTCTTGAACTTTTCTTAAGTTTGGACCCACAGGCTTCCTAAAAGCATCCCAGCCTCCTCTTGGGCTTTGTACAAGGACCCTTCGGCTTCTTAGAAGTTCTCATGCCTTCTCTTGGGCTTAATACAAGGACCCCAAAGACCTCTTAAAGGTATAGGACAAAACTTAGTCATCCTTTGTTAGAACAGTCTTTCTAAAGAGTCAAAACCTCAGACCAATTTTAGGGTTGACACTCATCCCTTAAAACATCGACATCCTCTTAGGCATCATACAAAGATAAACTCTTCCATACCCGTAGACTCAGACAGTCTAATCTCCTCTTGGATCTCAAAGACATTCTCAAGTTCCTTATAAACATAGGGAAAAAACCCTGGTTATTTAACCAATCTCCAGTAGAGTTGAAACCCTCACAGGATTTAAAACTCAGTCTTTCATCCTAAATTTCCCCAGCTAGGGTCAGTCTATCATCAAGATAACACTATCCCAAATCAGAACCTCAAGGTATCTGATACCTCAACTCTTCTGAAAATCCTCAGCAAAAGTTGATTCCCCATTTTGGACATGCCTCTGGATCTCCATAATCCTCAGTAGAAGCCAGCCTCCTTTTAGGCTTTGTATAATGATTTTCCTCAGTAGTTTTAGCTTCAAAAGCACTCTCTTGTTGAGTCAATCACCTTTTAAGCACTCTCTTGTTGATTTAATCACCTTTTAAGCACTCTCTTGTTGAGTCAATCACCTTTTTCAATACTCTCTTGTTGAGTTAATCTCCTAAAAGCACTCTCTTGTTGAGTCAACTCTTTTCAGCCTCAATCTTGGGCTTTGTACAAGACACCATATAAACACTTTCTTGTTGAGTCAATCATCTTTTCAGCCTCAATCTTGGGCTTTGTACAAGACACCCACAAAAACACTCTTTAGTTGAGTTAGTCAAATATCTTTCAGCCTCAACCTTGGGCTTTGTACAAGACACATATAAATCTCCCTAAGCAGAATCAATCCTCTTTTTTAGCCTCAATCTTGGGCTTTATACAAAAAAAATCATACTCTCCAGCAGAATTAATCTTCTTTCAGCCTTAATCTTGGGCTTTGTACAAGACACCTAAAATATCCTCAGCCGAGTCAGTCAAATTTCATTTTAGCTTCAATTTTGGGCTTTGTACAAAACAGATAAAACCTCTCACCACCAGAGTCAGTTTCCCCTTTTAGCTTCAATCTTGGGCTTTATACAAGACACATACAAATATTCCCCAGTGGAATAAAAAATCCTTTTAGCCTCCTCTTAGGCTTTGTATAATGATATCCCCAAAAGAGTCAACTCTCTTTTAGCCTCAATCTTGGGCTTTGTACAAGACAGATAAACACTCTCTTGTTGAGTCAGTCTTTTCTAGCCTCCTCTTAGGCTTTGTATAAGGACTTCCCCAGTGGAGTCAATCAATCTCTTAGCTTCAACCTTGGGCTTTGATTAAGGCACACACAAAGAAAACCCAAAATCCCCTTAGAGGAAATCAAAATATCTCTGTAGGAAGATACTTCTCTGTATGTCACAAATCAAAACAAACCTTAATCCCAGATAACTGCTATAAGTGACACACTTATTGATTCAAATATCCAAGTTGTAGTCCATCTCTTATCCCGGTAAAATTCCTCTTTTGTCTAATTATTATAAGTGGCAAGCCTCTGGATTATTTACATCCAAGCCGATGTCCCTCTCTTAGCACGAAAGACTCCTAAGATAAAATGGCATTGCTCAACACTGAGCTAAAGTTTTCTCTTTCAGGACAAATCCCTCATAAAGGAAATTATGGCATTGCTGGATACACATATCCCAGTTAAAGTAATTCTCCTTTATAATCAGTCACCCAACAATTGTGATAAACAGATGAGATGTCTCCCTTTAGAGATGACAAATTCTCTCTCAGTAAAACCTTTTAGCTTCAATCTTGGGCTTTGAACAAGACACAAATACTCATTTAGCTTCAATCTTGGGCTTTGAACAAGACACCAAACATCTCTTTCCTCCCATAGAATAGGAGGAACTATGATTGCTATTATTTTCCTATTTTCTTTAACGGGAATACGTAGGCATAAGATTGCGAAATCTTAGCGAGCACACCAATAAAAAAATATAGGTCCAGTACCTTCACACACCAATCAAAAACTTTAGGTCCAGTACCTTCACATACCAATAAAAAAATCTAGGTCTAGTACCTTCACATACCAATAAAAAACTTTAGGTCCAGTACCTTCACTCACCAAAAACATCAGGAAAAATCCGAAATCAACAAAAACTCTCTCTCTCTCAAAAACCTCCCAAAGGAGAACTTTCCCAACCCATAACAGACAAACACCAGTAAGTAGAAAACAGTAAGAAAATTGCTAACGACCTGTGGATAACCACATATAGGATGGGTAATTGACAACTCCCCATTGTATAATGTTGGTTCTTGTAATTGGCTACAATTTTGGTAAAATAATGTTGCTGTCATGTGATGGTTAATCAAGATGTCGAAACAAGATGTTCTAATATTCTGCATTAAACATGTCAGATAAAGATGTCCCATCATGGATCATAGGACATCTCATCTGATTTTGGTTTATAAGGAAGATTCTGTTAGTTGTTATTTGTTACTGAATATTCTGTGAATATTTAGTTATCCTGTGTGGCGTCCAAAGTAATTGAGTTGAGATTTTGTGTTGGTTTTCAGATTTTCACTACTTTCTAAATATGGAGACATATTAGGAAATATTTGATTGAAGACCTATTATATAGCAGAAGTTTCTGCTGATTTGTAGCAGCTGATATGCTGTGATTTGAAGCCCAAATCCAGTTGGGATGTAGGTTATAAATAGGAGTGTTTATAACTTGATTCAATAACGATTCCAAGATGTAAGATTATTAGGGTTTCGTTCTTGTGAACCACTCTCTAGGAGAGTTGGTATGTGTGAACCACTCGGATTGTGAGATGGTCACTGTACTCCTCGAAGCTTTTAAGCAAGAATGCGTGTTGTTCTTGGAGGAAGCTATTAAGCAACTCTGAGTAGTGTTCTTAGTCATGTGTGTCATGTCCAGGTATTGTTATTGAAGTGTGTCTGCTATTTTTCTGTGATTGAAGAGCTGTTGGAAATCAAGTTGTTGATGCAGTGGCTGAGGTGTTGACTGCTAGACATTATTACGATGATTGGAAGTGAGATGAAGTCTCTTACCTAGTGAGGACTTAGGTAGAAGGGTCATTGGGTAGTTATTAAATTAGGAGATTGTCAACTTGGTTGTTGAGTCTGTAATTTGACAGTGCTAAGAGTGGACTTCCTTCCTGGCTTGGTATGCCCCCAGATGTAGATTGTTAGATCGAACTGGGTGAACAAATTCTGTGTGTGGTTTATGCTTTTCTGTACTGGTTTTAATTGTTTATACCTTGCCACGCTGTTTTGTTCAGATCAGATGTCCAGACATTCTATAGGACATCTGTAGTCTGATATACCAGAATTTCAATTGGTCTCAGAGCAGACATCCTGTCTGTTTCTGGATGAGAACTAGGGAAGATACTTTCTGGTTCATGTGCAAGGAAATTAGGTGTATGGAGTTGGTCAGTTCATATGTTGTTTGAATGGTCCCTTGAAGTGAAGGATGGACTATTCATGATAGGGTGTGTATTGGCTTTGTTTGAAGTTGTCAGGCGTGGTGAGCTGTTGTGGGGTTTGATTTATTTTCAAACCTATGTTGATCTACTGCACATGGAGTGGCGTGGGTTATTAAGTTTTGCCTGAAGGTTGGTGAGGGGTTTTCTTCTTCTGTTCCGCTGCCTATGTATCTGTAGAAAACTCCTGATGGTTTTGGTTGAAGGTTTATCACATGGTGTGGTGATACTTGAGGATAATGGTGACTGACTTGTTAAAGTGACCAAAGATACTTGTGGTTTGACCCAAGTCCACTCATAAAGGCATTTTCAATAAGTTTGTTGACGAGAGATCAGAAGGATGCAATTTATTTTTGCTCTCTTCTCTGAAAGACCATCCACAGGTCTAAATTGAAGGATCCCCTGGTGTTGTTCTTGAATGATGTTCTACCAGTTGTTGTGACATCAAAGCAGCCAGATGTAGGCAATCTTGTTTATGGCCATGGAGCAAATTGTGTTTGAAAGGAGTTCTATATGTGTACCAACCATAGGATGTGCAGCTATTGGAGGGGAGAATGAATAATTCCCTTAAGAGTTCTTGCAGTTAATAAGGGGGAGTCCTTCATCTGATGTTGGAAGAACTAGAAGAAATGTCAGCATTATTTCTTGACATCTTTGTATTGAGAATTTATTCTTCTCAATATTTCTGGTGGTGTTTCTCAAAAACAGGATGGAGGTTGTTTACTCTAACTTGATATCTCTATCAAGTCAATGAGAGCATGGAACTCCTGTTCTAGTGGAAGAGAAACTCAAAGGGCTGTGCTTAGAGGAGGAGTTGGCGTTGTTTTTTTTGGACCAAAGGATTATGGTTTCCTAGTATTTGCATAAGAAGTTTCATCTTAGAATGGAGTTCAGTTATGTGGTGTCCTCACATAATGGAACATTTTTTTGCAAGGATTGAAGAGCATCCTTGTAGGTTGAAGTGTTGAGAGAAGCATTTTTTTACAATCTATTTGTGATGACCAGTCAATTTTTTTTGCTCTAGAAACCTGTTAGAGGGAATCTCCTCTTTAGGTGCAGAAGGATGGCATTCAACATCTCAAAGACAGACAGAAGGTCTGAACATTAGAAGTTTAAAAAGAAGATTCTTGAGATGTAGTGTATGCTGGTTCCTACATGTGTGTATGATCTGGTTTTGAAGGTTGATCAGCTACTGATGGTTTATCCTCTTGTGTCCCTTGCAAGAGATGTATGTGGATTACTATGGTTGCTGTCTTCAAAGCCATAGTAAAATCCATGTGTTTTAGATTGATGTCGGAACTGATGTTGAAACATCATTTCAGTTCATTGCCTCTTCAGCCAAGGAAGTTTGTTTAGCTCAGGATGGAGTGAAAGGTCAAGACACTGATCTAATATGGAATGCTATTGTGGTGTGACTGCTTTTGTGTGAATGCTTTTGTGGTATGAATGGTTGTCATGATGGTTTGTCATGAAGAAGATTCAGTAGATGCCTGATGTGTGCGAAAGAAGAATGTCAGACCAATTGTCCTACCTTGTGTGAGAAGGTAGTCTTATCTAAATAATGATAAATACTTTGACGGGAGCTAAGTAATTGACTGATGTGAGTATGCAAGTCTGCAGTCTGAACTCTTTGCTTCAGAAAGGGGTGCTAGTTCACTTCTCTTTATGGTGTTCAGGTGTTTATGTTATCCTGAATAAGCTGCTTTGGCTGTGTTTTATTGGGAGCTTCTTAAAGGACTTCTATGTGCAATGAGTCCTTTGAATGGTGATGGGAAGCAAATGATTGTAACATCATGATGGTTGATGGTTATATTTGGAAGATGTTTGAGATTGTGCACTTGGAGTTGGATGATCAAGCATTTTTGTCAGAAGAAGTGTTTCTGACTATGTGATTTAGAATGTGGAGATTCTGATCTTGTTTTAGTAGTATGTTCTGGCAAAGCATGACTACTAGTGTTGAAGACCTCACTAGTATCAACAACTACTAGTGGTTGTAATGGAAGGTGTTCTAACTTGGTGTTGGGACATTATCTGGGTTGGATTTCCTTGGTGAAGGATGATTGTGGTCTGGTTCAGGAGCTTGGTGCCTACATTATGCCTAAGGAGCGTCTACATAGTCATACGGGAGAATAATGAAGTAAAAGGTTTGCCTTGGATGGAGAATGTAGAGAAGACTGAAGCAGATCAGGTATTGATAACTTGAAAGTCTGAAGGTGAAGATACTCATCAATTGATCAGGAGTATTCCAAATTATCATATGGGAGAATGATAAGGAATGATTGCCTTTGGAGAGTTGGGTGAGAGAATACTGTTCTTGTGTTCTTGTGATCTTCTGTGATGTGATGGGTTATGATGTGTTTTGTTCTGGTTGTTTCTAGTCTCGTGGCTTAAAAGGGAGCTTGGAGATTCTATTTTTATTTGGAATGTGGTGTTTTTCTTATGCAGCTGGATTCTGTTCATGATGTCAAGACTGATGTCTTAACATCTGTTGACAGAACATTCTGTTCAGAATGTTATGGTTTTTGTCCCCTGAGATCACAAGCTTCTACCTGATTTATGTACTGTTGTAAGGGTCAAGCAGTTGGTGAATGTGTTCAGCAGGTGTGTTGAACAGAGGGTGCGCTCTTGAAGACATGAAGATGAGTCTCATGTTTTCCGTTCATTTAAGGTGTCCTTCTTGCAAAGGAGTACTGGTTGTCTTAGGTTGAGAAAAGTTGATCAGCTTGGCATCATGTGAGTATTGGTACAAGGGATGATTGTGTTCAACTTGTGAGTTGAACAAAGAGTGAGCTCTTGAAGACATGAAGATGGGTCTTATGTTTTCCATTCATCAAGGTACAAAAAAAGTACATGTTATCCTTGATAGGGGGAGAGTGTTACAAGTTTGTGCAGCTGGACTTGTGATGTTAAGGGGGAGATTTGTAGTTTTACAGCTTTTGGTGTTGGCATTAATTTTGGTGAAACTGATTGTGATTGATATATGTCTAAAAAGATGTTTTGACTTCTGTTTTCTACTGCTGCATTTCATTTAATATGATGTGTTTTGGCCAGAAGCAAATTAGGGATTTGCATACATGAGGATTAAGTGCGCTGGGAGGTGTCTTGTGCAGTTGTGAACTTTATTGCATATGGAAACAGAATTTTATTCAACGGCTAAAAGCATACAAGATTAGATTTTAGTACATAAAAAGCAACAAACAAAAAGTCTAAAGATTATCCTAACCCCCTGAATCAAGAAAAGTTTTCCAATCTTCGTCCCATTCATCATCAGAAGCTTGAAGTTACACTGGAGTTTTTTGATGGCTTTCATCCTTGTCTCTGATGTTTTTCTTGTTCTTGTTGCTTCTGAAGTTGCTCCAGTTGTGGACAGTGTTTTGTTCTTCAACTTTTGTGGATCTGGTTTCTTGACTTCCTGCATGTGTCTCTTTCCTGCATCTTTGTTAGTCTGACTCATACTTCTATCTGTGATATGCTGTTAGAAGCAAGGAGGCTTGGTTTTTATACTGCATAAAGATTCCTTGTTTGTATCGCCTGACCAGTCAAAGTGGTCTTTGGCTTGGGAACTTGTTTTTCTTGGGAATGTGTTCTCTTGGGACCTTGTCAAATTGGATGTCAGAACTTCGTGTTTGGTGCCTTGGTAGGTTAAGCGGTTGTCCAATTGTGGCTAAAAAGGGGGAGAGTTAGCCTAGGTATTGTCTAGTTGTCTAGTGTGATTCTAGTTTGTGCAGCTGTTATACTGTTTGAGTTTGTTTTTGGTACAACTGTGGGATGTTGCTAACTATTCCTTTTGAAGATTCAGACAGTGGCAGGTTTGAGGGCTTTGGAGAAGCACCAGCAGCTGATGCTGGTTGTGTAATGAATGTTAGTAGCTGTTTGGAGTTTGGTGTTTATCCGCTGCAAGTTTTTCTGATGTCGGCTGAGATTGTTTTAGCCAAAATTAGCCAAAGGGGGAGATTGTTGGTTCTTGTAATTGGCTACAATTTTGGTAAAATAATGTTACTGTCATGTGATGGTTAATTAAGATGTTGAAACAAGATGTTCTAATATTCTGCATTAAACATGTCGGATAAAGATGTCCCATCCTGGATCATAGGACATCGCGTCTGATTTTGGTTTATAAGGAAGATTATGTTAGTGTTTATTTGTTACTGAATATTCTGTGAATATTTAGTTATCCTATGTGGCGTCCAAAGTAATTGAGTTGAGATTTTGTGTTGGTTTTCGGATTTTCACTACTTTCTAAATATGGAGACATATTAGGAAATATTTGATTGAAAACCTATTATATAGCAGAAGTTTCTGCTGATTTGTAGTAGCTGATATGCTGTGATTTGAAGCCCAAATCTAGTTGGGATGTAGGTTATAAATAGGAGTGTTTATAACCTAATTCAATAACGATTCCAAGATGTAAGATTATTAGGGTTTCGTTCTTATGAACCACTCTCTAGGAGAGTTGGTATGTGTGAACCACTCGGATTGTGAGATGGTCACTGTACTCCTCGAAGCTTTTAAGCAAGAGTGAGTGTTGTTCTTGGGGGAAGCTGTTAAGCAACTCTGAGTAGTGTTCTTAGTCATGTGTGTCATGTCCAGGTATTGTTATTGAAGTGTGTCTTCTATTTTTCTGTGATTGAAGAGCTATTGGAAATTAAGCGGTTGATGCAGTGGCTGAGGTTTTGACTGCTAGACATCATTGCGATGATTGGAAGTGAGATGGAGTCTCTTACCTAGGGAGGACTTAGGTAGAAGGGTCATTGGGTAGTTATTAAATTAGGAAATTGTCAACTTGGTTGTTGAGTCTGTAATTTGACACTGCTAAGAGTGGACTTCCTTCCTGGCTTGGTATGCCCCTAGATGTAGATTGTTAGATCGAACTGGGTGAACAAATTCTGTGTGTGGTTTATGGTTTTATGTACTGGTTTTAATTGTTTATACCTTGCCATACTCTTTTGTTCAGATCAGATGTCCAGACATTCTATAGGACATCTGTAGTCTGATATACCAGAATTTCATATAACCTGACCACGGACCCCCCAATCTTTAAAGCATTTGTTCAGTTAAACATTTGCATGCAAGGTTTGTTTTAGATAGCTTCCCTTTCCTTTCCAGCTTCATAGGATAAATAAGAAATTAGAAAGTATCCCCCCACTCCTACCATTGCGGTGAGGAGAAGCCCATGGCGATAAGGTGGTCGCGTCACCGATAAAAATCTCACACTACACTAAATAAGGTTCTAAAGGCGAGTCCTTCAATTAAAGGCAACACTTCCTATTGGGAGGCTAGTCTCTCAATCAAAGGGTGAGTCCCTCAGCTGAAGGTATCCTTTTTAAGGGGAGGCGAGTCCATCATCCAAAGGGGCGAGTCCCTCAGTTGAAGACGTCTTTTTTAATGGGAGGTATGTCCCTCGACTCGGGGGTGAGTCATCACCTCCATACCAGATGTATGTTGAGTAGCCGAGCTTCCTACTGGAGATGTGAGCATTCAGAAGGCCTCTAATGGTGATGCACACACCCCCACCTTCTTTATGGAGCGATACTGATTTTGATGCCATCCAGTTTATAGGTTCCCACATTCCCTATTCTAAGAAGTTCCCCTGGAGATTACAAGGCCTCCAATCTAAGCCGCCCTATGGGCTTATTGGCATGAAGGATAAAATTTTATTTAGGGTGCTTATGTAAGAGGATATTAAGCGGGGGAGGCGAGAACAGGTTGAGGAGGCGTTGAGGGTAAAACTCAAGAAGTATGAGGATGGCTACTCCGAGAGCCAAAGGTTAGTGGAGGCCTTAGAAAAGGACAAGGACACTTGGAAGCAAAAGCTGGCTGACGTAGAGGCGAAGGCCAAAGAAATCGCTACTAAGGAGATGTCTCTAAGAGCCTTTTTAGAAGACGCCCTTCGATCTAAAAAGGAATTAGAGGATAAAGTGTCAGATCTTAGGGATGAATTGTTGTCGACTGCTGGTGTTTATTTCAAGTGGGCGAGAGAGCATGATTCCTTCCTTTATCCCCAAAAGGACCTGATCAAGCTAGAACTCTTTATGGTCGCCCGCGATGTCCAGCTGGTAAATGATGAAGAGGTGTCCTCTTAAAGTCCAAAAAATCCTCTCTGACACAAGACACTCAAGATGAAAACATAGTGATGGGAAAAGTCAAATTTGAATCTCCTCTCATGGATGAGGCCACCACAGAGGAAGAAGCTCTAAAGGATGTTTAGTAGGCAGGTTTTATGTTTGTTTCCTTTGGCTCATAAGGTATTTTTTTTATAGTTTCTCCCCTGTGGGGGCTTTTGTAAACCTTAAGACAATCGTGTTGTTTGGGCCTCTTTTACATTAATCGCCTTATGGGAATTTCTTGCAACTATTTTGTATGATTGCTTTGGAACTTACGTAGGCTATCCCTTGACACTACTTCTCCCCTTAGGACAATGAGAATACATGTCACATTACTTATCATAGAGGGTGATAGGGATCCAACATTTTGTTTACTTTCAAGGACCCTTCTTAAAGATCTAACGCGTTATTTTCCCCTAAGGGCGATAAGCATCCTTCATGAGGATCCAACGTTTTGATTTCCACCGAGGGCGACAAGGATCCTTCTTTAGGATTCAATATTTTAATTGCCTCTAAGGGTGACGAGGATCCTTCATGAGGATTCAATGTTTTGATTGTTTCTGAGGGCGACAAGGATCCCTCTTAAGGATCCAACATTATAATTGTCTCTAAGGACGCTAAGGATCCCTCTTAAGGATCCATCATTTTAATTTCCTCTAAGAGAGGCGATGATTCCTATTAAGGATCTATTTTTTAATTTCCTCTAAGGGCGACAAGGATCTCATTTAAGGTTCCAACATTTTAATTTCCTCTAAGGGCAGCAAGGATCCCTCTTGAGGATCTAGCATTTTAATTACCTCTAAGAGTGGAAAGGATGCCTCTTAAGTATCTAACGTTTTGACCGCCTCTAACAGCGGAAATGACCCCTCTTGGGGATCCAGCATTTTGATTGCCGCTCAGGGCTCCAAAGATCCCTCTTAAGGATCCAACATTTTAGTTTCCTATAAGGGTGGAAAGGATCCAACGTTTTAATTTCCTATAAGGGCGGCAAGGATCCCTTTTAAGGATCCAACATTTTAATTGGCTCTAAGGTCAGCAAGGATCCCTCTTGGGGATCCATTATTTTAATTGGCTATAAGGGAAGAAATGATCCCTTTTGGGGATCCAGTGTTTTGATTGCCTCTAGGGGAAAGAAGGATCCCTCTTAGGGATCCAACATTTTGATCGCCATTGAGGGCGGAAAGGATCCCTCTTAAGGATCTAGTGTTTTAATTACCTCTAAGAGCGACAAAGATCCCTCTTGGGGATCCAACGTTTTAATTGCCTTTAAGGGAAACAAGGATCTCTCTTGGGTATCCATTATTTTGATTGCCTCTAAGGGCGTCAAACGTCTCTCTTAAGGATCCAGCATTTTAATTGCCTCTTTGGACGATTTCCTTCAGAACCTTTAGATTTCCAGTAAAATTGATGGGTAACAATGCAAATTCTTAAAAATAATAGAGTGATGTGAAAAGAGTGTGCCTACTTAAAATATAATACGTTCTTACTGTAACACCCCAAAATTTTCTCTCCCTTTCTTTAACCTTTTGGCTTATGCTTCATTTCATTTTCATCTTCATTTGTGCATAACATTGGCCTTTGACATGGGATCAAGGTATCTTTGTTGGTCCTTAAGAAGAGGAGATGGTTCCTAAAGCAAAGAAGAAAGAGGATATATTCAATCTTGTGGTATTTTTAAGCTTCAAAGACCTTTCATCATTAAGGCATTCTCAATAATCTCACACAATCATCTGGATTAGGGTTTTCAAGCATTGATCATACTCTTCTATCTTTTGTGCCTGAATTAGGGTTTTGATCAAAAGATTTTTATGGTTGATTATTGGAGCAAAGCTTGGTTTTATGGCTCAATATACATCTCAAGGGGTTCATACATGTATCATGTCTATTCACAAGTCATCACATATGCCTCAGTCAATGGAAAAAGGATTAGGGTTTCATCTGATCAAGAAAGTCATCTATGGTCTCACAAAGTCAAACTCTTGGGTTTTGAGGTCAATCATGGGCATTTCAAGTCATCTCAAGTGTTATTTTGAGGTTGTATCAAGAAGGATAAAAGAAAATCATAAAATTAGGAGAATTGGTAAATTAGGGTTTTAGTGAAATTTTTTCTAAGTGTGGAAAACCCTATTTTCCAGCCACCTTTTAACATTCATAACTTTCTCTTCCTTGATCCAAATGAGGCAAACTTGTAATCAAATTAAAGAGGACATAATGAACTACAAGTTTGTAGAAGGAATCAAGTTAAATGATTCATAGATCAAAAGTTATGGTGTCCTAAAGTTGAGAAAAACCAAGATTTGTGATTTCAACACTTAGATTTTTTTCTAAGTATGAAAATTCAGCTTGGAGGACATGTTTTCAATGGCCATTTTCTTGATGATCCAAGATTCATCTCATCTTTCCTCAAACATGGAAGTTGTTCCTCATTCTCCAAGATTTCTTTTGATTACAAGAACTCTCCAATTGGATGTGTAGAACTCAAGTTATGGTGTCCCAAAGTTAGGGGTTTCAAGATGCCAAATTTAGCAAGTTGTTTGTCAACTTCATGAAGCTAACTTCTAAGACATTTTTCATTATGATCCAAGTTTTAATTCAATTTTCCTCTAACATCAAATTTGTTAAGCTTCTTCCAAGCTTTTCAAGAATACCCATAACTCATCATTTGAGTACCTAGAGCTCAAGATATGAAGTCTCAAAGTTGGTGTCATCAAGTTGTCAAATGTGCCTTATGACTTAGAATTTTTCATGCAAGTTTGGTCAGCTTTGTGGACACCATTTCAAAGCAATTTTTCACTTTGATTCAAGCCTCATCTCAAGATTATTCTAACATGGATTTTGTTCCATTATCTTCTTACTGCATGGTGAGCAAGAATTCTCTTCATTTGGTTGAAAATTCACCAAAATATACTCACCTAAAGTGTGGTATGTGGTTATGTTTACAAGGCCTTATGTTTCTTGGCATTTTTGGATTAATATTGTAGCATGATCATGATACCTCCAAATCACACGCACAACACATCGTTCTTTACTACAAATGAGCCAACAAAATCACACATACCATGCATACCTCATGCTTTTTTGCCTTGACAAAGAAAGAAATAGTGAAAAGTGTATAAACTTACCACATTGTCCCTTGCACGTGCCAGCTCTCAACACAACATTTTCATGCTTCCTTCCACTCACTCAAAGTTACAATAACACCTCTCCCAAACCTCAACCTGTGGCAAAACCCGAGCCTGCTCCATGTGCACCATTCAATGTGCATTTTTCTCTCTAAGCCTAAGAAACTAGTTCTGATCCTCTTACTTCATTTCCAAACCACATTCCAACCCTAAACTCCTCATATATAAACCAACAAACTCCAAACCTAGCTGATACACTAGATTCCCAGATCTGAACCTCTCTTTTTCTCTCAATTTTCACTGTCCTTGAAGCTCATTTCTCAAGGGAGTTCTTAGCATTTTCTGGCCAGATTCATCATCTTCAAGAATTTCTAAGGCTGTTAGTGAAGTTTTCCACCATAATCTGCAAAGTTTGAAGGTGCAGTGGACATAACTCCACTTAGTAATTTTCCTCACCCCTTTCCTTTCATTATATACATGTTTTGAGTTTGATTCTTCTATATTTGAAATCCTCTGCTAGCATAGAACATGTTTGTGCTCTTGTTGTGTTAATTTATGAGAGTTTCAGTTTGGATCTTGTTTCTTTCGTGCCTTGATTTAACCATGATAGTATGCTTATTTCTTAAAATGGAGGTCAGATTTGGACTCAACATGAAATTCTATGTGGAGCGGTGGTCTTGGTTGGTGTTTTTGGGCAGTTTGTGGTTGCTCTGGTGGACAGCCCACCAGAGAAGACGACCGGAGCCAGGGCTCCAACGTTTGGAGGTTGAAGAAAGGTAATGTGGCATTTGGCACCACTATTTGAATTCAAACGAATTGAAGTGGCTTGATCTGGTTTGTTTGTTTTGGTGAGTCACTGCCACCACAATTAATAAGGATGACATGGCCTCCATGCGTGTAGGCTTTTTTGTCTGACATCTGATTCTTGGGTTGGGCCTGGCTCTTTCTACTATCCCCACCCCTCCATTTGATCCAAACGCACGCTATAAACTATTTCCCTTTGGTTTCTAGAATTGCTTTCTCACCCCCTTGCCTTGTTCATTTATTTTTATTTTATTTTCTTGCTATTTTTAATTTGATTTTTATTTTAATACTTCCAATCATGATAAAAATTGGCAAAAATACTTTTATGATCCTTTAATGTCCTAATATAATTTTATTTTTTATTTATTTTATTTTATCAATTTATTTTCATATTTTATTTGTATTTAATTTGAGAAGTGGTTTTCCATTTTTGTCCTTGACTAGGGTTTGGTCTCTTTTTCACTTTGTTATGCCTTCTTGATCCATTCTATTTCACATGTTTTGAAACTTAGATGATGATTGTGTGGGTTCCATTTTGATGCTTTGGTGTTAAATTTTTTATTGATTCTCACTTAGTTTTAATTGATCCTCGATGCTTGCTCGATTAGCCTTCTACATGAGATTGTTTGACTTAATTTGTGATCTATTTATGCAATTCTTCTTGAGGTTCTTTGCTCACTTGTTCTTGATGGATATAACATGTGTAAGAGCCTTTTAGTGGAATTTATTAGGACACTTTCTATTTTTTTATTAATGCCTAAATGTGACTTGGTTTTGAGTTGAGTGTGCATGATGTTTGACTTAGTTTTAAACCATTTTGTCCACTTGTACTTGAGTGAAGTTTGAGATACTTATTTGATGTGATTACATGCTGTCTTGACTTGATTATGAGCTTTGAACTCACATTTCTTTGGCCACCTTTCTATTTTTGATTGAATTTCCAAGTTGATGATGTTTTGATCATGTTTCTTTGATGCTCTTGACCTAGTTTCTTGAAATTGTCTCTTGTATGATCCAATTGATTCTTGTGGAATCTTGTGTGCTTTGATTAACATGTTTAAGGTTATAACCTTCATGTTTATAGGTTCATTATATGATCACTTTATCTTACTTATTTCACATGTTCACTTGTTTCTTTGTATGGATGATTTGAGTAGCTTCTTGTGCATGATCTTGAACTTGTTCCTTCTTGAACTTGCTTGATATCTTGGAATTAAAAGTGAATTGAATCATTTGAGTTTGCTTCTTACCTTCATGTTATGATGTACGTTACTTGATCATTTGGCCGTTGTGTCTTGCTTGAGCACATGTTTTCCTTTGAATATGATCATGGTATATGTTTAGCTAGTCTTGATGCATGCCTTGCACTTGTTCCTTGATGTTTCCTCTTTCTATTCATGAGTTGATGTTTGAAGTGATATTCATGTTCATGTTACTGCCCATCTTGATTCCTTGACCCAATTGCATTTGTTTGAACCATGTATTACTTGTTTTTATGAGTTGATGATTTATGAATGCATAGTCTTTGTTGTGGTTCATGTTGGATGGTGTGGTGCCTCTCTTTTCATCTTTGAATTGAATTGATCATGATATGGTGTGAATTATGACTTTGTTTAATTCCTATCTTGCTTAACTCATGTTGTCTTGGTATGGTGCTTAATGGTGTTCAATTATAATTCTAAGACAAGTTTGCTTATGCACTTCCTTGTTTGTCTTCATCTATTCTCTTGAACTTGAAAGTGTGAACACTTTGATCATGGTGCATAGAGTTTGAGAATGTGTATGTTGATTGTGTAATTTACCCTTCTTTGATATCTTGACTCATTTGATGAGCATGCTTTGACCTTTCCTTTATGTGTGGCACTTGTGCATTGATGTTGATTCTTCTCATCTTGTGTTGCTTTGACATCCTCTTTCTCTTCATCTCTTTTCTTCTCCTTTGGGTTTTGAATTCATATTTGTTGTTTGAGATTGATTTGTATGATGTTTACTTGTGCTTGATCACATGCTCCCTTAGGGCTCCTAGTTTGAACTTAATTTTTGATTAGGTTCAAAGTAGGATAGACATTAGGATCTAAATCCTTTACATGACAACATTAGGGTGATCCCTTTTAACCTCAACATTAGGTCCATCATTTGTATGATAAGCAGACTTCCCTTCTCATCCTCAACTATAGGGCCATATTGCATGACAACATCTAGGTGAGTCCCCTTTAGATTTTATTTTTCTCTTTGAGTCTTCTTTCTCTTCTCAAAACAAAATCAAAACACTTAATAAATATGATGTGCATTGTGCGCCACGAGCCTTAAGCACACGAGAAAAGATGAGTGGATGAATTTCTAACCTCATCTTAGGGTACTTTGTGCGTGAGACGCTTGGATCGTTAGCGCGATGTATTCGATCTTATGTCATAGACTTTAGTGCGATGCGCATTTCAAATAAAGTTAATACACTTCTGTTAAAACTCATAAACAAACTGCAAACCATTTTATCCTTTAGGATTGTTTTTCAAACCTTTTTTCAGAAAAGGCATGTTATTTCCGTTCTACCGCAAACATGCATCGACCCTAACTGTTGGGACGCAAACTTAGCATTGCTCATAAAAAACACTTAACCAATCTATGGTCGTATCCATGAACTATGAACGCTCTAATTTCCCCATTCTCATCTGAATGAGGATACGTAGGCATAAGACGTCGAAGTCTTGGTGAGCAACCTTCCCTCCATACACCCATAGTCCTCCGAACTACGTTGACTCTGACTTTCCCCTTGCACGAGGGAATACGTAGGCATAGGACGGTGAAGTCCTATCGAGTCTCCTTTTGTTTTTCTCCCGTTTCGTTTCCGCTAGCACTAGGCTTTAGATAAAACACACCCTTTGATATGAACAACAAACGTGGATCCCGTTGATTACAACGGACGTGAGGGGGTGCTAATACCTTCCTCTCGCGTAATCATCTCCCAAACCCAGAATTTGGTTGCGAGACCATGTTCTTTCCCTTTTTGAGGTTTCTTCAATTGTTTCCTTTCCCCTGTCGGGATAAATAACGTTCGGTGGCGACTCTGTTTTTCCTCCAGTTGTTTTTCGCGTTGCGATACTTACAAGTGGCAGTGGCATAACACCCGCCTAATAAAAAATAGTGGGAAAAAAAATAAACAATGGTAAAATAAAAAAATATTGGTAGAATAAATGGCGCCAGGGGGTATTCCCTCCAGGCTTTCAATCTTGGCTCTCATCGCCAGTCTGAGGGGGATCATTTTCATCCAGGCGAGCTTCACATGGCGGGTTTATTCCCGTTCCAACCTTCATGGTGTTAACTCTCAGGGTTCAAACTCTTAAACTTCAGAGGGCGGATATTTCATGTACAAATACAATGCGAACAAGGCATCCCCAACTGATTGAAATTTGGATGCAGTATAATCATATTGTATGAAGAGGGGGCATCAATGAATGTACCTAACTTTAATATCCTTGGCTGTCTCTTGTGTTCTGAATGTGGTTCTCAGCATTATGTAGCCTTTCACCCGCGCCTTCTCCCCAGAGAATTGAACTAGCAATCCCTTGAAGAGCTTTAGGTCATCTGTATCAAGGTAGAGCCTCTCAAACACGTCCCAATAGGGGATATCATCGGAACTACCTTGGTATGTAATAACTCTTTTGATATTCTATTCATCACACCTAATAGTGATGATCATGGGATCGCCATTATGCAAATGGATCCCGACGACATCTTTCTCGAAAAAGGCAAGACGTTCGTCCTACTTGGGCAGAATTTCCATAGATTCTTCAAGCTAGACTTGTGTTCAAGTTTCTTAAGATGGATATCTGTCGTGCCTCTCAAGAGTGATTCTTGAGTACTTGTCATGTCCGAGGAGATATTGAGTCCCTCAGGCGAGAGTATACTTAGTATAAAGAATCTAAGTCCCTTAAACAAGATTATATATAGCCTGATTGATGATAATATAAGTCTCTATGGCGAGGCATACGTTCTACTTGGGCGGGACTTCCCTCGATCCTTCAGGCAAGACTTGTGATCAAGTATTTCAAATTGGATATCTGTCACGTCTCTCAGGCATGGTTCTTGAGTACTTGTCATGCCCGAGGAGATACTAAGTCCCTCAAGAGAGAGTATAATTAATTTATTCGTCTTTACCTATAGGGAAGGAATGATCTTCACCATGAAGTCCAACGTAAGAACTATTGCCTCGAGGGGTGGAAATAATCTTCACCATGAAGTCCAGCGTGTAAAATGTTGCCTCGAGGGGCAGAAAGAATCTTCACAATGAAGTTTAGCATAAGAAGTGTTTCCCTAAGGGGCGGCAAGGATCTTAATCATGAAGTCCAATGCAATAAATATTTCTTCGAGGGGGAAACAAAGATCTTCACCATGAAGTCTAGCTTATAAAATATTACCTCGAGGGGTGGCAAAGATCTTCACCATGAAGTCCAAAGTATAAAGCAATCAGAAGAAAACATCCATGTGGGAAATACATTGCTTAAGAATCGTTTACATGTATATAAACATGATGTTAATTAGAGAATTGCAAATAATTTAACTGCAGTAATATCTAATATGGAGAGCATTCCAGGTTATGGGTAATAGCGGTCCTTCCAATTCTTGTAGCTTGTATGCTCTATGAGGATATTTCTGAAATATATGACACGACCCATCTTAACTAGGTTGTAATTTTCCTTGCTGGGTGGATAAACCACTTCTTTCAAGACCAGGTCTCCCTCTTGCATTTTTCTTGGCTTGACTCTGGAGTTATATCTTATGGCAGCCCTGTGTTTGGCAGCAAATTATCGAATGTGGGCGGCCTTCCTTAACTCATCGATCACGTCTGCCGCCCACTTAAATCCTATCTCATTTGCCTTTTCATTGAACTAGGATCGTCGCCACTAGGGCGTGTCGATCTCTACAGGTATCATGGCATTCACTCTATAGATCATGGAAAATGGGGTTTCTTTGGTGGTGAAATGCTGAGTGGTGTTGTATGACAATATTATCTCAGGGAGTAGTTCTGCCATAAGCCATTGACATTGTCAAGCTTCTTCTTAAGTCCCTTCAGAATTACTTTGTTGGACGACTCAACTTGACCGTTGGCTCGAGGGTGTACAAAAAACACAAGTTTTCTGTGTACAACCAAGTCTTTGCAGAAGTCAATGACCATAGTACTGGAAAAATTGGTCCCCATTGTCGGAAACATTGGCTTTAGAAAGCCCATATCTACACATAATCTTCTGCCAATAGAAACGATGCACTCTCTCCTGTATGATTTTGGCGACACCTTATGCTTCTATCCTCTTGGTGAAGTAATCGACTCCTACTATCAGGAATTTTAGTTGGCCCGAAACCAGAGGGAATGAGCCTAGAATATCCACACCCCATTGATAGAAAGGCCAAGGTGAAGTTATCGACTAAAAAATTTTAGTTGGGGTGTGGTGAAGGTCACTATGTCTCTGACAATGATCGAACCTCATGACAAAGGCAATGCTATCTTTTATTAGGGTAGGCCAAAAATACCCAACCCTTAATAGTTTGTATGCGAGGGATTTTCCGTCAATGTTGCTATTGCAGGTGCCCTTGTGCACCTCTATAAGAACCATAGCGGTTTCATGTTTTCCCAAACATGATAACATAGGAGAAGATCTCCCCATTTTGTATAGTTTTCTAGAGAGCAGAGTGTACTCGGCATTCTATTTCTAGATCCTTCTTGCTTCTCCTTCGTCTAGTTGAAGTTTTCCAGACTGTTGATAATGTAGTATAGGAAACATCTAGTTAGATTCTAGGATAACTTCTAGGGAGTACGCCTCATATACCCCAATATCGGGAGAGGCGAGGGTCTCCTGGATAACTGTTCTGTTGAACCCTATAATCTTTTATGTGGTTAGCTTGGACAGAAGGTATGCTCTTAAGTTTTGCTCGCGGGGACATGCTCTATTTCAAATGAGGAGAACCGAGAAGATGGATTATGTACCTTTTGTAGATATCTTATTAGTTGAGGCTCCTTAGCTTGGTACTTCCCAAAGACTTGGTTGGTGACCAACTGGGAGTCACTTTTGGCCTTCAATCTAGAGGCTCCCATCTCTAAGGTGAGGATCATTTCGGTGATGAGAGCCTTGTATTCCGCCTAGTTATTGTTGTCGGTAAACTCAAACTTTAATATGTCTCCAGGACCTTCTAGGACTATCCCGGCGTCATTCCCTTTTATGTTGGAGACGCCATCTACAGATAGCGCCCGTTCTGGGGGCGTCCCCTATTCTACAAGTGAGCTAAGTTTTGCCATGAAATTCGTTAGAGCTTGTACCTTAATGCTACCTCTCAGGACATATTGGATGTCGTATTTTGAGAGTTCCACCGCTTATGATACCATCCTCCATGTTAGACCGGGCTTCTATAAGACTTGTTGAACAAAATAGTTGGTTTTTACTAGGATCTTGTGACCCTGAAAGTATTGTCTCGATTTTATTGCCGTAATGAAGATAACCAGTGACAGTTTCCCAATCTTCTAATAGTGTGCTTCGACTATTTTTCGAATGTAAAGCAAACTGCTCATATTCGCATGACCCTTTTTTTCAATAAATTAGGTGTTCGGTAAAAGTAATCTAAGTATATTACATGTGCAATATAACTTACAGATTTACTAATGATCGACTTGTTATTAAAAATACATAGTTATGTTGATTGATGATGAATCGGTTATTAATCTTCCTCTTTTTTATGATTCTCTTTTTGGGCGTGTTTGGTTGGTAAAAGAAGTTGAAAAGAGAGAAATATGTGAGAAAAGAGAGAAAAAGATGAAAAATATAGTAAATTTGATATATTGTTTGATATAAGAGAGAGATATAAAAGAGAAAGAAGTGTTTTATTCTAAGAGAGACATAAATATCCTTTCATGTATTTCTTGCAGTGTGTAATCTAATTTTAAGGGGACTAGGCACTTGATAAATAAGGTGGATATACCTCTATGGTACAAGATACCAGTGACAAGATAGTAGAAACATGATTGCCTTATGATCTTAGAAGTTTATTTGACATCATCAGGGAGTTTCTCGAATAAGATATACTTTGTAATTGGTGTCATTGAATTTTTTTGTACGAGGTGGAAGTTGTAGGCCGATAGACATTGCTTTGATATAGATGATGGGATTGTTGAGTGTCCCTTGTAATATTGATTTATGGTTTCCCGTTGAAAATGTGTTGACTATCAATGAGAGTATACTTGTTTGCAAATTTTATTCTCGTGGGATATGTTGCATCCTGATAGTGGAAAATTATCCCACAATTTCTCTCAGAGTAAATATATATTTCTATAGGATATTATTGTTAGCTTAGTACTCTCATAAGATTTGTAAAGTCACTAGCTGCTATTGTAATTCAACCACAACCTATGGAGAATTCCTAATCAATCTTGATGAACAAGATTGTTATCAATCACGCAATGACAATGAAAAGAAAAGGTTGAGAAAGAAAGAAAATAACGTTAGAGAAGAAGAAGAATATTTTCTGCAGAGTTTCTCTCTGCCCGTTACCTGTGGAAAACTCTTTTATTCACTTTGCAACTGCAAAATTCCGTGAATACAATGTTATGAGTTATTTAAAAAATAAGGGTTACTCCCTATTTATAAATTTAGGTTAGCTTGTACCCTAAGCCAAATCCCAAAACTATAAAAGCCCAAAATAGTTAACATTACTAAAATAGGCCAAAGTCAAAATCCTGTATGAAGCAACTTGCTTCACACTTCGACACACTAATACAACTCGACACATAGATATTTTGACACAAAGAATTACATTCTGCATGAATCTACTTACCATACCCACACTATATGCTAAGTCAGGCCTTGTGTGACAAAGGTATCGAAGTGACCCAATAAGTCTTCTATATTGGGTTGGTTCGACATCATCTTCATCTGAATCTTTTGATAGTTGCAACTTGGTCTCAGCTAGAGTCAAAGTTAAATTTCAATTTTGCATCTCAAATCTCTTGATTATTTCGCCTGCATATCTTCTTTGGTGCATCATCAAACCTCTACCACTTTTGTAGAATTCGATGCCAAGGAAATATGAGAGATTTCCCAAGTCTGACATTTCAAACTCCTCACTTAGGTCATGTTTGAAATCTTCGATATCCTTCTTGTAACTTCCTGTTATCAACAGGTCATAGACATAGAGACATATTATAAGCAATTCACTATTGTTTCTCCTTACATATACTCTATGCTCAGTCGTGCACTTCACAAATTTCTTCTCCCTTAGAGAGTTGTCGATCTTCTTATTCCAAGCTCTTGGAGCTTGCTTAAGTCCATACAGGGCTTTATGCAACCTGTACACCTTTCTTTCTTCGGCTTGTTTCACAAACCCAGCTGGTTGTGCAACATAAACTTCTTCGCCTAAGGGGTCATCCAGGAATGCACATTTCACATCCATCTGACATGTGTGCTAATTGTTCATGTTTGCTAGACCAACAACCAATCTGATTGTTTCGATCCTAGCAACAGGTGCAAAAACTTCGTCGAAGTCGATTCCTTCCTTCTGTAGAAACCCTTTTGCTACAAGTCTTGCCTTGTGTCAAGTTACCTCTCTTTTAGGACTCACCTTCACCTTGTAAACCCATTTCACATCAATTGCCTTCTTACCTTGAGGCAATTCCACAATTGACCAAGTGTTGTTGACTTCGATGGACTCTAACTCCTCATTCATTGCTTTCACCCATTTCAAATCTTTCAATGCCTCAGCTGTATTGACTGGTTTGACATCTGCATAGAAAGCATAGTGTACCAACTCACCTTCTTCATCGACCACATCATCTGATGTAATCACACATTCTTGCAACCTTGCAGGCATGTGTGTTGTTCGTTGAGGTCTGCTTGGGCCTGTTTCACCTATGACTTCTTCTTGTCGAACTTCACTTTCGACTTCACTAGCTGGTTCTTCACATAAGATTCTCACTGAATCCTTCTTAACGTTCTCAGTCCCATCATATTCCTTAAGCTCATCTATGATCACGTCCCTGCTGATCACTACTTGCTTGTTCACTGGGTCAAACAACTTGTATCCTCCAGTCGAATGATATCCTATCAGGATCGCCTGACTCGACTTGTCATCATGCTTTCTTCTCAACTAATCTAGCACATGTCTATGTGCTATAGGTCCAAACACCTTCAAATGACTTAGGCTAGGCTTCACACCAGACCAACATTCTTCTGGCGTGATTCCTTCTAGCTTCTTCGTCGGACATCTATTCAAGATGTATGTTGCAGTCGACATAGCTTCTCCCCATAATTCTTTGGGTAGATGCTTGCCTTTCAACATACTTTTCACCATATTTATGATGGTTCTATTCTTCCTTTCTGCAGTTCCATTCTGCTGTGGAGTGTAGGGTGGCACCACCCCATGCACAATCCTTTCTTTCTCACATAATGCACCAAAATCTTTCGACACATACTCTCCACCACCATCAGTCCTCAGAATCTTTAGCTTTCAACCACTTTGTCTTTCGACCATAGATTTAAATTTGGAAAATACCTCAATCACTTCACTTTTCTTCTTGATCAGGTAAGTCCACAGTTTTTGACTGAAATCATTTATGAACGTGACAAAGTATATGTTACCTCCAATCGAATCCACATGAGTAGGACCACATACATATGAGTATATGACTTCAAGAATTGCCTTCGACTTTCTTCCTGCATCCTTGCTGAAGGTATTCATGTGTTTTTTTGCCTGAACACATTCTTCACACACTTCGCTTGGAATGTCGATTTCTGGTAATCCTGAAACAATATTTCTTCTCTTCAAATCTCTAACGTCTTTGAAGTTGAGATGGCCAAGTCAATAATGCCATAACCATTCATCTCTACTGGCTGCAGTTGCAAGGCACTTATGCTCCATCACATTAAGTTCAATCTTGAAGGTTCTATTCTGAGACATTGGAGCCTTCAAGATTAACCTACCACCTGAGTCGAGAAATCTCATCATCTTGTCTTCGATCTACACCTTGTAGTTCTTTTCGACCAACTGCCATATACTGTGCAAATTTCTCTTCATGCCTGGTATGTACAACACATTGGAAATTATTAACCTCTTGCCATCTTTCCTCATAATCATAACATCACAATTACCTTCAGCTGCTAGAGTATTGTCATTTACAAATTTTACCATGTTCTTCATTGAGGGCTTTATGTTGACAAACCAATCTTTCCTTCCAGTCATGTGTGATGAGCATCCTGAGTCCAAGTACCACTGATCCTGGAATCCTTCTTCATCTCTTGTTGTGACCATCAGCAACATCTCTTCTTCTTCTTCTTCATGTTTCGCCAGCTTTGCATCAGTTTCTTAATTCTTTTTCTTTTTTGGACAATCACTAAAATAGTGACCATACTTCTGACAATTGAAACACTGAATGTGACTTTTGTCAGGCTTTCGACCACTACCTCTTCCTTTATTTGCAACACCACCTATTTGGTTTCCTTGGTTCCAGGGTTTTCTCTGATTCGACCAGTTTCCTTCCTGCTGATTTCGACCAGTCTAATTATTGTAGCCTCCTCTAGCTTTGTTGCCATTCCAGGTTCCTTTGACTTTCTTTTCTTTTTCTGACTGCGCCTGCAAAGCCATATCACTCTTCAACTTTCCTGCAGCTCTTTCAGCCATCCTTTGTTCATGAGACTCAAGCGTCCCTTGAAACTCTTCCTTCGTCAATGCTGACAAGTCTTTCGACTCTTCTATGGCTACTACCACGTGGTCGAACTTTGGATCCAATGACCTCAAGATATTTGTAACGACTGATCTTGATGTCAACACTTCTCCACATACCTTGATTTGATTCACCAGTTTTGTAACCCTAGTGAAGAAATATGTTATGCTTTCATTGTCTTCCATCTGAAGCAATTCATAAGTCCTTTTGTGAGTTTATAACTTCACCTCTTTCACATTTTCTGCACCTCCAAACGATTCTTCGAGAATCTCCCAGACTTCTTTTGCTGATATTACATCACTAACCTTTTCAAAATTATCTGGATAAACACATTGATGAATTATAAATAGAGCTTTATAATCTTTCTTCTTCAATTCTTTGTGTGCATCTTTTTCTTGATCCATCACGTTTTCTACAAGCGGTGTTACTCATTCCTTCACAAGATCCCAAAGATCATGATTACACAAAACCACCTTAATCTGCTTGCACAAATTCTCATAATTATCTTTCTTGAGAATCAAAAGGTTCTCCGAAAATTTCCCGTTTGGATGATTCATCGCCATCACGGTTTTGCTTCCTTGAATCGCAACTAGAGCTCTAAATACCAGATGTTGGAATTCAACCACAACCTATGGAGAAATCCTAATCAATCTTAATGAACAAGATTGTTATCAATCACACAATGACAATGAAAAGAAAAGGTTGAGAAAGAAAGAAAGAAAATAACGTTGGAGAAGAAGAATAATATTTTCTGCAGAGTTTCTCTTTGCCCACAACCTGTGGAAAACTCCTTTATTCTCTTTGCAACTGCAAAATTCTGTGAATACAATGTTATGCGTTGTTTACAAAATAAGGTTTACTCCCTATTTATAGATTTAGGTTAGCTTGCACCCTAAGCCAAAACCTAAAACTATAAAAGCCCAAAATAGTTAACATTACTAAAATAGACCTAAGTCAAAACCTTGTGTGAAGCAACCTGCTTCGACACTTCGACACACTAATACAACTCGACACTTAGATATTTCGACACAAAAAATTACATTCTCAACAGCTACAAGTCTGAGTGGTGTTTTACTTCTTCACCAAACTCTGATATTTTCAGTCCAATTAACCATGATTCATATTTGGCTTGGTTGTTAGAGGTTAGAATGGAGAATCCCAATGATACTTTAATATAGAGATTAGGGGTGTTCATGGGTACAAGTCAACCCTCGAATCCATTCACCCAACCCAACCCAACCCTTATATTTACCAAACCCAATCATGTGTGGGTCCAACCCGATCCAACCCATTCAAACCCATTGGTATTTGGTTCGGATATCGGGTTTAAAGTTTTAACTCCACGAACCCGCGAATTCAACCCATTGATATGTCACACTATTTTTATTTTATTTTATTTATAAATTATCTAGCATAATTCTTGCAATTTATATATTTTTGATATAATTATTGTTGTTATTGATTGTAAAAGCCTAAGTCTAAATCAAATTTGAGAGATCAATTTTTTTTATTCAAAGAGAGAGATATTTTACCTTTTAAATTATACTTTACACCATTTGTATATTTTTCTAACTTCATATGTATCGTAAAAGAGTTTTTAGGTATTAACCAATAAATTTTATTCAAATTGAATACAAAAAGTTTATGATTTTTTAATGTTTTTGTAATATAAATGTGTTCATGAAATTAATATATTTTATTTAGATATTGAAAATTATATTTATTGAATGTGTTCGGATTTAGTTTTAAAATTACGGATTGAACACTCAACTCAATCCAAAAAATATTGATCGGGTCCGGTATTAGATTTAATTAAATTAGACCCAACCCAACCCGTGAACACCACTAATAGACTTCAACTTTGTTTTGGAGGAAGATTGCGACCCTACTTGTTTTGGTGTTTGATGAACTGTCTTTGAACATAGTCATACAAGAATATGAGTTTCAATTCTTTTTGTCCTTTGAATTTAATATCGAATTCGAATAACTTGAGCAAACTTATCTTCATTCTTCTCCCAACATCTATTATAAAAAGGATTTTCTTGATGGGTTAATTTGTTCTAACCACAACTATATATAAGAGGAAATAGAGTTGTAATCTTCTAACCGCTATCACATGAGCGTGTGTGGCCTTTTTAATTTAACAATGTCTCAGTTATGGCCCTTGTAGCGCTTTGTATTGGCTTTTTTCCTTTTGGGGTTTTCCTAATCAAGGCTACACTGACGACTTTTGTGGACTTAAGAAGACACAAATAAAAGGTTTTCCATATGGATGGTCTCGACAACAATGTAGGTTGAGAAAGGAATTACTTCATTTATGATAGGTACTTCTCATATACGTCCATTCAGAGAATAACCTCTTCACAAATAAAGAAAAGAATCAAGAATCAAGGGGTTTTATTGTATATACATTTTTTTGAAAGATTAAACACTTGTGTGGATGCTTAACTTTGTTTACATCTTCTATTGAATGATATTTGTAAACACACTCAATTATCTTTTATTTGAGTTTATTATATTTGTAAACACACTCAATTATCTTTTATTTGAGTTTATTTCGTCAAAGGGGAAATTTGAAGTCGAATCCTTTGAGACGACAAATATACTTAGTTAGAGTCAATTATTTGAGTTTGAGAAATCTAAGGTATAAGTTAGTTGGACCACAAGGTATGGGTGAGGTATTTATAAAAGATTTTTGGACCTAGTGTCGTATCTGCGAAAATCAACCGGCGGAAAAGAACAGAAGAGTCGCCACCGAACATTATTTATCCCAACGCAGGGAAAGGAAACGATCGAAGAAAACCTCAACAAAGGGAAAGGAATGGTCATCGCAACCATAACCTGGGTTCGGGAGTCGGTTGCACGAGAGGAAGGTATTAGCACCCCCTTGCGTCCATCGTACTCGATGAGATCCACGCTTGTTGTTATCGATCAAAGGGTGTAGGTATCAGAAACTCAACTGCTAACTGGAAACTGGAAACAAAAGGTGAAATGGAGAAACGGGGAAAAAAGAAAAAAGTGACTCGATAGGACATCGCCGTCCTAGGCCTACGTATTCCCTCAGGAGCGGGAAAGTCAGAGTCAACGTAGTTCGGAGGACTATGGGATTGTGGGGGAAAGTTTGCTCGCCAAGACGTCGCATCTCATGCCTACGTATCCTCAATCTAACCAGAGAGAGGAAGTCAGAGTAGTCGTAGTTCGACCTACGGGTCGGTTGTTTGTTTGATGAATAAGGTTGTGCTCGCAGAGATCTCGTACGATCTCCTGCCTACGTATCTCCATTAACCAATGAAGAATCAGAGCGACGTAGTTCCCCTCACTAGGGATGACTTTGCTTTGTTTGTGTCTTTTAAATGGAATACACCAACGTTTGTGTTCCATCAGTTTAGGAGTTGCCGCTCGGCGTGGGAGTCTTACGCGTTTACCTGTTTGCGGTAGAACGGAAATGCCGCATCCTTTACAAGTGGATTAAGGGAGATGAGAGGAGATGACTCAAAGGTGTAAGAGAAAATGGAAGTTAGTTGTTAGTGTGCCAGGTGATCCGTCTCGATCGCATGGGTGCGAGAGAAAAGGGAAGTTAGTTGTTAGTGTGCTCGCCGAGATATCGCATCTCGTGCCTACGTATCCTCAATCTTACCGGAGAGAGGAATCAGAGCATCCATAGTTCACGCTACTACGGGTGAACTGGACACAAGATCTCGATTGCACGGGTGCGAGAGAAAAGTGAGACTCACGAAGGTCTACGGGAAACTAGGTCTTAGAAGTCAGCATGCAATGATGGTCCTAAGGTCAGGATCAAGGGAAGTCTACCTAATGTTGTCAGGCATGGATTGCTATCCTAATGTCTCTCCTACCTCCGACTTAATCAAAAATTAAGTGGAGGGAGAAATCCTACGGGATCATGTCATCAGACAAGTAAACACATGATAAATCAATCACAAAATGAACTAAAAGCAAACGAAAGAATAAGCAGTGTCAGTCAACAATAATGTCACACAATCAAAGTAAGAAAGGGGGAGCTTTAGCCAAGGGGTCATATCAACTGAGGCAAACAAGCTAGCTGTGGAAAATAAGTGTACTCATCCAATGGTATCGAGAACCATGGAGAGCAGAGTAAGAAAGGGGGAGATGTGAATCAGATCACATAAGCATCAACATCGGTCAATGCGAGCTATGGACAAAGCGTGGGGGTCTGATTGCGAAACCCTCATTCCAATTGACGATCTCGATAACAAGAGTAGGTGATGTTCAAAGCTTCAATCATGTAATGAGAGCTAAGAACAACTCAACTAGAATAACGTGGGTCGATTGCGAACCCTACCTTCCGTCAATTGCCTTCTTGAAGGTCTTACAAGGGGATACGGGAATAGGATGCCTCTTTGGAGGTCTTAGGCACAATATTAAACAATCACAAACAGAGCCTCCTTTGAGGACTTCCAAAATTGTCGGCCAAGTGGCACGGACTCCTAATCCTACTTCTCATGGCATCAAAAGAAAAAATGCGGAATTAGTAAAAGAGAAGAGAAGTAATACGAACGGATATCAATCCATAGCAATGCAAGCAACGTATAAGCAACCGACAAACTTCTAGTAACCTAACATAAATGAGCAAAAGTGTCAGGAAGTGGAACGGATCCGTGAAAGACATGGAACCAACTGCTCTTAAAAAATAATAAAACAAGGCACTAAACCATAAACAACATCAACAACAGTGCTCCAGCACCTGCATAGCTGTAAAAACCAGTAACAAGCAAAAACAGCCTATAGCAGCTACCATTTCCAGAACAGAATAGGTGTATATGAAACCAAACAGAATAGCAACATTTTACTGCACACTTTGTGAACAACAACTATGTATAACATAATTCCTTTGTCAGGGTTATGTTTCAAGTATCTTACAACTTTGCAGGAAGCTTTGAAATGGTTTGTGGTAGGTGAGTTCAAAAATTGGCTTAGTTGTTGAGTGGAAAGAGGGATATCATGCCGAGTAGTGTTGAGATATAGGATTAGTCTAAGTAATCAATGAAGATAACCAAAGTTAGCAACTAAGATCAAATGGAAATATCAATAAGAAGTAAGTGAAATCAATACTAAAATGTAAACAACAATTAGTTAAAGTCTATTTAAAAACCATCAACAAAGTTAACAAATGAAACTACCAAAGATTAGTCAATGTTAGCATTACAATCTAAGTTTATTCTATGTTAGAACAAAATCAAACCAAACTATGTCAGGGACCAATTAGTTCAAGGTTAATTCTAATGAATAATTAAGGGACAATTAGTGGTCGATTAAGCCAAAAACAATTAGTGTGATTAAGCAAAAATGATTTTCAAGCAATTAAGCTAAAAATAATTAGTGCGATTAAACTACAAGCAATTAGTGCGATTTGTAACACCCTAAACCCCGGTGACAAATATTAATAAAATATCAGAGTAAAAATAACACACATAGATTTAGGATGCTACTTCAACTGGTCCACTTCTTATGTATACTAAAAGTAATACATCAACATCGTAATTAAAACATAGTAATTAAGTATTTCTATAGCAGCGGAAATTTAACTAAATTAAATCATGTTCAACACCATATACACATCATCAAGTACTAAAGTAGACAACTACAAACGTTCTGACAACCCGGTGTTACAATCAGAGCAGACGCGACTCGACGACATCAAAGAGAAGACCTCGTCTTCACTGACTCCAACTCCGCACTAAACTTGCTTATCTGCACGTTACCCACGTGGAGGCAACATTCAAACAGAAGGGGTGAGATTCTCAAAATCACATAAGAAATGCATAATATAAGTATGAAAGAACATAAAACATTATGCAATCTACCCTATCAACATACCACATCAACACAACTAGCATTTCCAACACAACTAGATAATCAACACAAACATCGACACACATAATGCAATGCAATGAGACCTACTACTCGACTCAATGCATACGGTACCAGTCGACCCCTGTTTCATGGTCACAATCCTCGTTAAGACGTCATATCGACCCCTGTTTCACGGTCAAGTGTGACCCCTATTTCATGGTCACACCAACGACCCCTATTTCATGGTCACATACGACCCCTATTTCATGATCGTACCAACAACGGTGATTGCTCACACCCCATCTGGGCACACAATCACGCCAACAACAAAGATTCCATGAAGGAATTCGGATCGACGATAACACCCCACCTGGGCACGCCATCCCACAACTATACAACATGTCATGCAATGCAGCACTCGTAATTGCTCACACCCCACATGGGCACACGATTACCTCAACAACAACAACAACAACGTACAACGACGACTACAACAATTACATGCATATGACATCAACGCGTCAATACATCATAATACAACGATACAACAACTCAACAACAACATATAATATGTCACACAATGACATTCATATTAATCATTATACCGTACCCTTACGGGTCACCATGCAACAACAACGAATACAACAGTTCAACAACAACAACACATCACCACGACTATATACAACAACAAATACATACGACAACAACCACATACACATAGCATACTCATCATCGTACCAACATCATTTAACAGTCAACATGCATTCATCTAAACATACATCATTGCACCAATACAACAACTACACAACTTTGCATCATTCAATCATGCATTTCACATTATCACATCAACATCCACAAAACAAGCACATCACACCTCAATACATGCTCACCATACAACAGCAACAACACGACATTAATATAATAGAAAACAGATATTTTCCATGAATTTCAAGTCAATAAAAACAATATTTTTCAGTCCCAGACCGCGCTAAGCGCGACCTACCCGCGCTAAGCGCGACCTACCCGCGCTAAGCACGCTACTCACTGCCTCGAGGATGCGAAATTCTTCCAGACCGCACTAAGCGCGCTATACCGCGCTAAGCGGGCTACGCGATTTTTCTCACAAAACCCTGCGATGAAAGCATCCTCCCCACTGCGATTCTGCACTCTTAAACTAGTTTTTAACTCAGATTTTTCACAGATTATGCCATTATATCCTATACCTAACTTATGCGTTTAAACCAAACAATCAAAACACAACAATTGCATCGATTTCTATCCCTTAATCATGGATTCTCCCTAAAACCCCAAATCAACACAAATACCACATAGGATGATCGTTAATGAGTTATCTACCCTCATACACAAATTATGCAGCCCTTAGAGATTACAGAACCCCACCCTCACCTTAGTGACGATTCCTCGAAGGATCTCTAAGCTTGGTTCCGCTTCCCGTTCCTCTTCTCCTTTCTCCAGAATTCGATCGGTTCCCCAAAACTGAATCTTTTTTTTTCAATTTCTCCTTTTTCCAAATATGACCCTTGGACCCCAATTATGCTTTTCCCTTCTTATCCTTACTATTCCTCATAAATGGACCATATTTCCCTCCTCTTCTTTCCACTCATATTATCAAATTTTAATCCAATAAAATAATTAATCTAACTACTTTAAATCCAAATAATTCCAAGGTCTCTACTCCCTACCAAAGCAACCCAACCTCCACCAACCCACACATAAACATACACGAATTCACCACACCATTCAATTTTAATTATGAAAAATAATTAAAATAAATCGGGGTGTTACACGATTAAGCAAAAAACAATTAGTAAGCCAAAAATAATTAGTGCAATTAAGCAAAAACGATTAGTGCAATTAAACTAAAAACAATTAGGGCAATTTAACTAAAAGCAATTAGTGCGATTAAGCAAAAATAATTAGCGAACCAATAGGCCAAAAAACAATTAGTCAATAATTAATCAATTATTGAACCATGTAAAAACCAATTAAAGTCAAGTTCTAATTGAGAATTAAGACTAATCCGAGTTCAAGATTAACTAGTTAGTCAAAACCCACTTAAGCTAATAGTCTCAATCAAATAACAAAACTAAACTAGGATTCCATTACCCTAAACAATTAATTAATTCAATTAGCAATTAATCAAGCCTCAAATTCTATTAGTAAGATTCAATTAGTAAAAAGTCAATTAGCAAAACTTAATTATCTGACACTAAAGACATTAATCGAAATAAATAAAAACAGTGGGGGTGCAGTGAACTAGCCTCAGGCCCAATGACCTTTACACAAATTCATGGAGGGTGTGTGAGTAGATCTGGTGGGTGTATGTGAGTGGTGCGAATGAGAATCCATGGGGCCCGGTCAAAACTGAGTTGACCTAATGCACATAAATCGTGCCTTCTTCTCCACTTTGTCAGTATGCCACTTCCTCCTCTTCGCCGTCTCCCTTCCTCTCACTTTTCCTCTACTCAGAACAATCTCACTCAACATTTTCCACAGCGCGATTCCTTTCTCATCGCCGGCGTTCCCTCACCCCTAATCTTCAACATCTTGTTCTGAATATAACCCCCAAAGTCGCACAAATAAACCCTAGATTGCGTAAACTGAAATCAAATGCCGCGGCCATGAAATTAAAGCCTCTGTGATATTGACTTGAATCGATCAAGAAAAGTGCCGCTGATGCTTACCGGTGCAGACGTGAATCTCCCAGACGTAGTTGCAACGAACGAAGAAGACTCTGTAACCTTGAGAATTCAAGAGATGCTTCATGGAGGATACCTATTCGAACTCAACTTTTCTTCTGTACCCTTCATCTTATCGTTCTGTAGCTTATTAGGTTTATTTCTTGCGTGAATGTGTTGTGAATCTTCTTCTTCGCGATTTCTGAATTACTTCTGGTTGTTGTTCATTTTCAGGTGCTGAAGATGTTATGAAGATTAGGAAGATGCGGATTATTGAATCGATGAAGATGTTAAAGGTTGATTGCAGTGGCTTGGAGGTCTTGCGGTTGTTCTACAGGTTTTGATTAGATGAAGATTGAAGAAGAGTTTTGTTGAAGAAGGTGTTGAGTACTGATTATTGATTTGTAGAATCTTGAAGAAGATTTTGGTGTGAAGGTGATGAAGCTGATGGTTTATTGGCCGTGGGAGAATAGAGCTGGTGAAGGGGATTGTGAGAGATGAATTCCAATCGAAGAATGAAGAAGAAGATGAAATTTCTGGAAAAATCCTTTTGCAGAGTGATCAATCTGAAGCTTGTTATGAATTGGAGATTTCTATTTTTTGGGAATTTTTTGGTTAGGTTCTGTTAGTTTTTATTAGAATGAGTTTTTCAGCTATGAATTGTGGAGATTCTTTTAGAAAAGTGGTTAGGGAAGATGGATTGGGAAACTGTTAGTTATCTCCCTTATCAGTTAGCTGCTATTTTCTGATATATATATATATATATATATATATATATATATATATATATATATATATATATATATGTAATGATTTTCTGGTTGTTATCTTCTTTTCTCTGCCTTTTTTCTGTTGTTATTGCTTATCTCCAAATGTAAAAAATGGACAATGTCTGCAAGCTTCTCAACAATCTCCTCCAAACTCCTTGGAATTTGAATGTAAATAAAAATGGAATTTGGATATTCAATCGGTCCAAAGAGTGCTTAGGGGTTAATATGGATATAGAAACTGAATTTTGGTTATGGACTTAGGGAATAGGTTAAAATGGATATCAAAATGGTTTTAGGTAAAAATAGTTAATTGGATTTACCATGGAAAATGATTATTTGTCAAGTGAATGGAAATGGATTTGAATTCTAAAATGGACATAAAAAATGGTTTTAAAGTGGATATGGTTTTAACAAATGGATATGGTTATTAAAATGGATATTAGGAATTGGATAATGGTTTACGGTTGAAATGGATATCAAAAGTGGATTATGGTTTATGATATGGGGTGGATACGAATTTACGAACTTGTATCCTAAATTCCAAATATCTTAAAGCGCTTGCCAAATCCAAATTCAAACTCAAATACTCCATGAACTTCACCTAGAATCAACTTCCATATCAATCCTCATTAACTTGTGTTATAAGCAACGAACCATAAGCAACTGAGAGAATAATTTTGTCCTGACCACAATATAAATCCCCAACTGGATCTCATGTCAAGATGCCTTTGCCATGAACCCTAACCACCATCTAGAATGGATAAATATCAACCAAGTCCCACATAAGATAAGAAACCATGATCCCACACCTCAGGAGCCCAATGCAAATGAATAAATGAGTCATGACCTAACGGATATGCAGAATGAATGCAAAGCGAAAGCCAGAAAAAGTTGAAATAAGTAGGGCAAATTTTGGGGTGCTACAGCTGCCCCTATTCAATCAACTTGGACCTGAAATGATGATAGCAATAACTTTCTAACATTCAAGGTAGAAGGTGATTGAATACAAAAAGAACCGCAAAATTTACAGACCGCGAGGAGAGAAAATATTATTGGAACCCAGTCACACCTCGTCAAAGGAATTCGACGGAAAGACAACATACCCAAAGAGCCACATCGTCAAAGGGATTTGACGGAAAGAAGATGGAACCCAAAGAATACCCGAACCGAAGGAAACACATCGTCAAAGGGGTTTGACGGAAAGAAAATATGGAAACCCTACCGAAAGGACACATTGTCAAAGAATTGATGGAAAAAGTACCTGACCGAAGGAAACACGTCATCAAAGGGGTTTGATGGGAAGAAAACCTGACCGAAGGAGACACGTCGTCAAAGGGGTTTGACAAAAGGAAGACCTGACCGAGGGAAGCACATCGTTAAAGGGGTTTGACGGAAAGAATACCTGACCAAAGGAAGCACATCGTCAAAGGGGTTTGACGGAAAGAAGACCTGACCGAAGGAAACACATCGTCAAAGGGGTTTGACAAAAAGAAAACCTGACCGAAGGAAGCACATCGTCAAAGGGGTTTGATGGAAAGAAAACCTGACCAAAGAAAGCACAGCGTCAAAGGGGTTTGACAGAAAGAAAATCTGACCAAAGGAAACACGTCGTCAAAGGGGTTTGACGGAAAGAAAACCTGACTGATGGAAGCACATCGTCAAAGGGATTTGACGGAAAGAAAACTTGACCGAAGGAAACACATCGTCAAAGGGGTTTGACAGAAAGAATACTTGAACGAAGGAAACACATCGTCAAAAGGGTTTGACGGAAAGAAAAACTGACCGAAGGAAGCACATCGTCAAAGGGGTTTGACGGAAAGAAGACTCGACCAAAGGAAGCATATCGTCAAAGGGGTTTGATGGAAAGAAGACTCGATCGAAGGTAAGATTAACTTATGATCTACGACCCGGGAGAAAAGTAAGCGAATGGGTTAATTGTAATGTCTGCTGGGGATATGTCACCGTCTTGATTGAAATTTGATTTAGACTTTCGCGCAAGATACCAAATCTGGCTTATGCTTTGCATGGATATGTTTGAATTTTCTTTTATGGCGTAATGCTCCATACGAAATGGAAATGCTACGCGTTTTAAGGATGCAATGATTACTATATGCAAAATGCCGACACACCAAGTATGATTGAACTTTACTGGCAAGGATAGGTGAAACCTGATGGTGATTGTTTTTTCGAAGGTGAAATCTTTTGGGGGTACCAATGGGGATTGGATTTTGAATGAAGTGCCAATAGGGGTTAGACTTCAGGTTTTTGAAAGATGCCAGCAAAGTGGGCTGTGGATGAAAGGTGCCGAGCAAGGTTGGGCTATGGATTTCTGTTTGGTTTTACAATGCTTCATGCAATGCCATGCTAATGATATGCATGGTAATGATTATGCAATGATATGATATGCAACAGGACCACTCCAGCAAAATAAATGCTGAAGAGACGAGGCCAACTCCGCTGGGGATAACAAACTGAATCGCCTTCAGGGTCATAACTATTCGAGATCCCGACTAAACCTCCATTCTGCAGGAAAGTGCGTATAACAAACGTCTGCTGTAGAAACATCTCTGGAATCTGCTGAAGAAAAATGCCAATGACAATCGACCTTTGAATTGCTGGGGAACATCCACCACCACCAATAGATCTGCTTGGGGAATGATGGTTGCCGATATCAACTCTGCTAGGGGACAATATCAGACTTGGTCCTTTGTTGGGAATTTACCTTCTACCCTTACTCTGTTGGGGAGATGGAAACAACATTACCGTAAACTAGGGAAGCATAAACCCAACACTCTGTACAGGAATATGAACTCTTGCTGAAGAGCAGTAAACTTCGCCAAGCTGGCTAGGGGAGAGCGAACCCCTGAATTCTTGCTAGGGAGAATGATTCACAATCTTCATAATGCTCTGCTGAGAGTGATAAAACTTCAGCTATCTCTGCCGAGGAGAGAAACTCTACTGGGGACGTCGCATGTCAGCTATCAACATGAGCCTTGCAGATGTGATATGGCTAAAAGAGGTGTCCAGATGAAGCAGAACTAATAAAGGAACCTGTCTTTAGAATTTCTCGTGAAGAACCGACATAGATTGCCCCATGACTTTTGATTAACCATCCTCTAGAGGGAATAACCTTTTGTGCTTTTGGGGTGGCCTGCCCCAGCTTTGAAATGATTTATTGCCCCTGACTGACTGATATGTGAAGGAGTTTCTCTAACTCACTAACTTTCGAGAGATTTTCTAAATCTCGACTTGATTGCCCTAGATTCTCAACATAATTGTCCCAGATTAACCAAACTGCAGAGATATTTCACAATGTAACTGCCCCGAATTGACAACTTCTTAGCACGAATTGCCGTGAAAGCCCACACTCGACAGAATCACTTGGTAACATGTCCCTTGTCACTCTCATCCCTCAGAGTTTTCAAGCATTTCACTTTGGCGGGATCAAAATTCTGGACTGATGTTCACTTTGTAAGCCTTACTGGTGTCAAATACATGTAAGCAAGCAGAAAATATTTATTCCAGGAATGAGAATTATAATGCAACACGTATATTAATCTCGAAGTGTTTATAAAAAAGATATCGCCAATACCTGTGAAAGAGTCACTAGTTAAGGTGCGACACAGATTTTTTTTTGAATGAAACATAACATGCACATGCAATACCAACAAAGGTCTTTTAGCACAACTCACGGGAGTCAGGAACACTATCTTGTTGAAGTACGCCTTCAGAATAAACCCTGTTTCAATTAGGAGTTTTGAGGGTTGTAACGTGGCCTGGTTCGCGGTTTAAGAAAAAAGGATTTATGGCTCAACAATTTTGTTTGTACCCACCCATTCTCCTTGATATTCTCCAGTCCTACGTTCAGCTAACTTGACATAAGCGTTCACCTTTCAAAAAGGTTATGAACGGTATGATCAATGGTTAAGGAAACCCACACAGTTTGCGGAGTGACAGTCACCCCTTTTTTCCTTTGGTGTCTGTGGTCACATGACTTGTTCTTTGCTCGAGGATCTTTCTTTTTATTCCTCTTATTTTTCGCTTTTCGTTCTTTTGTTTTTTATTTCCCTGATTTTGCCAGGACTGATTCTTTTTGAATTTTTTTTCGATTTCAAAGTCCAGCGGGATACCCTAACTTTTACCTAAGTCACTTGTTTTCAAGTTTTGACCTAGCGACCTTTTCTCTTTTCTTTTTTTGTTTTGTTTTTGATTCTTTTTTTTTTGGACGAATCGTGTGACACAGGTTTGTCTGACTTGTAACAGGTTGCGACAGTCTCACTCTTCGGTTGGTGAGGGATAACCGTAGATGTAATTGATCCTCGAACGGAACACTCCTTTTGAAATTTTAACGCACAGTCAAATTAGCTGACACCTACCCTGCCCCAGGTTAAGATTGAGGGTTTTTCATTTTCAGAAATAAACTCCTACTACTAGGCTCAATGGGGTTTGCAAGGGATTATCTTCCTTATGTCTCCGGTGTTTACGAATTTGAAACAATGCATGTACATCATCAACATGGTTTTTGTTCAAAAGCATACAATCAGAAGTTTTGCGCCTTTCAATTTTGCCATCCTCCCTAGGATCCTGCTTAAACAAGCATATGATATCGATAAAAAGTATGAGTGAACACGACTGGATTTAATCAAAACATGCATATTTATTTCATTATCATTATCAATCGAAAACAACAAGTTTTACAAATGAGTTTGTACATTTTAACAGAAAAGAAACTACAAATGCAAAGAAATGACATGATCTAAATGGTCGCCAGCTTCGAGGAATCGGGCTTTCCAAGCTTGATTTGCTAATGAGCTAGCCATCTTCAGTACTACTCATCTAAGTCAGTCTGATAATCATTTGTACAACTGCTCTCGGTGATTTCTTCCATAACCTGGACTGATGAACCCACCTAACTGGACGAAGGAGAATTGTTGATCCGAATGCCCTGAGGTGTAAATGAGAACATGTTGGAGTCAAGCAGAGTTTGAACCTTACTCTTGAGCACCTTACAGTTTTCCGTTGAATGCCCTTGTGCCCCAGCATGGTAGTCACAATAGGAGTTGACATCAAAATCAGGTGGATATGGAAAAGGTATTGGCTTCAATCCCTTTGGCACTATTAATCCATCTTTGATCAAATCTGGAAGTATCTGACTGTACGACATTGGAAACTGAGCAAAATGCCTCTCTGGCTTCCTTGGCCTTTGTTGGGCGTGCTGAAGACGATATGACCATTGATTCTGAGGATGTCCCTGACTCGGAGAAAGATACTGTCCTTGGTACGGAGACTCAGAAGATTGATGACTTTGAAAAGCTGATATGCTTGAATGCTGAGAATGAGGTATTGAAGATTCTTGAATGGAACGATTTTCTTCCTCGAATCCTTCTTGAGAACTAACAACTGATTATTTTTCACTAGCTTGGACGTTTGAGACGACTTGGAGCTTTCCACACTTGAGCAGGCTCTCGATACGTTCTCTCACCATTACCAGGTCAAAAACTTTTGCTGCCCCATTGACGATCATCTTTTCCAGGTACGGACCTTGCAAAGTATCCATAAACAGGTCAACCAATTCTCTATCCGAAAGTGGCGGTTGAACACAAGCAGCTAACTCTCTCCATCTCTGAGCATACTCTCTGAATGATTCATTATCTGCTTGAGACAAGTCTTGCAAATGCATTCGGCTGGAAGCCATGTCAAGATTATAGCTGTATTGCTTCACGAAGGCATTGGCTAAATCAGACCATGATTGGATGCTACCACTTTCTAACTGCATGTACCAAAACAAAGATGTCCCACTCAGACTGTCCTGGAAACAGTGAATCATGAGTTTGTCGTTGTGGGCATAAGAGGTCATTCTTCAGCAAAACATCACCAAATGTTACTTCGGACAGCTATCCCCTTTGTATTGCTCAAACATTGGCATCTTAAACTTTGGAGGCATTACAAGGCCAAGTACCAGACACATGCTCGAAGCATTTAAATCAAGAGTATCACGCCTCTTTAGGGCTTTAAGCTTTTCCTCCAACACACGGTATCTTTCGTCATCAACAGATCGTGGATCCTTAAGCTTCATCTTTGGAACTACCCCTTGGACATCTGGCACAGAGAATACAAAACTGTGATAATCAGCGGCATCAAGAGAAGATGGATGTCCACCTCGGGCAATGGGACGCTCTTGCATAACAGGATCCTCAACAGGGACTCCCACAGGCTGAGCTTGAGCAATATTGTTCACCGGAGGTGGAATAAAATTCTCATTTCTTTGAACATTGGCCTCTCCCCTTGTCATGGCGGCCATAGCTTCCATAAGTTGGTCCAACTGATGCTTCATCAATTCAATATCAGCCCTAGTCACAAACTGATTCTGCTCTTCAGAGTTCATGATTCTTCCAAAAGTTGATTCAAGTCCAATACGAAAGTTGGGAAATCAACTGCAGTTCAGGCAAAAGATGGATGAGCTCACTGTTCTGGCCTGAAGAAGGATATGCAAAATCATGCAAGATGCAAATGAAATGTAGAGGTATGGATACAATAAGACATGGGATCAAAGTTTCCATATGTTCTGAATAATCACTGTGTTGTGCTGATGACTGAATAAGTTCACAGGTCTGCTCTGAAGAGAATACCGAAATACCCGAATATCCGACTAATCAGAATACCAGGATGCCGGGATATCGGCATAATCAGAAAACCAGAATGCCAGAATATCGGCATAATCCGAATACCAAAATGCCAAAATATCGGCATAATCAGAAACCAAAATGTCAGGCTGATAAGTCCACACTGGTAGGAAAACCAGAATACTGGGTAGGTTGAAGGTCAAGGTTACCTGCAAACCTGTAAACACCCGACCATTCTCACATATGGGTACTAAAACCAAGGTTCCTCAGTTTCAGATTCTCGATTTAAGAAGTAATAGTACATTCATCCCTCCGGGTACAATACTATCGCCAAACAAAGAGGTCGTCCACTGATTCCCCCAAAAATAAGGTAATCTTATGGCAAGTTCTCAGCTTCGGGTCATCGGATCGAGGAGCGTAATGAGTTTGCCATTTCTGGTATGCCATTATCGCTCCCCAAAGGAGTGCCTTAACTGAGTCCTCGGGAATGGTCACCAGAGTCGACAACTCTCTAGGTTAACACCCTGAAATGTACAAGACGCGTAAATCAGAACATCTCCCAAGAAAACCTCGTCTGGGTGTAGATTTCGTGTAAACAAAATGTACCAAGATGATACGTAGGCCACACTACTTTCCACTCTAATCCTATGTGTGTACTCAAGCCTGTGTAATGGGCTTATCTCTCAGATCATCCTGCCCACCAAACAGAAAAATCCAGCACAGTCCAGCACATAATATATGGCAACAGTGAAATGTAAAGCAAGTAAAAGTAATAAATCATAAACATGCAACAATGCCATAAATAAAGCAAGTAAAGTAAACAGATAAACACCCTAAAATTGAAAACAGGCAAGCGCTAGGATTGACTCGCTTAGGGATGGGAAAATCCCAAGCAGAGTCGCCAGCTGTCGTATCTGCAAAAATCAACAGGTAGAAAAGAACAGAAGAGTCGCCACCGAACATTATTTATCCTAATGCAGGGAACGGAAACGATCGAAGAAAACCTCAACAAAGGGAAAGGAATGGTCATCGCAACCATAAACTGGGTTCGGGAGTCGGTTGCGCGAGAGGAAGGTATTAGCACCCCCTCGCGTCCATCGTACTCGATGGAATCCACGCTTGTTGTTATCGATCAAAGGGTGTAGGTATCAGAAACTCAACTGCTAACTGGAAACTGGAAACAAAAGGTGAAATGGAGAAACGGGGAAAAAAGAAAAAAGTGACTCGATAGGACATCGCCGTCCTAGGCCTACGTATTCCCTCAGGAGCGGGAAAGTCAGAGTCAACGTAGTTCGGAGGGCTACGGGATTATGGGGGGAAGTTTGCTCGCCAAGACGTCGCATCTCGTGCCTACGTATCCTCACTATAACCAGAGAGAGGAAGTCAGAGCAGTCGTAGTTCGACCTACGGGTCGGTTGTTTGTTTGATGAATAAGGTTATGCTCGCAGAGATCTTGCACGATCTCCTGCCTACATATCTCCATTAACCAATGAAGAATCAGAGCGACGTAGTTCCCCTCACTAGATATGACTTTGCTTTATTTGTGTCTTTTAAGTGGAATACGCCAACGTTCGCGTTCCAGCAGTTTAGGTGTTGCCGCTCGGCGTGGGAGTCTTACGCGTTTACCTGTTTGTGGTAGAACGGAAATGACACATCCTTTACAAGTGGATTAAGGGAGATGAGAGGAGATGACTCAAAGGTGTAAGAGAAAACAAAAGTTAGTTGTTAGTGTGACAGGTGATCCGTCTCGATCGCATGGGTACGAGAGAAAATGGAAGTTAGTTGTTAGTGTGCTCGCCGAGATATCGCATCTCGTGCCTACGTATCCTCAATCTTACCAGAGAGAGGAATCAGAGCATCCGTAGTTCACGCTACTATGGGTGAACAGGACACAAGATCTCGATCGCACGGGTGCGAGAGAAAAGTGAGACTCACGAAGGTCTACGGGAAACTAGGTCTTAGAAGTCAGCATGCAATGATGGTCCTATGGTCAGGATCAAGGGAAGTCTACCTAATATTGTCAGGCGTGGATTGCTATCCTAATGTCTCTCCTACCTCAGACTTAATAAAAAATTAAGTGGAGCGAGGAATCCTACGGGATCATGTCATCAGACAAGTAAACACAGGATAAATCAATCACAAAATGAACTAAAAGCAAACGAAAGAATAAGTAATGTCAGTAAACAATAATGTCACACAATCAAAGTAAGAAATGGGGAGCTTTAGCCAAGGGGTCATATCAACTGAGGCAAACAAGCTAGCTGTGGAAAATAAGTGTACTCATCCAATGGTATCGAGAACCATGGAGAGCAGAGTAAGAAAGGGGGGGGGGGGCGTGAATCAGATCACATAAGCATCAACATCGGTCAATGCGAGCTATGGACAAAGCATGAGGGTCTGATTGCAAAACCCTCATTTCACTTGACAGACTCGATAACAAGAGTAGGTGACCTTCAAAGCTTTTAATCATGTAATGAGAGCTAAGAACGACTCAACTAGAATAACGGGGGTCGATTACAAACCCTACCTTCCGTCAATTGCCTTCTTGAAGGTCTTACAAGGGGATATCAGAATGGGATGCCTCTTTGGAGGTCTTAGGCACAATATTAAACAATCACAAACATAGCCTCCTTTGAGGACTTCCAAAATTGTCGGTCAAGTGGCACGGACTCCCAATCCTACTTCTCATGGCATCAAAAGAAAAAATGCGGAATTAGTAAAAGAGAAGACAAGTAATACCGAATGGATATCAATCCGTAGCAACACAAGCAACGTATAAGCAACTGGCAAACTTCTAGTAACCTAACATAAATGAGCAAAAGTGTCAGGAAGTGGAACGGATCCGTGAAAGACATGGAACCATCTGCTCTTAAAAAATAATAAAACAAGGCACTAAACCATAAACAGCATCAACAACAGCGCTCCAGCACCTGCATAGCTGTAAAAACCAGCAACAAGCAAAAACAACCTATAACAGCTACCATTTCCAGAACAGAATGGGTGTATATGCAACCAGACAGAATAGCAACATTTTACAACACACTTTCTGAACAACAACTATGTATACAACAACACCTCATACCTTTCAACAACTTATCAAGTCAAGTGTGAAACACTACCAAAACAACTCAACAATTAGTCTAAGTAATCAATGAAGATAACCAAAGTTAGCAACTAAGATCAAATGAAAATATCAATAAGAAGTAAGTGAAATCAATACTAAAATGTAAACAACAATTAGTCAAAGTCTATTTAAAAACCATCAACAAAGTTAACGAATGAAACTACCAAAGATTAGTCAATGTTAACATTACAATCTAAGTTTATTATATGTTAGAACAAAATCAAACCAAACTATGTCAATGACCAATTAGTTCAAGGTTAATTCTAATGAACAATTAAGGGACAATTAGTGGTCGATTAAGCCAAAAATAATTAGTGTGATTAAGCAAAAATGATTATCAAGCAATTAAGCTAAAAACAATTAGTGCGATTAAACTACAAGCAATTAGTGTGATTAAGCAAAAAACAATTAGTAAGCCAAAAATAATTAGTGCAATTAAGCAAAAACGATTAGTGCAATTAAACTAAAAACAATTAGGGCAATTTAACTAAAAGCAATTAGTGCGATTAAGCAAAAACAATTAGCGAACCAATAGGCCAAAAAACAATTAGTCAACAATTAATCAATTATTGAACCATGTAAAAACCAATTAAAGTCAAGTTCTAATTGAGAATTAAGACTAATCCAAGTTCAAGATTAACTAGTTAGTCAAAACCCACTTAAGCTAATGGTCTCAATCAAATAACAAAACTAAACTAGGATCCCATTACTATAAACAATTAATCAATTCAATTATCAAGCCTCAAATTCTATTAGTAAGATTCAATTAGTAAAAACTCAATTAGCAAAACTTAATTATCTGACACTAAAGACATTAATCGAAATAAATAAAAACAGTGGGGGGTGTAGTGAACTAGCCTCAGGCCCAATGGCCTTTACACAAATTCATGGAGGGTGTGTGAGTAGATCTGGTGTGTGTATGTGAGTGGTGCGAATGAGAATCCATGGGGCCCGGTCCAAACTGAGTTGACCTAATACACATAAATCGTGCCTTCTTCTCCACTCTGTCAGTATGCCGCTTCCTACTCTTCACTGTCTCCCTTCCTCTCACTTTTCCCCTACTCAGAACAATTTCACTCAACATTTTCTGCTGCACGATTCCTTTCTCATCACTGGCGTTCCCTCACCCCTAATCTTCATCATCTCATTCTGAATATAACCCCCAAAGTCGCACAAATAAACCCTAGATTGCGTAAACTGAAATCAAATGTCACGGCCACGAAATCAAAGCCTTTGTGATATTGACTTGAATCGATCAAGAAAACCGCCGCCGATGCTTACCGGTGCGGACGTGAATCTCCCAGACGTAGTTGCAACGAACGAAGAAGACTCTGTAACCTTGAGAATTCTAGAGATACTTTATGGAGGATACCTATTCGAACTCGACTTTTCTTCTGCACCCTTCATCTTATCGTTCTGTAGCTTATTAGGTTTATTTCTTGCGTGAATGTGTTGTGAATCTTCTTCTTCGCGATTTCTGAATCGCTTCCGGTTGTTGTTGATTTTCAGGTGCTGAAGATGTTATGAAGATTGGGAAGATGCAAATTATTGAATCGGTGAAGATATTAAAGGTTGATTACAGTGGCTTGGAGGTCTTACGGTTATTCTACAGGTTTTGATTAGATGAAGATTGAAGAAGAGTTTTGTTGAAGAAGGTGTTGAGTACTGGTTATTGATTTGTGGAATCTTGAAGAAGATTTTGGTGCGAAGGTGATGAAGCTGATGGTTTATTGGCCGTGGGAGAATAGAGCTGGTGAAGGGGATCGTGAGAGATGAATTCCAATCGAAGAATGAAAAAGAAGATGAAATTTCTGGAAAAATCCTTTTACAGAGTGATCAATCTGAACCTTGTTATGAATTGAAGATTTCTATTTTTTGGGAATTTTCTGGTTAGGTTCTGTTAGTTTTTGTTAGAATAAGTTTTTCAGTTATGAATTGTGGAGACTCTGTTAGAAAAGTGGTTAGGGAAGATGGATTGGGAAATTGTTAGTTATCTCCGTTATCAGTTAGCTGTTATTTTCATATATATATATATATATAATGATTTTCTGGTTGTTATCTTCTTTTCTTTGCCTTTTTTCTGTTGTTATTGCTGATCTCCAAATATAAAAAATGGACAATGTCTGCAAGCTTCTCAACAATCTCCTCCAAACTCCTTGGAATTTGAATGTAAATAAAAATGGAATTTGGATATTCAATGGGTCCAAAGAGTACTTAGGGGTTAAAATGGATATAGAAACTGAATTTTGGATATGGACTTAGGGAATAGGTTAAAATGGATATCAAAATGGTTTTAGGTAAAAATAGTTAATTGGATTTACCATGGAAAATGATTATTTGTAAAGTGAATGGAAATGGATTTGAATTCTAAAATGGACATCAAAAATGGTTTTAAAGTGGATATGGTTTTAACAAATGGACATGGTTATTAAAATGGATATTAGGAATTGGATAATGGTTTACGGTTGAAATGGATATCAAAAGTGGATTATGGTTTATGATATGGGGTGGATACAAATTTACGAACTTGTATCCTAAATTCCAAATATCTTAAAGCGCTTGCCCAATCCAAATTCAAACTCAAATACTCCATGAACTTCACCTCGAATCAACTTCCATATCAATCCTCATTAACTTGTGTTTCAAGCAACGAACCAAAAGCAACTGAGAGAATAATTTTGTCCTGACCACAATATAAATCCCCAACTGGATCTCATGTCAAGATGCCTTTGCCATGAACCCTAACCACCATCTTGAATGGATGAATATAAACTAAGTCGCACAGAAGATAAGAAACCATGATCCCACGCCTCAGGAGCCCAATGTAAATGAATGGATGAGTCATGACCTAACGGATATGCAGAATGAATGCGAAGCGAAAGCCAGAAAAAGTTGAAAAAAGTAGGGCAAATTTTGGGGTGCTACACCTAGGGTTAGGAAAACCTTAGGGGAGGCAATTGCTCCCTCAAGACCAAGGGAGGTTGTTGATCACATATTTGTCAGGGAATCATGGGAGACTCCCTTTCCACTGACCAATAATATTATACATGTCATCAGTGTCAAGGGAGAGCCTCTCTATTCTGTGAGGATGTCGCTTAGGCGACATCACTCTTAAGCGAAAACACCCGAGCTGTAACACCCTTCTACCCCACAATATACTCGCGAATAGATTAATTAATTAAAGATAAATAAATCAGAGTAAATCACCACAAGGGTGCCTTATTTCATCATAAAACATCAATCAACATCATGCTCTGTAACACAGGTTCTTTCACTAATAAATGCAATCAAAACTACAATGCAGCGGAAATCATACTCTTAAGTAATTAAAATCCAAATGACAAAATAGTAAGAACATAGTGACATCATGACTATAAAACTAGAACATAAAATTTCCACTCATGGACGCCCCGACCCAATGTTACATATCAGAACAAGACACCTTCTAAGTTCAACGGAAAATAAAACTAAATACTCCAAGGCTAAACCTTCACGCACCAAGAGAGCTAATCCTGATCACCTGTATGTTACCCACGTGGATGCAACATTCAAATAAGCAGGGTGAGTAATCAAAAATCATTATACGCGATATAATGAAAAGATAAACAGGTACAACGGTATCAACATAATAAGCATAAAAAAATCATCATCGTCCCACGTCACTTAAAAATCACATCATCAATAACATCATTTATCACAATTATGCAATGCCACATAGTATGAAATGCAACAACATAGACTCATGTATGTGGTACCAATCAATTTGATGGACACTGGGCCATCTGCCTCCAAAGATCCCCACCATAGGATCGATTCCCTCTTTGGAACCGGAGCACATCATAAACACTTCAATCCATACAATGGGATTGAAGCCAACACTGGACCGAAATCCTAACATCATCATTGGACCGAACTCCTAAATATACTATGAATGCATGATGCAAACATCATAATAATCACCATCATAGAATCGTCAAAGTTGCATCATCATTCATGAACATTCCTCAAAACGTCGTAGCATAACATCATTTACATACGTCACTGTTCATCACAATATTTCACAATTCATCATGTTATAATCGGTAATACACAACAAGTCAATTACCCCACGGCACGATGTCAACACATGACAAGATAACTCATCATGCCAGGCGAAGCAGGCCGCTCACCTGGGTTTCGCCCGGCGAAGCAGGGGCGAAATCCCTCTCCCATGAAAATTCCAGTAGCATCTATTTTCACCCTCCTTTCACCTCTACTTTTGCCTGGCGAGGTTGGGGCGAAATTGCTTCGCCCGGCGACACGGGAACTCTCCTGGCGAATTATGCGAACCTGCAACTTCTCAGTTACGATTCTGCATTAGTTCATACTCAAATTACCTTGTGATTTCAATACCATTCAGTCCAAAAATACACATCAATCACAAGGCAATCAATACTATAACCACAACACATCATAATAGATAACATATACATTATTTCCTTTCATCCTACACATTCCTAAATCACTAAATTCATCATATTTTCATCATGTTCCCCAAAATCCCCTAAAACCCCAACTACCTACATACCTCTAACCTTATATCAATTATAATGGCAAGCGATACTCCCCATACCTTAGGATTCTCAGCAAATGACTTTTTTCTCTGCGTTCTACGGATGATCTAACAATTTTTCACGATCGTACAAAAGTGAACTTCTCCATTTCCTCTTTTCCTTTTGTCACTATTACCCCTTGGACCCCTATTATGGTTTCCCCATCTTACCCTCTCTTATCCCCTTACAAAAGACCACCTTTCCCTTTGTGTTCCACCTCCTTTTATTTTAATTCATAATAATAATCTAAACAATATCATTCATATTATTTTATTATTATTAACACTAAATAAAATTCTAATTCGTCACTTATTTTCCAAATTCCCTAATTATTCCCTCAACTCATCAACATCCCACAACACACCATACAAATACACCATGTGTCATAATATTTCAATAAAATTCACCGAAAATCACGAACAATTATAATAAATCAATTAAATAAATATTATAATTATTTTGGGGTGTTACAACTCTTTCCCACTTAAATAATTTTCGTCTTCGAAAATTACTTGAAGGAAACAGAGTTGGATACGACTCCCTCATCTGATCTTCACGCTCCCAAGTCCAACTTCCACTAGCTGGTCCACCCCACAATACCTTCACTAAGGAAATCTCTTTACCCCACAACTGTTTCATTTCTCGACCATCTATCCGTACAGGTGACGATTCAACCGTCAGGTTGTCTCTCACTTATACGCCATCCATTTGTATCACATAAGACAGATCCGAAATGTATTTCCTCAACTGAGATACATGAAACACATCATGAAAATTCACAAACAACGACAGTAAAGCAACTCGATAAGACACTTCTCCTATCCTCTGCATAATCTGATACGGACCAACAAAACGCGAAGTGAGCTTCCTAGACTTTAAAGCTCGACCCACACCAGTCACCGGCGTAACTCTAAAAAACACGTGATCTCCCTCTTGGAATTCAACTGCTTTCCTCCTCCTATTATGGTAGCTCTTATATCTATAAAGCTCTCATCCTCTCTTGGTTCATCTTAATCTTCTCGGTCGTCTCCTGCACAATATCAGGTCTGAGTATAACACTCTTGCCTGACTCATACCAACATAATGGAGTCCTACACCTCCTACCATATAACGCCTCATACGGTGCCATCCCAATACTAGCATGGAAACTGTTGTTGTATGTGAACTCAATAAATGACAAATGGCTATCCCAAGATCCACCTTGGTCCAACACACAAGCCCTCAGCAAATCCTCAAAAGATTGGATAGTCCTCTCTGTCTGACCATCTGTCTGCGAATGATATGCAGAACTCATTCTCAACTTAGTACCCAAAGCATATTGCAAACTTTTCCAGAATCTTGATGTAAATCTCGGGTCTTTATCCGACATAATACTCGACGGTATCCCATGCAACTTCACAATTTCCTCAATGTACTACTCAGCTAATTTATGCATAGAATGATTAATCTTCATCGGCAAGAAATGAGCCGATTTAGTTAACCTATCCACAATCACCCAAATCGAACCATCCCCCTTCGTGTCTTCGGCAGCCCCGACACGAAGTCCATGGAAATATTATCCCATTTCCATTCCAGAATATTCAATGGTTGCATCATACCCAAAGGCTTCTGATGTTCAATCTTCGACTTCTGACAAGTCAAACAGGCATAAACAAATTCAGCAATATCCTTCTTCATACCTGGCCACCAAAACAACTTTTGTAAATCCCGATACATCTTTGTAGTACCGGGATGAATACTCATCCTACTTCGATGTCCTTCCTCAAGAATACTCTTCTTAATTTCTGGAACATCCGGAACACATACTCTATCTCTGAACCTCATCACGCCATTTTCATCAATTCGGAATTCACTTTCGTTACCTTGGTTAAACAAGGTCAATTGATCAACCAATCTCAAATCAGATTTCTGACCTTCCCTGATTTCTTCGAGAATGCCACTCGTCAATTTCAACATTGCTAACTTCACAATGTCAGGAGTTCTCTCACATACTGAACTCAAGTCTCGTAATTGCTCAATTAATTCCAATTCTCTCACCATAAGCATCGACATATGCAATGATTTCCTACTCAATGCATCAGCCACCACATTTGCTTTACCAGGATGGTAACTCAAATCAAAATCATAATCTTTCAATAATTCCAACCACCTTCTCTGCCTCATATTCAACTCCTTCTGATCAAATAAGTACTTCAAACTCTTATGATCACTGAACACTTCAAATTTGGATCCAAAAAAATAATGTCTCCAAATTTTCAACACGAACACCACAGCTGCCAACTCTTAATCATGCGTAGGATAATTCCTTTCATGAACCCTCAATTGTCTCGAAGCATAAGCAACAACTTGACCATTCTGCATCAATACTCCACCAAGACCCATCTTTGACGCATCACAATATACCACAAAAGACTCACTCGGATTAGGTAAGATCAATACCGGAGCGGTCATCAATTTCTTCTTCAATTCCATAAAACTCTCTTCACATGCAACATCCCACACATAAGCTTGACCCTTCCGAGTCAACTGAGTCAAAGGTAATGTTAACTTAAAAAATCCTTCGATAAACTTGCGATAATATCCTACCAACCCAAGAAAACTTTTTATTTCCGTAGCAGACTTCGGAGTCTCCCACTACAACACAACGTCAATCTTAGAAGGATCCACATCAATTCCACCACTAGATATCACATGACCAAGAAAACTCACTTCAACCAGAACTCACATTTAGATAGCTTTTCATATAACTTCTTCTCTCTCAACACTTGCAACACCGTACGCAAATGTTTAGCATGCTCTTCTTCAGATTTCGAGTATATCAGAATATCATCAAGGAAAAACACAATAAACCTATCCAAATATTCATGAAAGATCCAATTCACATACTCCATGAACACACCAGGTGCATTAGATACACCAAACGACATCACAGTGTATTCATAGTGACCATACCTCGTTCTGAATGCTATCTTCGGAATATCATCGGGCATAACACGAATCTGATGGTAACCAGACCTCAAATCAATCTTGCTAAACACACAAGCGCCCACTAGTTAATCCATCAAATCATCGATTCTCGGAATTGGATACTTATTTTTAATAGTCACCTTATTCAATTGCCTGTAATCAACACACAACCTCATACTACCGTCCTTCTTCTTAACTAACAACACAGGAGCACCCCACGGAGAAACACTCGGTCGAACAAACTTCTTTTCAAGTAATTCTTCCAATTGTTTCTTTAATTCTCCTAACTCGGAAGCTGACATCTGATACGGAGCCATTGACACTGGACTAGTACCTGATATCAAGTCCACCGCAAACTGTACTTCATGCTCTGGAGGCAAATCACTTATGTCATCCAGAAACACTTTTAGAAATTCATGGACAACAGGTAATTCGACACTCGCAGCTTCACGATCAAATTGCAATGATACAAACATGGCAAACATCGAGGCTTCGTCATCTAGAACTTTATCTACTTGCTTAGCAAACAAGAACATCAACTCCTCATTATCTCCAAACTCAGGAAACTCCACGGTCTTATTATAACAATTGATATGAACATAGTTGAACTCCAACCAATTCATTCCCAGGATAACATCGATTTGGTGTAAGGGTAAACACACCAAATCCATCATGAAACTCTTCCCAAATATCGTCAAAGGACATCTCGAACACATAAAATTAGTAGTAACAGAACCATTAGCAGGAGTTTCTATCACCATACTACCATTCATATCAGACAATTTCAAACCCAATCTATTAGCACATTCAAGCGAAATAAACAAATGAGTAACAACAGTATCAATAATAGCTCCCAACTCAACATTGTTAATAAAGCAAGTACCTCGGATCAAGTTATCTTTCTTGGGGACTTCTGAACCACTCAAAGAAAACACTTTTCCATTAGTCTGAGCAGTAGTAGCAGTCTTCTTCGGCTTCTGGCACTAGGTACTGATGTGACCCTGTTCACCACAATTGAAACAAGTTAGACCCTTATTCTTGTATTCAGTAACTCGGTGACCCCTCTTACCACATCTATAACATCTTAGCACATTATTGTTGCAATCCTCAGCCCGGTGGCCTTGTTCGCCACACCTGTAATACTTAACAGAAGCAGAAGTTGCTCCCCTACTTGCCTTCTTCCCATCTGAAGCCTTTTGCTTCCCTTTGTTAGCAGAAGTCACATAAGGTTTTCCTCGAAACTGTCCTTTCTCCTTCTTCTCACTAAGATGTCTGTAATGAGCCGATCGAGCTCTGCTATCCTCATCATAGATCCTACTCTTATCAACCAGCTCAACATACCTTCGAATATTTTGGTATCCAATACCCTGTTTGATCTTCGGTCTCAACCCATTCTCAAACTTAAGGCATTTGGAAATCTCAGCATCAACACGATTATAATGCGGACAAAACTTTACCAGCGCCTCAAATTTTTTGTAGCATACTCCTCCACATTCATGTTTCCTTGCTTCAATTCAAGGAACTCTATCTCCTTCTTACCACGAACATCCTTAGGGAAATACTTCTCTAAAAACTCTTTCTTAAATACAACCCAAGTTATCTCAGTACCAGTATCTTCCAATCTCTGACGGGTGTTATCCCACCAATCTTCAGCCTCTTCCGACAACATATAAGTACCAAATTGTATCTGTTGCGGGTCAGTACATGCCATTACTCAGAAGATCTTCTCAATCAGTTTGAGCCACTTCTGTGCACTCTCTGGATCATGAGTGCCCACGAAAGTTGGCAGATTGTTCCTCTGGAACTTCCCCAAAGCACGAAACTCATCAGGAACCCCTCCATTCTGATTGTTCTGTGCATTCTGGGCCATTGCTTGAGCAAGCGACTCCAATGCATCAGCAATCGCACAATCGTTTCTCCCAGCCATTGTGCACACCATCAACAAGGTTAGAAGAAACAATTCATCGACAGTGTACACACACTCGTTGACTAACAGTGACTGACATCATTTAAAACCTGGTCGGACGGACATACCTGTTATGATACCACTAATGTTACACCCTTCTACCCCACAATATACTCGCGAATAAATTAATTAATTAAAGATGAATAAATCAAAGTAAATAACCACAAGGGTGCCACATTTCGTCATAAAACATCAATCAACATCCTGCTCCATAACACGGGTTCTTTCACCAATAAATGCAATCAAAACTACAATACAACGAAAATCATACTCTTAAGTAATTAAAATCTAAACAACAAAATAGTAAGAACATAGTGACATCATATCTATAAAACTAGAACATAAAAGTTCCACTCATGGACGCCCCGACCAAATGTTACATATCAGAGAAAGACACCTTCTAAGTTCAACGGAAAATTAAACTAAATACTCCAAGGCTAAACCTTCACGCACCAAGAGAGCTAATCTTGATCACCTGCATGTTACCCACGTGGAGGAAACATTCAAATAGGCAGGGTGAGTAATCACAAATCATTAAATGAGATATAATGAAAAGATAAACATGTACAACAATAACAACAAAATAAGCATAAACAAATCATCATCGTCCCACATCACTTAAAAATCACATCATCAATAACATCATTTATCACAATTATGCAATGCCACATAGTATGAAATGCAACAACATAAACTCATGCATGTGGTACCAATTCATTTGATGGACACTGGGCCATCAACCTCCAAAGATCCCCACCATAGGATCGATTCCCCCTTTGGAACCGAAGCACATCATAAACACTTCAATCCACATAATGGGATTAAAGCCAACACTGGACCGAAATCCTAACATCATCATTGGACCGAAGTCCTAAATATGTTATGAATGCATGATGCAAACGTCATAATAATCACCATCATAGAATCGTCAAAGTTGCATCATCATTCATGAACATTAGTCAAAACGTCGTAGCATAACATCATTTACATACGGCACTGTTCATCATAATACTTCACAATTCATCATGTTATAATCTGTAATACACAGCACGTCAATTAACCCACGGCACAAGGTCAACACAGGACAAGAGAACACGAGAAAAGGAAAGAAAACAACATAATAAAAAAAACACTTGCTCCTGCTCGCCTGGTGCTCGCCCGACGAAGCAGGTCGCTCGCCTGGCGAGGTTGGGGCCAAATTGCTTCGCCCGGAGACACGGGAACTCGCCCGACGAATTATTCAAACCTGCAACTTCTCAGTTGTGATTCTGCACTAGTTTAGACCCAAATTACCTTGCGATTTTAATACAATTCAGTCCAAAAATACACATCAATCACAAGAAAATCAATACTATAACCACAACACATCATAATAGACAACATATACATCATTTCCTTTCATCCTACATATTCCTAAATCACCAAATTCATCATATTTTCATCATGTTCCCCAAAATCCCCTAAAACCCCAACTACCTACATACCTCTAACCTTATATCTATTATAATGGCAAGCGATACTCCCCATACCTTAGGATTCTCAGCAAATGACTTCTTTCTCTGTGTTCTACGGATGATCTTCTTGATCCTCTATGCCCTAGCTCTCCCTTCACCGTTTTCCAATTTTTCACGATCGTACAAAAGTGAACTTCTCCACTCCCTCTTTTTCTTTTGTCACTATTAACCCTTGGACCCCTATTATGGTTTCCCCATCTTGACCTCACTTATTCCCTTACAAAAGACCACATTGCCCTTAGTGTTTCACCTCTTTTTATTTTAATTCATAATAATAATCTAAATAACATCATTCATATTATTCTATTATAAACTTCCTAACTAAGATTGGAACATACTAATACACTCCCTAATTTACCCTTTGTTGGTTTTTACATTTACACTACCATTTGCCCATTTCAGTAATTTATATAATAGAGAGTGCACTACCAATCACATTTTCAGTTTTGTCCACATGGCACATGTAAATTGAAATTTTCCCCTCACTATTCTCCCTTTTTTTCTTCTTCCTCTCTCTCTTTCTCTCCCATTCTCTCTCCTTCACGCCTTCCTTTCTCTCCTCTTGCTCGTCTCTCAGTTCTCTCTCCGTTCTTTCTCCATTGCTCCTCCCAAAACCCTAAATGAAAAATTCAATCGGTACTCCATCTCCATCTCTCGTCCCGTTCCTCTCTCCTGCGTCCATTACATTTCATCTGCTGTCACATCTATTTCTTCGTGACTATCACATTTGACGCATCCATTGTTGCGATGGTTCTGGATTTTGATGGTGTTTGGTTAAAATTTGGGATTTTGATTTTGATTTTGTTGTTGTTGTGGTTCATATCTGTTTTGTTTGGATTTGTATTTTGATTTTGTTCTACTTTGTTTTGGATTATTGTCTCTCATATTTTTGTTTGATTTTGTGCTTTTGCTTTGATTCTATTTTACTGCATGTAGGTTACTGAACATGCTCGGAAGCGTTTGGAGCAACACGAAAGTTTTTTAAGGTCAGTTCAAATGTATTTGTGGGTTCTGGATTTTGATTTTGTTTAGGTAAAATTTTGGGTTTTGATTTTGATTTTGTTGTTGTTGTGGTTCATATCTATATTGTTTGGATTTTTATTTTGATTTTGTTCTGATTTGTTTTCGATTCTTGTCTATCATATATTTGTTAGATTTTGTGCTTTTGCTTTGATTCTATTTTACTGCATGTAGGTTGCAGGACATGCTCGGAAGCGTTTGGAGCAACATGTGAGGAAGACTTTTTTTAATTATCGAAAACATTTGAACTGTGTTACCGTTACGTTGGTCCGTTTAGCCTAAAAGGGCTGCTGAATCTATATAAAACAGTAGCAAGTCCAACATTTAGCCTTCAACATCTACATTGTTGGGTTGTATAGTTTGTCCTGTTGTTGCTTCTAAGATTGCTGCTTCATCATGATTGCATACTATATTAGGTGGATGTATGAACTTGCGCAACTTATGGTTTTACATTTGAAAAAGGATCTGTACGTTTTTGTGATTGTGTTTTTGTCCATCGCCTGTTGCTGAACTTGCCCAACTTGCTCGCCGTAGACTAAGGCATATTGCTATGAGGTAATACTTATCTTTTTCCTCACATTGATTCCATTGTCCTATGCTCTTTCTGTTAAAATGTGTTTTGTGAATGTAATTACTTATTCAAAAATGTTATGGCTTTTTCAAACTTTTGGTTAACCAAGCACTATAACATGTATAGGTTGGAAACGGTGAAAAATTGGTTATTATCAACATCGACACTATGAAAGCTGGAAAGGGTGAAACTTTTTCTGCCGAGGATCCTCTCAACTGTAACATTGATAAGTTGACCTTTCATCATATATGGTGACTAAAACACAATAATCTGCTCCATTACTGGTAGAGTGAATGATTGATCCTGAATCACATTTAGAGGTAAGCATATTCATGTTTTAATGTGATGCTGCTTTATTAATGTCTGCTGACCACTGTTTGTGTTGTGTTTTGTTCAAACAAATTTGTTTTCAGGCGAACAGGTTGTTTGACACGGTTCAAAAATTTGTGCCACTTTAGTACCTTTCCATTCTCACTGGCAATGATGATAACAACTCAGCTCTTACGGCTGCCATATTATTCTATGGTAGTAGTTTGACTAATTTTTGCCAATATATGTGTTTCTAAGCCACTGTCGCTCATCTAGCTTATGCCACTACGACTAATCCTTCAAGTTTTTCACGACGCATTTTTAGAGGTAACTATCTTCATGTCATAATGTCATGCTGCTTCAATAATGTCTGTCATTTACTTTTGTAGAACTATGTTCTTTTCACGCAAAGGGATTTTTTTCTACAGTTGTGCACAAAAGATATTACACCACATGATCCAAAGAATTTCACAGAGCTTTGCAAAGTCAGTTGCCTATCTCATGTTTTCTCTTGATTATGTGTTTGTGTGTTTAATATCCATAAGTAACACCTAAAATTGAGACCCAGTGGGTCACTTCTTCTTTATTTTGGTATGGCTCCATCATTTATTTTCACACTTTTGCCTCCAGTCATTCTCTCCCTTATTTTTTACTGGCTTCGTAGTATATGATTAGTTGTCATGTTGTTTGGTTTTCTGTTACCTATTCAAGACTTTACTATGTGAATGTTCTAATTACCCTTTGTTGAGCCACATTTAGAGGTAACCATATTCATGTTTTAATGTGATGCTGCTTTATTAATGTCTGCTGACCACTGTCTGTGTTATGTTTTGTTCGAACTAAATTGTTTTCAGGCGAACAGGTTGTTTTACACGGTTCAAAAAATTTGTGCCACTTTAGTACCTTTCCATTCTCACTGGCAATGATGATAACAACTCGGCTCTTACGGTTGCCATATTCTTCTATGGTAGTAGTATGACTATTTTTTGCCAACAACTGTGTTTTCTGAGCCAGTCGCACCCATCTAACAGACTGTTTCTGACCCTCTTCGACTAATCCTCCAAAATATTTTCGACGCTAATTTAGAGGTAACTATCTTCATGTTATAATGACATGCTGCTTCAATAATGTTTGTGATCAGTGTTTGGGTTGTGTTTTGTAGAACTATATTGTTCTCACTGGCAATGATGATAACAACTCAGCTCTTACGGCTGCCATATTCTTAGATGGTAGTAGTTTGACTATCTTTTGCCAACAAATGTCTTTTCTGAGCCAGTCGCACCCATCTAACAGACTCTTTCTGAGCCTCTTCGAGTAATCCTTCAAACATTTTCCGACGCAATTTTAGAGGTAACTATCTTCATGTCATAATCTCATGCTGCTTCAATAATGTCTGTCATCAGAGTTTTTTTTTCTTTTGTAGAACTATGTTCTTTTCATGGAAAGGGATTTTTTTTACAGTTGTGCTCAGAAGATATTACACCACATGATCAGAAGAATTTCACAGAGCTTTGCAAAGTCAGTTGCCTATCTCATGTTTTCGCTTGATTATGTGTTTGTGTTTAATATCCAAAAGTAACACCTAAAATTGAGACCCAGTGGGTCACTTCTTCTTTATTTTGGTACGGCTCCATCATTTATTTTCACACTTTTGCTTCCAGTCATTCTCTCCCTTATTTTTTACTGGCTTCGTATTATATGATTAGTTGTCACGTTGTTTGATTTTCTGTTACCTATTCATGACTTTACTATGTGAATGTTCTAATTACCCTTTGTTAGGCCACATTTAGAGGTAAGCATATTCATGTTTTATTGTGATGCTGCTTTATTAATGTCTGCTGACCACTGTTTGTGTTGTGTTTTGTTCAAACTAAAGTGTTTTCAGGCGAACAGGTTGTTTTACACGCTTCAAAATAGTTGTGCCACTTTAGTACTTTTCCATTCTCAATGGCAATGATGATAACAACTCAGCTCTTACGGCTGCCATATTTTTCTATGGTAGTAGTTTGACTATTTTTTGCCAACAAATGTGATTCTGAGCCAGTCTCGCTCATCCAGCTTATGCTTTCTGAGCCACTACGACTACTCCTTCAAGTTTTTCACGACACATTTTTAGCGGTAACTATCTTCATGTTATTATGTCATGCTGCTTTAATTGAAGGTCCCTGATCTGTGTTTTTGTTGTGTTTTGTATAACTATATTGATTTCACTGACAATAATGATAACAACTCAGCTCTTACAGCTGCCATTTTCTTCTATGGTAGTAATTTGACTATTTTTTGGCAACAAATGTGATTATGAGCCTGTCTCACTCATCTAGCTTATGCTTTCTGAGCCACTACGACTAATCCTTCAACTTTTTCACGACGCAGTTTTAGCGGTAACTATCTTCATTTTATTATGTCATGCTGCTTGAATAATGTCTGTGATCTGTGTTTTTGTTGTGTTTTGTATAACTATATTGATTTCATTGGTAATGATGATAACAACCCAGCTCTTACATCTGCCATATTCTTCGATTGTCGTAGTTTGACTATCTTTTGCCAGCAAATGTCTTTTCCGAGCCAGTCGCACCCATCTAACATACTCTTTCTGAGCCTCTTCGAGTAATCCTTCAAAAAATTTCCGATGCAGTTTTAGAGGTAACTATCTTCATGTCATAATCTCATGCTCTTCAATAATGTGTGTCATCAGAGTTTTTTTTCTTTTGTAGAACTATGTTCTTTTCACGGAAAGGGATTTTTTTTTACAGTTGTGCACAGAAGATATTACACCACATGATCAGAAGAATTTCACAGAGCTTTGCAAACTCAGTTGCCTATCTCATATTTTCGCTTGATTATGTGTTTGTGTTTAATATCCAAAAGTAACACCTAAGATTGAGACCCAGTGGGTCACTTCATCTTTATTTTGGTATGGCTCCATCATTTATTTGCACACTTTTGCCTCCAGTTATTCTCTCCCTTATTTTTTACTGGCTTCGTATTATATGATTAGTTGTTATGTTGTTTGGTTTTCTGTTACCTATTCATGACTTTACTATGTGAATGTTCTAATTACCCTTTGTTGAGCCACATTTAGAGGTAAACATATTCATGTTTTATTGTGATGCTGCTTTATTAATGTCTGCTGACCACTGTTTGTGTTGTGTTTTGTTCAGACTAAAGTGTTTTCAGGCGAACAGGTTGTTTTACACGCTTCAAAATAGTTGTGCCACTTTAGTACCTTTCCATTCTCACTGGCAATGATGATAACAACTCAGCTCTTACGGCTGCCATATTTTTCTATGGTAGTAGTTTGACTATTTTTTGCCAACAAATGTGATTCTGAGCCAGTCTCGCTCATCCAACTTATACTTTCTGAGCCACTACGACTAATCCTTCAAGTTTTTCACGACACAGTTTTAGCGGTAACTATCTTCATGTTATTATGTCATGCAGCTTCAATTGAAGGTCCTTGATCCGTGTTTTTGTTGTGTTTTGTATAACTATATTTATTTTAGTGACAATGATGATAACAACTCAGCTCTTGCAGCTGCCATGTTCTTCTATGGTAGTAGTTTGACTATTTTTTGGCAACAAATGTGATTCTGAGCCGGTCTCACTCATCCAGCTTATGCTTTCTGAGCCACTACGACTAATCCTTCAACTTTTTCACGACGCAGTTTTAGCGGTAACTATCTTCATTTTATTATGTCATGCTGCTTGAATAATGTCTGTGATCCATGTTTTTGTTGTGTTTTGTATAACTATATTGATTTCACCGGCAATGATGATAACAACTCAGCTCTTACATCTGCCATATTCTTCGATTGTCATAGTTTGAATATCTTTTGCCAACAAATGTCTTTTCTGAGCCAGTTGAACCCATCTAACAGACTCTTTCTGAGTCTCTTCGACTAATCCTCCAAACATTTCTCGACGCTAATTTAGAGGTAACTATCTTCATGTCATAATGTCATGCTGCTTCAATAATGTCTGTGATCAGTGTTTTTATTCTGTTTTGTAGAACTATGTTGTTTTCACGCTATGGGATTTTTGTAGACAGTTGTGTACAAAAGATATTACACCACATGATAAGAAGAACTTCACAACGCTTTGCAAACTCAGGTCCCTATCTACTCTTTTTTCTTGATTATGTGTTTGTGTGTTTAATATCCTAAATTAACACCTAAAATTGACACCCGGTGGGTCACTTCTTCTTTATTTTGGTATGGCTCCATCATTTATTTTCACACTTTTGACTCCAGTAATTGTCTCCCTTCTTTTTTACTCCCTTCGTATTATATGATTAGTTGTCATGTTGTTTGGTATTATGTTACCTATTCATGACTTTACTATGTGAATGTTCTAATTACTGTGGTTTTAATATGTTTTAATTACCAATGTTAATCATTAATTTGACCTTTAGTTTTCAATTACAGTTTATTGAAACGTCATTGATAGGCTTGACCATCAAAACTCAATAAACAACATTGGCTTTTGAATTAACCAAACAATTATGACATCCCACTAAAAAGTTGTAGATTTCCAATGTAAATAGAATATCAAGAATCAAATAACCCATTATAAAATCCTACTTTCTCTTCATAGTATCACACAACCATCACCTGAGGATAGGGAAAAAACGAAATGAATTCAAATTATGTTGTCCTGGTTGAACCTGAGTCAGATGATCAACAACCACAACACGTCCAACAGGTTCCCTAGGTCCAACAAATACACCATGTTCAACAGGAAGTACTCTTCCAGGCCGAGGAAGCTGCGGAAGCCCAAGAAGCGGTTGCATTGCGAAGAAGACAAGCCAGGAGACGATTAAGAAGGGCAAGAAGAAAGGGATTGCGAAGAAGACAAGCCAGGATGCGGTTATTCGATTCAGAAGATGAAGATGAAGCACCTTTTAGCTGGAGTAACTTTATGCGGGCAAGGGGTTTTAGATTTGATCTTTAATATTTTAGATTTTCATCTAGGGCTCTTATGAAATCTATGATAAAGTAGTTTATTATTGTCAGCATCGACTTCAACTAATGTGTTTTTTGGAACCATTTTGCTACATTATATGCATTTTTATATTTTGATTGAATGTCGTATATTGGTGTAATACCCTAATTTTTGCCCATAAGATCCCACATATCATTTGCGTTTTTGCATACCACAAACAAGATCACATGTATCCGTGTGTTTTATTATTTGCTTTATATTTGTTTCTGTTTACTAACCTCTAACCAAAAATATAAAAAAAATATGCTGTCGTTTGCTTGTTTTTCTCTCTGTGTGTTGTGCAGGTTTGTCAAAGATAATGAAGTGATTTCAAGTCACGTGTGTTTGTGTAAAGGCAAGATGTCTTGTGCCGAGATTTCTTCAGTTTATCAGGCAGTGGTGCATGTAAGTTTTGGGGTTTAAACAGATTCAGATGGTCGTTGTTTCAGTTGTGGCTGGTTATGTGGCATATGTTTATCAGAGGCTTGTGAAAAATTCAAGTTTGGTTTTGGGCTAAAAAATAAAGACTTGCTATCCATGATCCATTTCATAGACCATTTTTCATTCCAAACACTATTCACATTTTAACCATTTTTCACACATTCCACCTTTTGCTATTTAAACCATTTTTTTTTTATATAACCCATTTTCTAAACCAAATTTTCCATATCCATTCTCTAAACCATTTTTCTATATCCAATTTCCAATTATCCATTTTTGTAATTTCCAAATCCATATCCATCTTGCTAAATCCATTTCCATTTAAATCCCAAAAATCCATTTATGATCCATTTATAATCCATTTTTTTGAGCCAATTCCCATTCACATTCCAATATCCATTATCCTAATATTTCATTATCCATACCCAATATTTTTTCTAAACCATGTTCATTACAAAAAAAAAAAGCAAGGCCCATGCTACTAAAAAAAAAACTATACCAAACTCATTTTTGAAATAATAGGAAAAATGACTTAAAAAAATGTGGCTCATCAAAGTTCCTACAGCCCAGCCACCTCACGTCCAACAAAGCCGCGAGCCATCTTCAACAGCTCCAACAACATCCAAGTCGGTCCGCCATCCACTTCGCAAGCACCAACCGAACCGCTAACGGCCCAGCTCATCCCAGCCGTCCAAGCCGCAAACCTCACGCGGACTGCATCAACAACACGCACTAATTGCACCACCAAAATGCAGAAAAATAAATAGAAACGACAATCCAATTTCAATTTCAATTCTCACCTTCATTCTCCTATAAATAGAACCCTTCCCCTCTTCAATTTCTCAAGCTTTGAGAGCCCTCAAACCTCTGCCAAAATCACAACTCAAACCATTTTCTTCACCGGTTCAAGTATCCAACCGAAATTCTATTTTTCATCCAAAATCCTCACCACTACAAACAACAAAGAAACTTACATAAATCAACAACAACCACACTCATTCAAGGCAAGGAAGAGAGTAGAAGTTGAAGAGGAGTCTTGCTTCCATTTTTCAAGGTAGTTCCAATTTTCCGTCGAAACTTTGAAACTCCGATTCGTCCAATTCTTGCATCGACGGTTAATTGTGACCACATATTTAAAATCCTCTCTGTCTCACGATCGCAACGGTATATGATTTGAACTCCGTCGCTCCGATTTGACGGAGCTAAAAAATGGAAGCATGTTGTTGTTGATGAATAGTAACCCGCGGCTAGTGTAGAAGAAGAAGAAGATATTCACTTTCTGATTCTTTTTCTTTTTCATTTCCTTTTCCATTGTTTTTTTTGTTTTTGGTTCATTCTTTCTCTTTTTTTGGAAAGTGATGGGCCTAGCCCATTCATTACACCACCACCATTTTTCCACTTCCACCTCCTTTGTTTCTTTTTTTTTTTTTAAATATTCTATACTATTTTCTTTAGTTCTTTTCAATTTGTTTTTTAGTTTTATTTGTAAATTTGGACTTACTACTTTTGTTGGAAACTTTTCTAAAAGAAAAATCTCTTGAAAATTATTTGAGTTTTTTAGCCTTGTTTTTCATTTTTCTTTTAATATTGGATTTGGATCACATTTTAAGAATTTATTTCTCTTTAAATTCATTGGACTTAGGGTGTAGATGAAGTTGGATAAATGTTTACTAATTCAAATCTACCTTTAAAGTGAATTATTTAATTCACTTTAGGTGCTTTGAGTTAATGATATATTTAGCACTTTAATCCACCAAAATGAGTGAATGAACTTAAAGATGGAATTGTCTTGAATTTGTAATTCAAATTTGGTTTCCTCTTTCTTCTATTTTCTTTTTATTTTGATCTATGAAAGTCGAAGTGATCGTGAAATTTCTTTGTTGAATTTCGATCGAGACGAGATCATTACCACTTTTTTCTTTTCGTGTGGCATCGCTTTAGGATAACGATCAATATATCGTTTATCTCGCGTGTATTAACACATACATCTCATGGCCGGCCTCATTCGTAGGGTAATTGCTCGAACAAATTACTCGGCGTGCGCTTAACATAGACCAAAATTCGCCCCTATTCGGAATAAATCCAATTCGATACTTGTACTTTCGTGGACCGGACTTTGATTAGTCGCGTAATCCCAAGGTTGATTGATTGTTTGCGTTAGTTCCATAAACTTTTAAGCTTGATGTGTAGTTGCTTCGGGTCTCCCGATCTTCTTTCAAGTTTTCATTAAATTTTGCCTAATGGCATTGGTTAATCGCCGTAGTGCAAGACACGAAGCAGAATCGATTATCTTTTTGTTCTTTTGGCCACTTTTTCTTGGTTGTGGACGATTAAGTTCACCATACCATTATTGTGTATATATTAATGTTACATATTATATTGTGATTACTTCTTGCTCCCTTATCTCTTTTATTTTTATGTCTCATATTATCATCCTACATTCATGTTTATATTTCTTTATTATTGCTATTATTTTGTGCTTGATTTTTACTTTGTCCATTTGGACTTCTAAAACATTAATAAAGGCTTAAACCATAAAAAACTTAATCCTTCCTATCTTGGACTATTAGTTACTATCCTATGCTTTGGAGTGATCTCTTGATGGGCCTTTTTTTGAAGTAATATTGAACTTATGGACCTAGAAATTAGGACTTCCTTTGTTTGGAGTATTGATTGAAGACTTGCCTTTATTTGGCCAATTTGCTTAAGGATGGAATTCTTTTAATATTGCTTTGAAGTGGCTTCATTTTGGTTAGATCCTTCTTTTCCCTAGCTTTTATTTCATGCACTAGGATAGTCACTTCTTCTCCTCCCCATTCTTAAATTTTCAAAATCTTCTCTCTTTTTCAAAACCTTCTTGTTTTCAACTTAAAACCGCTTTCATAATAAAACCTTGACTTTTGTCAAGTGACTTTTTAAACTTTGTTTTCTTAATAAATGTCAATCCATTTAACTATATTTTGACTATTTCATAAAAATAAAAATAAATACAAAACTCATCCAAATTCTTTTGTGCTTTTGTGCACCTTTTTTTCTTTTAAACTTTTCAAAAGAATTAAACATGAGTCATTTTTGTTGATGAGATGTAAAACTCCTAACCATGGTATTTTGTTGAAAGTATGGTCGTTTTCCACTTAGATGTTGAAGTGATTAGTCTTGTTGATGTTAATCCAAGCAAATCCTCCATCTTAATGTGATGCAAATGCCACTTTCCCATACCTTTGGATAATTAGTTGAGTATTCTCTCTTGAGAATGACAGGTTGTCTTTTTCAAGATAAAATAAACCATAACCAATAATTTTTGTTCTTTGTACCACGGACTACGAGGTTTTGATCCTACATTGCACATCGTGGGTACGTAGGCATGAGGCGATAAGTCTCTCCAAACACAAAAATATTAAAAAATATTTCTCCTCTCATCACCTCAATCTATTTTTCAAGCATACCTTTTTTTTTTAGACCAAAAAGCAGTGAATACATCAAAGGGCTCCTATAGAGTACTATAGATGTATTGGGTGCGTAAAACCTTCCCTTTACATAATCAACCCCCCTTACCCTTATCTCTTTAGGTTTTGTTCGCTCTTTTTTCCTTTCTTTTATGGATAAAAATAAAAGTGCGGTGGCGACTCTTGCTTATTTTTTAGTTGAGTTAATTAATAGCTTATACTCACAAATTTCCCCGCTACAATTGGCTATCTGTTTTATTGCGTTTTCTGCTACATATGATGTATTTCTGTTAGAATATTGCCCAAGTATATTTGTTATGCAGAATCTGGAAATGAACCACCAAGAAGCTGAGAATGATAAAACAAGTACATATCTCAATCGTTAACCGTGTTCAGTGACTATCAGATTAATAATAATATTTTTTCTTTTTAATTTTTTCAGTGGTTTGAGGTTCTTCATCGACTTTTACGCAAACAATGGACAATTGTTGGACTATTTTACAACTATACGGTGGTTTGAAGTTATATAACCATCATAATATTTGGCAAGAGATAGTGGTTTGAAGTTATATTTTTGTTGGTGGACATGTTTTGTCCATAAAGATGTACTATGTTGCTTGTGATGTTTGGGATTTCAATAACATTTATTTATGTTAGTTTTGATTTACTGTTAATAGAAAATGTTTGAATCTTGGAGCATGCCTTCTGTCGCTCCCGGGATTTTCATCCTAGTACAAACGCGAAAGTGGCACCGAACAGAGTCGCCAGCAATGTGTATTTATCCCAAGAGAGGGAAAGGAAACACCGCATAAACCTGAAGGAAAGGATAGAGCATGGTCTTACGACCAAAAGAAATGGGTTCGGGAGTCGGTTACGCGAGAGGAAGGTATTAGCACCCCCTCGCGTCCATCGTACCCGATGGGATCCACGCTTGCTTGTCTCGATCAAAGGGTGATAGAAAAGAATACTGGAAAGGAACTGCTAATGGAAGGGAAAGAGAAAGAGAAACAAATGTAGGGAAAATAAAAGAAGGGCTCGAATGGGCCCTACCCCACTGCCTACGTATCTCATCGGGACCATGAGAATCAGAGCGACGTAGTTCCCCTCACTAGGGATGAATTGTTTGTGTTTTTTAGAGAACGGCTGACGTTCTAGCTCAGGTGTTGCAGGCTCGCTGGTCCGAGTGCGTTACCATCTTGCAAGAGAACGAGTAGAAGCGCGTTCGTGCGTTGAGAGTGAATGAGGTGAGAAAAGAATTCCCGAAGGAAAGACGTTATTGTTTGTTTTTGTCTTTTAAGAGTTTTTTTATTTGTTTGTTTGCATATGATAGTGTATCTGAATCTTAGTTATTGGAATGTGTACTTTCTCACATTCCAAGATGGAATGGGTAAGAAAGCACATTAAGAGTGAAGAAGACCCCCACACTTAGTTCCAATTGTCAAGGTTCAAACACACTAGCATACTTGTGTTTATTAAGTGTTTTGTTGATTAAGAAATGAAGAAGTGTTTTTTATTATTTGCACCTTCAACAAGTATTGCATTTAAGTCCCTCATACAAGATCAAATGTTTAACACATTGACCCAAGATGGGCTATATGCTATACATTCTAAAATTATAAGAGAAGACCCCTTATAACCTTTTCTTTATATGAAAGGCCTAAATGCAATAAATGCCTACCTTTATTAGATATTTTGAATTTTCTTTGAGATGAGAAAAGAGACTCAAGGGAGGAGAAAAGGTAAAACCTATATGGACTAAGACTCAATCCTAATTGAAGATTAAAGGGAGTGATCCTAAAGGTTTGTGAGGTTTCAACCTAAAATCTAAAGAAAGAATGAATTAAACAATTCACTTCCAAAGTAGAAGATGAATTGTAATTCAAAAGGGAAAGTAATGAATTATTGAAAGAAAGCACATAAGTGCTTAACAAAACACAAAATGGAATTGTAAAAGAGAAAGGATAGAAGTTGAATGTGGATTCCTTATCCACACTCAATTGAAACTTACCAAAGCCCCTACATGGTTAGTAAACATGTATAAGAAGTATAAGAAGTAAAAGAACATGTAATGCATCATAAAACTCAAAAGAATTAAATGAGAAAACAAATCCTAGAACCACAACCAGAATGGGCATCATATGGACAACAAATGAATATCATCATACAAGTGCAAGTGAATAGGCAACAAACATCATCCATTAGCATTTAAACATGTTACAAGAAGAAAGGGTAGATGAAAGATGGAAAGAAATGAAGAGGACATGCATAAATGGAACATGTAAATCAACAACCAGAATTGAAAATAAATGAAAAATGGTTTATAAACATCTCAAAAGTATTTATGAATCAACCATCAAGACTTTCAAGAAGTAATAGAAGAAGAAGTGAGATGAAAACTCAAAAAGAAGGTGCAAACAATACATGTTAATGATGCACAAAGTTCAAATTGAAATGAACATGTAAAGATGACCTATAATGTGTATCAAAGACCTATAATATCATATGAATGGCTCACACAACTATGCAAATGCTCATACAAATATGCACAAAAGAACTCATGCAAACATGCACTAAAGATTACAATGATATAACATGTTATAATGCTTTAAATGAAATGCATCAAACAAAAATCACATGGCCTCATGAAAATTATGAAAACATGGTATTGGAGTTCACTAATCAGAGATGAATCACATACCAAAATAGCATATCAAAATTCAAAGCAAAATGACTTCAAACAAAGCAATTAGGTCAAGTTGAAATGTCATGCAAAGTGGTACAAATATAGGCCTCAAGACATGTCATAAAGTGACCTAAAAAATCAAACAAAAATCATCTAACATGCTTCAATGTATTAGTGAATCAATGCAAAAAGAACCATGCCAAAACAGTTTATAATGAGCAAGAACAAAATTAAACAAATTCAAGTATCATGCTTAGGATGCATCTAAATGGAAATTCAAAGAAAATTATGGAACAGGGGTAAAAAGGTCATAAAATCAGAAAATAAAATCATGAAAAATTTCCTAAATGTTTTAAGAATACACATGAATTTTTGTAGAATTTTCCAATATGTTTTGGTATTTTTAAAAATTAATTATGAAACGTGTAGCAAAATGGAAAAAAAATAAAATGGAATGTAAATGTGAATGGGGGTGCATGCCTAGTAACTATTCAGTTCAAATTACATTGGGCCTTAACCAAGGGGGTGTGGATATCAATCTGGCTTAGGTCCAGCTACGCGCATAACACACTAACAAACATGAACCCTCAGTCAACAATCTTGACTCACTCCCAACCATCAGATCAAGTCCAAGTCAAACCAAAGTCAAAGTAATTGAAATCAATGCATGTGCGTGAGTGACCACAGTCCCTATCGTGTATCACGCCACAAAACGTTTAAATGAGTTCAGAAAATTGGCATGTGACTTGCACGCTTTTTTTTTATGTGTTGGCAGCATGGTAGCCATTAGATCACACTCATCCAACGGATCACATTCAAACTGGTCATAAAACCCTAACATGAAGACCACCGGCCGGAGAAGGACCTCCGGTCGCCTTCTCCGGTCAACCATCACCGTCTGCAACTTTAATTCTTCCAGAAATTCACAATCCACATACCAAATGAAAGCTAAACTTACGTACATCAAGAATTTAGCACTGAAATCACCAAACAATGCACACACAGCAAGAAATGATCACAAACATTTTGCCCTAAGTTTAGATCTACACCTCTGAGAGGTCTATCAACTAGCCAGAAATGTTTCATTGCTTCTAATAAGCCATAATCAACATGAAACAAGCTTAAAAATCAATGAATCACACCAGAAGAGTTAAGAAATTCCAAACCTGAAACTTGAAGATTCTTTGTTCAAAAGAAAACCAGAGCTGTTGCCTTCAGTTCTTGAGCTCCAATGTGGCCAAATAAAGGCTTAGATACAAGAGTGGATGATACTTCAGTGAAGGAGAGCTGAAATCCAAGATTCAAAACAGTTGCAATGTGATGAAAATGGGAGAGAGAATCAGAGAGATTCTGAGAAGAAGATGAGGGAGATGAAGTGGAGCTCGAAAATCAGTTGAAATGTGGAGGAATTGAGAGAGAATGGAAAGAGTTTCTCAATTGAATATCAGAAAAATGAAGCTACCTCCAATCTGTGAAGGGAAGATTTGTTTTATATGTTGAGCTTAACCATGGTTAACTGGGTGAATCAACTGAGTCATGGTGGTTTAGGTGAGTCATCCCTAACTAACTGAGTCAAGTTAGTTAGGGAGAGCAATGATAAGGTGATGATAGTTCATGGTAAGCTATGGTGATGGTGACAAGAGAAATGGAATGGCAAGGCTGTGTAACACAAAACTTGTTCAGCAAGCTTGTCATTTCTACTTTCATGCATAGCACGTGCTATGGTGTGTATGCAATGTGTTTGGTTTAAAAAGGCAATGGATAGCTGGTATGAATAAAGCACGTGCAAGCTTGTACCAACAACATCAACAACATTGGTTTTTTTTTCTGGTTTTTTATGACAGTTTGCAGACATGGGTGTTTAATGGTGATTTTCTCTTTGCATTGTGGATGATTTGATGAGCTCTTGGAGTCATTGGCAAGAGGGATTGTAGTAGAACTACTTTGGTATGAAAATTGAATGGAAATGATGCTTGGGAGAGGTTGAAAATGACTTAGAACAATAAGGTTTGGAAACTGGTCATGGGCGAGGAAATGAGGTTGGCTGGCAAGGTGACATGGCGCCTGGGTTTTCAGCATAACCAACATGACTTTGAACCCTTAAAACTATCTCATAACTTGATCAAACCAAAAATTGTCCAACATGAATATTGAAGATGACAATGCAATGAACAACTTTCATGTTGAAAAGTTTTCCATTTGAGGCCTTTAACCATGAGAAAAATGAGTGGACATTAGGCCCACCACATGTTTGTTAAAATGACTGCGCGCGTGCCCTGAAAATCTTGGTCATGACCTAGTTTTGAACCTACTTTGCTCAAACTTTGATCAATCATATCTCACTCAATTTTTATCCAATGGAGATGTTCTACACATGGATTTGAAGCTTAAAACAAGATCTTTCATTGAGGCAGAGTGTATTTTTCATTTGGTGCTCCAAATTTGAATGGCCTTGGTTCAAACTCTGATGCAAAATGGCCAAAACTTGCTATTTTTAGTAACCCTTCTTCATCCAAAAATGGCAACTTTCCACATCTTGATTTTTTCATGATTCCTTTGGAGTTTCTTGATCAAATTTTGTACATTGGACATATGTAACATGAATTTCATGAATTTGGCCTCAAAAAGTCAAGAGTTGACTTTTTCCTCTGATTATTTGACTTTGCCCCAATTTCTCTGATTCTTGATCTTTCTTCCAATTGAACCACCTCCAAAACTAATTGAGATGCAATCTTCCACATCCATATACCTAGGGACATATAGAAAACCATGACATCAAGTCTTGCCCAAAAAATCAAAGATTCCCTGATTTAAATGGAAACCCTAATTTTGGCCCCCTTTGGTTAGGAGGTAAAAGTGCAGTCTTCAATTTCAAATTCCTCAGAGTATGCTGTGTGTCCCCTTAAAGGATGATGAGAAATGCCACTTGAGAATGATTTTGGATCAATGAGCTATCTCTTTTGAGGGTTTTCCTTCAATTTTTGAACCTCTTGCATGATGAAAGATGTATTGCTTCAATCTCCCATTGGATTTCACTTTCTTGAGATTTTGGAAGATCAATTGAGATAGTATGAGACATGAGAGACCTCTTGGCTTGCCTAGAGCCAACTTGATTGACCTTTTTGTGCTTTGAATGATTCCTTGATTATCCACCTTCCACCTGATCACATGCCCTGATGGTAAGAAGGATGCCATGCTTCATTTTTCTATGTTAAATGCAATGTAATGTTAATGAGGTGGATATGATATGATAAATGATAATGCCATGCTATGATGACAAAAGGGGAGAGCAAATTTTGGGGTATTACAGCTGCCCCTATTCAAGCGCTGTAGACCTGAATGCCTGAAAGCAATTGCTTTCGGACTTTCAAGGTATATAGTGATTGAATACCAAATATAACCAAAAATTTGCTCTGGATGATGAAGAAGAAAAGGGATATAAACCCAACAAGACTGCTGGATTGAATCTTCGACGAAACGTCGGAGAGATCTGTCTTTTGAACGATGCCAGACGACTACTGGCTTGCCACGCTACTGGTGGACTTTAATACTGTCTTTTTGAACGACGCCAGACGACTACTGGCCTGCCACACTGCTGGTGGACTTTGATAACGTCTTTTGAACGACGCCAGACGACTACTGGCTTGCCACACTGCTGGTGGACTTTAATAATGTCTTTTTGAACGACGCCAGACGACTACTGGCTTGCCACACTACTGGTGGGCTTTAATAATGTCTTTTATGCAATTCCAGACGACTACTGGCCTGCCACACTACTGGTGGACTTTGCAGCTTCGTGCCACCCGAAGATGGACTTTTGCCAATCCACTGTTGGACTTTTGCCACCCGAAGACGGACTTTTGCCAATCCACTGTTGGACTTTTAGAATATGCCACCCTTAGATGGACCTTTCGCCAATCCACTGTTGGACTTTTAGAATATGCCACCCTTAGATGGACCTTTCGCCAATCCACTGTTGGACTTTTGCCACCCGAAGACGGACTTTTGCCAATCCACTGTTGGACTTTTAGCTGCTTTGCCACCCGAAGATGGACTTTTGCCAATCCACTGTTGGACTTTTAGAATATGCCACCCTTAGATGGACCTTTCGCCAATCCACTGTTGGACTTTTAGAATATGCCACCCTTAGATGGACCTTTCGCCAATCCACTGTTGGACTTTTGCCACCCGAAGACGGACTTTTGCCAATCCACTGTTGGACTTTTAGCTGCTTTGCCACCCGAAGATGGACTTTTGCCAATCCACTGTTGGACTTTTAGAATATGCCACCCTTAGATGGACCTTTCGCCAATCCACTGCTGGACTTTTGCCACCCGAAGACGGACTTTTGCCAATCCACTGTTGGACTTTTGGAATATGCAACATTGCATTACTCTCTGCATCTGTGTCAGACATCTATGCTGACTCTGCTGAGGAGCAAAGACCAATGAAATGACTTGACTTTAGAGGTTCCTGAGAGGATAATATCTCTGCTGGCGAATGGATGAACAATCCGTCTGCTTCGAATTGTCAAGCTTGCCAACAATAAATTGGACTTTAAGATATGAGGGAATGACGACTCTGCCAGGAATTATTCCATCTGTTTGGGGCTGGATTCTGGTCACAGCAACTCCGCTGGGGATGAGAATTCTTAATGACGTCCTGCTGGGGAAATGAGCCATTAAAACTCTGCTTGGGGATTTATTCAACCCAAGATCCTTTATAGGGATTATCAACCTTCTGACCCGGCTGGGGAAAGGCTGTACCATCCTTGTTGAGGAATAGATTCTGTCGATCTGATAAACCTCTGCGGAGAGAACAACAACTCAGCTGGAAGTTGCTGACAAGATTCGATGCTGACCTCTGTGAGGATACCATGACCAGAGATACGATCTTGCTGGGTATCAGGGCTACTCTGCCAGGGATATGCAAATCCTGGTTAGAAAATTCCCCTGCAACTTACTAGGAAAGAGTCCTTTGGGGAAACTCAAAGCAAATCCACAGTAGTCTGCCGCAGAATATGACTGTCAAGCTTAGGATAAGTACCACAATGCCCCATGTTAGGCGAGCTTTCCTTTAGACAATTCCGTTGGGGATGACGAGTTTATAACAAACTCTGCTGGAGGAAACTGCTTTAAAGCGTCTCGTGTTGGGGAATGCCTTTTGAGAGGATTTTACAGAAGACCAACTGTCCTCAAACTCTACTGGGGGTGACCAACACTTCATGCTGGGGAACCAAACATGCCCCGTGCTTGGACAAAACAACAATTCGTCCCCGAAGGGGATGTCATAAGAGGATTTTACAGAAGATCTAGCCTCTTCAAACTCTTGTGACTTCGCTGGGGATAATGACCATCAGTTTCGGTGTCGACGAGACCACCCTTTTGGGGAACCTGTGACCGTTATCGATATAGAAAAGCTTGTAGCTGTTGGAAGTACTGAATGAGAGAATCGACTTAATAAGATACAACGGTACCCAGTTGAACTTAATTCACTGAGATCGACCCGATGAACGCCGATCTCCTTACCCATAATTGCCCCAGTCTTTTGCGTGGGGTGGTTTATTGCTGGTCTTGTGCTTAAAATCATCTGCACCTGCTACCTGCAACAAAAGAATATGCCCACATGCTCCGAATATTGCGTGGCTAGAATCCACCATCCGGGAGTATTCAACATTCGAAGTAATTTCAAATGTTTTTTCTGCGCATGTTATTGCAAGGCTGCCATGTTTTCAAATGCAATGTTTTATCAAAAATTAGGACGTTTTTGCAAACAAAGCAATAAAACAAAAATAGAAAGCTTTTTATTGAAATTCAATTTATTGACTGAGAGCCCAGAATAGGCAATTACATCTGGAAGCAATCCCTGGAAAGAGGTGATCGCTGAAAAATTGAGAAAAGAAACTATCCTAATGGCAATGTGAAAACGGAATTCCACTGAGTTTCCATTCTGTTATGACCAGTATGTCTTCAAAACTCCCCGACCTTGCCTTCTGAGGAATGATCAGACCGATTCCTATTCTTCAGAACGTCAGTTGTTCAAACGGTAATGGGTACAGATAACTCAGACTGTAGTCATTCGCTTAAATCCCTCTTTTGTGTGGACCGCCCTTTCAGGTTTTCGATCCACCAGGATACCCTTTTTTGCCTAAGTTGCCCTTTCGGGTTTTCAACTTACCGGGTGTACAATTTTTTTCAATTATATCCCTAATTTTTGCCCGAACCTTATTCTGTTTTTGGTTCGCCGGGATGCCCTTTTTTGCCTGGATTTTTTTTATTTTTATTATCCAGCGGGTCTATTCATGCGAAGTATTTTTTGACTACGTCCGAGTTAACAGGGGATGAAAAGTCTTCGCCATCCATGGTTGTAAGCAATAAAGCTCCGCCCGAAAAGACCTTTTTAACCACGAATGGACCTTCATAATTAGGAGTCCATTTGCCCCTGTGATCTGTATTGGGAGGAAGGATCCTTTTGAGTACCACATCTCCGACTTTATAAACCCGAGGACGCACCTTTTGGTCAAATGCCTGCTTCATTCTGCGCTGGTATAGTTGCCCATGACATACAGCCGCCAATCGCTTTTCCTCAATAAGGCTCAACTGATCAAATCTGGCTCGTACCCATTCAGCTTCATCTAGCTTAACATCCATCATGACTCTGAGGGACGGAATCTCTACTTCAACCGGTAGCACTGCCTCCATACCATATACAAGTGAGAATGGGGTTGCCCCAGTGGACGTGCGTACCGACGTTCGATACCCATGCAAAGCAAATGGTAACATCTCATGCCAATCTTTGTACGTGACAACCATCTTCTGTACAATCTTCTTGATATTTTTGTTGGCCGCTTCGACCGCGCCATTCATCTTTGGGCGGTACGGAGAAGAATTGTGGTGTTCGATTTTGAAGTCCCGGCATAACTCAGCCATCATCTTATTGTTCAAATTAGAACCATTATCAGTAATGATTCTTTCGGGAACTCCATATCGGCAAATGATATCCCGTTTTAAGAAACGAGCGACCACTTGTTTTGTAACATTGGCATAGGATGCGGCTTCAACCCATTTGGTGAAGTAATCAATTGCCACCAAGATGAAACGATGACCATTGGAAGCTGTAGGCTCAATCTTTCCGATCATATCAATGCCCCACATGGCAAACGGCCAAGGCGACGACATGATACTCAACGGATTTGGAGGCACATGCACCTTGTCTGCATAGATCTGGCATTTATGGCATTTGCGGGCATATTTGCAACAATCTGACTCCATAGTCAACCAATAATATCCCGACCTTAACAACTTTTTAGCCATTGCCTGCCCTCCGGCATGAGTACCGAAAGAGCCTTCGTGCACTTCAATCATCAACAAGTCTGCTTCATATCTATCCACACATCTAAGCAGGACCGTGTCAAAATTTCTTTTATACAGCACGCCATCTTTGTTCAAGAGGAAACTACCAGCTAACCTTCTCAACGTCTTCCTGTCTTTGGACGATGCCCCTGACGGGTACTCTTGACTTTTCAAGAAACACTTAATATCATGAAACCATGGCTTGTCATCAGACGTTGCATCGACCGCAAACACAAATGCTGGTCTGTCAAGGCGGGATACCTCAATCTTAGGTACATGGTTCCATCCTTGCACTTTGATCATGGAAGACAAAGTGGCCAAGGCATCAGCGAACCTATTCTCATCTCGAGGAATGTGGTACAGTTTCACTGTTGTGAAAAATGTCAGCAATCTCCTCGTATAATCTCTATACGGCACTAGATTTGCTTGGTGCGTGTACCAACTCCCTTTCACTTGATTGATTACCAAAGCTGAATCACCGAATATATCAAGGGTTTTAATCCGTAGATTAATCGCCTCCTCGATCCCCATTATACAAGCTTCGTACTCTGCTTCATTGTTGGTGCATCCGAAAGTTATTCGGGCAGTGAACGACATATGAACACCTTCCGGCGTGATAAGAACTGCTCCAACTCCGCACCCATTCATATTGACAGCCCCATCAAACATCAAACTCCATTTGGATTCAGGGTCTGGCCCCTCCTCCGGAAGTGGTTCCTCGCAGTCTTTAGCTTTGAGAAACATGATGTCTTCATCAGGGAAGTCAAACTTCATGGGTTGGTAATCATCAATCGGCTGTTGCGCAAGATAGTCAGACAAGATACTTCCTTTGATGGCCTTTTGTGAAGTGTACTGAATGTCATACTCTGTCAAGACCATTTGCCACCGTGCAACTCTGCCTGTCAATGCTGGTTTCTCGAAAATGTACTTGATAGGATCCATTTTTGAAATCAACAAGGTCGTGTGCCTAACCATATATTGCCTCAATCGCTTAGCGGCCCATGCAAGCGCACAGCATGTCTTTTCAAGCATTGAGTATCGGGACTCACAATCATTGAACTTTTTGCTCAGGTAGTAAATAGCATGCTCCTTCCTACCTGTCTCGTCATGTTGACCGAGAACACAACCCATGGAACCTTCAAGCACTGTCAGATACATTATCAGTGGTCTCCCTTCAACTGGAGGCATTAGAATCGGAGGTTCCTGCAAGTATTCTTTTATCTTATCGAATGCCAATTGGCAATCGTCATTCCACCTGACCGTTTGATCTTTCCTTAACAATTTAAATATTGGTTCACACGTGGCTGTTAGGTGAGATATGAACCTTGCAATGTAGTTCAATCTACCCAAGAAACCACGAACCTCTTTTTCTGTTCTCGGTTCAGGCATTTCTTGTATTGCTTTCACCTTGGCAGGATCAACCTCGATTCCTCTTTCGCTCACAATGAAACCCAGTAACTTTCCAGAACGCACCCCAAACGTGCACTTGTTTGGATTTAATCTCAGACGAAACTTTCTCAACCTTTCAAACAGCTTTTTTAGATTAACCAGATGTTCCTCTTCTGTTCTCGACTTGGCAATCATATCATCTACATAACACTCGATCTCCTTATGAATCAAGTCGTGAAACAATGTCACCATCGCCCGTTGGTACGTTGCCCCTGCGTTTTTCAACCCAAAAGGCATTACCTTATAACAATATGTACCCCACGGAGTAATGAACGTGGTCTTCTCCATGTCTTCAGGTGCCATCTTGATCTGGTTGTACCCGGAGAAACCGTCCATAAATGAGAACACTGAAAACTGAGCTGTATTATCGACCAGCACATCAATATGAGGTAGTGGAAAATCATCTTTCGGGCTAGCTTTATTAAGATCTCGATAATCCACACACATTCTCACTTTTCCATCTTTCTTCGGTACTGGCACGATGTTGGCTACCCATGGAGGATACTTTGTCACAGCAAGAAACCCAGCATCCCACTGCTTCTGGACTTCCTCCTTAATCTTTAAGGCCATGTCGGGGTGAGTCCGACGAAGTTTCTGCTTGACTGGCGGACATTCTTCTCTCAATGGTAGCCTGTGCACGACAATATCCGTATCCAACCCCGGCATGTCTTGATACGACCAGGCGAAGATGTCAACATACTCGCGCAACATTTCCGTCAAAGTTTGCTTCACATCTGCTTGCAAGCTGGCACCAATCCTGATCTCTTTCTTGGCGTCCTTGGTACCAATATTGATGATTTCTACAGTCTCCTGATGAGGCTGGATGACCCTTTCCTCTTGTTTCAACAATCTGGCCAGTTCTTCAGAAAGTTCACAATCTTTCCCATCCCCTTCTTCGGCTTGATAAATCGGATTGTCAAAGTCATACATGGCCATATCAAAATCGTTATCAGTGGTATCCGGAGGATCAAGTCTGCATGAACGGGTTCATGCCTTATTTTAGAATTTATTTTTAAGCAAAACAAAAGAAAATGAAACATTGCCATTTTATATTTTTTTTGTGCAAAAATAAAAACTGAAAGACAGAGAACAAAATTTGATTGCAAAACGTCCTTTATTAATGATTAAACATTGCAAATGCAACCATGGTGGCCCTACAAATGAATCTATACGCCTTGGGCAGAGCGCAAGATTTTGTCATGCATTATGGTTAGAAAAAACAAAGAAAAATTACTCTGTCTGAAGAGTAACCCGGATGACTTCTTCAACGAACCAGTTTTGCACTTGTTGTCCCAGAACATGAGGGCGTACCCAGTTGTCCAGGTCACAATCACTGTCAACACTATCCTCCGTGGCTGCACAAGACTGGTCCATGTAGATAATTCCCCCACTATTGAAAGTAATGGGTCCCCTGCTCCCTGCATCTGGAGTTGTAGAGGGATGATAACCAATACCAAATTTGTCTTCCTTCATTGGGGTCTCTATCAACCTGCCCCAACCTTGGGCGTGGCCTGCCCTGACGACTTCGACAGCTTGTTTGTAAGATGAAATGGAGGTACCAGCCCCGACTGGTACAGAAGAAGACTCAGGTGCATCGTCAATATTGACTGCTTCAAATGATTGGCACAGCATCTCATGAATTTCCCCATCCATTTCAATGTACTTGAATGTGGACAAGTGACTCACAAAGATGTCTTCCTCCCCACACACTGTCACAACCTGCCCTTCAAACTCATACTTCAGCTTTTGATGTAGAGTAGAAGTAACAGCCCCGGCTCCGTGAATCCAAGGGCGCCCCAATAGGCAACTATATGCAGGTTGTATGTCCATTACATGGAACGTGGATTTGAATACCTGTGGTCCAATTTGTACGGGCAATTCCACCTCACCAAACACAGATCGTCTAGTTCCATCGAATGCTCTGACCACCAACTCACTAGGCCTTAAGATCAAACCATCAACTTCCAGTTTCATTAATGCCTTCTTGGGTAAGACATTGAGTGATGAACCAGTGTCTACCAGTACATGAGATAACACTGCGCCCTTACACTCCATCGTGATATGCAAAGCCTTATTATGGTTTCTTCCTTCAACAGTCAAATCTCTACTTGTAAAGCCCAAGCCATGGCTGACATTAACATTGGAGATTACGCCCTCGAGCTGATTAACAGTAATTTCTTGTGGCACGTATGCACTCTTTAACACTTTCAACAACGCCTGCCGGTGCGCATCAGAGCACATCAATAGTGACAAGATTGAAATCTTTGAAGGGGTCTGATTCAGTTGGTCCGCAATCTTATAATCGCTTTTCTTGATTATCTTCATAAATTCTTCCATTTCCTTATCAAAAGTAATCTTTGTCTCTGCTTCAGGTGTAGGTGCACTTTCAACCACCTGTTTACCCTTAGCCTTTGCTGCAGCTTCTACCTCCTTATCACTTCTCAAGGTTTGGGGAGCGAACAACCTTCCACTCCTTGTAAAGCCCCCTACACCCCCTACATTATCAATATTTGGGCTGACTGACGGCTCAACTTCCTGCTTTTTACCTTCGTAATATACATCTGCCCCATAGTGCCATGGGATAGCTTTCGTAGATGTGAACGGAATTGGTCCTGGCACCGTGATAGTGACAGGACTGGGCCCTTTTGGCGCAACACTAGCCACAGGAACTGCATTGACCGGCATTTGAATCTCAGCGGGAGTGTAATAGATGGTCACGGTTGATATCTCATCAGTGTCTTTCACGACTCTGTCGAACTGTAGACATCCTTCATCGATCAGATTCTGTAAACCCATCTTCAACTTATCACAGCCGTTCTCCTGATTCATACACTCAGAGCAATCTTGATTACAGCCCGGGAACACCTGTCCCTTCAATAAACGATCTTTTACAACCAACAAAGAAGTTTTCACTTGATGAACGTCTAACACCAAATTCAATCTCCTCCCATCTTCAATAGCGTACACATTTGCTGCACTATGATCAGGCATGGGATGCTGAGTAATATTAGGAGCGGGAGAGAAATTGATGGCTTTAGTATCAATCAAATCTTGTACTTTATGATGGAAAGCCCAGCATTTTTCAATGGAGTGCCCCTGAGCACCTGAGTGGAACTCACAACAAGCATTAGCATCGAAGTTAGGTGGCAGGTTTCCAGCAACCGGAGCTTTCATAGTACGGAGTTCTACCAACTTTAACTCGAGTAGCCGGGGCAACAGCGCGGCATAAGTCATAGGGAGAGGATCCATCTTACGATCCCTCTGTCTAGACCTTTGCTGGAAAAAAGGTTGTTGCTGTGGAACTTGTTGTTGGGGTTGTTGTTTCTGAACAGACGGTGTGGGGATTGTTACAGCATCTACCTGATAATAAGCTCGAGAACGCCCTCTGCCTCGTCCTCTAAACACAGCATTCGTATCACCTTCTCTTCTTTTCTGGTTACTAGCAAACGGTTTCTTCGTCCCCGAAGAGCCAGCCCCACTCACATCCTGGATCTTTCCAAGCTTTAACAGACTTTCTATTCTTTCTCCCGCAATCACAATATCAGCAAATCCAGTTGACGGACAAGCAGCTAATCTATCCAGATAGGCCCCTTGCAATGTGCCCATGAACATATCTGCCATTTCTCTGTCTGACAAGGGAGGTTGAACCTGGGCAGCCATTTCCCTCCACCTCTGTGCATATTCTTTGAAACTCTCCTTGGCATTTTGTGACAATCCCTGCAATTGGGTGCGGTTGGGCGCCATGTCAATATTATACTGGTATTGCTTCAGGAACGCTTCTGCCAGATCTTTCCAGTTCTTCACAGCAGCTCTATTCAACTTCATGTACCAGGTCAAGGATGCCCCAGCCAGACTGTCCTGAAAATAGTGCATCCATAGCTTCTCGTCATCCGTATGGGCTGAAATCTTCCCAAAGTAAGCTTGAAGATGCGTTTGGGGACACGCATTGCCGTGATACTTATCAAAAGTAGGAGGTTTGAATTTAGGGGGAATTCTGACTCCTGAGACCAGCCCCAAGCTGGTAACATCAATACCCATAGAGTTCTTGCATTCTATAGCCCTGATCTTTTCTGCTAACTCATCATACCTTCGATCACCTTGATTACCCACATCAGCGTCTAGTAGAGTAAATTGGTCTTCCAGAGTATCTTCAAGAGTAACACCAGCATGCCTACCATTCCCATTACCCCGATTGTTACCACCAGGAGGAGGGTTGCCACCGGGAGGAGGGATGCCGTGTCCCTGTGAATTGTCATGATGATCACCTTCGGGCCCGTTGTCGGGACGCTCTACCAGAAGCCTCAGTCTCTCCTGATTTTGCGCCATGCCAGTCATGAGGGTCATGAACTGGTCCATACGCGCCCTCATTTCCGCCAAATCACTTTGCACTTGATCCATGATTCTTACTTGATTCCTTCGCGTCGAATATCGGTGAATATGACTCTCCGCTATACTGCCTGAAACCAAATAAAGGTTAGAGACCCCGCAACGAGTACCTGAAAAGCAAGTAACAAAAATGCAAAATGATATGCAATGCCATGCAATGCTATGTTTGTCATTTCCTAGGTGCTTTACACCCTGATTCCAATCCAAACCACGGAAATCTGAAGACCAGAAATCGTGATATAAAGAGACGTGTAGTGGTCACGTGCTTGTGTGCAGCTATCTGATAAGGAATAATTCTGAATAAAACTGCTCATACTCATTCAACAAAGTATCCAAGTACATTTAAGAAAGGTTCAGCCGCAAATGCAATACAAGGAAAAATGGATCCATCAACAAGCCTGATGGTAACCATTAACAACAAAATATAAGGAAAAGAACATCAGTCTGACAATTCCACACCCTTCAGCTTATCACTTGAGTACTTGATTTCCTCAAAAAGTATATGGGTACGCTGGTGATTCGGCTTTTCAATCATCTCTTTGATCAAGACATCCCTTTTCTCAAGAGCTTCAGTTAAAGAACCCATGTGCAACATCAGAGCCTCGTCATCACACACTCCTTTGTGTCTCTTTATGCCGGCTTGCGTCTTGAGTATCTCCCTTTCTATCATGACTTCCTCAAGCTCTTTCTTGGTATTCCTCAGCTCACCTCTAGCTTCTTCTAGCTGTTCTTGACTCTTACCGAGGCTTTCCCGATACTTTCTCCTCTGCTCATGCGCCTTTTTAAGCTCCTCGTCTTTAGTCTTCGACTGATCCTTTAACTCGGCATTTTCAATTCTGACTTCATCCCAAGCTTGACGAAGTTGAGCTAATGAATCCTTGCTTCGGGCTAAAGCCTGTTTTGTAATCTTGTGAGCCTGACTAGTGTCATCTGCTCCCAAAGTAAGTTTCCGAAAGTACCGAGCTCGGTCATCAAAATCTTCCTCTTTGTCAGCCAAGGTTTTTTCCGCTTTCAAGGCTCTCTTTTCCAACTCTTTGTTGTCAGCTAGAGCTTTCTGAAGACATCTGCTCATTCCAGAATTTTCTATCTGCAGCTCTCTGACCATTTTCTTCCACTTCTCACATTCTTCAATAGCCACCATGGTGGGTTGTTCTGGCTGTACTGAACATAAAAGAGGTCCCCTTGAAAAGGGTAAAAGCAATTCCTTTACTTTCGTCTCCATCCACCTGTCATATTCAGGATAAGATCTACAATCTCCTTTTCCAAAAACTGCTTTTCCAATTTTGTGCTTATCTTTCCAAGCATTCACTACTTCTACCACCTTCGCATCTTTAGTTCCTGTAAAGAATAAAGATTCTTCCACATCTTGCTCTGTAGGAGGATATCTGGAAGCATACCCAAACTGTCGGATGGCCAAAACTGGATTATAATTGATCCCTCCTTTTCTGCCAATCAAAGGCACATTTGGAAAATTTCCGCATCTTGTGACCAGCTCTATTCTCAATAACCGGTGGTCAAACCATACAATGTTATCAGCAGTTAAACTCATCAATCGTTTAGACCATTTCGCCACATCTTTGGTTTCCACAAAGGCACCTGTCTGAGGCAAATGTTTGAAAAACCAATGACTCAGCAGTGGAGTACAACAACTGACAGATCCTCCCCTCCTTTTCTCATTCTTGTAATGCACGGAATGATAAAAATCTCCTAACAAAGTAGGGACTGGATTTTTAAGGACAAAAACTCTCGTTGCTTGCATATCCACAAAGTCTTGCTGATTGGGAAAGAAAACTAGGCCATATATGCAGAGAGCCAGAATGGAATTGTAAACCGTCCAATTTTTAGCACTTGCAGCCTCTTGGGCCTGTCCAGCCAGAAATTCTAAATGAAATCCGCTAACTCCATTTTTACTGCTCACACCACTCTTTATCAATGTCTGATCCATTTGTAAAGCAGCAGCAATTTCTTTTACGCTGGGAGAACTACCAGAGAAGAATGGTATTGCCGACGTGATCGGAATTCCCAAAATAAATGAGAATTCTTCCAGTGTTGGCATCAAAATGTAATTTGAAAAAAGAAAGCACCTCAACGAAGGCTCGTAGAACTGCAGCAGAGTGTGTAAAGCATCATGCTCATACTTGGTGATTGTACGGACCATCCCAACCAAATTCCCGTAGCTCTTCTGAAACCTATCAAGAATACCCGGACCAGCCATATCTATAACTTTGAGCAATGAATCCAAGACAGGATCTGGAAACTTGTAAGACACATTGTTCTTTCTCTCGGCGACGATCTCTGTTGAACCCATGGATCGGAATCAGAAATGTATTATGCACCTGAAAATGACAAACATAACTGTTATGATATGATAATGCAATGCAAAAGGGCATGTGATCAGGTAATCAAGTGTCGGTGTTTGTATTGAACTGTGTGCACTGTGTCTCTGTACTGAGTCTGGCAATATCTGAGATGAACACTTAAATCACTGTCATAGGATACAATGTCTGAAACCATCATAGAATCACAAGTAAGGTAGGTAGGAGGCTGGGTTTCCTGCAAACCTGTAAACATCCCGCCCATGCTCACATGTGGTTCTTAGAAAATAAGGCTTGTCAGCTTCAGAGGTTTGAGAAGCAATAGCACATTCAGCCCGTAGGATACAATGCTATGCCAATCAAAGAGGTCGTCCACTGACTCCCCTTAGAAAATAAAAGTCATCCTATGCAAGTTCCAAAGTGGGCCCTCGGGTGCGAATGGGTTTGCCACAGAATGTGGTCTGCCATTGTCACCACTAAAGAGGGATATTTCCACTAAGGTCCTCATGATCGGTCACTAGAGTCGACAGCTCTCTAGATCTACATCCTGGAATACGCAAGATGCGCATGCCACGACGTGTCCCAAGATAGCCTCGTCTAGCTGTGAATTTCGTGAACACCCAACGCACTCCAAACGGCACGTAGGTCCCACTACTCTCCACTCTAATTCTAAGTGTATACTCAAGCCTGTGTAATGGGCTTATCTCTCAGAAATCCCATCCCGCCAAACAGACAAAACAGTGCAGCACAATATAATATATGATATGTAATGCTAAAATGCAGTAAATACTGTAAAGTAAATAAACAGCAAAATATAGCACAACAGTAAACACCCAATGAAAAAAAATAAACAAGCGCTAGGATTAACTCGCTAAGGAAACCAGAGATTCTGGGTTCGTTCCCCAGCAGAGTCGCCAGCTGTCGCTCCCGGGATTTTCATCCTAGTACAAACGCGAAAGTGGCACCGAACAGAGTCGCCAGCAATGTGTATTTATCCCAAGAGAGGGAAAGGAAACACCGCATAAACCTGAAGGAAAGGATAGAGCATGGTCTTACGACCAAAAGAAATGGGTTCGGGAGTCGGTTACGCGAGAGGAAGGTATTAGCACCCCCTCGCGTCCATCGTACCCGATGGGATCCACGCTTGCTTGTCTCGATCAAAGGGTGATAGAAAAGAATACTGGAAAGGAACTGCTAATGGAAGGGAAAGAGAAAGAGAAACAAATGTAGGGAAAATAAAAGAAGGGCTCGAATGGGCCCTACCCCACTGCCTACGTATCTCATCGGGACCATGAGAATCAGAGCGACGTAGTTCCCCTCACTAGGGATGAATTGTTTGTGTTTTTTAGAGAACGGCTGACGTTCTAGCTCAGGTGTTGCAGGCTCGCTGGTCCGAGTGCGTTACCATCTTGCAAGAGAACGAGTAGAAGCGCGTTCGTGCGTTGAGAGTGAATGAGGTGAGAAAAGAATTCCCGAAGGAAAGACGTTATTGTTTGTTTTTGTCTTTTAAGAGTTTTTTTATTTGTTTGTTTGCATATGATAGTGTATCTGAATCTTAGTTATTGGAATGTGTACTTTCTCACATTCCAAGATGGAATGGGTAAGAAAGCACATTAAGAGTGAAGAAGACCCCCACACTTAGTTCCAATTGTCAAGGTTCAAACACACTAGCATACTTGTGTTTATTAAGTGTTTTGTTGATTAAGAAATGAAGAAGTGTTTTTTATTATTTGCACCTTCAACAAGTATTGCATTTAAGTCCCTCATACAAGATCAAATGTTTAACACATTGACCCAAGATGGGCTATATGCTATACATTCTAAAATTATAAGAGAAGACCCCTTATAACCTTTTCTTTATATGAAAGGCCTAAATGCAATAAATGCCTACCTTTATTAGATATTTTGAATTTTCTTTGAGATGAGAAAAGAGACTCAAGGGAGGAGAAAAGGTAAAACCTATATGGACTAAGACTCAATCCTAATTGAAGATTAAAGGGAGTGATCCTAAAGGTTTGTGAGGTTTCAACCTAAAATCTAAAGAAAGAATGAATTAAACAATTCACTTCCAAAGTAGAAGATGAATTGTAATTCAAAAGGGAAAGTAATGAATTATTGAAAGAAAGCACATAAGTGCTTAACAAAACACAAAATGGAATTGTAAAAGAGAAAGGATAGAAGTTGAATGTGGATTCCTTATCCACACTCAATTGAAACTTACCAAAGCCCCTACATGGTTAGTAAACATGTATAAGAAGTATAAGAAGTAAAAGAACATGTAATGCATCATAAAACTCAAAAGAATTAAATGAGAAAACAAATCCTAGAACCACAACCAGAATGGGCATCATATGGACAACAAATGAATATCATCATACAAGTGCAAGTGAATAGGCAACAAACATCATCCATTAGCATTTAAACATGTTACAAGAAGAAAGGGTAGATGAAAGATGGAAAGAAATGAAGAGGACATGCATAAATGGAACATGTAAATCAACAACCAGAATTGAAAATAAATGAAAAATGGTTTATAAACATCTCAAAAGTATTTATGAATCAACCATCAAGACTTTCAAGAAGTAATAGAAGAAGAAGTGAGATGAAAACTCAAAAAGAAGGTGCAAACAATACATGTTAATGATGCACAAAGTTCAAATTGAAATGAACATGTAAAGATGACCTATAATGTGTATCAAAGACCTATAATATCATATGAATGGCTCACACAACTATGCAAATGCTCATACAAATATGCACAAAAGAACTCATGCAAACATGCACTAAAGATTACAATGATATAACATGTTATAATGCTTTAAATGAAATGCATCAAACAAAAATCACATGGCCTCATGAAAATTATGAAAACATGGTATTGGAGTTCACTAATCAGAGATGAATCACATACCAAAATAGCATATCAAAATTCAAAGCAAAATGACTTCAAACAAAGCAATTAGGTCAAGTTGAAATGTCATGCAAAGTGGTACAAATATAGGCCTCAAGACATGTCATAAAGTGACCTAAAAAATCAAACAAAAATCATCTAACATGCTTCAATGTATTAGTGAATCAATGCAAAAAGAACCATGCCAAAACAGTTTATAATGAGCAAGAACAAAATTAAACAAATTCAAGTATCATGCTTAGGATGCATCTAAATGGAAATTCAAAGAAAATTATGGAACAGGGGTAAAAAGGTCATAAAATCAGAAAATAAAATCATGAAAAATTTCCTAAATGTTTTAAGAATACACATGAATTTTTGTAGAATTTTCCAATATGTTTTGGTATTTTTAAAAATTAATTATGAAACGTGTAGCAAAATGGAAAAAAAATAAAATGGAATGTAAATGTGAATGGGGGTGCATGCCTAGTAACTATTCAGTTCAAATTACATTGGGCCTTAACCAAGGGGGTGTGGATATCAATCTGGCTTAGGTCCAGCTACGCGCATAACACACTAACAAACATGAACCCTCAGTCAACAATCTTGACTCACTCCCAACCATCAGATCAAGTCCAAGTCAAACCAAAGTCAAAGTAATTGAAATCAATGCATGTGCGTGAGTGACCACAGTCCCTATCGTGTATCACGCCACAAAACGTTTAAATGAGTTCAGAAAATTGGCATGTGACTTGCACGCTTTTTTTTTATGTGTTGGCAGCATGGTAGCCATTAGATCACACTCATCCAACGGATCACATTCAAACTGGTCATAAAACCCTAACATGAAGACCACCGGCCGGAGAAGGACCTCCGGTCGCCTTCTCCGGTCAACCATCACCGTCTGCAACTTTAATTCTTCCAGAAATTCACAATCCACATACCAAATGAAAGCTAAACTTACGTACATCAAGAATTTAGCACTGAAATCACCAAACAATGCACACACAGCAAGAAATGATCACAAACATTTTGCCCTAAGTTTAGATCTACACCTCTGAGAGGTCTATCAACTAGCCAGAAATGTTTCATTGCTTCTAATAAGCCATAATCAACATGAAACAAGCTTAAAAATCAATGAATCACACCAGAAGAGTTAAGAAATTCCAAACCTGAAACTTGAAGATTCTTTGTTCAAAAGAAAACCAGAGCTGTTGCCTTCAGTTCTTGAGCTCCAATGTGGCCAAATAAAGGCTTAGATACAAGAGTGGATGATACTTCAGTGAAGGAGAGCTGAAATCCAAGATTCAAAACAGTTGCAATGTGATGAAAATGGGAGAGAGAATCAGAGAGATTCTGAGAAGAAGATGAGGGAGATGAAGTGGAGCTCGAAAATCAGTTGAAATGTGGAGGAATTGAGAGAGAATGGAAAGAGTTTCTCAATTGAATATCAGAAAAATGAAGCTACCTCCAATCTGTGAAGGGAAGATTTGTTTTATATGTTGAGCTTAACCATGGTTAACTGGGTGAATCAACTGAGTCATGGTGGTTTAGGTGAGTCATCCCTAACTAACTGAGTCAAGTTAGTTAGGGAGAGCAATGATAAGGTGATGATAGTTCATGGTAAGCTATGGTGATGGTGACAAGAGAAATGGAATGGCAAGGCTGTGTAACACAAAACTTGTTCAGCAAGCTTGTCATTTCTACTTTCATGCATAGCACGTGCTATGGTGTGTATGCAATGTGTTTGGTTTAAAAAGGCAATGGATAGCTGGTATGAATAAAGCACGTGCAAGCTTGTACCAACAACATCAACAACATTGGTTTTTTTTTCTGGTTTTTTATGACAGTTTGCAGACATGGGTGTTTAATGGTGATTTTCTCTTTGCATTGTGGATGATTTGATGAGCTCTTGGAGTCATTGGCAAGAGGGATTGTAGTAGAACTACTTTGGTATGAAAATTGAATGGAAATGATGCTTGGGAGAGGTTGAAAATGACTTAGAACAATAAGGTTTGGAAACTGGTCATGGGCGAGGAAATGAGGTTGGCTGGCAAGGTGACATGGCGCCTGGGTTTTCAGCATAACCAACATGACTTTGAACCCTTAAAACTATCTCATAACTTGATCAAACCAAAAATTGTCCAACATGAATATTGAAGATGACAATGCAATGAACAACTTTCATGTTGAAAAGTTTTCCATTTGAGGCCTTTAACCATGAGAAAAATGAGTGGACATTAGGCCCACCACATGTTTGTTAAAATGACTGCGCGCGTGCCCTGAAAATCTTGGTCATGACCTAGTTTTGAACCTACTTTGCTCAAACTTTGATCAATCATATCTCACTCAATTTTTATCCAATGGAGATGTTCTACACATGGATTTGAAGCTTAAAACAAGATCTTTCATTGAGGCAGAGTGTATTTTTCATTTGGTGCTCCAAATTTGAATGGCCTTGGTTCAAACTCTGATGCAAAATGGCCAAAACTTGCTATTTTTAGTAACCCTTCTTCATCCAAAAATGGCAACTTTCCACATCTTGATTTTTTCATGATTCCTTTGGAGTTTCTTGATCAAATTTTGTACATTGGACATATGTAACATGAATTTCATGAATTTGGCCTCAAAAAGTCAAGAGTTGACTTTTTCCTCTGATTATTTGACTTTGCCCCAATTTCTCTGATTCTTGATCTTTCTTCCAATTGAACCACCTCCAAAACTAATTGAGATGCAATCTTCCACATCCATATACCTAGGGACATATAGAAAACCATGACATCAAGTCTTGCCCAAAAAATCAAAGATTCCCTGATTTAAATGGAAACCCTAATTTTGGCCCCCTTTGGTTAGGAGGTAAAAGTGCAGTCTTCAATTTCAAATTCCTCAGAGTATGCTGTGTGTCCCCTTAAAGGATGATGAGAAATGCCACTTGAGAATGATTTTGGATCAATGAGCTATCTCTTTTGAGGGTTTTCCTTCAATTTTTGAACCTCTTGCATGATGAAAGATGTATTGCTTCAATCTCCCATTGGATTTCACTTTCTTGAGATTTTGGAAGATCAATTGAGATAGTATGAGACATGAGAGACCTCTTGGCTTGCCTAGAGCCAACTTGATTGACCTTTTTGTGCTTTGAATGATTCCTTGATTATCCACCTTCCACCTGATCACATGCCCTGATGGTAAGAAGGATGCCATGCTTCATTTTTCTATGTTAAATGCAATGTAATGTTAATGAGGTGGATATGATATGATAAATGATAATGCCATGCTATGATGACAAAAGGGGAGAGCAAATTTTGGGGTATTACACCTTCTACAACATAGTGATATTTAAGGTCAATGTTACTTCTTATTTATCTTCTACTATTTAACAATCTAAGATAATGCAAGTTTTGTTGATATGGAAACTAATAAATATAATGAATCTCAAGGTGAAGCAAGTCTTACAGGATTATAAAAAAATCTACATAAATATTACATTTACAAATGGTACTCTAAATTGAGTTACCTTGTCCTAATAATAAATTTATAGAAGAATGCAGTAAGCTATATCTATATAGGATTTGTGTCTTCACAATGTATTGTTTATTTCAAAATATAGCTTTCAGTTGAGTGAGATAATGCTTTAACTTTAATTTCTATGCGACATCACGATTTTGGTTAATGCAAATCGAGTGTGAAGAAATGCGATAGTTTGAGATGGAACTATGAATACTTTGTCATCATTACGGTTTCAATCATGTTCATCTTTAATAAATAATTTAATTACATAGTGATTTTATAACAATTTATTATTGTATTCTCAAGAAACAATAAAAGTGATATATGTAAGTCTCACCATCTCCTACGAATTTTATCACTTAAATTTATAATTATGATTGACATTTGTATATATTTTTAGTTATTAGACATATTGGATTTCTGATGTTGGTGATTTTGGGAGATGTATGAGAGTTTATTTCTCTCTTTGGGTGTCTGGAGTTCTTATTGATCAAGCTGGTGGAGCTGTGTTCTCTAAAGATCTTCAGTTGAATTACTATGCAGATAGTAAGTCCAGTGGTGATTGTATCAAGAACCATAGTGTATGGTGTCTGTGATATAATCAGGATGTCCTAACTGATGTTAGACATCATCTGCCTTCTGAACTTGAAGTTCATATTGTGGAAGCTGATGTTCGCCAGTTGAATCAAAAGGGTTCTAACTTATCATATGGGAGAATGATGAAGTGAAGACTGTCTTGAATCATGGGGTGATTATCTGGAAAGCTGACTCTTACTGAGATTATAATGCTGGTGGAGAGGTGGTCTCTTCAGCTGCAAGTAACTCTATAAAGAAGTGGATCAGTTTGGTGCTTGTGTAGCAAGTAAGCTGAGAATTTCTGGAGCATGGATTTGATGTATTTCAAGTGTGAATTACATCTGGGCGAGCTAACAAACTAAGGGACTCTGTATGTCTCTTTGAGGAATGTGAAGCATTCCAAATTCAATTGAATTGTATCTCAAGGAACAAGGATATCTATGGCTGTAAAATTCAAGGTGGACTTGTATAGGGAATGGATGGTTTCTGGATGAGAGGGATCAATGGAGATTTTGGTCTCAATCCAAGAGTTTGTTGGTTGTGGTACAAGGATGTGATCCTGGTACTCTCTCACTATATGATCATAAAAAGGATATAATTTCCATTCTTTATATAACTTACTTAACCTTAAACACTTTTTTGTTATACATATTTTTAACAAAATACCTACGTATTATATAAATAGCAACTGGTTTTTCTTTAATCATTATTCTATTGAAATTATATCCTTTTCATACTTTATTTGTTCTTACTTATGTCCAATTTATTCTTTATACATATTTTTATTTTTAATCAACCATCTTAAACAAAACTACTAACACCCGTGTGAACGCACGGGTCTCTTACTAGTTATTAACACTAAAATAAAATTCAAATTCGTCACTTATTTTCCAAATACCCTAATTATTCCTTCAGCTCATCAACATCTCACAACACACCGTCCAAATACCCTAATTAATTATACATGCGTAAAAAAATTGGATGTTGGTAATAATTACTTGGCGGAACTAGAAGGGGTGTATGAAGGTTTGATTTTAGCGTTAGATTTGGAAATCAAGAAAGTGGAAGTGAGTATAGATTCAACTGAACTTGTAACGGATATCAATCAAATGAAGACTAGGAGAGTCGAAGGAATTATTATGCTTAGGAAGATAGAGAGCTTTCTAGGTAGGTTTGATTTCTGCTCAGTGACTCACAATTTCAGAGAGTCAAATAGGTGTGCGGATGCCTTGGCAAAGGCTGAATGTCATTTGGATAGTGAGCTAACTATATTTCATTATGCTCCAAGTTTTATAGAAAAGCTTTTAGCTGAGGACATTGAAGGGAAGTCTTCCTTAAGGAAAGTTAATTTGTAATTTTTCTTTCTTTTGGGCCTTATGACCCTCTTAATTACCAAAAAAAAAAAGTATATTTTTTTTTATTTTTTTTAAATATTTAATTTATATTTTGTTATCTTTATATAAGAATGTTAATATCTGTGGAAAGGATCAAAATGCCCCTCTGCTCATACAGCCCTCCACATGGCTATTCTAAAAACGCTCCACGTTGCTTGCTTGAAAACGTTTCTTCCTTTCACCTAACCAAACCCTGTAATTAAAAAATAAAAAAAAATACTTTTTCCTATGCTCTTTCTATCTCGTCCTTTCACTCTTTCTTTCTCTCTCTCTTTTCTTCTTCCTTTTGCATCTTTTTCTTCCCATTCTTCTTCTTTCTTCGTCTTCCTTCTTCCTCTTCTTTATATACCTTGCTACCGAATCTCTAACCGAAGCTATTGAAACTAACCGAAGCATTTGAAACTGATTATGTTCAAGTTTAAGTTTTTAGCTTTCTTTTAGGGTTTATGCTCTTTTGTTTTGATTTATGATTGTTGGTGTTGCAGGAATGGGGGGAGATGACGGTGGCGTTTCTGTCGATTTTACAACGATCTGTGATATCACGGTGGTAGATCAGTGGTGGATCTTAGTCAAAAAGGGGACTTGAGGTATGGATCTGAAGCATTCAGTTTTGAATATTTCGAATGTTCTTGTGCCTTGTATCATACATCAGTTTGATTTTTTTTTACTTTTTGAAGTTTTCACCGTTTTGATTCTTATTTATGGTTCTTATTCACTGTTTTCACTTTGTGAATCCTGACACTTTGTGCTTGCTGATATTCGTCTGGTCATCATTTTAATGATTGTTCAGGTTCTGATGGACTTTCCACAACTTACAAGAACATTACCTGATGGACGTGAGGAATATGTCATGAAGCGTACAACACTTGTGGCTAACACTTCAAACATGGCAGTTGATGGTCGTGAAGCTTCAATTTATACAGGTTTTTTTTACTTCATAAAATCTAAATCTACTGCACCAGGTCTTTCAAAAAACTCTTTTGTTCAAGAAGAACACCAAGCTCTGTGATATAAGTTTGATAACTAAATTTTCAGTGTTTCTTAAATATTTTCTTCTATTTGGACAGTTGTGTCTTTGATGTTAGTTTGGCTATATTGGTAGCTAAAATACTGCTATTTGTTGTGTAACCTCTTCTCGATAGCACCAAGGAAAAACTCTCACAGTTCTGCCCCGTTCCAGTAAGTTTTCAGTGAATTAAGTTAGTTTTTCTCCAAGGCAAACTTTGATTCATTAGTTATTGATTTGTATTTTACGTATATCTTTTTTACAGATTAACAATATTCTGAATATCTATGATGTACCAAATATTTGGCATATTCCCCTGTTTCTTAGTGTGAGTCTCTAATTAAATTTTAGTGCCATTGAATCTTGGCTACTTGTATTTTGTGCAATTGTTATCCTCTTAATGTCTGGTGGCTTCTATTTTCAGAATCTGAAATGCATATGCAGAATTTTATGATGACCCTGTGAAATGTTTCATCAGGTTTAATTTCTGTTTCCTTTATGTTGTATTATGGTAGCCCTGAAAGCAAAGTGGTAGACAAATAAACTTTGTTGAGTAAATGCCATGTTCGGTTTTGTGTTCAGGTCGGAGAGCAATGGTGTTGAAGCTGTTCTGACTTCCAAGAATACATTATACAGCAAGAAGGCGGTTATAGTTGTTGTTGGTTGTTGGACTTGTTCTTTGATGCATGATTTGTTTAGAAATTGGGGAATGGAGTTTCATGTTCCTGTAATGCCCAGAAAGCTGTGTCTTTATACAACTTGAACTGACTCAATCTTTCAAGCCTTTGAATCCCTTCATCATTTTGTTATTCCAATCAATGTAGTCTATCAAGCACTTTGGTGTGCTTTACTACTATGTAGTCTGTTTTATTTTACCAAAGGCTATGCAATTGTAACTAGAATTGTTTGTTAGCATTTCATTTCACAATGTCTTTAAATATTTTCCATTGCATTTCTAATAATGCTATAATAAAACCTAACATCACCTAAAACCATTTAGGTTTTTCTCATTCTCTTTTCTTCTCGGAACACAAAAAAGGGTACAAATAATAAGAAACTAAACCATGAAAACTCTTACCTTAATTCTCACATTCATCATCATCACTACCTTCTCAAATGCAACATCAACATTAATCACTCAGTTTCAACCACAAATGAATCAGTCTTTTATGCTTAACCATACTCAGCAACATGTAAACATTTAATTTACTGTCATCTTTATTTATTTTTTCCAAAATATTAATTGTAAGATTTTAATTAGAACTCTATATATGCATGTATCAGCAGAATGAAACTAAACATAGTGGTAGCTGCAACTACATGGTAAATATAAAGACAAGTTGCAATTCTCCATCATTTACAAAAGATGAAATCAGTCTTTTATTTGGAGATGCTCATGACTCACAGGTTTATGTTCCAAGACTGGATAATCATGATTCTGGGACATTTGAGTAGTACACAACAAATGAACTAGAAATATTGGGACCATCTATCAAGAAAATATGCAAATAGGAATGGAACGGGTGGTTGGATTCCAGATATTGTTACATCATATGACTATGATAATCCACCTGTCAAATTTTACTATAATGTTGGCATTCTTGAGGATGCTGGTTATGGAGGCAGCTTATGTTAACCATCCATCGATTTCTGGTTTGGAATCATCCGACCATGGACATAACTTATCAGTTTCAATGACAGCAATATATATGCAGCAGGAAATCTTCTTATCGGTATGAAACAATAGATGGAGGCAGGCAGATTATGATTGATTCCTGGTTTAGAAAACATTTCTGATATATTTAAAAATTGTAACTAATGGGCGTCTTGAATTTTTTGTTTCTTTTAATTTAAATTTTGTATTTTATAGATTTTAGGACTAAAATTTTGATTTGCTCCAAAATCTGTTGTCACCCAAAACTTGGTTTGAAGTGTTCTCTGCTACAATTTTGTATTTCATACATTTGGAGATCACAAGTTCATGAATAAGTTAGTGAGAATTCTGGTATTGATGTTCAGCAAGTGTCTTTGGTGATTAACTATGATTTATCTATATCTTTGGTGGACTTCAATAAACATTATATTGAATTCCAAGTTTCTATTCAAGCAATAGCGACTTTAGATTGGATGATCTATGAAAAGGTTTTGTTTTTTATGCTTTGGTGAATGGTTATAAATTTGTTTTTTTGATTGCTATGCGTTTGTGATTTTTACTGTGTGAATAATGGAGATAAGTTGCTCCTTTGATTAGTTGTTCAGAATTTCAATTGTAGTAAGATGCAACAAGATAAAATTGAAATTTTGGCCTATGCAGACAGCAGATGTCCTAACACATGTCAAGACATTGTGCTGCATAATCTTTTAAACTTGGAGGTGCAACAATAGACTGATACCTTGAATATCAGAATTACACCATCACAGATGTCACGACATCTGATCCAACATGTCAGTCAAGAACATTAACAAAACTGTAAATTGCAGAATGTTAAAATAAGACAGTAATTGTTAACCCAGTTCGGTGCAATTCACCTACATCTGGGGGATACCAATCCAGGATGAATACTTCACTATTGTGTAGACTGTTACCAAACTAAACTCCCCCGTTTACAGCTTTATCCCTAACATCTACCCCATGAACATCTTTACCAAGGCTAAACTCAAACGTTTACAACCCTGATATGGGATACCCCACTCACATCCTAATCACAACCTGTGATATCTCTGTCTTCAGCCAATTCAAAACTGTTGCAGTTTCTTAACCTTCAACTTATCTTGGACTTGCTTCAAAGCTTCGTCCAAGAACAATACAACAACCATTACCTACAGGTTTCTGGTTGTGTCCCTGTACCTATGCCTTCCACCCTGCATCCCATAATACAGAGTGGAGACTTACAACTCCTAAGAGAGCTAACGACTCTCAAACCCTAAACCCTTATTCAACACAAGAAAACTAGGTTACAAAGTTATAAGCGATACAAAGTGTACAATTCTTTAACCCTAGGTCTAAGTCTCCTTATATAGTCTTCTGTTGTCTTGGGCTTTCAATCTTTTCTCCTTTATCCACTATGCAAATTCGAACCAAATCTTTGACTGATTTGTTGAATAATTAAACCTGCTATATTTGTAAGATGTTGGGACATCTTTTTCGACATCTTTAATCTTGAGCAGATTTGTTCATCTTTTTCATATTCATGTTTTACCAAAATTTCGTCAAACCATAAGAGCTTTCAACTCCCCCTTTTGACAAATTTTGGCTAAAACATTCCCTTCTGTGCTAGATGAGCGAGATTGATAAAGGTCCTTGAGTCCCTTCATCTTGAGCCTTTCCCTTCTGATATCTTCTTCCTGAATACCAGAAAGAGCTTAAACAGTCGTGACATGGAGTTCACAAAATATGTAACTCAGATCACAAGTCACAACCTGTTTTTCAACTCAGATCACAAGACACAAAGAAAACAAGTTAAGATGTCAGAGTATTCAATGTACCCAGAGAGCAACAGAAAAACAGACTTCTTCTCCCCCTTTTTAGCCAAAACTTGGCAAAAGTGACCAAGACATCTCCAAACTCAGACGCAACATACCCAGAGTTTAAAGACTGCCATCGATCACTAAAAGGAATATTGAGACTAAGAAGAATTGATACAGTCTTATTTATAGCCAAGCACTTTCCTTAGGAAGTAACGAACTATAGAAAATAACTCTGGTCAATTCAAGGATCCATTAATCGAATAAAATCACTCCATTAAATGCTCACCGGCCAAGAGTGTTGACTGTTTCTTCTTTTAAGAACACCGACCAACAAACTCATTACATACAAACATGTTTAACAGCAATGTCCTGACATTGTGTCAGACATTTTCTATTCTTCGTATGAGCTTTTCTGTTTTTGGTGTTTACAGAGACTTCTTCAAAGGATTATGATCCCAGACTGCAAGAGAAAAATAAATTCTCACAGACTCAGTCAATGATTCTTAAGAATCCAATAAGAACCATTCAAGTATGCATTGCCAAGTTTCCCACAACTTGCAACAATACTCTAATGTCAAGACATCCTCCTTGACATCTCAGTTTGCTTGGCGCACAAATACAAACTGGAACTACAACAATAATGTTAAGCATCTTGACATCTCAGTTTTCTTGACGCACAAATGCAAACTGGAACTTCAACAATAATGTCAAGCCATCTTGACATCTCAGTTTGCTTGACGCACAAATGTAAACTGGAACTTCATCTCAGATCAAGAGGCCTCTCCCCTTGACTAAGGTAACTGGTGCTCCTCCACTGAACACCCAAGCTAATGACTGGAAAACATAAGATGCATCTTCATGTCTTCGAGAGCGCACCCTCTGTTCAACACACTTGCTGAAAGCAACCATTAACTCTTTATTGTTCCCTCTAACAAGAAACAATAATCACTCACACATGATCAATGTCATCCATCCCGTGAGGATGTGTATCCAAATCATAACAAACTCTTGGCTTAAGATCAAAGTCCCATTGATCCCCCTAATTCCACAACCATCTTATACACCACACAAACTCCTCTTGAATTCTCATGTATAGATATCCTGTTGCTTGAGGCACAAACCAATTGAATTAGAATGCTTCCCATTCCTCAAAGAGACATGCAGGGTCCCTTAGTTTGTTACCACAATGTCAGCTATCGTATGCATGCTCCAGAACTTCACAGCTGCTAAACTGATCCACTACTAGCATGACTTGCTCCAAGGGCTCCAATGCCGTATGCAAGATTTTCCACTGACCTCACCAAGACAGCATTAGAGATAAACACCCCACAATCCAAGACAGTCATTCCTATCATTCTCCCGTATGATAATCTAGAATACTTCTGATTTATGGTGAATCTCCACTTCTGAATGCATTCAGGAAATAGACTTCCAAGCAATCAACACGTGATCCACTTCAGTCTTCACAAACACTTACATCCTCCTTCCAAGGAACCCTTCTACTCCATCATTCTCCTGGATGATTATGTAGACACTTCTTGGACATGATGCAAGTAACCAGTTCATTACAGAACCTGAGATCCTTCACCAAGGATATCCAACCCAAAGATGTTCTAACATCAGTTAGGACATCTTCCACACATCACAGACACCACACACCATGGTTCTTGATATGCTCCACCACTGGACTTACTATCAGCATAGTAATCCACACTGAAGATCTTTACACAACACTGCGCCACCAGCTTGAATAAGAACTCCAGAAAGAGAGAAATAAACTCTCATCCACCTTCAAGAAGAATAATCTCCTTGAGTCTTCAACTCATCACCCTTCTGCCCAAGAGTAACTTGTTCCAAGACAATCCTCAAGAATAACCAGCTGCTACACTCTGATTATCTTGATTCTTCGAATCCACTTCTGAGATCAACCAAATGCCACAGTTTGATCACCTCCTTCATGAATCCTCATATGAAAACAGCCAAATGCCACATTTTGACCTTTTTCACGTTTGTTAAAACTCTCACAAATATATCCTGAACCACCAATAAAACTTGATCTTCAAGTTATATGTTCCACTTGCTCAATAGCAAACACACTTAGACTCCCTAAGCCATGGACATGTAACATCTTCTCCTTCCTGCAGCTCCTGCAAACTGCCATGAGAATGATCTTTTTGAAGCATCCTATTGTTCATTCCTGTAGATCACCTTATCTTAAGCTGATGTGCCACATCACCAACTGAGACTTCTGATGTTAAGCTAGATGTCAGAACATTTTGATATGACATCCAACTGTTGAATTCAGCTCTTCCTTTTGCCACTTAGAAGAATCTCCTCCCTTTGTAGAAATAGATTTTTATGCTCTCACAGACTTGATTCAACAACCAAGTTTGAGTAGACAACCTCCATCCTGCACTGAAGCTCCAAAGACTTCAAACCTGCCACGTCTGAATCTTCAGAAAATAAGTAGTCCAAGACTACCCCTAGAAATACCAAAGGATGCCACTTCCTTTAGTAGAGCCGTCAATAGAAAGCCAGAGATAACTGCCACTTATCCTCGACCTTCATAACCAGAGCAAACATTATACTTCAAAGCACCTGGATCAGAAATAAACTGACCCAAGTTGTAACCATCAAGATTATGATGTCTTCATCGTCTTCCATCTCCATCTTCAACAGCATCACCATTTGGACAAGTTATTCACAATACTTTCCAGGAATAGATGCTAAGCCAATAATCCCAGGTCAACACCTAGGAGACTCGTGAGCGAATGCAAAACCCCTCCCATGATTCTCCAAGCCTCTGATGAAAAGATGTTAGAACATCTGACAAAACATCCTTAATCTTGACTTTCAAGGATAATCAATTAAATAATTATGGATTCCACAAATAACAATTGATCTTAAATCCTTGTACAATAACACTTATTCACTGTTGTAGCTGAGCTCCGCCAGATCATGTCATGAACACTTATAAAGTATTCAATCTTTTTGCAAGTATCGTCTTCAATGACAATGTTGAGATACCAAGGCTACCACCCTTGACTCAAGTAACTAAGAATTTCTTTAAACAAGTCTTATTTACCTCAACAAATCTTCAATCAGATTGGATCCACTCTTAGGGTCAAGAGAGATGAATCATTCCTTGCTGTTTTTGGATGGTGAAAATAAATCACCTCCACGTTCTTCAGATTGTGTCTCAAGGAAACACCTTCTAGTCAGAGGAGTAACTAGAAGACTCTAGATACACGACATAGATGTCTTTATGAGTGGACTTGAGAGAATTCTCAAGTATCTTTGACAACCTAGCCGACCAAACATTTATCAAACTCCTAGAGCAAGAACCTGATAAACTTTCACTTAACTCCTATCCTCTTCAACTGACTCCAAACTGCACCAGGAAACCAAGCTTCCAAGTACCAAGTCATCATACCAGATATCTGACCACAACTTCCTTCACTCCATCGCTCCTGACTTTGAAATAAAAGAATGCAGATATCTTCAAGTATAGAGGCCGACGATTGAGACCTTCCACAAACTGTCTTTAGTAACAACTCCAAAATCCCATAATTCTAGAGCTCTTCCATCAGAAACACATACAACGGAACCACCAAGGAACGGATCCTGCTTGCCCTAATAAGATGTCACAACATCTTATAAGACACACCAACAAGAGAACTAGCCACTTCTCCGGTAGTTGTTGTAGAATCTCCTCAGCAACATGAACAACCTTCGGGTTGCTCCCTTCGATCCAGAATATCCATCTCATCCATTAATACCCTTGAGTATGTCTGAGTTGATTGATCTGATCTTTAAAACTCCTCCTCATTTAAACGCCAGAAAGTATCTCCCAAGGATCTCATCCAGAACCAGACAGGATGACTGCTCTGATACCAATTGAAATTCTAGCCTATGCAGACAGCAGATGTCCTAGCACATGTCAAGACATTGTGCTGCATAATCTTTTAAATTTGGAGGTGCAACAGCAGACTGATATCTTAAATATCAGAACTGCACCATCATAGATGTCACGACATCTGATGCAACATGTCAGTCCAGAACATTAACAAAACTATAAATTGCAGAATGTTAAAATAAGACAGTAATTGTTAATCCAGTTCGGTGCAATTCACCTACATCTGGGGGATACCAATCCAGGATGAAGAATTCACTATTGTGTAGACTGTTACAAAGCTAAACTCCCCCGTTTACAACTTTATCCCTAACATCTACCCCATGAACATCTTTACCAAGGCAAAACTCAAATGTTTACAACCCTGATATGAGATACCCCACTCACATCCTAATCACAACCTGTGATATCTCTGTCTTCTGCCAATTCAGAACTGTTGCGGTTTCTTGACCTTCAAGTTATCTTGGACTTGCTTCAAAGCTTCGTCTAAGAACAATACAACAACCATTACCTACAGGTTTATGGTTGTGTCCCTGTACCTGTGCCTTCCACCCTGCATCCCATAATACAGAGTGGAGACTTATAACTCCTAAGAGAGCTAACGACTCTCAAACCCTAAACCCTTATTCAACACAAGAAAACTAGGTTACAAAGTTATAAGCGATACAAAGTGTACAGTTCTTTAACCCTAGGTCTAAGTCTCCTTATATAGTCTTCTGTTGTCTTGGGCTTTCAATCTTTTCTCCTTTATCCATTCTGCAAATTCGCACCAAATCTTTGACTGATTTGTTGAATAATTAAACCTGCTATATCTGTAAGATGTTGGGATATCTTCTTCGACATCTTTAATCTTGAGCAGATTTGTTCATCTTTTTCATATTCATGTTTTACCAAAATTTCGTCAAACCACAGAAGCTTTCAAGAATGAATAATGGTGCAAATGTATGGAATGTGCCAATTACATATGATTAGCTTGGAGTAAGGTACAGGCTAAGGATTCCTTATGAGTAAGGTACAAGCTTGGAGTAAGGTACAAGCTAAGGATTCCTTGTGAGTAAGGTACAAGCTTGGAGTAAGGTACAAGCTTTCAAAATTATATCATCATAATACTAAATACAAGTAACATAAATTGTTTTGTCCAAATTAATTTACAATATTTTCAATCTCAAGCAAACACTTTATTGAACTAAATAATCATTTGTTTAGGAAATTGTATGAAATTATGCATGTATGAAATTATTTTATGAAATTGTTTTGTAAGTTTGTTTTGAAGAAGTCATTCTTACTTATTTATTTATGATGAAGTATGCATGTATTGCACTACTTTATTAGTTTTAAATATTTATTTTGTTTCTGTTGCATAAGGTTATCCTTTGAAACTATTATCAAGATGCCAGAACATGTGAAAACGAATCAAAATATGAGAATTAAACTTTCCGCAATTGTGGTTTATAGGGTTAGATGCATGCTTAAACATGTGTAACCTGTAAAGTGAATTATTTAAGTTGTTGTTTTGATGTTAGTTAGTTATAAGGTGTGTTTGATTTGATTCATGTTGAATGTTGAAGTGATAATAGTAGAACAACACAAACTCTTCAGTTACATAACATGACATATTTTTGTATTGTGCATTGTTTGATAAATAGATATCAGTTTCTATCAAAGTTGTGAACAAAGGCAATGTATAATGGCGGAGCCAGCGCCTGGCCAGGTAGGGCAACTGCCCGGGGTCGACCACCATGGAACTCTTCTCTCCCTCTACGATCTTCTAGGTATTTCTGAACGTGGTTCGTTGAATGATGTCAAAAATACTAGTATCATCCTGATGTTTCACCACCTGACCGGGTTGAAGAGTATACCAAGAAGCTTATTCAGGTTCATGAGTCTTATGAGATGTTGTCTGATGCTTCAAGGAGAATCATGTATGATCAGGATATGGCTAGAGGTGTGAATCTCGCTTTTAACGCTCGAGACGCTATAATCACTCAGATAAGGTTTCTATTTTTCACATTTGGTTGCTTTTTTGGGAGTTTTGGAATTTGTGTGTGGTTTGATTGTTGTTGGTTTGAGTTTAGTGTGTGTGTTTGTTATTGATCTGTATGTAAATTAAATTCTTTGTTGAATTGGATTGTTTTCAAAAGCTATATTGGAGTTTTGTTGAATTAAGCTGAAAATTGCTTATGGACATGTAATAAGCTGTTTTAATAAGCTCTTCCAAATAGTCTTACTGTTTGTTTATTTGAATAGATAAGGTTAAATAAGCTAATCCAAATCATACTCATAAGGCCTAATTGCATTGACTTATTTGAACTTATTTAGTGACGAAAGTTTTGTGAGACTTATTTGAACTTATCTCATAAGCTCTTTTTGGATTATTTTCATAAGTTCTTCAAGATAGCGAAAATGAACTAGGTCAAAATAATTTTACTTTATGTTATATTTTACTGTAGAAATAAGTTATAAACTTATACATAAGTGCTTATCATAATAAGCACTTATGCTATATGCTGTAAATTAAGTTGTTTATTTCAATAGGCTTTAATTGTTTTCATCCAGATGGTTTTTCGCGTCAAGGTTATGATTTTGGGCTGCTGTTTCATTTTTCTATTTTGTTACAAACTATTTAGGAACTTTCGCCCCATTTTTGAGGTTGGAATTTGTTCTCAAGTTTTGTTAATGTATAGTTGTTATTATGTAGCTTCTGTGATGGATTTCTCACAGTTTATTTATTTGTTTCTTTTTTGTTTGAGAAGCTTTTGGTTTCAGAAGCAACTATTGGTCAAGCTTTTTTTTATTTCATCAGTAGATTATTCTTGCATTCATATCCCTTAAATTGATTTTACATGGGGAAAATGTGATTTTGCTGAAAGTATCATGTTTGAGTATGATACGTTAAGATTAGTATTTCTCTCAAATCTCATATTATTCTAAGTATTTCATTAATTAAATATAATTTTAAAAATATTTTCTTTGTCTCAAATTATAAATTATTTTAAACATTTCACACAAATTAAGATGCGTGGTTAATTTTGTATAAATAGTGTAATCTTCACGTCAATTAAAATGATATTTTCAAATATTATCTTATTAGTTGAAATTTATAAAACTAAATGATTGCATATATTTGAAATTATTTTTAATTTAAGATACAATTTTTTTAAATATAATATATGAAAAATTGAAACATATTATTGATGTAAAACAATTTTGCTTTTATTTTAAAAATATGGATTTCTTTTAAAAATAATAAACTATTTTGGTAAAACAATTTTGTTTTTCTTATTTAAATTTTTATTACATTTTAAAAACAAAACCATTCGTACTACACCAGTTCTCGGGCGAACACACGGGTACTGATATGGTAAATTTTAAAAATAATAAATTTTCTTGGTTAAATAATTTAAATAATATATGAATCCGAACACGAGCAAAATTTATTTATTTATGTTACTAATATTTATTTATACAATTAAAATAATATTTTCATATATTATATTATTGGTTGTTATTTATAAAACTAAATCATTGCATAAATATTTTTATAACAAATACCAACCGATGTCCGCGGTATTGATTCTATCATTTTTTTTTAAATATAAATTATATTTTTTTATATTTACTAATTTTTATTAATCCTATTTTTTTTAAAAATAACAAATGCGCGTAACACACCAGTACTCGGACAAACACACGGATACTGATACCGGTATCTCACAAAATAGATATTTGCAATAATACTTACATAAAATGTATTTATTTATGTTAATAATATTTATTTATACAATTAAAATAAAATTTACAAATACTATATTATTATTTGATATTTATAAAACTAAATTATTGCATAAATATTTTTATAACAAATACCAACTGATGCCCGCGGGTATTGATTCTATCTTTTTTTAAAATATAAATTATATTTTTTATATTTACTAATTTTTATTAATCCTATTGAAAAAAAAACAAATGTGCGTAACACACTGGTACTCGGACGAATACACGTGTACTGATATGGTTATCCCACGAAATAGATATTTGTAATGATACTTACATAAAATGTATTTATTTATTTTAATAATATTTATTTATAAAATTAAATAATACTTACAAATCCTATGATATTATTTGATATTTATAAAACTAAATCATTGCATAAATATTTTTATAAAAATACAAACGGATGCCCGCGGGTATTGATTCTATCTTTATTTAAAATATTAATTATTATATTTACTATTTTTTATTAATCCTATTTAAAAAAAACAAATGCGCGTAACACACCAGTACTCACGCGAACACACAGACACTGATATGAGTATCCCATGAAATAGATAAAATAGTTGTAATAATACTTAAATAAAATATATTTATTTATGTTAATAATATTTATTTATATAGTTAAAATAATATTTACAAATACTATGATATTATTTGATATTTATAAAGCTAAATTATTGCATAAATATTTTTATAAAAAATACCAACCGATGTCTGCGGGTATTGATTATATTTTTATATTTACTATTTTTTATTAATTCTATTTTTTTTTCAAATTTTAAATGAAAACAAATGCGCGTCAACGACGGGTACCCTTGTGAAGGCATGGGTATCCCGCTAGTTGGTAGAAAGGGTGTGACTTAGACATAGGCATTGAAGTCATCATCTCGGTCCATTGTCCATAAATTCATTTAATATGTACCTTCTCTATTGAAGTGTGTGTGGAAAAGAAAGTAAAATCTCCATGAAAAGAGAAGAAGAACTATGTATTATTCAACATGATTACATGGTTATATAGGCTATACATTAGTTGATAGTTAGATAAGAAACTCTTGACAACCTCTGATATAACAAAATGTGAAGTTAGTTATAATTAACTCGCACTAATTGTTTTTGTGTGTAACAAGTCACTTATTCTAACTTTGATGAATATGCATTTTCATTGTTCCAATGCTTCTTCATTTTGATCATTTAACATTCTCCCACAAGTTTGACCATAATAGATATCTATCATTCCAAGCCTAGATGTAAAAGCCTCAAACTTTGGTGGAAATAATGCCTTTGTTAGGAAGTCAGTTAGTTGTTCTTGTGTTGATATTGGTAGCAATTTTAAGACATTTTCTGCACCTTTTCTCTCACAATATGACAATCAATTTTAAATATTTTGTTTTCTCATGAAACACTGGATTTGAAGTTATGTGCATGCCATTGTGGGAATCAGAATACAACATTGGTTGTTTTCTACATACAATGTTCAGATCCTTCAACAAATATAGGAGCCATTATAGATCAAATGTTGCAGCATATAATACTTTGTACTCTGCTTCTGAAGAGGATCTTGATATGGTTTGTTCCTTCTTTACTCTCAATGACACAAGAGAATTTTCTAAAAAAATAAAAAACTTGTTGTGGATCTTCTTGAATCAAAACAACCTGCCCAACCAGCATCTACATAACCCAGGATTTGTGTTTAAGAGTTTCTAGGAAACATAATTCCTTTGTCAGGGTTATGTTTCAAGTATCTTACAACTCTGTATGCATCTTTGAAATGGTTTGTGGTAGGTGAGTTCAAAACTGACTTAGTTGTTGAGTGGCAATAGAGATATCATGCCGACTAGTGTTGAGATATAGGAGCTTGCCAATGAGTCTTTTATAAGCTGAAATGTCTTCAAAAGGTTGGCTATCATCTTGATGAATTTTAATAGAATGATCAAGAGGTGTGCTTGCAGTTTTTTGATCCAAGGAGCCTAAGTAAGGCAAGAAGATCTTTGGAAAATGCAGATGCCTGCTTGTAAGTGAGCCAGTTTAATGACTAAAAAATATTTAAGTGTGCCAAGGTCTTTGATTTTGAAGTTTGTGTAAATAATTCCTTTGATTCGAGCGAGCTCTTTAAGTGAGGTGCCATCAATGATGATATCATCAACATATACTAAAAGAGCTGTGAAATGATCCATGTGTTGAAGGGTGAATAATGAATAATCTGATGTTGAATGATGATAACCTTCTTGGAAAAGAAGCTGAGCCAAATTTTCATACCATTTTCGACTAGCCTGTTTCAAGCCATGCAAACTTTTTTGAAGTTTGAATACATAATGTGGTTTGGCTATGACGCCATCTGGTATGTTCATATACACGTCCTCATGTAAGTCACCATGCAAAAATGCATTGTTGACATCCATTTGATGGATGTGTCAGTTGTGTATGGAGGTAAAGTGCAATGAGAATCCCGATTGTAGTCAATTTTTCCACATGAGAGAAGGTATAAAAAAATATAATCCTTCAATTTGGTTGTAGCCTTTGTCTACCAAGCATGCTTTGTATCACTCAATGGATCCATCGTATTTATACTTTTTACACCCACCTTCTACCAATAGGCTTCACATGAGGTGGTTTGTCAATCATCTTCCAAGTATTATTAGCAGTTAATGCATCTAATTCAGCTTTCATAGCTTTCAACCACCAATCATTCTGACAAGCTTCTTAATAGGTCCTAGGCTCAGTACAGTTTGTGACAGACATGGTAAAAGACTTATGTGGATGATACAAATTATCAAAATAATGAAAAGATGCAATAGGGTAAAGGGTACCTGAAGATGATGATTCTTCTTGATTGGAAGAGGAATTGCATATGTAGTCATTCAAATAAGATAGAGCATGTTTGGTTCTAACAGGTCTAGGTTGAGTTTCCTATATGGAAGTGAGTGGAATATTATTAGTAGAATCCAATGTTTTAGTAGATAGTATATTATCATGTTGGTCAGTTGGGTAAAATGAGTTAAATATTGTGGATCATATTTTGAATCAAATCTGGTAGGATGGATTAGACCAAGTCTAAGGTCAGTTGTAGGAGTTTGAGTGTCATATTGTGGATCAATTAAATCTCGGTTGGTCAAATGGTCAAGATTAGACTGATAAGTCCATGTAAAAGATGATGGTAAGATATTGAATGGTAAAATGTGTTCATGGTGCATGTAAAAGATTTCCCATCATTGTGCAAATCATCATCACAATATGGATGAACCATCATGCCTCACCAAATGCCTCAAGGGTTGTTGAGCATTCACTACAGTCAAAATTAGGGTTTTAAGCCCTCTCAGAGCCTTAGACAAAGGATCAATCAAGGAATGACATGATCTCCAACTTGTCTAACCTCTCAAACATCCACAATGGATCAAAAAGGACTCCCACTTTAAGGATTAAGCACAAGGATGCTCCCTTTCAGGTGGATTAAGTCTCAAGATCGACAGTGTCACCAAATTAGGGTTTTGGTCAACCAGGGCCTCCAGATGGAAATTTTCATCTGGGCACAAGGCAATGATCCAAAACATAACCTAATGTACTCCATGGAACCTCATGGACCCAAGCATCAAGTCAATTTGACCTCAGGGGATGCATACATAAAAAATCAGGAATTAGGGTTTCTTGACCTAATTCACCCCTAAGTTGACTTTTGGGATAAATCAAGAGCCAAGACCTCAAGACATGATTTAAGGGTCTCTAATGAGCTATATTGATCCATTTGTAACAATGGATTAATCCAGGAAGCTTTAGCAACAAGTCTCAAGTTCATCTGCACCACAATTAGGGTTTTAAGGAAAAAGTCAACTGTAACTTTGACTTTTGACCAGGACATGCTCCCAAACCCTAGGACATGCCTCAATACACCATATGACATCCATGGAACATGTCCATCAAGTTTGATTTAGGCCAAGGACATGATTTCCTGAAGAATTACACAGTTTGGAATTCATCTGATAAAAAGTCAATTGTGCACAAAAGTCAACTTTGACTTTTTGAGATTTTTCACCAAAATGGATTTTTAACCCTAAAATGATGTTAATGTATGATTTGAATCATCATTCATCAAGAAAAATCAAGAAAAGTTGGATAACTTGTAAAAGGGGTAGCCATAAAACTTAGAAATTTTTCTAAGTTATGGAAAAAGTACCACTAATACCCTAACTTTGAAGGATCATAACTCCTAAACCACAAGGCCATTTTTTCTCATCCAAAGATGGATTTGTAGCCCTCATTACCCTCTACAAAAACTTCAACTAGACCTAAGTCCAATTCATTAAGGATTTTGAGTTATGGGGTGATCAAAATCAAGAAATCACACTTTGTTCCAACACTTAGTGAAAATTTCACTAAGTCAGATTTTGCTTCACTTTTTGCCAAATGTAGAGGGATTTTTCACTTGGAATCAAAAGATATCAAAACCAAACTAGTTCAAACAGTTGTTGTATCATGTAAGGGCTTTCCAAAATGGTCAAGAGCATTACCAAATTCAACTTACACCATGAGATATGACATTGTCAAGTTGCCTTGCTGAAATCTGTCAAGGCAAGGCAGAATTTGCAATTTTGCTCGATTTGCCAAAATCAGCCAAATTCAAATGCTCCTATCGACTTGGACACATCTGAGGATTGAATCTAAAGGGGACAATCACTGAGCCAAGCCTCCAAAGTCCATGGAACAAGAAATAACATGTTGAACCTAGAATGGCCAAAATAGGGACAAAACTCCAAATTTGGATTGAAGCATTCAATGGAAGCATCAAGGTGGCATGGTTTGAGCCATTCTCATCTGAAATCAGTCAAGACTTATCCAAGACCAAGGGAACCAAAGCTCTGTGCCCTAACCTCTAGTCAATGGCTAGAGGAGACTTGGATTTTCATTTGCCAACATTGGCCAAACCTACTTACCAGCTGTCATGCACTATTCCTTGCAAAACAAACTTGCTCTACTATAAATAGAGCTCAATTGTGATCAATTTGAGTACACCAAAGCCATCAAACAGATGCTTTCCTCAAGATCTCTTCTTTCACTCCAATTTTGCCTTCTAAGGCAAGTCACTATCGGGTTTTGAGTTTGAGAGCTTTTTCAATCAAACCAATCACTCACACACCTCACATACATCATATAGAAGTGATCCAAACACTCACATAACATCTAGAACACTGATTTCACAAAATCACCAGCTGGTTGCTCAAGGTTTTAACTAAGTTGCAGCTGAGGTACCACAAAGTGATCCAGCCAATTTCAATCAAGTCCAACCATTCAAACACACTCCATAGGGTGTAGGGAAGCTGTTCAGATCATCATCACTCATCTGTAACACTCCAAATCAAAAATCACATTGCACTTGCTGTCACGGCCTAGAGGTAAGCACATACTTGGTCATCTCTCAATCTATGCATATTTCCTCGCACAATAATTTGGCCATATGTTCATAATCATGCATGGAATGTTTTCCCTCAATTAATTGCATTGTTTGAATCGTGTATCAAAAATCCTAGCCTTCATGCAGAAATTAGGGTTCTTGAGGTTTCTTCGTGATTTCTTGTTGTATGTTTAATTTAAATGAAATTAATGGACATAGACATGATCGTGAGGTTGAGACGAGCATAATGATATGTGGATTGCATGATATGATTATGTATTCAGTGAGATTGGATGGAAAACGCAAATCAGCCAAAACCAGAACACGCGCGTGTTCTTGGTGTGTTCTTGGCACCATTTTTGAATAATTCAAATATTTGAATTTTGTGATTTTATTTAATTGATTCAAAAATTAATTTCTCTCTGAGTTTTAATGATTTTGAGTTGATTCTTTTTTTAATAATTCACAAAAATGTTAAAATATTTTATTTTAACAAAAAATCCCAAAAATATTATTTATTTCATATAATTGATATTTTTGCAAAGAATTAATATTTTAATTGTTTTTGACATATTAAATATTTTTTTCTACATTGATTTTGCAACTTTTAATGCTTTCTAATTATTTTGTAGGTCAATACTTAATTTTTGAAGCATTAATCCAAGATCACAATTTATTTTTCACATGTTAAACAATTTTGATCATTTTAATTGAATTTTTATTCAATTAAATACATCTTTTGAAAACAAATTAGGGTTTTTGGATTAATTCAACCCTCATAAATCATTTTCAAAACATTTTTGGGCCTCTAATAGAGTGTAAGACCCAATCCTTTCTTGACCAAAACATTTTTGGGCCTCAGTGCATTGTATAAGTCCCGATACCGTAAAAAACAAACGGCGCGATCATCGCCTTTTTAAAATAACCTTTGGGCCTCTCCTTGAGCTATAAGACCCATTCAAAACACTTTGGGCCTCTAATAGAGTGTAAGACCCAATCCCCTTTTAACCAAAATCATTTGGGCCTCACTTATTGTATAAGTCCCTCCGCGTTAAAAGAAAACCTCGGCGCGATCGCCATTTTTAAACGAAAAGTCATCTGGGCCTACCCTCGTGTTATAAGCCCCACTATTTTTATTTAAACCTTTTGGGCCTCTTGGGAGAGTGTAAGACCCATCCCTTTGTACAGAAAACATTTTGGGCCTCAGTCACTTGTATAAGTCCCTCTGTACAAATTCAAACAGTGCGCTCACTGATAAACCCTGGGCCTCTCCTTGAGCTGTAAGCCCCAAAATGTTCTTTTTCAAAGCACTTTCTCCTTTGATTTTGAATATACTGTTGTTTTCAATCTTTCTTTGTTGAACAACTAACCAAACAGCATGGAAGCTCTACAACCGAGTAAGTGGTTATTGCTTTCATTTACCGCTTTCATATACATATAACTGTATTGTGAGGCTGTTTCACTGTAAGTCTTCTTTCATAAACTCATATCAACTGGGTAATAATAGTATAGATATTTAGAGTTTCCCCGGCAACTACGTCTAGAACTAGGTGACGCCGTTTCGTTTATTCGTAGAAATAGACAACTAGATCCCAAATAGGATCACCAGATACAGTCTTCTCTTCGGCTGTCCTCATTAGGAATTGTCAAGAAACTCTACTCCCCAAGATGAATGTCTTCTCCGTGAATGGCATCTTTGAGTTTCTTCCAAATTCTCGAACTTTCCTGACTTGACCTATTCCTTGTGAATAGCTTGCCTTGAAATTCTCGGGGTTTGGGGACCCACGGGCTTCTTAAAAGCATCGGCCTCCTCTTGGGCATCGTACAAGGACCCACAGGCTTCCTAAAAGTAACCCCGCCTCCTCTTGGGCTTAGTACAAGGACCCTACGGCTTCTTAGAAGTATTCACAGCCTCCTTTTAGGCTTCGTATAATGATCTCTTCCTCCGGGAATGATAGCCTCCTCTTGGGCTTAGTACAAGGACCCGTCAGCTTCTTAAAAGTTTCCAGCCTCCTCTTGGGCTTCGTACAAATTGTCCCGACGACCTCCTAGAGGTATAGGAACAAAACTTAGTCATTTGCATAGAACAGTCCTTTCATAGAGTATACTACTGTTCCTCAAAACATAGTACAAAGATGACACTCTAGACTCGGACAGTCTAACTTCCTTGAGTCTCAAAGACATTCTCAAGTGACCCCTTCGTTAAATAGGAAGGAAACCCGCAGACTCGGACAGTCTCAATACCCTTTGGATTTCCCGTTTCCTCAAAGAAAAGGAAATAACCCGGATCCTTGAATCAAATCCCTGAGTACAGTATTGCTCATATAAGAACTGATTTTCTCTTTCAAAATCAGTATCCTGGACCTGTCACTTAACTGAACAGTCACCATAGCCTCCTCTTAGGCTTTGTATAATGATCCTTCTTCAGTGGAGTTAGCCTCCTCTTGGGCTTTGTACAATGATTCTCCTCAACGGAGTCAAACAACATTTAGTCTCTCTCTCGGGCTTTGTACGAGACACATAAGAGACTCCCTCGTTGAGTCAATCACCCCTTTCACCTCCATCTCGGGCTTCGTACGAGATACAAAAACACTCTCTTGTTGAGTATAAAAGACTCTCTTGTTGAGTCAAACTTTTAGCCTCCATCTCGGGCTTCGTACGAGATACAAAAACACTCTCTTGTTGAGTATAAAAGATTCTCCCGTTGAGTCAACCCTTTTACCCTCTCTCTCGGGCTTTGTACGAGACACATATTAGCCTCCTCTTAGGCTTTGAATAAGAAAACCACTGGTTGATCCAATCAACCTTTTAGCATCAAAACTGTGCCTCGTTCACAGTACACAAACATCAACAACTCCTTCCCCTTCATCTAATCGCTGTAAGCGGCAAGCCTCTGGATCATCTACATCCATGCCACTGTCCCTCTTTTAGAATGAGAAATTCCTAAGGAAAGATAGCATTGCTCTACACTGAGTTAAAGTCTTCTCCTTCAGGTTAAAATCCCCTATAAAGGAAATTATGGCATTACTAGGATCCGCGTATCCCGGTTAAAGTAATCCTCCTTTATAAACCAGTCACCCAACAGTTGTGATAGACAAACCCTTCTTTAGAGATGACAAATTCTCTCTAAAGTCGAGGTCCTTCAGCTTCACGTCTTGGGCTTTGAACAAGACACAAATCACCTTTCGCTTCATGTCTTGGGCTTTGAACAAGACACCAAAAACACCCATTTCCTCCCATAGACTATGAGGAACTACGAACGCTCTGATTTCCCTGTTTTGGATAAACGGGAATACGTAGGCATAAGATCGAAAGAAAAGATCTTAGCGAGCACACTAAACAAAAACCCAAATCCCATATCTCCATCAATCAAAAGCAGTAATTCAAAAATATCCGTCCTAACATCCTAATCCTTGTTCCCCGCCAGAAACCTTCTGTCTGGATAAAAAGAAAGAAATCAGTATTGGTGAAAATACAAATAACCAGTACAAAGGCCCCCCACATTAATAGCATTCGTAACTTAACAGACCGCTGTTTAAACTCAGTATGCAAAGCAGGGTTAATTGGAGACATCTATTTCCCTTCCTTCATCAGCTTTAATAGGATAAAAAATGAATCGACCTGTAGTTCAAAGCTCAAACCGCAGAGAGCGACCAGCGCTTAAGAACCGCGTCCAAAATCGCTCGCTACATATGGGCTTACAAGGTAGAGGCAAAAGCCAAAGAACCAAAGGTTTTGAGGTCATTCATATTGGGATTAGGAGGATAGGAGTAGGAAGTCTATTCATAATAAACACAACATGTAATAATGCATATAACCAAAACTATTTTGGAAAATTCGGCTAAAAAAAAAGAGCTCTATCAATGTTTCAAATCTACTAATGTTTCCTTTCCACATGACCATTTTGTTGTGGGGATTCCACACAACTGTGTTGATGTATGATGTCATGAGAGACATAGAATGTAGAAATGTTGAATTCTATGTCATTGTCAATTCTAAAAATTTTAACTTTATGGTTATGTTGGCTCAAGATAAGGTTGATGAAATCAATAATTGATTGTCTTAACTCACTTTTGTGTTTCACAACTGCGTGACAAGTAAATCTACTCCAATCGTCCATAGCAATCAAGAAATAACTATTACCATGGATGGAAGGAATGGAAATAGGGCCCCAAATGTCAAAGTGTATAAGGTCAAAAGGTTGGGCTATTTGCTTGAGATATGAGGATATGGTAATTGTCTTTGTTTTACAAAATGGCATACACCACACACAACTTTATGATCAAAATAGCACCAGTTTTCCAAATAGAAAGCATTCCTCCCGAAAATCCTATAGTATTAGAGCAAGACCAAGAAATCTCCTCATGACTCTAGATAGAACTAACAAACTTGTCGTCAATAAAACTACACTTAGTTTCTTGAAGCAAGATGAAATTATCTTTACTTGAAGATATCAGTTGCTTAATCCTCCTTCTCTTAAATAAACTTCCCCCCTTTAATACTCAAAGAAACAATATTCATTTTCTCTTAGTTTTACTTGCCTTCGATTTCTCTCTTCTCTCCTTATCCGAGCTTTACATTTCAGTTATCTTCTTCATGTAGTCTTTAGCTTTGTCTTGGGCCACCACAACCCCAACTTAGAAATATCCTTCCACACCTTTTCGCCAATATTATATTCTATATTATCCCAAAATCTGAGGTAGGGTCACAACAAAAAATTGGTCCCCCTAAAAAACAATCTTTGTCTTCAGAGCTAGACTTCCGACTAATGCTGATAATCTTTGAAACCTTGTCAACATTCTTCTTCAGATTCCTTAGTGTTGCAAAATAGGAAGGTTGTGCTAAGGGAATAGAGGAAGGAAAATAAGGGATGTTTATAGGAGCAATTAGGAATTTACATGGATAAGCTATCAATGCCAGAGGCGATAATGATTGGGAAATATAGATGCCTCCCTTACCTTTGGGTTGGGCCAAAATTTGGGCCTCTTTTTAAATCCCCATTGCTAGATAACTTACTGGGCCTAGTCCTTCAGAACTCGATTGGGCCATAAGATGTGCCTCGAATTCTAAACCTCTTTTTAAGTTCTCCTATGACTTTTCTGCTATAACCTCTACCATCTGATTCTTGAAAAAAGTGTCAACTGAAAAACTAGGTTCATAATCCTCTTTTTCCTTTTGTAACTTAATTCCTGTATGTTTCCCTACATGCACTTTCTTGATAGTTATGTTGAAAAGACAGATAGGACCTTTATTTTTCTTCAACTTTTGGGAGATCTTTTAACTAAGACCTTTCTTTTTCTTTTTTTGATAATCTTTCTCAAGTCTCAATGAAGGAACTGGAGAAGGGTTAGTATCCCAACTAGAAATTACATCTGAACTAGATACGTGACGAGTCTCTTCAATTTTCACTGATTTTATAGTAATCCTCATCGGAGCAAGGTGGTTTTCTGTGATTTTGATCCTGAAAGTTTCCCCAGCTATCTTGACGCTCAAAGTTTCATTGATGAACATAAGACATCTAGTGTGAACCATAAATCTAGCAACATCCAAACATTCACCTTTTAGCGTCTTATCATCTAAACAAACAAAGGTACCAATAGTTCCAGCAAGTAAAACAAAAAAGGAGTGTTCCAGGCATGGCAAGGAACCCCAAACGCCCTAACCCAAATGAGCCTCTCATTGTTGACATCTTCCTCTTTCCATTCTCTGATTTCGGTGAACCATTGGCTCCACCAAGACTTAGCTTCTCTAATCAACACACTGATTTCTCCATCATCAAACTCTTCCAACAAGCACAAGTTAGCTCCCATTTGCGTGATTTTGATAGCAAAATATCCCTCAATCTCGAACATAGTTTGAATGTTGTATCAAGTTCTCGGATTAACGACTATACCCACAAATGCCTTCTTAAGTTTCTGAACCACTTCTTCCTCAAGAACATAAGACAAATGAAGTTTAGAGAAGTGAAGACCATTACGATTGTCGTACCCCAAAATTTTCCCACCTTTCATGTGTTTTCTAACGCTACTTTATTATTGAAATGGCCTAGCATGTGTAAAGAGCACGATCACACGATCTCGGGTTTGAATCCTAGCCTTCATTTTGTTTTTAGCACATTTTCACTTTTCAACTGTTAATGTAAATTCACTATGCCAAAGAAGGGATTAGACAGTGCTTTTTTTGGGCTTAGACAGTGCTTAAAAGCGCTGCCTATTCGACCGCTGCTATAAGTAAAGACAACGCTTTAGTTAATGAGAAAGCGCTGCTAAATGTCTGCTTTAGCCAGCGCTTTTACTTTGAAAGCGCAATCTGTTTGTCACTTTAGCCAGCGATTTGTCTGTAAAAGCGCTGTCTAAAGAACCCCTTTAGGCAGCGCTTTGACTTTAGACAGCGCTTTTGGTTATCTTTAGGCATTGCTTTAGACAGCGCTTTCCTTTAGAAGCGCTGTCTATTCTCTACTTTAAGCAGCACTTTTTATTTAAAGCGCTGTCTAATCCCCACTTCAGACAGCGCTTTTTTCTTTGAAGCGCTGTCTAATGTCCACGAAATTTTTTATATATAAAACTTAAAAAAAGTGCTATCTGATATATACAATAAATATTTACCAGATTATCACCATATTTTGCACCAGGTTTTCACCACATTTTGCACCAGAATATGCATTTAGAATTTGCACCAAATTTTCATAAATTAGAGCTTCAATACAATAAATATGCACCAAATTTGTCTATTTATATATACATCTTTAATCTAATAATTTATATATACAAAAAATTGATGATATTCAAGCTAAAAACAACAACAATTCATATATCTTGTTAGCTACAAAAAATCTGATATTCAAGCTAAAAAACAACAACAATGAACTTGTTAGCTCTATCTTCTACATCTGAACATATAACCTGAAACAAAACAACAACAACATTAGACAAAATATAGAAGAAAACAAAGAAGGCATTGTTCTTATCTGATATTCAAGCTGCAAGCATTGCCAAATCTGATATTCAAGCTGCAAGCATTGCCAAAAATGTCAACAAATGATCATGAGTTATTGAATATTGCCAAGTGCCTATGAAAATCAGTATATGATTCCAACCTTCTATGGACAAGATATCAATCAATATTTGGCAGCACCAACACAATTTATGATTCCAACCTTCTATAACAAACGACAACAACATTGCAACACAATTTAATATACTAATGACGACATATTCATCAAAACTCAAACTTATATATACTCAAAATTCTCATCAATGAAAGAAAGACAATATACCTTATAAAACTCTCAGCTCAATAATGAATTGACACCATTCCTCCTTAAGTTCATCCAATTGATCTTTTGAGTAATGAACACATTTAAATTCATCAAAGTACTACATAATAATATAACATAGTATGATTTAGCTAAAACTATTTAATTATATGAGACATATGTGGTAAATATTAAAATAATTCCTAAGTTAGAAATCCATACCTTGGATGGAATATCTATTCGATCCAAAAGAAGAGTTTCTTTCATAAACCTCAACATGAAATATCCGCAATCTATTCCATTGCGCTGACGAGGACACTACGCATGGAAAGAAAATACGGATATATATCAGGATATACCCCTTAACTAGTTTTATCAAGTATCATCACTAATATAATCAAAATTGTGAAAATATACCTCCACTCTAATCCATGTAATGTTGTTGGCTTTGCTCTTTGGAACTTGAATATCTCTTTGTGATCGAAAAACTTGTATAACGCTAATAAAATATAAACGAATATTTAGAACATGTCACATAAATAAATAAATATACACACGAATTTTTAGAACAATCTCACTTACGTATCAATCAACTTCTTCATATCTGGGTATGTTGCTTGATCATTGTGTAAAGAATCCAGATAATATACAATTTCTCTTATCGGATTAATTGCCACCAACAACCAATGTCCACTGTAAAATTAAACAAAGGTTAGAATGAAAACAAAGGTTAGATGGAAACTTTCTACACAACTTCAAAAAACAAAAAATTATAATAGATGAAGTTAGAATGAAAATCTAACCCATTGCCAGTATTATATGGTAAAAAGAACAACTTTTCTGTATCTTTGCTGGCCATAAATAAACTGAGTACATAGTGTATGACTTCATCTGGTTTCTGTACGATTAACCATGAGTTGATAGTCATGGGAGATAAGAAAGCGAATCTTTGTTCCAATCCACGCGGGCGCATCAATTTGTCATACAGAAACCTTAAATAAAAACATCATTAACATATTAGACTATTCATTTGAAATGAGTAAATAAATTGTTCAATTAATTAAACAAAGTTGATCGGAGTATACCGAATGTATGTATCGACAACACCGATGCCCAATTCCAAATGTTTAAAAACTTGCTCCATGTCCTCTCTACCAATTGTTTCCAAATATTCAAAACCAAAAATACCTTCCTCCATAGGTATAAGCCGAGTACCACCATCCGGAATATCTGTTATAAGTAAATATGTCTGAAGGCACGACCTATACTGAGAAGTAGGTTTTTTTCTAGCCGCGGTCTTCTTAGCAACACCCTTTGTTTGTGTGGGAATGTTGCTAATTTCAGGCATCTTACCCCTACTGACTTGTTCAATCTCTTTAGCCTGGATCTAAATATCTTATAATTAGTTAGGTGAAGTATAAGATCACGAATTAACATTTTCCATGCATAAATATCATATAATTGTGTTGTACCTCTTTTCTCGATGCAACCGACTCGGTTTCCCGCATAATCCCCTTATCATTTGATTTGGATTTTATTGGAGTCTAACATTACCATGTAAAAAAAATGTACGTAAAATTCCCGTAAAAAATTTGAATACCCAAAGGTTCATAATGGTTTTAAGCTTACCTTATCATCTAGGCAAATGAGGCTTGACGACCATGCAACAAATGATCCTATTGCATCTCCCAACAATGTTGCATCCGAAACATCGTCAGGTAGTGGTAATAAGGCATCCCCCTCTAAAACAATATCAATCGATACTTTCAAAAATCCAGTGGGGAGTGGTTTATGGTGAAGCATTTCTCCCAAAGTGTTATGCACTTTTCCCTTGCCAACCATCTGATAAGTCGGTGACGATAAATAGAGTTGACAACGGGAAATGCCCTAAAACCAATAATAAATATGACATTGTTAATGTGTATATATGTCAATTAAATAAATTAAGCTAATTTAATTTCATAATAATATATATAATTACCTCGGGAATATTCGGTTGAAAATTACAATTGATACTATCTTTCTCACTAGTATCTTTAAAAGCTGAAGCTTGATCTCTTTCTTTTTTATCTCTTTCTTTTTCCTTTTTCAATTCACGAACTTCAGATTCTAATGCTTCCAACTTTGCCTGCAGTTCTTTATTGCTAGCCATTTTTTTCTTTGGTTCTTTCAAGGATGTTGGAGTGATCCCATATCCCTTACCCCTCACACGACCAGAATACTCACGAACATCTAATGCTCGACTAAGTAGTTGTTATGTTGTTGATCAATATAGTTGTATAAACACAGAAATGTACGGAAATTGCATAGGGCTTAAAAATTGCTTACCAGACATACTGATATTAATGCGGAAAAGAATGATACAATTAATAAAAGACTCTTCTCACTAATCAAACATATGTTCCTATATGGAAGCTTTCATATATCTCTACTGTCGTTACCCCTGTCACTACTACCACCACTTTCATGACTTCCACCCTCACCGCCACTATCCCCAACTCGACCTTTGCTTCTCCTACCATAACTAACATTAACACTAATATTAATGGAACCATCAAATATCCTAACATTTTAGATTTTCCAATATTTGTCGAACAACAACAAATTAAACCAAACCACAACAATCAAATGGTTTTCCCCAAACCTGCTCCCTACATTGGAATTACAACTGGACATTTTGATCTTGCATACAATCATCCATCGGTTCTCCACGAACTCCAGAGAGAGCGCAACCAACTACCAATTCAAGCACCCATAACTAGTTTTGGGGTTATACCGAATACACTTTCACAACATCCAAAACGAAAATCTTGGAAAAGGTATAATATTTATTTATATTATTTAGTATATATTGATCATTAATCAATCTTTTTACATTTAATTACGTCCAACTTATATAGATAACCCAAAGCATTTTGCCCTACAAATAATTTGCTTTTTTTTTTACAGAAAGAATAATAATACAAAGATATTGGAGTATACCGAGAAAAAGCTTCGTCTGATTGTGGAACCCAGAAGCCTCGCCGAAGAGGACGGAGGTGCGTGAGAGGACGGAGATTTTTTCTGGGTTTAGGGTTTTTCGCGAGAGAAGAGAAACAGTTCTGAGAATAGAAAGAATGAATAGAATATGTTTTTTAATTTTAATTTTAAACGACTTTAGACAACACTTTTGTGAAGCGCTATCTAATGAGTGCTTTTAGCAGCGCTTTTGTAAAGCGCTGTCTAATGCAGGCCTTTTAGCAACGCTTTTGAATAGCGTTGTCTAAGGTGAGCCTTTTAGCAGCGCTTTTACACAATTTCGTACATACTTTCAGTGTTTTATTTTTTATTTAACTTATAGCAGCGCTTTTGAAAAAAAGCGATGTCTAAGGTGCGCTGCCTAAAATCATTTTTGGCGTAGTGATTTCATTTTTAAATTTATTTTTATTTTTTCTTTTTAAATTAAATTTTTTGATAAGTACTATTTTGTCTATTTTTGTATGTACTTATAAAGAGTATAAAAAAACCACAAAAAGAAATATGAAATTAATATCATTTGTAAAAGGGTAAAAAGGGAAATTAAATTGTTATTAGCATATTACCCTTTGTATTCCATTTTATTTCGAATGAACATAAGAGCCCACTTGGTAGAGAAGCACGTCTAAGAGTTCCAAGAGTGAGTGCATGAATTTAAATCTCACTTTCTCCACTTTTAGAGTTTTTCTCTTTTTTATGTTTTTTTACCTTCATTTACATTATTTTATAATTAAAAATTGCATATTTTTTATTTTTTATTTATTATTTTTGAATTTTTATTAATTTATTTTTAATAATTAGTATATTATTTATTTTTATTATGTATTTTAGTCTAAAAATCAAGAAAAATCAATATAAAATAACAGCAACATCTCGCAGCAAAGAACAAGCAAAATAAGAAGAATTAAGAGAATGTCAGGAGTAAAAAGAGTGAAGAAGAAGGAGATATCAAAAAGCGAGAATTTTTGCCTCTTTGTTTATCGGAGACAACCTCCTTCTCATATGTTGATTTTCTTTTACCGTCATATTTATAGCTTGCATGCGACTTTTTATTGTTGTATGAATTGGTCGATGTTTTGGTGATGCACCTTTTAATTTGACCTGTTTTTTTATTATGAAGAGTTCTCGTGTCTAAAAATTCTATGAATTTGTTACTGTCCAAGCGGAAAATCACTAATTAGTGAAATGTTATTGATTTTTTTGTTCACATTTTGGTAGTTATGTTTTCCTAGATTCAATGTGTTTAACTCCTAAATAATATAGTAGAATATGATGTGGTTTTCTATAATTATTAATTGTCACGGGATATGTTAGCGGAAATAGTTCACTCGTGCTTTCATTATCTGATCTTGAATATGTACTAATTATATATTTTTTTAAAATAAACTACTACTAGTTGGTTAATGCAACAAAAATATATAAAAATATATAAAAACAATAAAATACCAAAAAAAAATAAAAAGAGAATTTCAAATTTTATAAGTGTGGTTAATTAATTTAATTAGATTTTATTAACATAAAAATAATATTAACATAAAAAAATAAGTAAAAATTTGTTTACACCCCCTTTTTTAATTCAATTTATTTTATCTAACTTTCTTTCATTTAGTTTAGTTAATAATTTAATTTAGTTCTAAATTTAATTTAATTTAGTTTATAAATAAAAAAACATAAAATAATAAGAATATTCAAAAAATTGATAAAAATAATAATTATGTATATAGCATACTTTATGTTTTCTAAATCAAATTAAAAACATAGTTTTACAAATTAAACTGATTGACTGGTGTCACACCTTATCAATTAGAGAACAATCTAAAATCAATTCAAACTCATTCAAATAGTCTTTTCTATGCCCTTGTGCATTGAGACATTTTCAAATGAAACTTTTCTCCGCATGCGTTGAGAACTTTTCTAAACTAAAATCAAGAAACACACAAACATTTTCTAGAAGAACTACGATACTCTGATTCTTCAATAAATTTGAGGACACGTAGGCATAAAGTTGTGACACTCTGGCGAGTACAATAATAATTTTTTTTTGTTTGTGTCCCTCCTTGATTAAATCTTTTCTTAAGAATAACTTAATAATTTTTCTTGTACATACATTAAATAAATCCATTAAGCAGATAAATAAATATTTAAGCAAACATCCCTTAGGTAAACATAGTAACCCTAGAACTATTGGAGAATCCCATTGAGTACAATGGAGGTGAAGGGTTAGAGCTGTCAAAATGGGCCCGGCCCATTGGGCCAGCCCATAAGCCCTTAATTTTAGCACAGGTCGGACCATAAAAAAGTATTAAAAAAATACAACCCTATCTTTTTAGGCCAGTCCATCGGGCCGATGTTTTTTATGGGCCAGACTGGGCGGGCTAAGCGGGCTTCTGGCTGGCCCGTTAAAAATATTAAATAATAATAATTTGTTTTGATAAAAAAAAATTAGAAAACTATTTTTGTTAATTTTGAGAGAAAATTGGGCTAAACCCTATTGTTAGATTCACTAAGTGTTCATGGGACTTAGCCTAAAAATTGTCTACTAGATAATTTAGTTTTATATCTAATTTGAATGGTTAGATGAGTAATTATTGTGTTATGTATGATTGTATTTTATTGTCTCTAAATTTAAAAATTAAAATTATAATATTGAAATATATATGCGGGCCTGTCCCATCGGGCTGCACAGCCCATAAGAAATGGGTCGGGCTCAATTTTGATAGTCCATGAAGTAATCGGGTCGGCCCACTCCAGCCCATTTATAAGTGTTGGCCCACCAGGCCGATGCGGGCTGGGCTGAGCTGGCCCACTTGATAACTCTATGAAGGGTGCCTAATACCTTCCCCTCAATTAATCGACTCCCGAACTCTAACGTCTTATCCTTACTCTTTTGGTTTTATCAGTATTTCCATGTCCCTTATGAACAAATAAAGGATGATGGCGACTGTGTAATTTTCTAACTGCGACAACAATTCCCTAACACATCAGCAAAAGATCTCTCCCCCACCCGACAACCGTTGAACCCATTAATAAAGGATGAAGTTACCCTCTTACTCCTCTCACCAGAGGGACCAACTTTAGAAACCCCAAATGCTACCCTGTTCCTCTGAAACTTAGGAAGGTTCATGTGAATCTTAGTCTTCCCAATGAAGATACTATCCAACCTTAACACCAAAAGTCTTTGATCCTTTACATCCGCAAACCTTGCAAAACCAAATCTCTTACCCAACGCGTTTCTCTTTGGAGGGATAACTACTTCTAACAAATAATCATGTTCCTTGAGAAATCAAAAGCGAGATGGATTCGAGAGGGTGACTCCAATTTCAAGTATTTTCGTTCAGTGATGAAGAGGAATTTTTGTTGCAACGGTATTATGGCGCTTAATTCTGTCTTGGGTCCGCTCAGTCAAGTCAAAGAGATCAAGGGTGAAATTTTTAATCACTTTCAACAGAGATTCTTAGAGCCTAAAACTAGCAGACCCAAATGTTTTGGTGTGGATTTTAGAAGCTTAACTCTTACTGACATCAAGTTACTTGAGAAGCCTTTTACATTCGATGAAATTAAGGAGGCTGTGTGGAGTTCCAAAGGCGAAAAAATTCTGGGCCCTGACGGATTTAACACGAGCTTTTATAAGAAATGTTGGGAGGTCGTCAAGGACGATTTATTTGACCGTGTTTTGGAATTCTATTGGAACGTCGTTCTGCCCAAAGCGGTAACTTCATCATTCATAGCCCTTATTCCGAAAATAATCAATCCTCAAAGTTTGAATCATTATCGGCCTATTTGTCTCATCGGCAGCATTTACAGAATTATTTCTAAAATGTTAGCTGATAGATTAAAAAAGGTCATAGGAAGCATGGTATCGCCGTGTCAATCAGCCTTTATACAGGATAGGAAAATGCTCAGTGGGGTGTTGGTGATTAATGAACTTGTGGATTTGGAGAAGAGAAATAAGAAGGAAAGTTTACTTTTTAAAGCCAATTTCGAAAAAGCCTATGATTGTGTCGCATGGGATTACTTAAGAGAGGTGATGGGTAGAATGGGATTTGGGCGCAGATGGTTAAACTGGATGGAAGCATGTGTGTTCTCTAGTTTAATGTTGGTTCTGGTTAACAGAAGCCCAACCAAAGATTTTAATGTGGAACGAGGTTTACGACAAGGAGATCCTTTGTCGCCTTTTCTCTTCTTGCTTGTGGCAGAGGGTTTAACAGGCTTATTACATAATGAGAATCGCTTGTGTTTGTTCCATCCATTCAAGGTATCAAATAATATAAGTTTCAACTTACTTCAATTTACGGGTGATACGTTAATTGTTGGGGAAGGTTCTTGAAATAACCTTTGGACTATTAAAGCAGCATTGAGGGGTTTTGAGCTGATGTCGGGTTTGTCGGTTAATTTTAGCAAGATCAAAGTTATATGCCTCAATCTCAAACAAGGTTTCTTGGAGGCAACCTCAACCTTTTTGGCTTGTGAATACAAGGGTTGGACAAACAAGGCTCCCTTTCAGTTTCTGGGTATCTCAGTAGGTGCAAATCCAAGGCGACATAGTACATGGAGATTGTTATTGGACAAACTTACCAATAGGCTGTTCAAATGGAGAGGAAAATTTATTTCAATTGGTGGTCGAGTTACGTTACTGAATTCGGTTCTCAACTTCATTCCAATATACTAATTCTTTTTCTACAAAGCTCCCAAGTGCATTATTCATGACATTATTAGAATTCAGCGTGATTTTCTTTGGGGTGGGGTTTTGGAGAATCGGAAAATGGCATGGATTAGTTGGCAATTGGTATGAAAACTGAAGGTTCAAGGTGGCTTAGGAGTGAAACATTGTGGATTCTTTAATCTTTCTCTTTTAAGCAAATGGAAATGAAATTTCTTGAACGAGTCTAATGAATTATGGTCAGGCTTGTTGCCTTTTAGGTACGGAGATATAAAATCTCAAATGCTTGATGATGCCAAATCGAAATCTAACAGAAATGACTCTTTATGGTGGAGAAATTTGAAGCTTGTCGGTGTTTTGGAGACTGACGATTGCAATTGGTTCACAAACAACATTTCGTGTAAAATTGGCAATGGTTATTCTACTGTGTTTTTGAGAAACGGGTGGATTGAATCTTCCTCTCTTAGCACTTATTTCCCTTTAATTTTTTCAAAGGCAGCCAACCATAAACTCAAAGTATCAAATATGGGAGATTGGGTGGACAATAAGTGGATTTGGAATGTGAAACTCAAGGATGACAAACCATTGCGGTTGGATGAAGAAGATGAATTGGAACCTCTCTTGTCTATTTTGCAAGACATACAGTTGAACAAACTTGTTCATGATCGCTTTGTTTGGTGATAGAGCAAACACGGTTTCTCGATAAAAGATTGTTATCTAGTTATACAAGCAATGCTGGATATTGATGTGCAGGTGGAGGAAAATATTATCCAACTGTTAGATAAGCTTTGGATTACTAATGTACTGAGTAATATTCTCGTCTTCGGGTGGAGGATGTTGCTTAATCATTTACCAACTGGCCAATAGGGGGATCATCAACGGATCACTCAACCTTTGTCCTATTTGTGGTACAGCTGAAGAAACTATTTCCCGTTTGTTCTTGGATTATTCTCTGGTTTTTCAGGTTTGGAAACGGATTTACAAATGGCTTGATTTACCGTTCCAATTTAATTTGGACGCTATGGGTACAAATTTCAGTAGCTTCGGCGTCTTGTTCAAGGGTAGAGTCCAAAAAAAACTTCGTCATTTGGTGTGGTTTGTAGTTTGTTGGTTTTACGTGTTATTTGAAGTAGTTGATAGGGCCATAGTCTTAGCTTGGAATTGGTTTGCTGCTAGAAACTTAGTTGCATAGGTCTTTTGTTGGGCTAATTGGTGTTCAAACCCATTGGATTGTGTTGTGAATCATTAACTTATTTTCATTAATTAATCTTTAATTCAGTTGACATTCCTTGTATTGTTTTAATCCTCTTTTGTATTGGTTGGGTACTCTTTGTACTCCACTTTTTAATATATATACTACCTTCGTTCCATTTTATAAGAGATAATTCATTTTTAGGTTCATTGAATAATCAATGTATTTAGTCTATAAACTGACTAAATAGATTGATTATTCAATGAATCTAAAAACTGAATTGTCTCTTATATAAAAAAACGGAGGTAGTATTTGTTTATAAAAAAAATCATGTTCCTTGAACAGATTGAACAACTCTTTAACTCTACAAGATTCTAGAAACCCTAAAATGTAGAAGGAAGATAAGGAGATGACATCCCTACCCGAAAAAAAATCTTTAACTGAAAAAAAGTCTCATCTAAAAGGGCCTCCCGATGATGACCTTCTTCCTTTATGTTTCACATTTTTCCATTCCATGATAGTTGATGCTGATTCTGAGTTAATTTACCGTTTAGAGATTCAAGAGGTGATGAACTTCTAGAGAGGGGCGATAATTTATCTCTACATTTAATCATTCAATTTAAAATCATTTCCAAAAACAAAATAGTTAATTAAAAAAAATAGTAACATATGAAGAAGTTTCATCCAAAGAAGAACAAGGAGACATACACGCATTTGGCTCGGTTCGGCGTATGTTGAATATTCAGCAACTTTTTCAAAGTAAAAATCTTGAGGGGACAAATGTTTGAATCTATTGTATATAGATCCCATCGAAGTGACCTCAAAGAAAAAATGCGGATTAATAAAAAGTTGACATATTTCGCCAAATCAAAAATATGAAAAAGGAAGTATTATAAAGTGAAAATAATAATTATACTGTTACGATGCTAATTACAACCCTAACAAGATAGAGAAATATGAAAAAGATAATAAAATTATCTAAGAAAAAATAGAGAAACTTTCATTCATTTTTTTGATAATCCCTAATCTCTCAATGAGAGTACATATATATATATATAGTACCAATAATAGATAATAAGATAAAGGACCTAAAAGCCCAACTAAACATCAACTAACCTAAAAGCCCAAGTAAAATAAATTCTTCTTCTAACTTAAACAATTAAGTTGTTTAGAAACTAATTCCACTTCCTATCATTACTCACCTCTTCAAAAAACAACCTTGTCCTCAAGGTTGTAACAATTATGGCATAATTTTTTTTCTTCTTCCCAGATCCCACCTCTTAAACTGAGACAATTTAGAAGTTGGAACTGCTATCACTTGAACATTAGCAACACCAGGTGCATCCTTACAGCCATCTAAACCAATTTTCAAGTCACTCTTATTATTATTGTCTTCATTAAGTTTAAGATCAACTAGTGAGTAATGTTTTGGACACTGACACCACTACTGAAACTAACTGTATAACTAGTTAAAAGAACTTCCAAAGGCATAACAACCCTCCTCAAATAAGTATCGTCGCGATTATTATCATAAACCCGTTGAGCATCCATAGCATCACGCATAGAAACCATATTGTCTTTAAGATCTTCAAAGATTCTTTCAAAAATATCAGTAACATCGACCTTGTTTGCTATCTCAACTGTTGTCTCCACAAGTTGCTCTATTCCTTCATCGTTCCCTTCACGGTCCATCTTAAAAATAACATATGGACAATTGTAAGCTATGATATCACTATCATCTGTAATCACCGCTGCAATACCACCCTTTTCGGTCTCAAGGTTGGACAAGTATGCTAACTCGCATCAACTTCATATGGAGCTACAACAAACTTAATGTTCGCCGATTTCAAAGTCTGAATTAGCTTATGTGCCATAAGAGGAGTAATATTCACTGCTCTCTAAAATATCTCTGGAGCAGCATGAACATTCCCTTTTTTGAACTTATCCATTTCCAAATCATGATAAGTATTTCTTTTTTTGTTCCTCTCTTTTGATCCAGGACCAACATAGGAGTGAGATTCACTTACACCATCGACATCCATCATGCAGAGCTGATCATAAGGTTTTTCATCACTGATACCATCAGATGAATCTTTTTGTGATGCCACTTTCTCTTCTTGTTGCTCTTGGTTATGTTCTCCATTTTGAACATTCAGAAGAGATATTTCAAGGTGTTTCACAGCATCTAACTCTTGCATCTGCTACTGAGGAGGTTTCTTCAGCATTATAGAATCAAGTTTTTCCTGCAAAGTCACAAGCTCTCTTGCCAGTGACTTTCTGATTTCCCTCAAACTTGGATGCAAACCCTGTATAGTATCCAACTTCAGTAATAGTCTCATTATGGTCTCTCCAATGGCAAGTTTCTCCTTGTCATAAGTTTGAAGATTAGAAGAACCTTCAAAAGCCTCGATACGATCCTTAACATAAGTCACCTCTTTACTGACTTCTGCCATCTGCCTCGGTTTCTTTAAGGGTTCTGATTTTCTTACTAGATAACCACGATAAACAGATTGTATCACAACAGCAGCATCTGCATCCGACAAAACTCGTCTTTCTTTTTTACCATCTTCATGAACTTCTGTATTTGTGGCCATGTTTTCATTAGTCTTGTTTTGAGATACCTGATTAGTTGAACACAGCTCAGTGTTGTCTGTCCTGCTGTCCGAAGGAGTGTTGCTTGTTTCACAATCTATTACTTTGGAACATTCCCTTAAAGCAGCCGGACTTAAAGACATTGATTTTCCATTGCCATTTCTCTTCCTTGGTAATGGATCAACTCTTAGATAGTCAGGAGCTAATTTTAATCCCTTAGTTGGAGAAGTTGGAGAAGTAGATCGTTATTTGCTGACCGTGTGTGAGTCTTTTTTCGCTACATTTTCTTCAGGGACATTAATTTCTCTCTTTTCACTTTCCATGGAGTTGTTTTTTACATGATTTGACTCAATTTGCTTCACAAGAATATTTCTTTGGTTAATCACTTTGTCTGTAACACCTTCATCAACACAAGACTTCACAAGAACAGATTTGAATGTATGAGGCACCTCCTCAACACCTTCCTGTCCTACTGAACAACTTTTCTGATTGTTTATCCTTCCACCATCCTGTTGATTATTATAAGACGGAAACCAAATGAATGGAAATGGGAATTCAGATCTCTTTTGTTGTTCACTCTGATGTTTCTGATCCATTTTTTCATTTCCATTTTACCCCACATTGTCATACATGTTCGGCAGGCCCTTTACATCAAAGTGTAACCATCCATTCCATAATCTCGGCTCAACTGCTCGTTGTACATCCGCATCCTCCGCCCTAGTAAGTTTCTTATCATGTGACATTCTATCTTGCTCATCCATCCCAGTAGGAATTTTCATTTGTCTGTTACCATAGTATTCTGGTGGAACCCAAACCAAAGGGTATGGAAAATTCCTAAACTCCATAGCATCATTCTCTTTCTTACCAACATTAGGTTTTCGCTCTTCAATACTCACAGTTTTATCTTCCTTTTGGCTGCACAAATGATTAGAACAACTGTAACAATGACGATCCTTCAGCATATATTTATCATACTCATATCTCCCTTTCAGTGGCCCCAAAGCATTAGTCAGCCACTCTGATACATCCAGCTTACCTTTATCTCCTTTCTCCGGCACCCCAGCACAAACTACAGCCTTGTTTGTAGATTCATCAGTGCTAAAAACCATCACTGACAACCCCTTCTGATCAATGACTTTTGTAACAGCCTCACGAACTGCTGCAACATCCAAGCCAACATTAACGTGAGATATGCAAAAGGATTCTCCATCTGAAACAGCTAGATCAGCCTTCTCAGCCGTTAATAATACAACTTTCCATTTGTTTTCTTCAGCAACACGCTTTTGTGCTTTTCTCACTTGATCCTGAAGTAGGGAAATCTTGGTCTTGATATCAGCTTTCTTAGCTGCAGGATTTGATAATGTTTCCTTGCCGCTTTTCAGAGCTGAAACTTTCTCTTCAAGAAAACTTCCTTCTAGCTTAGCCGCTTCATATACTTGCTACTCAAATTCATATGCCAGTTTTATTGCATCAGAAGCACGATCAGTTGTGACAGCTGTTATTCTACGGATGCCTTTAGCAATTCCCTCCTCAACTAAAAGCGCAAAAGCTTTAGCCTCTCGTGTATTTGAAATATGGGTACCGCCACACAATTTAGATGAAATACATAACCATTTTTCGTTCTCAGGGTCAACAAGCAGATCTTCAACTTTTTGTCTAACTAATGTAACACCCTTTTCTACCCCACGAATAAACACGGTAAAATATATAATTTAACAGAGTAAAATCAAAAACCACCTCGAAGGGTGCACATTTCTCAATAAATTCAAATTAAACACTTGATCTATAAACACGGGTTTTCCTCAAAAATACTCAAAAGCCTTCATATGGCAGCGGAACTCAATAATTCAAAATAAAAAGGTTTTCAACAAAAGCCATCAAAGTTAGCAGCAGAACCACCATAACCACAATAATAAAAAAGGTTTCAAAATAACCCATAGTCATCAAATATCACAAAACAACAAATTAAAAATGGTTCGACTCAACACCCCAACCCGGTGTTACACTACCAGAGCAAGACCCTCTACATCGACCAAAAGTAAAGTACAACTCCAAAAGTCCTCGAAGGCATCCACAATTAAACCTGATCACCTGCACGTTACCTACGTGGAGGCAACATTCAAACAGGCAGGGTGAGTAATCACAATTCATTATAATCAATATAAAAATAGGATATGCAAAATGGCGTCATCATCATATACAACATCATCAGGGTCATCATAAAGGAAAACATCAGGAATCGCTATATCACACATCACGTCAATGCCACATAAAATGCAATGCACAACAAGACTCATGCATGTGGTACCAATCGTCACAAAAGATGGACACTAGGCCATCAACCCTCCACAAGGGAGCACGTCATAAACACCTCAATCCACACAATGGGATTGAAGCCACCACTGGACCGAAGTCCTAACATCATCACTGGACCGAAGTCCTAACATCATTAATAGACTGAAGTCCAAATGCTATGAATGCATGATGCACAACGTCCTAATCATCATCATCAACAAAAGTCATTATGTGCATCATCATCCATCAAACTCACATATTCATCATATTGTCATACCTCAAAATTGTCCTACCTGTGCATATTTTCATCTGCACATCCATCCACTAACCATTATTAAGAAAATAAAAAAATGTTGTCTCTGGTTGTTGTAGTGATTAAGGTTTAATGGTCAGGCAAAGTGTGTTTCATGATCAAGTCAGTTGGTGTATGGTTCAGGTTATCAGGTCATGATAGGTCAAATGCTTCATCAAGGACTGGTTAATTTTAGTCATAATTCACGGTGAAGTCCGTCAAGGTTGAGCTTGATTCATGGTTCCTTAAGGGCAATTATTAATCATCATCCATTTTTTTTCTTAACCATTATTATTTTTATTTTCCAATTTCTAAACCATCTTCATTTTCAATTACCCTTATTTTTGTTCAATTCAATTATCAATTCCACAACTATCCATTCAATATCTAAATCCATAAAAATCCACTTCCTTCTAACCATTTTAACCCATTTTTTTTCATATATATCCTTTATCCGCCTTTTATATCCATTTTCAATTTATGAAATTCATTTCAAAAAAACCATTTTTAATCCAATTCATTTATTTATTTCAATTATTAATTAGCAAATAAAACAACAATCTCTAAATAAATTCAAAGGCCATTACTATTACAAATTACATAAAAAAAAAAAAAGCTCAAAAAGTTGAGTATAGAATTACACGACCCACATTTGACACAAAATCACAGTTTCTTAAGCCATATTCTTTACCCATGCCTTTGCAGCAACTATCATGTACAAGCCAGCAAAACGCAGTGTACTACTCTGCAACCAAAACCTGTGTCACGCACATCCAAGCCATAATCACCATCATGTAAACCCAAACACCAACAAGCTACAACAGGCCATCCAATTCCTCAACACAAGCCTTGCCATACTCCACTGTGTGACATCAAAACTCAGCCACCCTTTTGCCAAGCTTCATACAAGTCGTATATCACTCTATTTCTTCACGTGACTGAGAAAATAAACCACTTGCATAAAACAAAACACTACATCATCTAATTCATTTTTAGACCATAACAACAAAGAACCCCACAAATTGCCACAACTTGCAAAACTTGAACAACACGCACAATACGAATTTTCATGAGCAGGAAAAATTACTACACAGCAATACGGACAACCTGCATAACCGTACAAAAAAAACACGTCCAACCACTTCTTTCCGTAACCTTCGCAGCAGCTCCCACAAACCTCAGCAGCACAACAAATCAAAAAAAAATTCACTGCACGTGACTCCCACACCACACCCTTTGCACAACTGCAGCGAACCCAAACTTTCATCAATTTGCAAACACGACCCCACAATTCCAGCTCACAATCTCCTTCCCAAAATACCCTCAACTCTCTCTATATAACAAACTCTTTCTCACTCTCATTGAAGAAAGAGCCCTAGCCACCACTCCAACTCTGCTCAAACTCCAAGCCAAATCTTCTCCCCAACCTTCTTCTTCTTCATAAACCCATAACCCTTCAACACTTCCCTTCCATTTTCAACAGCAACATAACTTTTAACCGCAAAATTCACAACCATTTTCATTCTTGCCTCCAAACCTTTGAACCTATTCAACTTTATTCCCCAATTCGCAATTAGTCTCCCCAACCTCCATTAAATCACCTTTAACCTTTCAACAACAACCCATTTTGAACACACAAACCCAAACAAATCATTCAACCAAAATGAACCAGAAACAAACAAACCATAAAAGGAGATGAAGTGAGAAGTTCGTCGAAACCGTGAAACAGAGAGATTGAGGAACGAATTGACGAACACGAACATGAAGGAGTAAGAACCTGAACTGAGGTAGATCGAGCAAGGGGAGAGATTGAGATCGGAGCCATTCGCGAGAGAGAGGTTGATGCTTACGATTTTGATGCTCTTTTAGGCTTTGATGTTGATGCTTTCTTTCGTTCTACCATGACCCTTGCTTTTGTTTTGAACTGACGATGAAACTTGATGTTTTTTTCCCTTTAAAATAAAACCTGATGCTTATTTAAATGACCTGATTATTTTTTGTATTGGTGTGTTAATGGGTCTTTGGGCCAGTTTCACGCTTTCCTTTTTCTTTGATTTAAACCCATTTTATTTTATATTCACCACCCTTTTGTTTTTTTTTTCATCTGTAGCATGTCTCTTTGAGATGGATGATGGGTTTGTTTAAGCCCATATGATTCCATGTGCATACACCTTTGTAATTCTGTGCACCCCACATTTGTTAGAATGTTTTAAGAAATCAATTTAATTTGCTTCCTCTATTTTCTAATCTTGTAGTTCTTAGTATGTTTATGTTTTCTCAAATTATCCTTATTAATTTCGATTTCATTTTCGATTTTTAGGGCCAATGATATAAAAATAATCTTGATGATTGGTTGATTTTTTTTTTTAAATCGGTTCCAAATCTTGATTTATATGAGGCCTACCATTTATTTATTTTCTTTTCGATTTATTTTTTTCATTATTCATTTTGGGTCAATGAAAACCAAATATCAAAGATTATCTATTTATCGATTTAAAATCTTGGTAAAGGTGAGACCTTTTCTTCTTTTCGATTTACTTTTAGATTTTTATTTCATTTCTTATTATTCCTTTCACTATTTTATGCATTTTGGGCCAATGATATCAAAAATATCTTGATTTGTGGATTTATTTCAAGTAGATCTATAAATTTTGATTAATATGAGGCCTATTTATATTATTTTCGATTTATTTGTTTTTACCATTCATTTTGGGTCAATGAAAACCAAACATCAAATATTTATCGATTTTCGATTTAAAATCTTGATAAAGGTGAGACCTTTCTTCTTTTTCTCGATTTTATTTCATTTCTTATGATTTTCATTTCACATATTCTTTTATTTTCAATTTTGGTCAATGAAGGTCAAAAATCGTTGATTATCGATTTCTCGACTAAGTCTTGATTAAGACGAGACCAACTTTATTTTATCTTGTTCCTTTTTATCTTTATTATATTGTTCATATTATTCATATTGTCCATATCATATTATTCATACTTGTTCATACCATTTTCCTTTGTTCATACTTTAATCAAATAACATTAACAAATATCGGAACCCTAAAACAATAATTTGATGGACTGTTGGTTACTATACTTCGCTTGGAGATTTGGTTCAAGGCTTAGTTTAGGACACCTTGCACACACACAACTTTCTCTTGGGCTACCTTACAATGAGACCCTTTATTTAATGTCATCCCTTGTACTTTACATGTATCCCTCTCCCATTCCGATGTATGCATTTAGTTTTCTTTTGATTGGGGTTTGTTTACTAGGAGCACCCTTAGGGACTAGCATAGACAACCCATTTTCAAACTAATTCTCGATTCGTCGTCGAGCCATTTTCAAACAAACCCATTTTCAACCAAACTCTCGATTCGTAGTCAAGCCCATTTTCAAATTAACCTCTAACCAAATCCTTTTTCAAACCAAACTCTTTTCATAACAAATAAACCCTTGATCCAACGTCAAGCGAATTTTCATAATCAAACTTCAAAAACAACTAACAACTATCGCAACTCTTTTAAGGTGAAAAATGGGGGTTCAAGTCTTTGATCTTCCTTCGATTATTTGGGTGCGAGTTCTCTTACTCGTGTGTGAGCAATTGACGCCTCTTCTTTTAACAAATCAAATCCTTTTCAAGATAACCAAGCGCATACAATAAACCCTTGATCCCACGTCAAGCGGACTTTCATAATCAAACCTTAAAACGACTAACAACTATCGAAACTCTTTCAAGGTGAAAAATGGGGGTTCAAGTCTTTGATCTTCCTTCGATTGTTTGGGTGCGAGTTCTCTTACTCGTGTGTGAGCAATTGACGCCTCTTTTAAAAATCAACCAACTCTCTTGTTTCGTGGGCGTACCACAAACTACGACTTCTCTGATTCTTTATTCCCGTCCGAGTAAAGATACGTAGGCACAAGATTGCGATGATCTTGGCGAGCACACTACCATCTTTTTCCATCAAACCCCGTAGTCGAACTATGATTGCTCTGATTACTCATTCTCGTCCGAATGAACATATGTAGGCACAAGATTGCGATGATCTTGTCGAGCACTCTATCCTTAAACCACCCATTTTCCCCTTAGCATCCTTCCCTTTTATCTTACAGTTTTGCATTTATTTTTTGAGAAGAAAAAAAACAAGCTTAGCTAACGAGTATTGCGATTCGAATCAAGAGGTTCCCGTTGAGTACAACGGACGTGAGGGGGTGCGCGTACCTTCCCCTCACATAACCGACTCCCGAACCCAGAATGTGGTTGCGATGACCATATTCTTATCTCTCCTTAAAGGTTTTATCGATACTTTCCTTTCCCTCTTTTGGGATAAATAAAGTTCGGTGGCGACTCTGTCGAACCGTTCCGCGCCTTTCGCGCGAAGGGTCGTGTCTTCGATTAAGCGATTTTTTTGAGGTGCGACAGCTGACGACTCTGCTGGGGACCAATTTCTCCATACAAGAGAGAGTCGAGCCTATCTTGATTCGAATCGCGAGTTCGTTAGTTTTGTTTGTTTATTTTCTTCTCGTTTGCTTACTTACTTGCTTTCCTATTTTCTTATCTGTGTTACCTTTTGTGGCATTGTTGGGTTGTTCTGATATTGGGAACTTAGTGAGATGGCTCTACACCCGAGTTGAGAAAAACCCTAGGATTAGGATGGTGGTTATGTAGTGTAGGCTTGCGTGGCCTCTTCCGCGCGAGTTGAAGCAAAAATCCCGCTTGGAGTAGATTCCCTTGGAGATATTATTGTTGTGGTGAATCTTTTCCATGGCGGTAATATTTTCGAGTTGTGTCGTTGATCCCAAGGACCATTAACCCATTTATCCATGGTGGTTGGTAGTTTTAACTCTTTGTGAGTTAATACGAACGCCCCAATCAGATGAGATCCCTCGAACGTATTACTTCCTGACAGTAATATTTTCGACATCGATCTAGGATTCTGAGAACCCTACTTAGAACCCGTGTGTCGATGGTTGTGTAGTGGACGCCTCCGAGGAATCTTTCTCGTGGGGAAGAAACGAAGACCTCACCTAGACGAGATTATTTCGAGAATATTATAGTCGGACAAATCTTTGTCGTGGCTATAATGTTTTCGAAATATATCCATAACTCTAGGCACCTACCTATTTTAGAAACCTACCCGTGGGCTTTCTTGATTCGAGTTGTGATTCTTGACCCGTCATCTCCGGCCAACCTCAGAATCCGCTGAACCTGTGATCTGCGATCCTGGATCTTGCATCTTGCATCTCATGTCATTGCATTGCATTACATTTGTTATACATCTTGCATTGCATTTCAACCTCAGAATCTCACTTCACCTTCCTTACTTCTCCACTAAATCAAGTTGATTCCTCGACACCAGTACGCAACTCGAGCTAATACTAGACGCATGATGGAGCAGATTCAACAAGAGCAAGCCGCCTTCAGAGAAGAATTGGATTCTATCAAGGGAAAGATTGACCAGATTCTCGAAGCCATCATGATGGCTAGGAAAGAAGAAGAACTGCGTGAAGCCACTGCTGCCCACAACAATGTTCCTATGCAAGGGTCAACCTCAAGGCTCTCAGTTCCTGTTCCCAACCTTATCAATTATGGGATACCAATGAACTTCACTCCTGCCGCTGAAGGAGCCACTCCTCAACCACTTCCAACATCTGGAGTTACTGTTGGAGCTATTCCGCAAGCCCAACCTGTTGTCACTCAGATTCCTATTCCTCATACTGAAGAAAATCTACTAGATCAGTATGATGAGGTACAGAATAACCATGCTGCTATCCCAATTATTAATCCTACTACTGCTCAGGATTTTGAAGCCATCAAAATGTGTCGTGATCTAGCTGAGAAACTCTGATTCATGGAGGGGCGCAACTCAAAATCTCTGAATGCTCTGGAAATGTGCTTGGTGCCAGATGTTGTCATTCCTCCCAAGTTCAAGGTACAGGAATTCCAAAAATACAAAGGTCTCAGTTGTCCTCACATCCACCTGAAGACGTACTGCCGCAAGATGGCTGCCTATGCCAAAGACGAAAAGCTGATGATCCATTGCTTCCAAGACAGTCTGTCTGGAGCATCTCTTGAGTGGTATATGCAGCTGGAGCATACCAATGTGCGCACTTGAGATGATCTAGCTGATGCGTTTGTCAAACAATACAAGTACAACACTGACCTTGCTCCAAATCGTACTCAACTTTAGAGTATGGCTCAAAAAGACAACGAATCCTTTAAGGAGTACGCACAATACTGGAGAGAGCTAGCTACAAGGGTGCATCCACCTCTTGTTGATCGTGAACTGATTGACATCTTCATGGGTACTTTGCAAGGCCAATACTACGAGAAGCTGATTGGTAGTGTTTCTGCTGGATTCTCTGATTTGGTAATCGTCGGTGAGAGAATCGAAGAAGGTCTAAAGAGCGGAAAGATCCAAGAAGGATCTAGCAGTCAGTCTCAAGCCAAGAAGCCCTTCAATGGATACAAGAAAAAAGAGGGTGAAACAAATGCTGTCTCTGCTCAGAAAAGGCAAGCTCAACAACAAGCTCCTGTTCCAATGCCTTATCAAATCCCTTACTTCCAGAATCCGTATGTTGCTGCTGCGCAATACGCTCCAAAGCCTTATCAGCCAACAGTTCAAGCTGTTCAAGCTCCAATGCCTCAACTACAGGTTCCTCAGCAACAATCCTACAATCAACAAGGGTATCAATATCCTCCTCAATATCAACAACAGAGAGCTGCTCAACAACGTCCGCCTAATCAACAAAGGACAAGGAGGTCTGATAGAGACTTTGATCATTTGCCAACATCATATGCTCAGATCTTTGCTCAATTAATGGAGAAGAGGACAATTGCTCTGAGGGACCTAGCTCCTCCAACTGTCATTCCCCCAGATTATGATGCTAATGCTCATTGCGAGTTTCATAAGGGTGCTCCAGGGCATACGATTGAGGACTGCAGAGCTTTCAAACACAAGGTTCAAGACATGATTGACTCAAAGTTTCTCACGTTCAATGGGAGGGCTCCAAACGTCATCAAAAACCCTATGCCGCCGCCAAACTAGTGCCCGCATCAAGTCAAGTCAAGTCAAGTCAAGTTTATTCCCCGAAGAAGGCAGTCATGTTGCCATCCCATCATTTGCATTCTTTTATTTTCGTCTTTATTTGTTTAAGTACTGTATGCTTTGAACATTGTCGTTTGTATTTGGTTTTCTTAATGTATTGACAATGCATGTTTTGAATCAGTTATGTCGTATTCACTCATTTTTTCCTTTTACTGCAAATCACAAACACATTTATTTCCACTTCACTCTCTTTATCAAACTGTTGTTTAGCAATGATTGGAGGGAGGATGATGAAAGCGAAATACCCATAATTGCAAAATGTATGCTTTCGGATAAAATCTCGTCGATGATGTACAGGCATTGTTTCAACCCCCAAACACTGGAGAGACAAGGAGTTAATCCCTAGTAAACCACTTTGAGCCTAGAAGTAGTAGTTTCCTTCAGATATATAACCCTTACACTCAACCTGGGGTAGGGTACTGTTTAGTTAATCCTAACTACACACCGAAATCACAAAGCAAAATTCCACAAGACATGACGGTTGTTCATTAATAACCATGACTTGGCAGTCACAATCATCCAACAAAACCAAAAAAACAAAAATCAAAAGCCTGCTAAGTCGAGCACCTCAAAGGAGATTTAGGCAAAAATCAAGGCTACCCTGATGGACTCGAAAAACAAAATCAGTCCATGTAAAAGATAGGGATTAAAAGAACAAAATCAAAAGAGGCCATCGAATCCTCAATAAAAACAAAATAAAGTCCAGTGATCACCAAATCAAAATGAAAGGGTCACTGACATCCGTTCACAACAAAATAAGGTGACTGCCATTTCAAGCCAAACCTTAAATCATCACGCTTACACCGTCAACCCTTTTGGAAGACAAACACGTGCAGAATTAACTGAACGTAGTACTGGAGATCATCACGAAGAAGGGGTGGGTACAAATCAAGCTTCGAGCCTAATATCCTTTGTTTCATAAACCGTGACCCAGACCACATTACAACCCTCGAAATACCTCATTGAGGCAGGTTTATTCTGAAAGCGTACTATTGCAAGGTTGCGTAAACTGACTCCCCACATATTTGCTAATCTTCAACATTGGTGTCACTTTCCTTGCTATATCTTTCACACACCAGCAAAATCAACACAGCGTCTAGACTAATGGTTCATTTGTCTCACTATCACGACACTCAAATAAACGACTCTTTTTTAAAACTTCCATGAGCATCGCATTAAGATTACCATTTGTGAATGTGCAATTTTAACTACAAATCAGTGCTAGACATCCAAGTAACTCCAACAAGGGGCAATCAAAGAAGAACTTGAACTTCCAGTGGTGTCAACCCGAAGTAAGAATACCTCAAACCCTCAATCTGGGGCAAATCCTTCAACAGCCTGATCAGGGGCAAGCCATTTCAAATCATCTCAGAGCACATCAAAGCTTAACTTTCAAATATCAACTTCTAGAGCTCGTTAATCAGGGGCAGACCATTACCATGTTTAGACTGGGGCAAGATCCATTGCAGCAGGCAGATCCCTTTGTATCTTCAAGTTGGTCAAGCAGGCTACCCTGATCATCAAGCATGAGTTGTGAAGTCACCTTCGTCTGCTTCAATCATGGCGTCTCCAATGAACTGAATTGTCGAGGAAATTAATCCCTCCCACCACGAAGTCCAATCCGCATTGGCAACTACCAAAAGTCCACCATGCTGGCACCTCCAAACTTATCCAATCACCCGTCTGCAGCCATATACATCATACGCATCATATGCATCGTATTCGTCATCATAAGCATCATATGCAAAAAAAAAAAAATCATACTCCCCCAGCACTTATATCTCCGAGCGTCAGCATTTGCATTGCACATCATTACAAAATTAAACATTCGTGCATGCATAGTCAAGATCCAGGATCAATCTCAAGACTGCAAGACGATCTTCAGCCCAGCCAGGGACATCTTCTTCAAATCCGTGAGCGTTCCTCACGAAGTTGTTCAACCTTTTGTTGACCAAGCTCAAGACAAGATTTCAAAGAAATCTTCAGCCCAGTCAGGGGCATCTCCTTCAAGTCCTTGGGCGTTCCCCAGTGAGTTGGTCCTTTCAACCTTTTGTTAACAAGGATGGTGTTCCTTAGTGACTTCTTTGCTTCAACCTTTTGTTGATGTCTCCAAATAAGCCTCACTCATCATATCTCCAGCAAACTTGACCTTTTGTCAATTTCCTTACTATCATCCTTTTGGTGATAGCCGAACACTGTCAACTCAATTCTACCTGCATCCTTTTGGTGTTGGTAACCCTCAATCTCAAAAAACTTCCTATCATCCTTTTGGTGGTAGTCACTCATGTCATTTTGGTGTTGGCCCCGCAATTGGGAAGTTCCTATCATCCTTTTGGTGGTAGTAGCTTGTATTGATCTGTCATCCTTTTGGTGTCAGATATCTGCGTGTGTGTCGCCCTATTATCCTTTTGGTAATAGCAGGCTTTGACCTCATTTTCATCCTTTTGGTGGAAGGGTCTGTGTGTGTGTGCCCTATTATCCTTTTGGTAATAGCAGGATTAGACCTCATTTTCATCCTTTTGGTGGAAGGGTCTGTGTGTGTGTGTGTGCCCTATTATCCTTTTGGTAATAGCAGGCTTTGGCCTCATTTTCATCAATTTGGTGGAAGGGTCGGTATGCGTGTGTGCCCTATTATCCTTTTGGTAATAGCAGGCTTTGACCTCATTTTTCATCCTTTTGGTGAAAGGGTCTGTGTGCGTGTGTGCCTTATTATCCTTTTGGTAATAGCAGGCTTTGACCTCATTTTTATCCTTTTGGTGGAAGGGTATGTGTGTGTGTGCCCTATTATCCTTTTCGTAATAGTAGGCTTTGACCTCATTTTCATCCTTTTGGTGGAAGGGTCTGTGTGTGTGTGCCCTATTATCTTTTTGGTAATAGCAGGCTTTGACCTCATTTTCATCCTTTTGGTGGAAAGGTGTGTGTGTGTGCGCCCTATTATCCTTTTGGTAATAGCAGGTTTTGACCTCATTTTCATCCATTTGGTGGAAGGGTCTGTGTGTGTGCCCTATTATCCTTTTGGTAATAGTAGGCTTTGACCTCATTTTCATTCTTTTGGATGAAGGGTCTGCGTGTGTGCCCTATTATCCTTTTGGTAATAGCAGGCTTTGACCTCATTTTCATCCTTTTGGTGGAAGGGTCTATGTGTGTGTGTGCCCTATTATCCTTTTGGTAATAGGAGGCTTTGACCTCATTTTCATCCTTTTGGTGGAAGGGTCTGTGTGCGTGTGTCCTTTTGGTAATAGCAGGCTTTGACCTCATTTTCATCCTTTTGGTGGAAGGGTCTGTGTGTGTGTGCCCTATTATCCTTTTGGTAATAGCAGGCTTTGACATCATTTTCATCCTTTTGGTGGAAGGTTCTGTGTGTGTGCCCTATTATCCTTTTGGTAATAGCAGGCTTTGACCTCATTTTCATCCTTTTGGTGGAAGGGTCTGTGTGTGTGCCCTATTATCCTTTTGGTAATAGCAGGCTTTGACCTCATTTTCATCATTTTGGTGGAAGGGTTTGTGTGTGTGTGTACCCTATTATCCTTTTGGTAATAGCAGGCTTTGACCTCATTTTCATCCTTTTGGTGAAGGGTCTGTGTGTGTGTGCCATATTATCCTTTTCGTAATAGCTGGCTTTGACCTCATTTTCATCCTTTTGGTGGAAGGGTCTGTGTGTGTGCCCTATTATCCTTTTGGTAATAGCAGGCTTTGACCTTATTTTCATCCTTTTGGTGGAAAGGTATGTGTGTGTGCCCTATTATCCTTTTGGTAATAGCAGGCTTTGACCTCATTTACATCCTTTTGGTGGAAGGGTCTGTGTGTGTGTGTGCCCTATTATCCTTTTGGTAATGGAAGGTTTGACCTCATTTTCATCCTTTTGGTGGAAGGGTCTCTGTGTGTGTGTGCCCTATTATCCTTTTCGTAATAGCAGGCTTTGACCTCATTTTCATCCTTTTAGTGGAAGGGTCTGTATGTGTGCCCTATTATCCTTTTGGTAATAGCAAGCTTTGACCTCATTTTCATCTATTTGGTGGAAGGGTCTGTGTGTGCGTGCCCTATTATCCTTTTGGTAATAGCAGGGTTTGACCTCATTTTCATCCTTTTGGTGGAAGGGTCTGTGTGTGTGCCCTATTATCATTTTGGTAATAGCAGGCTTTGACCTCATTTTCATCTATTTGGTGGAAGGGTCTATGTGTGTGCCCTATTATCCTTTTGGTAATAGCAGGTTTTGACCTCATTTTCATCCTTTTGGTGGAAGGGTCTGTGTATGTGTGTGCCCTATTATCATTTTGGTAATAGCAGGCTTTGACCTCATTTTCATCCTTTTGGTGGAAGGGTCTGTGTGTGTGTGCCCTATTATCCTTTTGGTAATAGCAGGCTTTGACCTCATTTTCATCCTTTTGTTGAAGGGTATGTGTGTGTGTGCCCTATTATCCTTTTGGTAATAGCAGGCTTTGACCTTATTTTCATCCTTTTGGTGGAAGGGTCTGTGTGTGTGTGTCGTATTATCCTTTTGGTAATAGCAGGCTTTGACCTCATTTTCATCCTTTTGGTGGAAGGGTCTAGGTGTGCGTGCCCTATTATCCTTTTGGTAATAACAGGCTTCGACCTCATTTTCATCCTTTTGGTGGAAGGGTCTGTGTGTGTTCCCTATTATCCTTTTGGTAATACTAGGCTTTGACCTCATTTTCATCCTTTTGGTGAAAGGGTCTGTATGCGTGTGTGCCCTATTATCCTTTTGGTAATAGTAGGCTGTGACCTCATTTTCATCCTTTTGGTGGAAGGGTCCGTGTGCGTGTGTTACTATCATGCTTTTGGTGATAGGTCTGTCATCCTTTTGGTGTCAGAGTCTCCTGTTATCATCCTTTTAGTGATAACGACCTTTGCGATTTTTTCAGTGTCCACTCGAGAGTGACGTTGATCCATCGTTTCACTTCCCAAGCATTTTCTTTTCGGACAAATTTGTGGTCTTCTTAATATCTAATTGACTTCTACCTTGAAAGAATGAACGCCGTAGCAGTTCATCTTACCAGGTTTAAGCCAATTAGATAGGGGCATCTGCCATACCTCAAATTTGTCCTACCTGTGCATATTTTCATCTGCACATCCATCCACTAACCATTATTCAGAAAATAAAAAAATGTTGTCTCTGGTTGTTGTAGTGATTGAGGTTTAATGGTCAGGCAAAGTGTGTTTCATGATCAAGTCAGTTGGTGTATAGTTTAGGTTATCAGGTCATGATATGTCAAATGCTTCATTAAGGACTGGTTAATTTTAGTCATAATTCACGGTGAAGTCCGTCAAGGTTGAGATTGATTCGTGATTCCTTTGGGGCAATTCTTAATCATCATCCTTTTTTTTCTTAACCATTATTATTTTTATTTTCCAATTTCTAAACCATCTTCATTTTCAATTACCCTTATTTTTGTTCATTTCAATTATCAATTCCACAACTATCCATTCAATATCTATATCCATAAAAATTCATAAAAATCCACTTCCTTCTAACCATTTTAACCCATTTTTTTTTCTTATATATCCATTATCCACCTTTTATATCCATTTTCAATTTATGACATCCATTTCAAAAAAACCATTTTTAATCCCATTCATTTATTTATTTCAATTATTAATTAGCAAATAAAACAACAATCTCTAAATAAATTCAAAGCCCATTACTATTACAAATTACAAAAATCCAAAAAAAAAAGCTCATAAAGATGAGTATAGAATTACACGACCCACATTTGACACAAAATCACAGTTTGTTAAGCCATATTCTTTACCCATGCCTTTGCAGCAACCATCATGTACAAGCCAGCAAAACGCAGTGTACTACTCTACAACCAAAACCTGTGTCACGCACATCCAAGCCATAATCACCATCATGTAAACCCAAACAACAACAAGCTACAACAGGCCATCCAACTCCTCAACACAAGCCTTGCCATACTCCACTGTGTGACATCAAAACTCAGCCACCCCTTTGTATCTTCAAGTTGGTCAAGCAGGCTACCCTGATCATCAAGCATGAGTTGTGAAGTCACCTTCGTCTGCTTCAATCATGGCGTCTCCAATGAACTGAATGTCGAGGAAATTAATCCCTCCCACCACGAAGTCCAATCTGCATTGGCAACTACCAAAAGTCCACCATGTTGGCACCTCCAAACTTATCCAATCACCCGTCTGCAGCCATATGCCTCATACGCATCATATGCATCGTATTCGTCATCATAAGCATCATATGCAAAAAAAAACAAATCATACTCCCCCAGCACTTATATCTCCGAGCGTCAGCATTTGCATTGCACATCATTACAAAATTAAACATTCGTGCATGCATAGTCAAGATCCAGGATCAATCTCAAGACTGCAAGACGATCTTCAGCCCAGCCAGGGACATCTTCTTCAAATCCGTGAACGTTCCTCACGAAGTTGTTCAACCTTTTGTTGACCAAGCTCAAGACAAGATTTCAAAGAAATCTTCAGCCCAGTCAGGGGCATCTCCTTCAAGTCCTTGGGCGTTCCCCAGTGAGTTGGTCCTTTCAACCTTTTGTTGACAAGGATGGTGTTCCTTAGTGACTTCTTTGCTTCAACCTTTTGTTGATGTCTCCAAATAAGCCTCACTCATCATATCTCCAGCAAACTTGACCTTTTGTCAATTTCCTTACTATCATCCTTTTGGTGATAGCCGAACACTGTCAACTCAATTCAACCTGCATCCTTTTTGTGTTGGTAACCCTTAATCTCAAAAAACTTCCTATCATCCTTTTGGTGGTAGTCATTCATGTCGTTTTGGTGTTGGCCCCCGCAATTGGGAAGTTCCTATCATCCTTTTGGTGGTAGTAGCTTGTATTGATCTGTCATCCTTTTGTTGTCAGATATATGCGTGTGTGTCGCCCTATTATCCTTTTGGTAATAGCAGGCTTTGACCTCATTTTCATCCTTTTGGTGGAATGGTCTGTGTGTGTGTGTGTGCCCTATTATCCTTTTGGTAATAGCAGGATTAGACCTCATTTTCATCCTTTTGGTGGAAGGGTCTGTGTGTGTGTGCCCTATTATCCTTTTGGTAATAGCGGGCTTTTGCCTCATTTTCATCAATTTGGTGGAAGGGTCGGTGTGCGTGTGTGCCCTATTATCCTTTTGGTAATAACAGGCTTTGACCTCATTTTCCATCCTTTTGGTGAAAGAGTCTGTGTGCGTGTGTGCCTTATTATCCTTTTGGTAATAGCAGGCTTTGACCTCATTTTTATCCTTTTGGTGGAAGGGTCTGTGTGTGTGTGCCCTATTATCCTTTTCGTAATAGTAGGCTTTGACTTCATTTTCATCCTTTTGGTGGAAGGGTCTGTCTGTGTGTGCCCTATTATCCTTTTGGTAATAGCAGGCTTTGACCTCATTTTCATCCTTTTGGTGGAAAGGTGTGTGTGTGTGTGCCCTATTATCCTTTTGGTAATAGCAGGTTTTGACCTCATTTTCATCCATTTGGTGGAAGGGTCTGTGTGTGTGCCCTATTATCCTTTTGGTAATAGTAGGCTTTGACCTCATTTTCATTCTTTTGGTGGAAGGGTCTGCGTGTGTGCCCTATTATCCTTTTGGTAATAGCAGGCTTTGACCTCATTTTCATCCTTTTGGTGGAAGGGTCTGTGTGTGTGTGCCCTATTATCCTTTTGGTAATAGCAGGCTTTGACCTCATTTTCATCCTTTTGGTGGAAGGGTTTGTGTGCGTGTATGGCCTATTATCCTTTTGGTAATAGCAGACTTTGACCTCATTTTCATCCTTTTGGTGGAAGGGTCTGTGTGTGTGTGCCCTATTATCCTTTTGGTAATAGCAGGCTTTGACCTCATTTTCATCCTTTTGGTGGAAGGTTATGTGTGTGTGCCCTATTATCCTTTTGGTAATAGCAGGCTTTGACCTCATTTTCATCCTTTTGGTGGAAGGGTTTGTGTGTGTGCCCTATTATCCTTTTGGTAATAGCAGGCTTTGACCTCATTTTCATCCTTTTGGTGGAAGGGTTTGTGTGTGTGTGTACCCTATTATCCTTTTGGTAATAGCAGGCTTTGACCTCATTTTCATCCTTTTGGTGAAGGGTCTGTGTGTGTGTGCCATATTATCCTTTTCGTAATAGCTGGCTTTGACCTCATTTTCATCCTTTTGGTGGAAGGGTCTGTGTGTGTGCCCTATTATCCTTTTGGTAATAGCAGGCTTTGACCTCATTTTCATCCTTTTGGTGGAAAGGTATGTGTGTGTGCCCTATTATCCTTTTGGTAATAGCAGACTTTGACCTCATTTTCATCCTTTTGGTGGAAGGGTATGTGTGTGTGTGTGCCCTATTATCCTTTTGGTAATAGCAGGCTTTGACCTCATTTTCATCCTTTTGGTGGAAGGGTCTCTGTGTATGTGTGCCCTATTATCCTTTTCGTAATAGCAGGCTTTGACCTCATTTTCATCCTTTTAGTGGAAGGGTCTGTGTGTGTGCCCTATTATCCTTTTGGTAATAGCAAGCTTTGACCTCATTTTCATCCTTTTGGTGAAGGGTCTGTGTGTGTGTGTGCCCAATTATCCTTTTGGTAATAGCAGGCTTTGACCTCATTTTCATCCTTTTGGTGGAAGGGTCTGTGTGTGCGTGCCCTAATATCCTTTTGGTAATAGCAGGCTTTGACCTCATTTTCATCCTTTTGGTGGAAGGGTCTGTGTGTGTGCCCTATTATCATTTTGGTAATAGCAGGCTTTGACCTCATTTTCATCTATTTGGTGGAAGTGTCTTTGTGTGTGCCCTATTATCCTTTTGGTAATAGCAGGCTTTGACCTCATTTTCATCCTTTTGGTGGAAGGGTCTGTGAATGTGTGTGCCCTATTATCATTTTGGTAATAGCAGGCTTTGACCTCATTTTCATCCTTTTGGTGGAAGGGTCTGTGTGTGTGTGCCCTATTATCCTTTTGGTAATAGCAGGCTTTGACCTCATTTTCATCCTTTTGGTGAAGGGTATGTGTGTGTGTGCCCTATTATCCTTTTGGTAATAGCAGGCTTTGACCTCATTTTCATCCTTTTGGTGGAAGGGTCTGTGTGTGTGTGTCGTATTATCCTTTTGGTAATAGCAGGCTTTGACCTCATTTTCATCCTTTTGGTGGAAGGGTCTAGGTGTGCGTGCCCTATTATCCTTTTGGTAATAACAGGCTTTGACCTCATTTTCATCCTTTTGGTGGAAGGGTCTGTGTGTGTTCCTTATTATCCTTTTGGTAATACCAGGCTTTGACCTCATTTTCATCCTTTTGGTGAAAGGGTCTGTATGCGTGTGTGCCGTATTATCCTTTTGGTAATAGCAGGCTGTGACCTCATTTTCATCCTTTTGGTGGAAGGGTCCGTGTGCGTGTTTTACTATCATCCTTTTGGTGATAGGTCTGTCATCCTTTTGGTGTCAGAGTCTCCTGTTATCATCCTTTTAGTGATAACGACCTTTGCGAGTTTTTCAGTGTCCACTCGAGAGTGACGTTGATCCATCGTTTCACTTCCCAAGCATTTTCTTTTCGGACAAATTTGTGGTCTTCTTAATATCTAATTGACTTCTACCTTGAAATAATGAACGCCGTAGCAGTTCATCTTACCAGGTTTAAGCCAATTAGATAGGGGCATCTGTCATACCTCAAATTTGTCCTACCTGTGCATATTTTCATCTGCACATCCATCCACTAACCATTATTCAGAAAATAAAAAAATGTTGTCTCTGGTTGTTGTAGTGATTGAGGTTTAATGGTCAGGCAAAGTGTGTTTCATGATCAAGTCAGTTGGTGTATAGTTTAGGTTATCAAGTCATGATATGTCAAATGCTTCATTAAGGACTGGTTAATTTTAGTCATAATTCACGGTGAAGTCCGTCAAGGTTGAGATTGATTCGTGATTCCTTTGGGGCAATTCTTAATCATCATCCTTTTTTTTCTTAACCATTATTATTTTTATTTTCCAATTTCTAAACCATCTTCATTTTCAATTACCCTTATTTTTGTTCATTTCAATTATCAATTCCACAACTATCCATTCAATATCTATATCCATAAAAATTCATAAAAATCCACTTCCTTCTAACCATTTTAACCCATTTTTTTCTTATATATCCATTATCCACCTTTTATATCCATTTTCAATTTATGACATCCATTTCAAAAAAACCATTTTTAATCCCATTGATTTATTTATTTCAATTATTAATTAGCAAATAAAACAACAATCTCTAAATAAATTCAAAGCCCATTACTATTACAAATTACAAAAATCCAAAAAAAAAAAGCTCATAAAGTTGAGTATAGAATTACACGACCCACATTTGACACAAAATCACAGTTTCTTAAGCCATATTCTTTACCCATGCCTTTGCAGCAACCATCATGTACAAGCCAGCAAAATGCAGTGTACTACTCTGCAACCAAAACCTGTGTCACGCACATCCAAGCCATAATCACCATCATGTAAACCCAAACACCAATAAGCTACAACAGGCCATCCAACTCCTCAACACAAGCCTTGCCATACTCCACTGCGTGACATCAAAACTCAGCCACCCTTTTGTCAAGCTTCATACAAGCCGCATATCACTCTATTTCTTCACGTGACTGAGAAAATAAAACCACCTGCATAAAACAAAACACTACATCATCTAATTCATTTTTAGACCATAACAACAAAGAACCCCACAAATTGCCACAACTTGCAAAACTTGAACAACACGCACAATACGAATTTTCATGAGCAGCAAAAATTATTACGCAGCAATACGGACAACCTGCATAACCGTACAAAAAAAACACGTCCAACCACTGCTTTTCGTAACCTTCGCAGCAGCTCCCACAAACCTCAGCAGCACAACAAATCAAAAAACAATTCACTGCACGTGACTCCCATACCACACCCTTTGCACAACTGCAGTGAACCCAAACTTTCATCAATTTGCAAACACGACACCACAATTCTAGCTCACAATCTCCTTCCCAAAATTCCCTCAACTCTCTCTATATAACAAACTCTTTCTCACTCTCATTGAAGAAAGAGCCCTAGCCGCCACTTCAACTCTGCTCAAACTCCATGCCAAATCTTCTCCCCAACCTTCTTCTTCTTCATAAACCCATAACCCTTCAACACTTCCCTTCCATTTTCAACAGCAACATAACTTTTAATCGCAAAAATCACAACCATTTTCATTCTTGCCTCCAAACCTTTGAACCTATTCAACTTCATTCCCCAATTAGCAATTAGTCTCCCCAACCTCCATTAAATCACCTTTAACCTTGCAACAACAACCCATTTTGAACACACAAACCCAAACAAATCATTCAACCAAAATGAACCAGAAACAAACAAACCAGAAAAGGAGATGAAGTGAGAAGTTCGTCGAAACCTTGAGACAGAGAGATTGAGGAACGAATTGACGAACACGAACCTGGAGGAGTAAGAACCTGAACCGAGGTAGATCGAGCAAGGGGAGAGATTGAGACCGGAGCCATTTGCGAGAGAGAGGTTTTTAAGGCTTTGATGTTGATGCTTTCTTTCGTTCTACCATGACCCTTGCTTTTGTTTTGAAATGACGATGAAACTTGATGTTTTTTTCCCTTTAAAATAAAACCTGATGCTTATTTAAATGACTTGATTCTTTTTGGTATTGGTGTGTTAATGGGTCTTTGGGCCAGTTTCACGCTTTCCTTTTTCTTTGATTTAAACCCATTTTATTTTATATTCACCACCCTTTTGTTTTTTTTTTCATCTGTATCATGTCTCTTTGGGATGGATGATGGGTTTGTTTAAGCCCATATGATTCCATGTGCATACACCTTTGTAATTCTGTGCACCCCGCATTTTGTAGAATGTTTTAAGAAATCAATTTAATTTGCTTCCTCTATTTTCTAATATTTTAGTTCTTAGTATGTTTATGTTTTCTCAAATTATCCTTATTAATTTCGATTTCATTTTCGATTTTTAGGGCCAATGATATAAAAATAATCTTGATGATTGGTTGATTTTTTTAAAAATCGGTTCCAAATCTTGATTTATATGAGGCCTACCATTTATTTATTTTCTTTTCGATTTATTTTTTTTCATTATTCATTTTGGGTCAATGAAAACCAAATATCAAAGATTATCCATTTATCGATTTAAAATCTTGGTAAAGGTGAGACCTTTTCTTCTTTTTGATTTACTTTTAGATTTTTATTTCATTTCTTATTATTCCTTTCACTGTTTTATGCATTTTGGGCCAATGATATCAAAAATATCATGATTTGTGGATTTATTGCAAATAGATCTATAAATTTTGATTAATATGAGGCTTATTTATTTTATTTTCGATTTATTTGTTTTTACCATTCATTTTGGGTCAATGAAAACCAAACATCAAAGATTTATCGATTTTTGATTTAAAATCTTGATAAAGGTGAGACCTTTCTTCTTTTTCTCGATTTTATTTCATTTCTTATGATTTTCATTTCACATATTCTTTTATTTTCACTTTTGGTCAATGAAGGTCAAAAATCGTTGATTGTCGACTTCTCGACTAAGTCTTGATTAAGACGAGACCAACTTTATTTTATCTTGTTCCTTTTTATCTTTATTATATTGTTCATATTATTCATATTGTCCATATCATATTATTCATACTTGTTCATACCATTTTCCTTTGTTCATACTTTAATAAAAAAACATTAACAAATATCGAAACCCTAAAACAATAATTTGATGGACTGTTGGTTACTATACTTCGCTTGGAGATTTGGTTCAAGGCTTAGTTTAGGACACCTTGCACACACACGACTTTCTCTTGGGCTACCTTACAATGAGACCCTTTATTTAATGTCATCCCTTGTACTTTACATGTATCCCTCTCCCATTCCGATGTATGCATTTAGTTTTCTTTTGATTGTGGTTTGTTTACTAGGAGCACCCCTAGGGACTAGCATAGACAACGCATTTTCAAACTAATTCTCGATTCGTCGTCGAGCCATTTTCAAAACACCCCCGTAAGTCGATTGCTCATTAGCATCGCCATCAACCTATTGCTCATTCCATCGTGGCTTCGTTACTAGGAGCACTCCCTATGGACTAGGATCGATTCTCACACCTCTTTTCATCCAACTAATTCTTGATTCGTCGTCGAGCCATTTTCAAACAAACCCATTTTCAACCAAACTCTCGATTCGTAGTCAAGCCCATTTTCAAATTAACCTCTAACCAAATCCTTTTTCAAACCAAACTCTTTTCATAACAAATAAACCCTTGATCCAACGTCAAGAGGATTTTCATAATCAAACTTCAAAAACAACTAACAACTATCGCAACTCTTTTAAGGTGAAAAATAGGGGTTCAAGTCTTTGATCTTCCTTCGATTGTTTGGGTGTGAGTTCTTTTACTCGTGTGTGAGCAATTGACGCCTCTTCTTTTAAAAAATTAAATCCTTTTCAAGATAACCAAGCGCATACAATAAACCCTTGATCCCACGTCAAGCAAACTTTCATAATCAAACCTCAAAACGACTAACAACTATCGAAACTCTTTCAAGGTGAAAAATGGGGGTTCAAGTCTTTGATCTTCCTTCGATTATTTGGGTGTGAGTTCTCTTACTCGTGTGTGAGCAATTGACGCCTCTTTTAAAAATCAACCAACTCCCTTGTTTCTTGGGCGTACCACGAACTACGACTGCTCTGATTCTTTATTCCCGTCCGAGTAAAGATACGTAGGCACAAGATTGCATGATCTTGGCGAGCACACTACCATCTTTTTCCGTCAAACCCCGTAGTCGAACTACGATTGCTCTGATTACTCATTCTCGTCCGAATGAGCATACGTAGGCACAAGATTGCGATGATCTTGCCGAACACTCTATCCTTAAACCACCCATTTTCCCCTTAGCATCCTTCCCTTTTATCTTACAGTTCCGCATTTATTTTTTGAGAAGAAAACAAACAAGCTTAGCTAACGAGTATCGCGATTTGAATCAAGAGGTTCCCTTTGAGTACAACGGATGTAAGGGGGTGCGCGTATCTTCCCCTCACGTAACTGACTCCCCAACCCAGAATGTGGTTGCGATGACCATATTCTTATCCCTCCTTAAAGGTTTTCTCAATATTTTCCTTTCCCTCTTTTGGGATAAATAAAGTTCGGTGGCGACTCTGTCGAACCATTCCGCGCCTTTCGCGTGAAGGGTCGTGTCTTCGATTCAGCGATTTTTTCGAGGTACGACACATATCATCAAATACGTCATCAAAGCATCATTAATCAACATCTCGTAATCATCAATATAACTCATGGTAATTCACATCAAATAGTCATGTATCATCGTCATAAAATCATCAGCATATCTCATAGTATTTTACATCATCAATTATTCATCAAAACATCACAATATCATAATCTCATACTCATCAATATCATCATGGTAAATCATCATAAACATCACAACATCAAAACATCAAAACAACACAGCAACACAAAACAAATTTGCGAACAGTAGATGTTCGTTCCAGGATTTGCTAGGCGAACCTATTCGCTATAACCTTCGCTTAGCGAAGCGGCCAGCAAATCCCACGGACACCACACTCAACACCAGAAACACAATCATCTGTCATGCTTGCTGGTTTATTCGCTGGGTGAAGCTACTCGCTGATTCATTCACTTAGCGAGACTTCCAGTGAATCCCCCCTTCTAATCCAGAATCATCTCAATCTCCACATTCAGGTTATCACACACTCGCTGCGCTGTTCGCCTAGCGAACCTTGGCGAACATTCGCCTAGCGAAGGGATGGTTCGCTTAGCGAACCTGCGATTACAAAAAATCATTTCTACGTATCAGTAGCTCTACAACCTCAAAGGTACCTGCGATTACAGCTCCAAATGACCCAAAAACATCCCTACAACAGTTCTAATGCATCACGGAAATTAAAGGCCTAAAACCTACGTCTTTTAGGTCGATTCAGGACACTACGGGAAACCTTAATTTCCCTAAACCTTCAAAACTCTCAAGCTTCCTATAAACTCCATAAATCCCTTCAACCACAAGGTTGAAACAACATCGACAGGGAAGTCATCCCCAAGGTCTATTTTACCGGTTCAATTCAACATTATTAATCGATTCACAAAAATGCCCTTAAATTCATCAGTTTACCTAAAAACCCATAAACCCCCACAATCCCCTTTTTCTACAAGGTTAAAACAACATCAAAGAAATATTAGCCTCAAAGGCCTAATTTTACCCAATTCAATCCAACCCTTCATATTCTTCATCAACCCACAAAAACAACACCTAAATCATCAATATAATCATAAACCCACATAAACCTCAAAATCGGCCTTAAAAACATCGAATCCCTATATCGAAAACAATGCAAGGTAATACTCCCCATACCTTAGATTGTTGATTCGAAGCTTTCTCTCTGAGCCTTCGGAAACCTTCTCGAATTCCTTGCCGCCTCCTTTTTTCTCAGAGCTCTCACCTTCTTCTTTTCACGGTTTACCAAAAAAAATGAAACCTATTCTCAAATCCTCCTTTTATATTCAATCTAACCCTTGGGCCTCAAAATTAGGATTTCTCCATAATACCCCCACTAATCCTCCTCAAATGTCCAATTTACCCTTAATTCCTCCAATATTATTTAAATTAATAGTAAGACATTATACCCTATAATATATACTATTATTTAATTAAATAACCAAACTCCACAAAATTCCACGCAATGCCCCAAAACACTAAAATTCCCCAAAAATCACGAATATTATATTTAAATAAATATTCTTACGAATTTGGGGTGTTACAACTCTCCCCCACTTACAGAATTTTTGAGCTCGAAAATTACCTCAAGGAAACAGAGTCGGATACGACTCCCTCAACTGATCTTCACATCTCAAGCCCAACTTTCCTGCTTCTTGGATCATCTTAGCCTTTTTAGGTGTCTTCTTACACCACTTCAGGTCCGAGTACAACCCTCTCATCCGATTCATACCAACACACTAAAGTCCTACACCTCCTTCCACACAAAGCTTCATACAGCGTCATCCCAATACTAGCACGAAAACTGTTATTGTAGGTAAACTTGATCGACTGCAAATAACTATCCCATGGTCCTCCTTGGTCCAACACACAAGCTCTCGGCAAATCCTCTAAAGATTGGATAGTCCTCTATGTATGTCCATCTGTCTGCGGATGATAGGCAGAACTCAACCTCAACTTAGTACCCAAAGCATCTTGCAAACTCTTCCAAAACTTCGACGTAAATCTCGGGTCTCTATCCGACACAACATTCGACGATATCACAATTTCCTCAATATACATCTTAGCTAGCTTCTGCATAGAATGATTAATCTTCATCAGTAAGAATGAGCCGATTTAATTAATCAATCCACAATCACCCAAATAGAATCACTCCCTTTCTCAGTTTTTGGCACTCCGACACAAAATCCACGACCATACTATCTCATTTCCATTCAGGAATACTCAACGATTGCATCATACCCAAGGCTTCTGATGCTCAATATTCGACTTCTGACAAGTCAACTCAATAATATCCTTCCTTACTGAATACTTTCCTCGATTTCTAGAACGTCTAGAACGCACACTCTATCTCGAAACCTCATCACACCATTCTCATCAATTTGGAATTCTCCTCTGTTACCTTGGTTAATCAAAGTCAATTGGTCATCCAACTTCTAATCCACTTGCTGGCCCGCTCTGATTTCCTCCAAAAATACCACTTGTCAGCTTCAACATTCCTAACTTCACCCTATCAGGAGTCTCTTCACACACCAAACTCAAATCTCGAAACAGTTCGATTAATTCCAATTCTCTCACTATAAGCATCAACATATGCAATGACTTTCCGCTCACCGCATCGGCCACTACATTTTCTTTGCCAGAATGATAACTCAATTCAAAATCGAAATCCTTCAACAGCTCTAACCACCTTCTCTGCCTCATATTCCATTCCTTCTGAGCAAATAAGTACTCCAGACTCTTATGACCACTGAACACTTCAAATTTAGAGCCAAATAGATAAGTCTACAACACAAACACCACAGCGGCCAATTCTAAGTCATGCTTAGGATAATTTCTTTCACATACTCTCAATGTCTCGAAGCATAGGCAACAACTTGTCCATTCTTCATCAATACTCCACCAAGACCCATCTTCGACGCATCACTGTACACCACAAAAGATTCTCTCGAATTAGGCAAAATCAACTCTAGAGCGGTTGTTAACCTCCTCTTTAATTCCACACAACTCTCTTCACCAGCTCCATCCCACACAAAAGCTTGACCCTTTCGAATCAACTGAGTCAAAGGTAATGCCAACTTAGAAAAACTCCCATAAACTTGCGGTAATAACCCTCCAATCCCAAAAATTTTGTATCTCAGTAGCACACCTCGGCGGCTCCCAATGCCACACCGCATCAATCTTAGAAGGATCAATAGCAATTCTGCCACTTACAATCACATGGCTGAGAAACTCACTTCCTTCAACCAGAACTCACACTTCGACAGCTTCACCTACTACTTCTTCTCTTTCAACACCTGCAACACAATCCTCAAATGCTCAGCATGCTCTTCTTCAGATTTAGAGTCTATCAGAAGATCATCAATAAAACCCACTACAAACTTATCCAAATAATCAAGAAAATTCCGATTCATATACTCCATGAATACCAGGTGCATTAGACACACCAAACAACATCACAGTATACTCATAGTCACCATACCTCATCCTGAAAGCCGTCTTCGGAATATCATCAAGCTTAACACAAATCTGATGATAACCCGACCTCCAATCAATCTTGATAAACACACAGGCATCTACTAACTGATCCATCAATTCCTCAATCCTCGGAAGCAGACACTTATTCTTGATCGTCACTTTACTCAACCGTCTATAATCTACACACAATCTTATAATACCATCTTTCTCCTTCACCGACATCACAGGGGCGCCTCACAGGGAAACACACGGTCGGACAACTTCCTCTCAAGCGGTTCTTCTAGCTATTTCTTCAACTCCCTTATTCAGAAACATGCATTCTATATGCAAACACCGACATCGAGCATTGCATCGAGTACCAGGTCGATAGCAAGTTACACTCCACACTACAATGGTAAATCACTGATATCTCTTGGGAACACCTCCAAATAGTCACACACCATAGGTAGATCACACACCACCGCATCCCTTATGCCTCCCAATAATCCAACATCATAACACCTTTGAACCATCTTTATTTAATAATTAAAAAATAAGCTGAGTAGATTTCGATGAACCTGATTAGAGAAGCTTCCCCATAAAGCCTGGATCCTTCCATGTTCATCTGTTAGCAGTCCCGAAAATGAACTACCAAAATCTGTATTCAAACACATGAAGAGTAAGACATTTATCTAAATGAGCTGTATGTTGGTTAGAAAAATGGAAACATCCAAATTTATCGGTATCAAGCTGAATAACTTCCATATTGGTTGCTCTGTAACGTGGGGAGTCTGCAGGTCATATATTCAATGCAACCTGCATAATTGTGAGCATAATTGTGAATAATATAAGGGATGACTGCCACTCTTCTAGCCACTGGAACTCCCTTAATAGCAGCAGGGTGAGGAACAGGTCCAGGTTCAATATCAGAACAAACCAGTTTCTTAAATTCATAGCAGTGATCATGTTCTGAAAACTGTGTAAAAGTGTAAACAACATTAATTTTAAATGCAAACTGTTGTAAAAGGTCCTCATTTTTTCACTAAAAATTTAAGAACTTAGTTACCTGATTCTTTCTCAATTTGTGCATATGTAAAGTTGGAGTTACCTATTTTTTCATAATATGGCATTGTAACATATAAATTACCTGCTGCAGCTGCTTGTTCATTGATCTTCCCTTTTCCATTTTCATTTATTTAAAGTTGATATACTACAGAAGATAACATATAAATTATTTATCATATTGGTACCAAGTCATTTGATAAAATTAGAATGTCAATAACTATAATCAGTAAACCAACTACACAAAATCAATATGACCTATAGAGATTACAGAGAAAATACCATCCAATCTTCGACTGTAATCCCTGTAATCAAATTAAACCAACTACATAAAATCAGTAACCCATTTCATTGGCTAACAAAATTAGTAACACCTACACAAAATCAATATACATTCCATGCCAACTGTTATATTGAGAACTTTCAATAATGCTAAAAAAATCCAAAATGAAAAACAGAACTACAGAGCATATCTCACAGTCATTTCTACAAATACATGGGAAAAAAATAAAAGTTAACAGAGCCTTACCAGAGTTTCCAAATCATCATCTTCCCGAGCATACATTGCATACTAATTTCTCAGGGTTCGCATCAATATCATCGACATCAATATCAATAGCTTATCAGGATGCAGCTGTCCAACATACCCTTAAACATGAATAAAAGACCCTTCGATGATGATGAAAAGAAACACAAAATGATATCAACCGGAGAGAAAAAGGCAGAGGAAATAGGGTGGCGTGCGATTGTGTAGAGAAAGAGGGTGGCGAGCGATTGTGTGGAGAAAGAGGGTGGCGGCCGAGTAGGGTTTGGGGGGAAGAGAAAAACGGGAGAGAGAGAGTGAGAGAGAGAGATAGAAAAGTGGAAAGTGTGAGGATTTAGGGTTTCTTTGGAGGGATTAGGAAATTTGAAATTTTGGACCAATGACAGTGTAACAAATGGCAGCATTTGTGGGAAAGTAAGTTAGGAAAAGTGATGAATTGACTAGTTATAATTATGCCCTTATTTAAGTGTAAAGGTTTTTAAGGGAAAGGGCACAAGTGGAAAGTCAATGAACTTATTTGTAGTTGCTTTATAGTAGACGAGATATGTTTAAAATTATCCCATTCAGGATGATAATGCTAATACTGAAACACAATTACAATAGCATACACATAACATAAGTACAACTTTCGGATATTTAAACTTCAAGGACGATATATGTCATAATATAACATGTAATAAATCAAAATACGGGACAAGGAAAAATATAATCATCCAGCTCTTCTGATCTTTTTCTTATTCCATCACTCGTACATGCTTATATGAAAAATGAAAAATATACAATAAAAATGAGGTGAGATACTATATCTTAGTGGAGTTCTCTTATCTTATGAGTCTACTCAGATTTAAAGGATTTTCCTGTTGAAAATAGATTTTTGGCATTTTTAGTTGTGGTAACTGGTTATCGAATATGTAATAACCGATTACATGCTTTGGAAAACGCATGGCTGACTACTGGAATGAGGTGTAACCGGTTACCCCAAATATGGTAATCGGTTACACTGGGAGATTTTTCAGTTTCAGCTTATTTTTTAAGTTGTTTTGTATTTTTCTCAATCTTTGTACTTGTTATATAAATAGCCTCCAGTGCTTCCATTTGGGGTTAATGCAAATTTTAATTCTCTCTCCCTCTCTCTCTCTCTCTCTCTCTCTCTCTCTCTCTCTCTTACTTCATCTTCTCTAAATTAACACAATTCTCCATTGAAGTTTTGTATGTTCTAACATTTGGCATCAAGAGCACTGGTTGTGATCCATTAATCCACTGCAACAATGAATATTGTTTCCAACGATAGAATCCCCACCACCCTTCTGATTCTTGATTCGAAGAATTATGACAAGTGGTCTAAACAAATGAAAATTTTGTTTGGGTATCAGTAACTTCTTGAGGTGTTCAACAATGGAGTCACACCACTTGGGGGCAGAAGCTACAGATGCTCAGAAGGCTACATTCAAGGATGAAAAGAAGAAAGATTACAAGGCACTCTTCTTGATTCATTCTTGTGTTGATGGTGACAACTTCGAGAAAGTTGGCGATTGTGAGTCGGTAAAGCAAGCTTGGGAGATCTTGGAAAAGGCTTATGTAGGGGCTGTTAAAGCAAAGGTGGTGAGGTTACAAACTCATAAGAGCCAATTCGAGTTAACACAAATGGAAGAAAAGGAAACGATCAACGATTACGTGACGCGTATTTCACATTTGATGAATCAAATTAAGGCGCGTGGAGAAACCGTTTTGGAGCAGCATGTTGTGTCGAAGACCTTGCGTTCTTTAACGTCAAGATTCGACAACATTGTAGTGGTTATCGAAGAGTCGAAGGACCTTGAAATGTTGAGCAAAGATGAGCTTCAAATCTCTCTTGAGGCTCATGAGTAAATGATGGAAGAAAAAGGAAACGAAAAAGCTAAAGCGGAGATTGCTTTACAAGTGCGGCTCAACGAGTAGAGTAAAAGATCGAAAGGAAAATGGCCTTTAAGAGGGAAGCAAAATTTTCAGAATTCGGGAGGAAGAGATCCATAAAGTTGGAAGGTTTCGATGGGAGAAAGAGGTGAGAGCAGCTCCAAAGATACTGGTCAAGGCAATAATTTCAAGAAGATTGACAAGAGTAAGGTGAAGTGTTACAATTGTCATAGACTTGGTCATTTTGCAAGAGATTGTAACGCGAAACCAAGGGGAAATCAAGGAGATGAAGCTAAAGTTGCGAGGAAAGAGGTGGATAATGAAAACACATTTTTGGTTATGATCACAGAGGAGAATTATGGCACTAAAGAGTTACTGGGCAGCAGCAGTAGCAACTGCAAGTTGCAGGACAGCAGCTGCAGCAGTTCAAAAAATACTACAGAAACGCGTCTGGAGCAAAATGTTATGGTAAAGGTTCAAGAAGAAGTCCAAGGAAGTGATGAGTGGTACTTGGATTCTGGTTGTTCAACGCATATTACGGGTAGAAAAGATTGGTTTGTCAAAATCAATCAAGCCGTGAAGAATAAGGTGAAATTCGCGGATGACACCACTTAAGCGGCCAACGGGGTCGGTGATGTCTTGATCACGAGAAGGGATGTTGGCCATTCCTTGATCAAATATATTCTATACATTATAGGAATTAAATGTAATCTCTTAAGCATTGGCCATTTTCTCGAGAAGAATTACATGATTCGCATGGAAAACAAGATTTTGCGCGTTTTTGATCGAAACAGGGTTTTAGTCCTTAAAGCTCCTATGGCTACCAATAGAACTTTCAAGATAAAGTTGAGAGTGATGGAGCATAGGTGTTTAGCTACAACGGCAAGTTGAGAAGAGTGGTTATGACACTACTGTTATAGGCATCTCAATTTTTGCGATCTCAAAGCGTTGCAACAAAATGGTGTGGTTACCGGGCTGCCACACATTAATATTCCAGCTAAGTTGTGTGAAGAATGTGTGAAAGCAAAACAATACAAGGGGAGTTTTAGCAAGGATGTGGTTCATAGGACCAAGGCTCACCTTGAGGTGGTATATTCCGATGTTTGCGGGCTAATGCAAGTTGACACGTTGGGTGGCAATAGGTATTTTGTCACATTTATCGACGATTTTAGTAGAAAGTTATGGATTAACCTTATCGATAGGAAGGATGAGGTGTTTGATGTGTTCAAGAAGTTTAAATCCATGGTGGAGAGGCAATGCAGTCAAAAACTCAAAGTACTTAAAACAGACGGTGGAGGTGAATACGTCTCAAATGACTTTGGGAGGTTTTGTGACCAAGAGGGGATAGTGCATGAGGTTTTACCACCCTATGAACCACAATAAAATGGTGTTGCCTAGAGGAAAAATCGATCGATTATGAACATGGTTCGTAGCATGTTTAGTGGAAATAATTTTCCGAAGGAGCTATGGGGAGAAGCGGTCTCTACAACCACCTATTTGTTTAATAGGTGACCTACTAAGAAGCTTGAAAAGCTAACATCAGAAGAGGTATGGTCTAGATTCAAACCAAATCTAAGTCATTTGAGAGTTTTCGATTCGGTGGCATATCGGCATGTGTCATGTCAACTTAGAAAGAAGTTGGACGACAAAGGTGAGGAGATGATATTGGTAGGATATCACTCTATTGGTGAATACAAGCTGTTTGATGCGTGAAATCGGAGAATAGTGATCATCCGCAACGTTATTTTCAATGAAATAAGTGTTACATGTCCCAGGGTAACCAGTTACATGCAGCCAGTGCATTCTGATGTAACAGGTTACATGCAGAGAAATAAGCCTCCCAATTCTGCAGATGAGGGTGTAACCGGTTACACCTAACCAGTTCATTCTTGTGTAGCCGGTTACATGCAGAATAATCAGACTTCCATCTTTATTTTTTCTGGTCCAATCAGTTCCGAAACAGTCGTGCAGCCACCAATTGAGGTCCAAAATGAAGAGAATGTTAGACGATCAACAAGGAAAAGGGTGTTACCTCAAAGACTCCAAGAACGTGAGATTCCTAGACAACGAAATCAATGATGATGGTTATTTCGTCCACTTTGCGCTTATGGCCGAATCTGAACTGATGAACATGGAAGAGGCTCTAAGCGATCCAAAGTGGATTTGTGCAATGAAGGATGAGCTGAATCTATTGAAAAAAATAGTACTTGGGAGTTGACTGATCTACCGCTTGGAAAGAATCCAATTGGTGTTCGATGGGTCTATAAAGTGAAGGCAAATCCCAAAGGCGAGGTGATCAAGCATAAGGCTCGATTGATAGCAAAGGGATTCTTGCAACATGAAGGTATAGACTTTGAGGAGGTGTTTGCACGTGTGGCTAGGCCAGAAACCATCCGATTAGTTATTGGAATTACGAATAACAACGATTGAGCGATATATCAAATGGACGTCAAATCTGCATTTTTGAATAGTCCACTTGATGAAGAGGTTTATGTTGAGCAGCCCCCCAAATTTGTATTAAAGAATCAAGAGATGAAGTTCTACAAATTTAATAAAGCATTATATGGTTTGAAACAAGCTCCAAGAGCTTGGAACAAACTCATTGATGGATTTTTAATTGATATTGGTTTCAAGCGGTGCGTGTCTGAACACAAATTCTATGTGAAGACGGATGCGAATGATGGTGTGACCATACTTTGCTTGTATGTTGATGATTTATTGATTACCGACATCTGTGAGAAGAGTATCTCTAAGTTCAAGAGTGAACTTATGGATGAATTTGAGATGACAGACCTTGGTATTATGACATATTTCCTTGGCATAGAGTTCCACAAGTCAAAAACAGGACTTCTCATGCATCAAAGGAGATATGCTCTTTAGATCTTGAAGAGGTGTGAAATGGAGCATTGTAATGCAACCATTACACCATGTGAAGCAAGGTTGCAGCTGTCCAAGAGTGAGGATAAGCAAGATGTAGATCCAACACAATATAGGAGATTGATTGGATCATTGCGGTATTTGTGCAATATGCGGCCGGACTTGGCATTTAGTGTTGGTATTGCTAGTAGATTCATGGAGAGACTGGACGTGTCTCACTTGGTAGCGCTAAAGAGGATCCTTAGACATGTTAAAGGAACTATTAGTTGCGGAATTTTCTTTCCTGCATCGGATACCGGCCGAAAATGCAATTTACTTGGTTTCACCGAATCCAATTGGTGTGGTGATAAGGATGATAGAAAGTTAACAGTTAGATACATCTTTATGTTTGGTAGGACACCAATCTCTTGGTGTTCGAAGAAGGAACCAGTGGTGGCACTCTCATATTGTGAGACCGAGTATATTTTGGCATCGTTGTGTGCGTGTCAAACTATGTGGCTCTTGAATCTATTAAAGGAGTTGGTAGCAATGAGGGTGAGGCTACTACACTTCTTGTTGACAATGTTTCTGCAATAAAACTTGTGAAGAATCCGATTGCACATAGAAGGAGAAAGCATATAGAGACGTGGTTTCATTATTTGAGGGAGCTAGTGAGTGAAGGAAAGCTAAGATTGGAATATTGTCGAAGCGAAGACCAAGTTGCATATTTGTTGACTAAGGGAGTAACAAATGAGGTGTTCAAGAGGTTAAAGATGAGCTTGAGCATGCTGGACTTGGAATAACTGAAATGAGGTGGTGTGTTGAAAACAAATTTTTGGCATTTTCAGTTGTGGTATCTGGTTACCGAATATGTAGTAACCGGTTACATGCTTTGAAAAATGTGTGGTTGGCTACTGAAATGGGGTGTAACTGGTTACCCCAAATATGATAACCGGTTACACTGGGAGATTTTTCAGTTTTAGCTTATTTTTTAAGTTGTTTTGTAATTTTCCCAATCTTTGTACTTGTTGTATAAATAGCCTTCAGTGATCCCATTTGGGGTTAATGCCAATTTTAATTCTCACTCTCAATTACTCCCTCTCTCTCTCTCTCTCTCTCTCTGTCTCTCTCTCTCTCTACTTTTATCTCAATTTTATCACTTCATCTTCTCCAAATTAACTCAATTCTCCATTGATTCACCATTGAAGTTTTGTATGTTCTAACACTTTCGTCCATATTCTTATTTCACTAGCACTACACTCACGTACTATAATTGAAATAAAGAGCTCGAAGCTTAATCTTGCTTTATACACCACGTGAAAGTTGATGTCCTATGCACACTTGCCATGTAGAAAAATAGAAGCTACAGATTTTGTCCAATTTGAATCGAATTGACGAACAAATAAATCCACCGCCCTCAAGGCAAGGTTTTACAGATTTATCTGCCTCCTTTCTGCATGGATTATGTCCACTATGTAAGGTCTTCCAGGTTTACCTGCCTTGCTTCTGCATGGATTGCATCCACTAGGTAAGGTCTTTCAGGTTTTCCTTGTAAGTATAGAGGGCAATCTAAAAGGGGGATGAAATAAACTGGCTATATTTTTCTTGTATTTTATTATGCTCTTTTTATTTTTAATTTTTTGGAAACAAGTGATGTATTGTACTTTGTTTAGAATGATGTTATGCAGAAAATTAAAGTGTAGAAAAGTAAATGACACAAGTAATTATACACCCCTTATCAACCAAGGGTACATCTAGTCCTTTCACACCTTGAAGGATTTTTCACTATGTTAGATATTTGTACAAGCCTTACACTATGTTACATATTCTACAATCTTCTAACATAACAAAGAAGCATATCACTTCCTTGATTTACAAATATCAAACTTATGGATAACTTTGAATCAACTCAATTCAAATGACTTTTTTCACAAAATAGAAAGTACAACACTTCCTATTTACAAACACCTTTCACAAACACACTATGATTAAAACAAATATACACACTTGTATAGAAATTTGAGTAATATTTAACTTGGCTTGAATTCCAGGATAATCAATTTGATCTTCTCTTTCTCTTGATCACAGTCCAAAAATATATATACTTAAGTGCTCAAAATAATTGAATGAAACTCTTTTTCAATGATATGAAAGTTATGCATAAAGTTTCGTTGTAATGGATATATGAACACTTAAAAAATACTTATTTGAATTATATGAAAAATGAGGTACGAAAGAGGTAATTGAAAAAACAATGTATTTTGACTTAAATACATCTCATTATGCCTCTTTGATTTGTTGCAATATTTTGGAAAAGTTTCATGATCATTGACAATGTTTTGGAATCACAATGGTTCATATTTTTCAAAATAGTATGTTGTTTTGAAAAAACAACAGAAAAATTACGGCATTTTAAAACTGCCACAGTTTACGAACCTGTGTTTTGTTTCAGAAAATTATAAAATTGCAACGGTTTGAAACTGGTACAGTTTACGAACCTGTGTGCTATTTCAAGAAATAGTAAGATTGTTGCGGTTTCAAACTGCCACGTTTTACAAAACCAACTTTTTGAATGGAGAATTTGATTAATCGATTGTTGCATTTGATCAATTGATTGCTTCATAAAAAACTCAAATTTTTTCCTTTTAAAAGTTGTGCTTTGGATGTCAATCTTGCATCAATATTTAGGAAACATGAAATGGTTTAGAAAACAAAGATTTTGAGCACATGAAGCTTATATACATATTAATTTTCATTTTACCTTAATCTTCATGATTCAATCCGTTGATATCTAAAGCTTATGTAATCTTGATACTTGATTTCAATCTTATTGATCTTTCTTCTATGATAACCTTTTGTCTTCATCAAAACTAAGCTAAGATGGATGGTGAACATCTTCTTCACAATCTTCCCCTTTTTGATGATGACAAAACATATTAATAAGAAGTTTTTGCTTGAAACTTGATTTCTTCCCCTATATTTTATATCTTGCCCTATCTTGCATATCTCCCCCTTTATATTAAAATTTATGCCTTTGTCTTTGGTATCCAGAATAACAACAAAAACAATCATTTCTCTTCTCTCCCTTTTTGACATTATAAAAAAGAAAAATAGTAAAATTAAAAGAAACATAATATATAAAGGAAATGAAACATTAGACATAAAAAAAACTTATCTTATTTACAATGATTTGATGTCAATGTTGATATCAAAGTGTCAATCTTTCTCAAATCATCTTTAATTTAATGAAACTTTAATCCTACCATATCATATGGTATTGTATCTTGAAAAATCAATCTTAATTTGACAAAATTAGCATACGATCTTCAAATACCTACAAAATAATTAATAGTAATTTCTAGGTACCAAATATTCTTTGTGTCCTCTTGGGTTAGTTCTCTTCCTTACCCATATATACTCAATATAAGGGACACCATAGTTTCTTATGTAGCAAACACTAGGAGTATGGCATTTTATATTACAATAAAAGCATGTAGGTATAAAAACATGATTTCTTTTATAGACATAAGAATGATTTCTATCCTGAGACATTTTAGGATGAATTACACCATACACTTTCTTGATTTCCACATTGTTGAATTTTGTGCCAGCTTTAACAACGATGATTTTACTTGTTCTTGGTTTATCAAAATCATAAAAGCCAATTTCATATTTTTTATTTGAATATCTTTGTCCACCCAACACATCTTCTAAATCAATTTGACATTTTTTATATTTCTTTATAACTTAGTTTAATTCAACAATTTTGGATTCATGTTCTTGATATTTTTAACATGCAGAATTTTTGAGTTGGTATATTTCCATTTTCATGTTATTTGCCTCATTTTATAGAGATAAAATGATTTTCTTTTTATTTGAACATTTTATAGAAAGATTCAAATATTCCTCATATAATTCATGGAAAACATTTTGTAATTCATCGTCTGAAGGTATATCATTAATTATGGAATCACAAACCTCCTTTTAATTTATTCATCATGAGAATAGTGTGAAGCCATTTATGCCATGTTTGCTTTCTCTTTATCTGAAGATATACTTATCTCAATGTCATCTCATGTCACATATGCTTTCTTTGGCATATTTTACTTCTTGTAATTGACTTTGTTCTTCTTTAGAAATGTAGAGGATTCACTTTTGACATGTCATCTTCTTCCATATTCAAAAAAGGTAACCTTACTTTTTGAATTTGGTGCTTCTTTTTGACTAGTTTCCTTTGCCATTTTCTTTCTCAAGAATTTTTTGAATTTCTAGATCAATGCATCATCTTCATGACTAGTGGATTGAGATTCATCTTCCTATTCACTATCATTGACTTTTACTCTAGTTTTTAAGGCAAGACTTTTGGGTTTCTTTTCAGGATTTTCATACTTTTCTATCCTTTCAAGTTCTATTTCATGTTCTTGAAATTTACCAAACAATGCAGTCGAAGATATTTTGGAGAGATTTTTCTTTTCTGCTATTGTTGTCACCTTTGGTTTCCATGCTTTTTTCAATGAACTAAGGACTTTGAGATTCAAATCATCATTTGTGAATGGTTTTCCTGGAGCCATCAAATGATTTGTCAAATATGAAAATCTCTTTTGCAAGTCAAGAATTGTTTCTCCGGAATGCTTCTAAACATGTCATATTCTTGTGATAAGGTGTTTAGTTTCGATCTTTTTACTTTTATTGTACTGTCATGAGTCACTTCCAAATTATCCAAAATATCTTTTGCCGTCTTACAATGAGATACATGAAATAATTCATCCATGCCTAGGGTTGATTGAAGAATATTTTTTGCCTTTTTGTCAAATATCTCTTTGTTCTTGTCATTTTCATTCCAATAGGCTTTTACTTTTTATTGTTCTACATAATTGATGATCGTCTTAGGAATGTAAGGACCATTTTCAGCGGCATCCCACATTTCTTCTCCTTGTGCTTCTAAATATTCTTGCATGCAAATTTTCCATAAGTCATAATATTCACCAACGAAACATGGAGGTTTGTCGTTACTACCACCATCTCTAAAAAAAGGATTAACATAAGTCATCTTTCCTGGATCGATTGTGCAATCTAAAAGGGGGGTGAATTAGACTTGCTGGATTTTTCTTGTATTTTATGTAAGTTCCTTTCCTTTAGAATGATGTTATACAGAAAATCAAAGTACAAAAAAGTAAATGACACAATAATTATACTATTTCCCCTTATCAACCAAGGCTATATCTAGTCCCTTCACATCTTGAAGGATTTTCCATTATGTTAGACCTATGTACAAGTCTCACACCAATACCTGTTCTACAATCTTCTAACATAACAAAGAAGCACACAACTTCCTTGATTTCACAAGAACCAAGCCTATGGTGGACTTTGAATAAACTCAATTCAAATGAAATTTTCACAAATTAGAAAGTACACCACTTTATATTTACAAACACCTTTCACCAACACACTATGATGAAAAGTAATATACACACTTGTATAGAAATTTGAGTAATATTTGACTTGCCTTGAATTCCAAGATAATTAATTTGATCTTCTCTTTCATATACTTAAGTTTTCAAACTAATTGAATGAAACTCTTTTTCAATAATATGAAAGTTCTGCATAAAGTTTCATTGTAATGGATATATAAACACTTAAAAAAATTGTTTGAATTATATGAAAAATGACGCATGAAAGATGCAATTGAAAAAATGATGTATTTTGACTTAAATACATCTCATTATGCCTCTTTGATTTGATGCAATGTTTTGGAAAAGTTTCATGATCATTTGTAATGCTTTGGAATCAAAATGGTTCATATTTTTCAAAATAGTATGTTGTTTTGAAAAAGTAACAGTAAAATAACAGTGATTTCATATTGCCACAATTTACGAACCAGTGTACTATTTTAGAAAACAATAAAATTGCAACAGTTTCAAACTGCCACAGTTTACGAACCAGTGCATTGTTTCAAAAAACAATAAAATTGCAACGGTTTCAAACTGCCATAGTTTACAAACCAATGTGTCATTTAAAAAAATTAAGATTGTGGTGTTTTAAGCTGCTGTCGTTTACGATAATTAACTTTCAAACAACGAGTTTGATCAATCGATTTTTTCATTTAATCAAATGATTACTTCATAAGAAACTTGAATTTTTGCCTTTTAAAATTTGTGCTTTGAATAGCAATCAAGTATGAATGTTTAGGAAACATATAGTGGTTTAGAAATAAAACATTTTGAGCATCTAAAGCTTATATACATATTGTCGCACCTCGAAAAATGAGTACGGCCTTCGCGAATGGACGTGGAAAACAGAGTCGGCACTGAATTTTATTCATCCCAAGAAGGGATAGAAAAATATCGAGAAAACCTTTAGGGAAATAACATGGTCATCGCAACCAAGTCCTAGGTTCTTGAACCGGTTACGCAAGGGGAAGGTATTAGAACCCCCTCACGTCCGTTGTACTCAACGGGAACCTCTTAATTCGATTTGTGATAAAGTTAGCTAAGATTGTTTGTTTTCTTCTAAGGGAGTAAAGCAAGAGGTAAGGTAAAAGGATTTGATGCTAAAGGGAAATGGGTGGTTTTTTATTATGGTGATCGCCAAGGATTGGAGCCCTTGTGCATACGTATCTTCATTCGAAAGAAATGAAGAATCAGAGTGTCAGTAGTTCGTGGGACTATGGTTGGTTGGTTTGTTTTATTGAATGGATGTTTAGATCGCACTCTAAAGTCTAAACATTAGCTTGTATGCTCGCGGAAGGAGGCTTAAGCGTTTAGTTTGTATGCGCATTAGAAGGAACTAAACATCGTTCTTTTAAGAAAAAGAGTTGTAATCGCACAGAGGCGGGAAATTAAGTTAATATATTGGTGTTTTATTTGGAGGACGACCGTTTGGGTGCCTAGAATGACTCCTCGTATCCAAACAATCGGGAAGGTGAGTCGAAGGCTCGACTCTCTCTCTTTTTCAACCTTAATTTTGAAAAGTTTTAATATGATTAAAGTGTTTTAATTAGACGCCAAGGAAGGCTCCTCGTATCCAAGTACTCGAGAGAGTGAATCGAAGACTCGACTCTCTCTCTCTTTTCCAACCCTAATTGATTTGAGAAAAATAGGTTTGATTTGATTTGTTAAGAAAATAATTTGATGTGAAACGTATTATAAATATTTTAGAGAAGATGATTATTCGAGTGTGAGGAGGACTCTTCATACTTAAACAATCAAAAAGAGAACTCGAAGGCTCTAGTCCAACTCTCTTTTCATCTTTTATTGAAAAATGTTTCATAGTTATTGAGTGTTTTAATTTGATTTGAAGAAAATACTCGATATTGATCGAGGTTTAAATTTGCGTTCGAAACAGTTAAGGGTTTGAACTAAATGGGAAGGAGGTTCTAATTGTGTAGGGTAAGGTCGATGGCGATGCACAAGGAAATCGACTTACAAGAGTTGGGGTGGGCTTGATATATGGATCAAGTGTTTTAGGGTTTTGGATTTGATATGTAAGAACATAAGCAAGAAAATAAAAGAAAGCGATAAAAAATTATTATACACCTTATGGGGATGAAGGTACACCTTTTTGAATGGGGATAAGCATGAATGATAAACACACAAACTAATCAATAAGCATACACAAGTAAAAGAATCACGGGAACAATAAAGCAAATAAATTGATTTTTTATCACATGAGCACTAGCAAAGTGGACTAGTCTTCTAAATGACCAACTAGAAATAATTGAATGAATAGGTCTCATTATAAGAAAGCCCAAGAGTAAACTATGAATGTTGTGTATGGTGACCAAAAGGTTGATCGTGATGCTTAAAAAGCAATCGACTTACAAAGGTGAAAAATGGCTTGACGTTGAATCGAGAATTTATTTTGAAAACGGTTTGAATAAGCAAGAAACAAAGATCAAAATATCATAAGCACAAAATATGAGGGATAATATAACCAAGACATTCGATTAAAAATCACACATTGCAAAAATATGCAAGACCATTATTAATTAAATTAAATATGGATACTTAATAAAATTAATTAAGGTTTTTAATTAATTAATATTACGTAAATATAATTAATGAAAATAATAATACAATTTTTTTTATCATTTATGAATATTATACAAATAATAAAAAAAGAAATATAGTAAAAAAATAAAACAAAATGAATAAAATATAAAAAAGAAGAGGGAGAAAAAGGCCAAAATGGGCCTGTGACAAAAAGAAACAGGAGGCTGTATATGGAAAAAAACTAAGCCCAAGTCTAAAAAAAGCCCAAGCGTTGGAGGGTCTATCAAAGACCCTCAGTCAAACGCTGACTGCCAAAGGGATGTGGTGCGTAGGATCTACCAGGGTCAAACTGATGACTCAATCAAAGGGGCAAAAATGAGAGTCCACGGTGAGGTATCTGAGGATAGCGCGTAGGGAATGAGGCCAGCAAAGATGATGATGGAAAACATGACGGTGACATGTGTCACCGTACTCACAAGCCAAATCACAACAAAATGACACGGGCTGGCAATGAGGGATAAGAAAATTACCGTTGGCAAAAAGAAACAAAAACATATGTATCAGGATTCATCTCTCATACACTCCCTCTGTCTCTCTGAAAGAAACGCTTGCCGGAAACATTTAAAGAGCTCGCCGGAGAAGACGAGCTCTGGCGGAAACCACCGTCTTCTCCGGCGAAGGTACCCCAACTCGCCATAACTCAAACACTAACCCCCACTAAAAATGCGTCCTGAATCCAAATCCGCCCTTGATTTCACCTAAAACCTAAAGAAACGGTCAAATTAAAGTTTCCCTTTTTCAAAAACCCTAAACCCAAAACTTCATCAAGTTGCGGCAAAAATGCAAGCAAAAGACGCAATACACTCAAGCTAACATAGATTCATGTAAAGCAAGGTCTGAAGCAGAAGACTTACCCTCAGAGTTCCAAAATCGCAGGTATCACCTTCTCACTCTTTCCTGCTTTGCTATTCTTCTTGAAACAGGCGCTTTAGATTTTTTCTAATGGTAGAGATTTAGGGTTTTATTCTCTGAAATGGTGCTATATTTATACTGAAAACATTAGGGGTTAGCAGACATGTTTGCAAAATTCTAAATTCCTCTGCACTGCTATGGTTTAGGCTTGGTCTGCTTTAACTTTGTCTTGTTCCCATTTTTATGTTTAAGGCTTATTGTACTGTGAATTCTTGATGCTACTCTGTCTTGCTATATTTGCTAATCTGAACGTGTGGTCCCCATTCCCTTTTGTTCTACTTTTCTGACTTTTGATGGATGTGTGCAAGAATTTGATTTTCATGAAAATGAATATGGATCGTGGGAACTGAATTGTTTGAATTTGTCATGGTTATGTGGATTGAATTTAAAAATGTTTATGTGATATGCATTGTGATTGAAACTTGGCATGGTAGATTGAATTGAACTTGTTTTTATGATTTGGCATTTTTTCGCTATGACTTGGATTGGTATGAACTTGATTCTTGGTTATGAACTTGAAATGGAATAGCATGACTTTGAACTTGATGAATTTTGTGAGGGCATGGCACGAATTGAGTTTGAACTTTGAATGTGATTATATTTTCTGGTTCTTGAATGAATTTTTGAACATAATGGATTGAATTTTGAATAAGTTTGGAATGTTGTGGAACTTGTTTGAATTGCATCATGATATGAATTTAATCTTGATCTTGATGAATTGAAAATGCACATGGAATGATGGATTGTTTTTTGTTTGAATTTGGATTGAATATGGTAAGTTTTGAGATAGATTGGAAATATTTTTGTTTGTAAGTAACAATATTGATTTTGAACATGATTCTTGTTTTGATGATTTTAAGCTTAAAATTTGACATGATTTTGATATTGGTGTTGAAGATGGCTGGTTTATACCTGAGTGAATTGCACACTCAAAGATACAACAGAGTCGCCGCCGAAATTTATTTAGTCCCAAAGGACAGAGAAAATATCGATAAAACCCAAGGGGAAGAGAAACGGGAACGGGGGTCGGTTATGCGAAAGGAAGGTACTAGCACCTTACGCATCCGTTGTACTCGAAGGGAACCATTTCGCTTGCTTCTAGGCTTGGATAGGTTATCTATATAAAGGTTTCTAGCTAAAAGAGAAAGAAAGAGAAAAGAAAAGAAAAGAAAGAGAGAAAGAAAGGAAGAAGAAAGTGCTCGCGGAGGATTGGGGCCCTCATGCCTACGTACCCTCATAGTGCAATGAGGAAATTAGAGCATCGTAGTTCAGAGGAACCATGGGAAAGAAAGGGGAAAGAAGGAAGGAAGGGTGGAAGTGTGCTCGCCAAGATCATCGCGATCTCATGCCTACGTATCTGACATCCGAACGAATGCAGAATCAGAGCTTCCGTAGTTCGGGGAACTAAGACGGAAAAAGGAAATGGAAAGCGGTGTCAAAACCAAAAGCAAAAAAGGGAGAGAAAAGATTCGTTGGGGATTCCAAACAAATGGTGTCAGAACCAAGAAAGGAGTGCAAAGGAAAGATAGAGGCATAAAATAACGTGCAAGAGTGGTGTCGAAACCAAGAAATAAAGGAGCAAAAGAATAGAAAGGACTCCACCGGGGAAGTAAGAGAGCAAAACGAAAGTGCTGGGGACCAGAGGGTAGTGACCCTACTGGGGATCGAAAGGATAAAAGCTCGGTATATTAACTGAATGGCAATGATTAACCAAAGAGGAAAAGAGATAAAAACTCTGATGGGAAAAAGAGAACTCTACTGGGGAAACCTGAGCATAAAGGGTGACCGCGCTAGGAAAAATGAAAGGAAAGGTGTCAAAACCAAGAGAAATAGGATTCGGTATGTTAACTGATTGGCAGTGATTAACCGAAGAAAAAGAGATAACAACTCTGGAAGGGATAAAAGACTTGGTGTCAACAGGCAGGCTGTGATGAGCCAAAAAGAAGAGAGTGCTGAACTAAGAGAAGGTGTTTGACTCTGAAAGGGATTCGGTATATTAACTGATAAATAGTGGTTAACTAAGCAAAGAGAAAATCGCAACTTTGTGGGCAGAAAAGGTTTTAACAAATAGACTGTGATCAACCAAAAGAGCGGGTGTAGAACCAAGCGAAGGTTGTGACCCAAAGGGGATGTTGATACCGACTGAACAAATAGTATTTGATCAACAAAAAGGGTATTTAACCAAAATAGGTTGCTAACCGCTGAGGAATCGGTGTTAACAGAGAAACTGAGATTAAAAGAAAAGAAATAAGTGATTAACCAAGAGGAGGTGATTAACTCAAAAGGGGTTCAGTGTTTTAACAGACTGGCTGTGGTTAACTGAAAGAATGGGTGATTAACCAAGAGAATGTGATTAACCCAAGATTAACTCAGTGTGTTAACAGATAGACTGTGGTTAACTGAGAAGACATGTAAATTGGTGTTTTAACTGACAGACAGTGGTTAACCAAACAAAGGAGAAGAATCAAGAGAAGGTTGCGAACTCCTGGGGATACGGTTTTAACAGAAAGACTATGTTTAACCGAAAAAGAAACTCTTCTTGGAGAATCAAAAGCAATGATTGACCACAAGAAAAGAAAGTAGCGTATTGAAACAAAGAGAGTTTGCTAACCCAAAGACAATGATCTTAATCAATAATGGGATGATTGATCAATGGAGATTGTAAGAGATAGGAGTGATCAAGGATCAACTCAACTGGGGAAGGAGATGTACTACCGCCTAAGGATAGAGGTGACTAAGCCAGGCACAGGGTCATTCGTCCCCTACCTGAAGTAGTCAGAATGAGAGTAGAAATTCTCCCTTCTCATTCCTTCTCTAACACACAGGGTGTAGTGTGGAAGTTGAAACAGACAACACAACAGCTCCAAGTTGTACAGTGCTCCAGTGTCGTGCGACGTACGAATCTCCGACTCATTAAGGGATCGAGAGAGAAAGCTCTAAAGGAAGCCTAAAGAGAAGCGTCAAAGGGATGATTAATAATCAAAACAAAGTCTCGATTAATTAATCAAGAGGGAGGAAAATGCTAATAACTTTCCAAATGAATGAAAAATTATTAAAGCAAAAGGTGCATTGTTGATTGTACAAGATTAAACTTATTCTTTGAAGAACAAACGTAATGCAAGAGAGTGCAAAATAGTACCAAATGACATTTGGAATGCCACACAAATCATGTCATTATGTGAGCAAAATTGTGCAAGAATAGTCATGTATATGCAATATAAATAAATTGAATAATCGAAAATGTGCATCGAAAGTTCATGAGCATGCTTCAAACAGAAGTGAAACAACACCTAAAACATCCATAAAAATCAAATCATATCAATTCATGGAAGTTAGAAGGAGATAGCATGGCAAACAAGTTTGAAACATACCAAAAAATGGCCTCTGTTACAGTGGTAACCAGTTACCTTATATTGAGTAACCAGTTACTTGCTTGAAAAATAGAAAATCTGGGGAAAATTGTACAGGGTAACTGGTTACCTTATATTGAGTAACTGGTTACTCAGTTGAAAAAGGTAACGCTGAAGCAGGTTTTGTGAAGAGTAACCGGTTGCCTCATATTGAGTAACCGGTTACCACAGTAACAGTGGCAAAAACAGCTTTTGAAAAATCAATTAAAGCATCCAAATCACTTGCTTAAATCACCACATGTTAGGGTATAAATTGGTGCACGAAAATCAAGCTTGAAAACAACAAATAAGCAGTGATGGAATTAATTAACACATCAAGATCATGGATCAAGCAATGCAAAATCAATTCACACACAAAAAACATCGAAGCTACATTGCGAATGATACGAAAACGTGCGAAACAGTAAAATGAGTGAGATCTACCAACCTACACACCGGAGATTTGGCTTGGTGATTGTTGCAAAGAGATCTTGGTGCAGATAATTAAAGAAAACCAGAGGAATCTTCAATTATAACCGAATCGTACCGAAACCGAGCAAATTGCGACGAAACTCCGAAATACGAATTCAAACCATTGAATCTTGAATCAAACACTTGAGATGAATTCGAAAGCTAATAAAACTCCAGAAACTCAAGTATAATTGCAAGATGATGAAGGTAAAGCTCAAGAAATAATCACTTCCAATGTAGAAGTGATTATCCTTCAATGGTGAAGAGCTATGGTGAGGTTTGGGAAGAAAATGTAGAAGAAGATGAAGAAGTTACAAAAAAATTCAGAGTGAATGTGAGAGAACTGAGATTGAAGTGTGTGAAATAGTGGAGAGATTGTGGAGAGTGTTCAAGGGTTTGTGGTTTGTGAATTGGTGGATCCTTGAAAAAGTGAATGAAAGCTTATTTATATAGAGTTTTGGTTTGGAGTATGAGAGGTTTGGAATTTGGTTTGGACTTAGCTTTGGGTGGTTTGGAATTAGGCTAGGAGTTAGTTACACTTGACTCACTAAGTCAAGCGGTTAACTCGGTTAGTTAGGAAGTTAACTCGGTAGCAATCCCAATGTAAACTTCATATCCAAGGGTTGTCATGCTTGGAAATCAAGGAACATGGTGCACTTAATTTAAAATGATGTATTGGAATAAATGCAAGTGGAGTGTCTTGAATAGTCTTGAAATGTCTAGAATCTTCCACCTGCTGCTAGAACAATGTAGAATCAAAGACCAAAGAGTGTGCACAGTTGTTATCCCAAAAATGCACTAGAAACTGCAAATTTGTATTGAGTAACCGGTTACCATATATTGAGTAACTGGTTACTCTAGGTAAAAATTGCCCAGATCACTCAAAAACAAGTGCGGAGGTCCCGGTTTCAATTTTCCACCCCTTGTTTTGATGAATAGGCCTGGAAACCCTTATTTTATGCTTGTTTTGATGAGGTGATGGCCTTGTAAAGATTCGATTAATCGGGATTAAAACCTGAAAATCCTGTAACAAGAAACACATAAAGAAAAGTGTGAATGCATATGCCGACGATGTGAATATCTGCCGGGGAGATGGATCAGGCCAAAAGAAATGGAGTATGCTCGATGCTGTCATACCCCAGATTTTGACCACCAAGATTTCCCATAATTGTGCAAATCATCATCACAATATGGATGTACAATCATTCCTCATCAATCTCCTCAAAGATTGTTAAGCTTTCACTACAACGAAGAATTAAGGTTTTTAGCCCTCTCAGAGCACTTAAACAAAGGATCAATCAAGGAATGGCATGATCTTCAACTTGTCTAACCTATCAAACACCTATAAGGGATCAAGAGGACTCCCACATCAAGAATCAAGCACAAGCCTGCAACATTCCAAGTGGATCAAGCCTTAAGATCGCCAATGTCACCAAATTAGGGTTTTGGTCGACCAAGGCCTCCAGATGGAATTTTTCCTCTGGGCATAAGCCATTGCTTTAAAGCATAACCCAAGATACTCCAAGGGACCTCATGGACCCAATCATCAAGTTAATTTAACATCAGGGGATGCATTTACCAAAAATCAGGAATTAGGGTTTCTTGACCTAATTCACCCCTAAGTTGACTTTTGGTACAAAGCCTGAGCCAAGACCTCAAGACGTGATTTGAGGGCCTCCAATACACTACATTGATCCATTTGCAACAATGTATTAACCCAAGAATCTTGGTTCACAAGTTTCAATTTCACCAGGACCACAATTAGGGTTTCGAGGAAAAAGTCAACTGTATCTTTGACTTTTGACCAAGACATGCTCCCAAACCTTGGGACATGATTAAATACACCCTATAACACCTATGTAACCCATCCATTAGGTTTGATTTAGGCCAAGGACTTGATTTCACAAAGGATCGCACAGTTTGGATTTCATCCGATAAAAAGTCAGCTGGGCACAAAATCAAGTTTGACTTTTTGGAATTTTTCACAAATATGGTTCCCCTAAGTCAAAAATAATGTTAATGTATGGTATTAATCATCATTCATTAAGAAAAATCAAGAAAAGTGAGGTTTCTTGCAAAAGGAGCAACCATAAGAAACCAAAAAATTTCTAAGTTATGGAACAAAAGTGATTTTGGTACCAACTTCCAAGGATCATAACTTGAGATCCAAGCAGCCATTTTAAGTGATCCAAAGCCTGATTTGTAGATCTTCCTACACTCTACAAAAGCTTCAACTACCTAAAACTCCAATTCCTCATGAATTTTGAGTTATGGACTGGTCAAAATGACAAAAATGAAGAAAATGACACTTTTCCAACACTTAGTGAAAATCTGCCTAAGTTACCAGCCTTGGACATCAATGTTCATGAGGATTTTTCAGTTAGATTCAAATAGTTTCAAAACAAACTATGATCACACATGTTTTGTATCATACGAGGGCTCTCTAAAAAGCACAAGAGCCTCCCATAACTCAACCTGAGCAGGGAGATATGATCCCCTCAAAATCACCATTTCCAACTATCTTGTACAAGGCAGATTTTGGCATTTTGCTCGATTTGGTAAATTTGGACAACTCCAAGCCTTGTCATCCATTTGGACACATTATAGGATGAAATCAAACGAGAATGATATGATCCCCAAGCCTTCCAAGTCCAAGGATCTACATATAGCTTTGTCATCCTAAAAAGGCTAAAAAGTGCCAAGACTCCGATTTTGTTTCAATGCATTCAATGGATGCATCAAGGTGGCATGAACTGAGGAAAATTTAACTAAATGAGTCAAGCCTTATCTCTGAACCAAAATATAATAGGCCTGTTCTCTAACCTCAAGTCAATGGCTAGAGGAGACTTGAGATTCCATTTGATCCACATTGGCCACAGACCTGCTGCCGTTGCCACACACTATTGCTGCCAAAACAAACTTGACACACTATAAATAGACCTCAATTGTGATCATTTTGAGTACACCAAAGCACCCAAATTGATGCTTTACTCAAAAATCTCTTCTTCACTCCAATTTTGCCTTCTAACTCAAGTCACTATCGAGTTTTGAGATTGAGAGTGTTTCCAACCAAACCAATCACACACATACCTCATAAACATTATGTATGAGTGATCCATAACACAAAATCACATCTGGAACATCAAATTAACAAAATCACCAGCCAATTGCTCAAATTCTTGACAGAGTTGCAGTTGAGGTACCACAACCACTTCCAGCTCATTTCAATCTATTCCAAGCATTCAAACACACTCCTTAGCACCTAAGGAAGCTGTCCAGATAATTGGAACCTAGCTGCAACACCTCCATCACCAAACTCGATCACCAGCTGCAAGAGGTAAGTCTGACACCTTCAAACTCTATATTCCATGCATCATAAATGAATTTGTAAGTACCATCTTGTTCCTGCATGTATATAGAGTGATAACCCTCAATCAATTGCTATGAATCAATCGTGTATGGAATTTCATTGTGTTCATGCTGAAATTAGGGTTCTTGAGGTTATCCTCTGATTTCTCACTCCTTGCTTAATATAAATGCAATTAATCTATATGGTTGTGATCCTTGTTCAAAAACGAACAAGATTAGTGTTTGAATCGTACAAAACCATTGAGTAATCAGAGAGAAAAGTGAGAAAATGCAAATCATCCATGGCGCAGTCACGAGGAAGAAGAAGGTGGTCGTTGGCACCATAATTCAAATTATTTGAATTTTTGAATTTTGGTTATTTTATTTAATTGGTTCAAAAACTAATTTCTCTCTGAATTTTTGAGTTTTTAAATTGATTCTTTTTCTCAAAATTCACAAAAATGTTTAAATATTTTATATTACAAAAAAAATCCAATTTATATTATTTTTTTAATATAGTTAGAATTTTTGTAATTAATTTCATTTTATTTGCTATCAAATATTTTTAAATGAAATTCCCACTTTGATCTTTCAAAACCAATTGAATTTCAAACTTTCATGTAATTAAACATGATTTTTCAAAATATTTTTCAAAGTGTACAACTTGTTTTTGAATAAATATAAAAACTTTTTGGGCCTCAGTCATTGTATAAGTCCCACTGTGTTCTCAAAACCTCGGCGCGATCGCCGTTTTCAAACAAAATCATCTGGGCCTACCCTTGTGTTGTAAGTCCCATTTCTTTTCTTTTTCAAACCTTTGGGCCTCTAATAGAGTGTAAGACCCATCCATTTGTAAATAAAACCTAATTTGGGCCTCAGTCATTGTATAAGTCCCGATACAATTTTCAGAACAACGGTGTGATCACTGTTATATCTGGGCCTCTCCTTGAGTATAAGCCCCAAAAATCTTTTCAAAAACAACTTCTCTTTTGATTTAGGTTCAAATCCATAGTTGTCATCAAAACTTTTTTTAATTTCTTGAACAACTAACCATACAGCTGTTACAATGGAAGCTTGCTCGCCTGTAAGTTTTATCAGCTTTCTTTTACATACTTGCACACACACGCACACACACACACACACACACACACACACACACACACACACACACACACATATATATATATATATATATATATATATATATATATATATATATATATATATATATATTTTATTATTTATTTTTTTTGTGTTGGAAGCTTGCTCACCTGTAAGTCCTTCTACCTTCTCTTTTACATACAATATATATTTCATCTGTATATATATGCTTGTATATTATCTGCTTAGAGTTTTCCCCAGCAACTAGGTCTAGAACTAGATAAAGCCAGTGGTCACTCTTTCTACACAGTCAAAACTAGTTCCCCATAGGAATTCCAGATACAGTCTTGCCTTCTCTTGGGCTTATACAATATAAAACAAAGAGAAAGGCATTATCCCCGGTGAAACTTTTCTCAAACTGTCACCATTAGAAATTGTCAAAGAAGTTCATTTCCCATAGAGGATTAATTCCCGGTGAAACCTCTCTTGAATTTCTTCAAACCCTAGAACTGTTCACTAAAGAAAAAATTATTCCCGGTGAAACTTTTCTGGAACTCTTCTTAAGTTTGGACCCACAAGCTTCCTAAAAGCATCCCAGCCTCCTCTTGGGCTTTTTACAAGGACCCTCCGGCTTCTTAGAAGTTCTCATGCCTTCTCTTGGGCTTAGTACAAGGACCAAAGACCTCTTAAAAGGTATAGGACATAACTTAGTCATCCTTTGCTAGAGCAGTCTTTCTAAAGAGTCAAAATCTCATACCAATTTTTAGGGCTGACACTCATCCCTTAAAACACCAGCCTCCTCTTTGGCATCATACATAGATAAACTCTTCCATACTAGTAGACTTGGACAGTCTAATCCCCTCTTGGATCTCAAAGAAATTCTCAAGTTCCCTACAAACACAGGAAAAAACCCTCGTTATTTTAACCAATCTCCAGTAAAGTTGAAACCTCTATAGGTTTTCAAAACTCAATCTTTAAACTCTCACTTTAAATTTCCCCAGCCATGGTCAGTTTATCATCAGTATAACACTATCCCAAATCAGAACCTCAAGGCATCTGATACCTCAACTCTTCTGTAACCCTCGGCAAGAGTTGATCCCCTGACTTGGGCTTGCCTCTGGATCTCAATAATCCTCAGCAGAAGTCAGCCTCCTCTTAGGCTTTGTATAATGATTTTCCTCAGCAGAGTTAGCCTCAAAAGCACCCTTTTGTTGAGTCAATCTTCTTTCTTAAAACCTCTCTTATTGAGTTAACCTTTTTCAGCCTCAATCTTGGGCTTTGTACAAGACAAACAAAGTACTCTCTATTAAGTCAATCACCTTTTTAAAAGCACTCTCTTGTTGAGTCAGTCACCTTTTTAAAAGCACTCTCTTGTTGAGTCAATCACCTTTTCAACACTCTCTTGTTGAGTCAACCCTTTTCAGCCTCCTCTTAGGCTTTGTATAATGATTTTCCTCAGTAGAGTTAACCATAAAAACTCTCTTGTTGAGCCAACCTTTTTAGCCTTAATCTTAAGCTTTGTACAAGACACCTGAAAAATCCTCAGTTGGGTCAGTCATCTTTTTAGCCTTAATCTTGGGCTTTGTACAAGACATATATAAACTTTCTTCAACAAAAGTCAAAATCTTCATAACCTTCTCTTAAGCTCTGGATAAATATCTTCCCCAGTGAAGTCAATTCCTCCCAGCCTTCTTTTAGGCTTTGAGAATCAATATCCCTAAGCAGAGTCAATCCTCTTTTTAGCCTCAATCTTGGGCTTTGTACAAGGCAGGTAAAGATTTCTTTCCCACAGAGTCGGTTTCTTTTTCAGCCTCAATCTTGGGCTTTGTACAAGACACCCATAAATATCCTCTCACTAATTGAGCCAACATCGTTTAGCCTCAATCTTGGGCTTTGTACAAGACACCAAATAAAAATTCTCTCTTGTTGAGTCAGTCTCTTTTCAGCCTCAATCTTGGGCTTCGTACAAGACACATATAAATCTCTCCAGCAGAGTCAATCTCTTTCAGCCTCAATCTTGGGCTTTGTACAAGACAGATAAAACCTCTCACTAGTAGAGTCAGTTTCTCCTTTTAACCTCAATCTTGGGCTTTGTACAAGACACATACAAATATTCTCCAGTGGAATAAAAAAATCCGTCTTTAGCCTCAATCTTGTGCTTTGTACAAGACAGACAAAATATTTCCCCGGAAAAGTCAACTTTTAGTCTCATCTTAGGCTTTGTATAATGATATCCCCCAAAGAGTCAGTCTCATTTTTAGCCTCAATTTTGGGCTTTGTACAAGACAAATAAACACTCTCTTGTTGAGTCGGCCTTTTCAGCCTCCTCTTAGGCTTTGTATAAGGATTTCCTCAGTGGAGTCAATCAATCTCTTAGCTTCAACCTTGGGCTTTGATCAAGGCACACAAAAATCAACATTCCCTTTAGAGGAAGTCAAAATCTCTCTGTAGGAAGACATTTCTCAGTGTTATCACACATCAAAACAGACAAATCAAACAAACCCTAATCCCAGATAATCGCTGTAAGTGGCACACTTGTTGATTAAAATATCCAAGCTGTCATCCATCTCTTATCCTGGTAAAAATCCTCTCTTTCATCTAATTGCTGTAAGCGACAAGCCTCTGGATTATTTACATCCACGCCACTGTCCCTCTCCTAGCATGAAAGACTCCTAAGGGAAATGGCATTGCTCAACATTGAGTTAAAGTTTTTTCCTTCAAGACAAATCCTTCATAAAGGAAATTATGGCATTGCTGGATTTACATATCCCAGTTAAAGTAATCCTCCTTTATAAACAGTCACCCAACAGTTGTGACAAACAGACGAGATGTCTCCCTTTAGAGATGACAAATTCTCTCTCAGTCAAACCTTTTAGCTTCAATCTTGGGCTTTGAACAAGACACAAATACTCAACCTTTTAGCTTCAATCTTGGGCTTTGAACAAGACACCAAAACATCTTTTCCTCCCATAGAATAGGAGGAACTACGATTGCTCTGATTTCCCTGTTTCTTTAAACGGGAATACGTAGGCATAAGATTGCGAAATCTTAGCGAGCACACCAATCAAAAACTCTAGGTCCACTACCTTTATACCAATAAAAAATTCTAGGTCTAATACCTTCACACCAATCAAAAACTTTAGGTCCAGTACCTTCACTCATAAAAAAACCTCAGAAAACCCGAAATCAAATAAAAACTCTCTCTCTCTCTCTCTCTCTCTCTCTCTCAAAAAACCTCCCAAAGGAGAAACTTTCCCAACCCACAACAGATAAACACCATCAAGTATAAAATCAGAACCTAATGATAATCAACCTGTGGATAACCACATATAGGATGGGTAACTGACAACTCCCCATTGTATAACCTGGCCCCGAACTCCCCGAATCTCTCTTAGCGTTTGTTCAGTTAAACATTTGCGTGCAAGGTTAGTTTTTGATAGCTTCCCTTTCCCTTCCAGCTTCATGGGATAAATAAGAAACCAGAAAGTAGCACCCCACTCCTACCATTGCGGTGAGGAGAAACCCATGACGATAAGGTGGTCGCGCCACCAACAAAAATTACACGCTACAGTGAAATGGCGACTCTGCTAGGGAGTCATTTTGTCTGTTTAGGACTAGGATTATAGTTCCTAAGAGGTCTAGGATGTTAGTTTTAGGAATTATACTATATATATACTGCTTTTCCTACTTGATATCCGTGTTTATTTTTCTGTTAATGGGAATGCGAGTGATGTCGCATGTGGAAAGTATGAGAGAGCCCTAAGATAGGTGATGGCATAAACGGGTGGTCTTATAGGGAGTGATTCTCAAATAAGCGATCCTGGTAGACCATCAAATAAGTGGAGATACTCTTTGCGGATTCAATGTTGAACGACTTCGTCATGAAAGCAGATTGTCCCAATGTGGTATCCATGAAACTGAGGATTTAGTAGACATTAACCATGTGGCCATTTGGTAGTGCGATAACTATCAGAAATAGTTGACACGCAATACTATACTCAATTAAGATTACCCTAGGATGCTACAGCTCGCTCGGGTGAACCAGCTTACTGTTGTTATCCCTAGGGGGGTCAATTATATTGGGAACTTTTAACCCATTCTACAGGTACAAAAATTCACCAGAATACAACCTTTGGGGATGGGTAGAGCCATGACTCCATGCTCGTGAAGTTTAACCCTTGAACCCATGTTTTTTAAATGTTTTTGTGTTCTGCATTCATGCATTCATCTAAAAAACTATCAAACAAAGAAAAAATCTTCTTTTCTCTTCTCTTTTTTTTTCAAATTAAACTAAAACAATGATTGTAAATATCAGAGAGAAAGATTGTGTTATGGATTTCGGTAGAAGGAAGACGCACAAGTACACCTTCAAGACTCCAAAACTAGAGGATTTAAGGGGCTTGGCAAGGATGATCACCAACCCTGATGCTTTCAGAGCTAAGTACGGAGGGCTGATATCTCTGTTAAGGGTCCATGTAGTTGAAGGAATCCTGTCTACGCTGATTCAGTTCTACGATCCGGTTTATAACTGTTTTGCATTCCCGGATTATCAACTAGCACCGACGCTAGAAGAGTATTCTCACCTGACTGATTTACCCATCACTGACCAAGCTCCCTTTTCTAGACTGGAGGAAATTCCAAAGGATCAAACCATTGTAAAAGCAATTTATTTGGACGAGTCAGAAGTCAGGACTCACATGACCATTAAGGAAGGAATCCAAGGTTTACCGGCCAAGTTTTTGGTAGAGAAAGCCCTATACTTTGCCAGTATAGGAAACGTTACTACTTTCGAAGATATCTTTGTTCTACTCACATACAGGTTGTTCCTTTTTCCCAACATCGATAACTTCGTCGATACCAATGCCATTAAGATATTTCTAATTGGAAACCCTGTACCAACCTTGCTCGCAGACGCTTATTATTCTGTACACTTAAGGAATTTATATAGCTGAGGAATGATCACATGTTGTGTACCCTTGCTTTACAAATGGTTCACTTCCCATTTACCCAAGTCTGCTGCTTTTTGGGATCATAAGAGTACTCTATGTTGGTCACAGAGAATCATGTCTCTTACCAACTCTGACATAGATTGGTACAATTAGATCTATGACGGGATAAGGATCATCGACCATTGTGGAAATTTCCCTAACGTACCCCTCATAGGAACTAAAGGAGGAACTAACTATCATCCAATTTTAGTTCGCCATCAATTCGGATACCCAATGAAGCATATCCCGCAAAATGTTCATCTGGAAGGTCTTTTCTTCAAGGAAGGAGAAAATGACAAGGCACTAAAGACGGAAATAGTGCATGCCTGGAAACATGTTCACAGGAAAGGAAGAGAGTCTCTAGGAAGACCGGACTGTATCTCTCTGGAACCTTATCTCCACTGGGTACAAACTAGGGCCCTCAAGTTGAGGATGCCTTACCCTCGTCAAGAAGTTCTTCCGTTAATGGAATATGTCCTTTATTTTATGTCTGATACGGAAAAACTCCAGGTCGCTCTCAACAAAGTTCAATGGGAAAAGAACTCTTGGAAGAAAAGGAATCGCATTCTCAACGTAGAGTGTACCAAAATTTAGGAACTGTTAAAAGAGAAGGATGCTCTAATTAAGATACTAGAGCAGCATGTTGTAGAAAATCAAGAAGACCGAAGAAATTTGCTCGCTTCTTTCACTTGGCAAAGGACTGACAACCCGACAACGGCTGAAGAGCCCCAGTCAAAGAAAAGGAAAATACCAGAACCAGCATCTGAGTTCTCCCCAGAGAGGACTCAGGATCCATAAGTTCAGACATTTCTTTTACAACACTTTGTAAAATACTGTATTTCCCTCTCTGCAATCTTTTAAATTCAATAAAACGGGGTCTCTCCACTGTATGATATTTGAAATTTATTTGTTGAAGTTTCTTTTTTATTAAAACAAAAACAAAAAAATTAATATATATCATTGCATATCATTCATCATTCTCACATAACGCATTCTTCTTACCTTCGAATCTCACGTATGTGTCACGATTCTAGAGTTAAACTGTCTCATTCGTACAATACTCGGGCCAATCGACAAAAGAAAATGGACGATCTCGAGGAACAGAACAGAGAGCTGAGAGAAGAAATCGACGCTCTGAAAGAAGATCTGGAAAAACTTCACAGTGACATGCAATCCCTGGCAACAGCTCAGAGATAACAATAAAGTACTGTGATCTCAGAGATCACGTCTACATCCATAGTGGAGACGTGTGATCCTCGGTACAACATGCCTAAAGATCGTCCCTAGGGCATGCCTATCCACTTTGTCCCTGAAGGATATATCCCGCCGGTCACGGAAGACCCAGAAACTGCAGCAGGAACCGATGGGCCTGAAGGTTACAAACTTCGGGAAAGCGAAGATGCAAGAGTCATGACAGTAACTCCTGAAGGTTATAAACTTCGGGACAGGGAAGCACCAAGAGTCACCACCGTAATAACTATACCACAACCCGTGATACACACTGTCCCGTAAGGACAGATTCCACAGGTAATTCCTGGTGGAAACGAAGACATATACGACAGGATGAATGAGTTCCATGAAGAATTCCTGGAGATGCAGAAGGAACTGCATGCCATTCGCGGCCAGGATTTATTTGGAAAAGACGCCGCAGACCTTTGTTTGGTCCCTAATGAGAAAATACCGCACAAACTCAAGGTGCCTGACTTTGAAAAATACAAGGGCAACTCTTGCCCCCAAAGTCATTTGGTGATGTACGCTCGAAAGATGTCAACTCAGACTAAAAATCAGCAGCTACTGGTCCATTACTTCCAAGAAAATTTAACCGGTGCTGCACTCAAATGGTACATGGGTTTAAACCGCACCAAGATCGTCACTTTCAGAGATCTTAGTGCCGCCTTCATTCAGCAATATAAACATAACCTGGACATGGCACCAGACAGAGATCAACTCAGAACAATGTCGCAGAAGGACAAAGAAAATTTTAAGGAATATGCTCAGAGATGGCGTGAAATTGCCACCTAGATCTGTCCCCCTCTTGAGGAAAAAGAGATGACAAAGATCTTTTTGAAGACTTTGAGCTCATTCTATTACGACCGAATGGTCGCCAATGCGCCCAGCGACTTTACTGAAATCGTAAACCTGGGGGTACGCCTTGAGAAAGTAGTCCGAGAAGGACGTCTGGTCAAAAATATAGATCCATCTAGCAGTACCAAAAGATA